>CM061919.1:65364345-65488728 GCA_031002005.1 Vandiemenella viatica
TCGATTTGGTTACATATATTGGACTGACGTCCACTTTAAACAATCTAATAACTTACATACAGCGAACATGAACAAAGACCATCAAGGAAAGCGGTCAGTAAAATACTAAAAAGAAATAAATCGTAATGTGTAAACTATGATCAAGCAACAACATTAGCGAACGTTTTAATTAAACTGAAATTTAACCTAGGCTGGAATGACAATTGGCATTCGTGATTACAGCAGAGAACATGAATTTAATTTTTTAATTTTTTAATTTGCTTTCATTAGCAATAGGTTACTGAAAAGCAGTTCTCGTTTTTCAGCCTTAAAGTTTATCGAATTTTTTGTAACTATGAAATGCTACTAAAAACAAACTTACTGAATGTATTATGGTAATTAATTTGGTGGCACTTGCTTAGCTATTAAATTGTGGACATAACATCGAGTTCTTTCTAATGATATCTCTGGTGGCTGTTAATTTGCGAAAGCAGGCTGACACGTGACACCGTACTCTAGCCAATGGCTATCGAGGTAAGTGAGTGAGAGAGTGAGGTTAGGAAATTATGTAGTAGATAGACTATTGAGTCATTAATACCGGAACTGGAGTTATTGATAAGGAACGGGGATGAATTCCCCCTTCGCTTTTGTGAAGGCGCTATCCCAACTTTCTGCTACAGTGATTTCGGGAACCGATACAAACCGTAGTATAGCTGTACAAGGAATCGATACAGCTACTGCCGAAATGAACGTCATCGTCCATACACAAGGCTTGTAAAATCTATATTCTAGTAAATTAATATCAATCGTTGCAAGCACTTACGAGGAGATATCAAATTTTCACAACTCATGTGTTTCATTGACCCAAAATCGAATACAGCACTAAAAAAATATATTTTTTCAGAGTTTTCACAGGGAAGAAAATATTTCTATGTTTTTTTTTTTCCAATCACAGCTTGAGTAGCACAGATGTTACGAGATCAAAATTAGAATCCAAAGATTTTTTTTTTCATTCCGTTTAAGTTTACAATTTTTGTTACTGGGTGTTTATACATAGGAAGTTGAAATCTGTCGCAAATATTATCGAGCATGGTGGGTGAGCAGTAACGCTCGGCTCTGGCATTCAAGAGTATGTGGGTTCAAATTCCCGATCGGCCATCCAAATTTCGGTTTTCCCCGATAACACTCCAGGCGAATGCCGGAATGGTTCCTTCAAAAGTCCATTGCCGAATTCCTTCCCGTTTCTCACCTTCGATTCTTTCCCGCCTCTAATGAACTTGACGTCGGCGAGACGAAAACCTTGAAGGAAAAAATAAAAAAAGTCTCTAATATATACCATATTGCGTATTTAAACGGAAAGTTCTAAAATCACTTAAATCTTTTATACCTTGAAATTGCAAGCAACATAAGGTTTCTTTGTCATATATTATTTTATGAAAGCAATTTTAATTCAGAATGGATTGCTGCATCATTATCAGCCAGTTCAATCATTTACTGATGTGGCCTCTTAAAGTCATGCAGTCTTCTCCAGCTTGCGTTGGAGAGACATCGAGCGGAAGCCGCTAACTTACATGGAAATGTGTCCCAAAATGACTTTTGGGGCAACTGACTGATCCACAACATGCGGTACAGACCACTAATAAGGGAGCGTCCATAAACCACGTAGCTTCATTTTGGCCTCCTGTGAACCCCCATCCGTCCACGTAACCCAACGTGGTTTTTGCCTCTATCCCCCCTCTCCCCCCCCCCCCACGTAGCACGTAACTTTTTTCCATTTTGAATCCATATGACATTTTTTACTCTTTTCTCTTGCAGACTATTGTAAATTACATAGGGAGATATTTAAATGAAGGAAATAAATATTCACATGCTGTTGTGTGTTCTGTACCTCATTTTAATTGTGAAAAATGATATGAATGGAAAGCTCCGTGGCCTGCCTCTGACCCCCCCCCTCCCGCCACGTAGTACAGCGTATCCTTCCAGCCAACCCCTCCCCCCCAGACCGAGCTACGTAGTTTATGGACGCTCCCTAAGCTGAGGCTCAACTCGTACTTGTTCGGTGTATTTTTTTCATTTTTTTGCTAGTTTTTTTAGCTTGTAGATGCCGACGTCATTAGAGTCTAGAGCAATGAACGGGAAGGAAGTCGACCAAGACCTTTTTGGAGATCCATCCGGGCTGGGAGAGCGGCTTTTAAAACACTAGCACCGAGATGTTCTGCTTTATTTGGCGGTGAGAATTACCGTTAGCTAATATTCGGTTGGCAGTTACGTGCAGTGCTGGAAGATGTTGCGTGGAATGCGGACGTGGGTCAGAGGTGCCGGGTCAGTGGGAGATGCCACCGGTTGGACCATCAGCGCCAACAGGTGTTAGGAAATCACGCGCTATCTGACCGCCTTTCTCCAAGCGTGCTTTGATGCTGCCGCCCATTGTACAGTGTTCTGTGTGGGCGTGCACTGTCACGTACGTAAACAAGCCGAGCACGTCGTCCCACAAAACCACGTATAGCACTCATTCTGCTTCTTGAAATACCCAGTAAAAGTAAATTCTGTACATACCCTGTGAGCGTAACGGAAGTTTTTTTTAAATGGCTTTCGGCTGCTGAGGCCATACAGCCAGCTCAATGTGACTAAGTCATCATGCTGTGTTTATATTCAGTATCTTGTAAGTATGGACACCACAGGATGGACAGGACATTCACACAGACATACAACACTTAACATCCATGCCCGCGGCCGGATTCGAACCGGCGACCGTAACGGAAGTTCTCGCTAATACTCGTGAAGAGGCAGTCGTAATGTAGTAACTTCTAAACTTGAGCGGATGGCTTAAAATCGACATCAAACCCCTGTAGAGAACGGACTACTCATTTTCATCATCATCATCCTCATTACGTTTTATTCTCCTGCCTGCTTTTAGCGATTTTCTATATCTTTCCATCTGATCCTATGTCGTCCTACACTTTGTCGTTCCGACGGTCTGTTTTATTTTCGGAAATTTTTTTTGTCAATCATCATATTGGTAAGCTTCCTCTATGTTCTCCAACACACTTTCATTTTGTAGCAGTTATTTTATATTCCTCCCTTATCTATCAATTACTTTTCCTATCTTCTTTGGCATATCCTGTCACATGACTGAGAAATCTAATCCCTACACTTTAAATTCTTGATGTACTCTTTTTAGTGCCCCGCACCAAGGGGGCGTCCGCATAAATTACGTGAGGTGAAATGGAGGGGGGGGAGAGGGTCAACGGAAATCTCACGTGAGGTTTTTTCGAAATTTTGTTGGACTGAAGAGCTAAAAAAAGTCTACAAAACACGCGAAAGGGGGGGGGGGGTATTTAATTGAAAAGTGGGAGTGTAACCGGCTTTGGAAGGGTAAGACCTAAAGAAAAAAAAAGTCTCAAAAAGTTGCGAGGGCGATTTGTAGGGGGGAGGGAGACCTGTCTCTTTGCTTAGTGGTTAAGACATATGACAGGAGATCGAATCTTTTTCTCGGAGGAGATATTCATATTTCACCTCTGACACAGTTTGCTGTGTAATGTGAAATACGTCAGATGGTTTCCGCGTTCGGATTCCAAGTTAAACTTTGTCCGTGTCTTGTCTGTTTATGAAGACAGTTCAAAACCAGATGTAAAGAAAACATGAGGGCACTAAAGTACAGTAACCACTCCACATTCACTCACCAACAAACATTAACACAGAGATGCAAATCCTAACAATCAATAACCACAGTCATAACACACTCACTCGACAAAAAAATTATCAAATTCAGAATGGAATAAACAGTGGTAAGCAGGTTCTGAATAACCATATAAATTCAACAGACTAAATGCTGTTCAAATTAATAAAAACGCACTAACCCTACAAAAAGTACAATTAGCACAATAAATAATAAAAAAAACTACTGACCATACTCTCACGTACCATACATAACATAAAATTTGAAACAGATTAGCAAAACATCACTCTTTCACACATTTACAAAACCGGCGCTGTCATCACACCACCATGACAGTAACAAAACAAAATGGCCGCCGAAAACAAGAGAATAGCGATAAGGCACAATGTTTACATCTAGCTGGAAACATTTAAGACAAATGGCTTTAGCGGGAACATGCTTTGGGGAAAAGCAGAAATGTGCGGCTACGAATCCTGATAACACCAATGTAAATAGTAAGCAGAAAAAAATCAGTAAATGTATCAATTTAGGATTATGTTAAACTTTATATAATAAGTTTGTAAACTAAATGTAAATTTCAACATAAATTCGTCGCTGATGTTGCCTCGATGAGAGGCAAAACGCGTACGGCATTAAAACATATGAAAACAGCTGCATTAGCGTTTTTTGCTACGATTAATTTATTGAGCAACTGCGGAGAAATTGCCTGTAACAACATTGCATCTAAGCCAATACTACGAAAGTCTCCAGGCGGAATACAAGTTCTTAGACACTCTTCAGACTGTGATCGAACCGTCGGTATTTTTTGGTTAACAATGCTGTTCTATGATAAATTCAACCGTCTTGTTTTTTACTTCATATGTTAAACTCAGGAATCAAAAATTACATGTAATTTATAGTGACAATATGAACGATAGTACAGAATGATGGCCAAGAGATACCTTGCTTCATGGAGATACTAGCTTTATGAAATTATTTATTGGAATGTTCTACGATTTATATTTTTGTTTCCTTTAGGTTCCCTAACAATTCAGCCAACTGTGTATCCTGTTTTGTGTTTACATTATATGTTTATAATTTAATGGTTCTGCTATATGATGTTACTTAAATCGAAATACAATATACAAATTTCAATGTACGTCCGCAGTTGTATTGTGATTCAAATCTTTCTGAAAAGGTCAAGCGTTAACTTATACATTCTGCTGTATTCAGTTTTCGGTAATGTAGTAACACTGAAAGGTCACTTGCACCCCAGCCTTCATAGTCGCTCGAGAAGTTCCTCTGTTTCATTTCTTTTCGTGGAACATGTTAGTACCAGATGGTACCTTTATTCTCTCTCTCAACATTATCAGTTTGGCTTCACGTGTATGATAAAGGTACCATAAATGAATTTCAACCGTATAATTACCGCACAAAATCCTGTTTGTAATCTCCATTTCTTGTATCTTTTTTTTTTTTTTTTTTTTTTAAACAGTTTAACGTCCCTTTTTAACGACGTGGTCTTCAGAGACGGGAAAGGATGGGGGCAAGGAATGGGAAGGAATTCGGCCATGGCCTTTTGAAGGAAGCATCCCGGCATTCACCTGGAGTGATTTGGGGAAACCATGGAAAACCCAAATCTGGATGCCCGGACGGGGATTCGAACCGCCGTCCTCCCGAATGCGAGGCCAGAACGTTATCCGTTACACCACCACGCTCGGTTTCTTGTATCAATGTGGTTTTGGTACATGTGGACTTCCTAATAACGCCTTTTCTGTGATTTAGACCTTTCCTTACAGTTCTGTATAGATGTGAAGTGTGCTACTGGAATTGCTGTGTAGCCTACGTACTTGTGTACCGTATTCATCTAAGTTTGCAACCTCATTTAGCACCTACATGTTCAGGACTTTCACCACCTCGGGGAATAACAAGGGTCGGCGGGTTGATTGAACTCAATTTATAGTAATTTGGGAATACTGTTAGACTTCTGTTAAGATTTCCGTGCCCATGTGAAGAACTGAATTCCTGTCATAATCTTATTGCCAACAACCTTATTTGCATGCGGATAAGCCTACTGTTTGGAATAATTATTTTCGTGTCCTATTTACATCTTAACCAAATACTTACAGTGTGAACGGGGACCTATTCTACTTCAGTTTACATACTTAGCTAGGTAGCTTGTAGTATTACAATGTTGGTAATACTGTATTTCGGCAGAAAGGTTGCTATAAAAACGTTTCGGATGTAACGGTAGTAGTCGGCAACTGTTCGCATGCTGGAATGTAGTAAGACAATAATGTAACGGAAAAATTACAACATCTTTACAGGACAGGAACAATCAATGTTTTACATTTCTGATGGGTTTTGGACGACGGAATCATTAGAACCTGGATTTTTAGCATCATTGCTGGCCAAATCACTAATGATGGATGTTTTTTGACAACCGAAACACAAACCAGTAGAACAGTTGTTGGGAGTCAGGCAATGTCACAACGTGTTATTAATCTCGTCCACAATGCGAGTTTTGTGATTTCAGGAAACTAAGCAAAATCTGGATGATCGTGCCAGTATTTGGACGTAGAAACGAGTGTGAAGGGTACTGTTTCTGCACGTCGCTGATGATATTATTGAAATCGTTAACATCTGCTAAAGTAATAGCTTTATAAATATGAAAAATTTGCTCTTATAAATAGTCATAACTAAAATCAATTAATATGGAGTATCCGTGCCGTGGCAATTACCAACACACCTACTTCTGGAAATGATAAATTTTTACTTTAAAATTTTCCAGTATTTGAGATCAATTGTTCACCATATCTCCTGGTAATCTATTTCAATACCTAACTCCATTACCTACAATAGAAAATTTCCCCCCTTACTCCTAAAATAAAGAGCTAGTATATGATTACGTTCCCTTAACAGAGTCTCTACAAATATAAATACATTGTGGATCCTGTCCGTCTGTTCCTCTGTACCCATATCACGCAAAAACTACAGAACCGATTTGTATGGGATTTTCACGTTTTGAAATCTTACAGTCTAGCTTAAAATCTACGGTATATCTTATGTATCTATGTGACCGGGGGACGTAACGTTAGTGATAATCTGTTCGTAACGTGACTTGATAGGCGCCATCTTAATGCAATCTCGGTCAGAGACTGGACACACTATCAAAGATACCAATCCTACAATATGCCTAGAAAGTTTAGGATCTGACCTAAGATCTGCTCAGCGACTTTCGAACATTATTAATATTAGTTTACTATGGACAATTTGGGGGTAAGATTTTACGAAATTTTTGGAAACATGGCCAGGGACGGTGTACTACATCAAAGTTAACTTGAAATAAGAAAATGTTTCGTTTTTAATCTCGGAAGATAGCTAACCTAAATTTGTAACAACATAAGGCAAACAAAAACGTTTCCAACTTTCTTCTGGCAACTATCCGTTCCGGATGTCGGCAACCATCTTGCTGGTTGATGCTCGGATTATCTTGGAGGTCCATGTTCCCATATTTTTTAACCAAGTTCTTCTTCTACCAACACTTCTCTTTCCTGGTATTTTCTCCTGGAGAACAGACTGAGGAGTTCATAACGGCTATTGTTCCTCATGATGTGGCCAAGATACTGAAGCTTCCGTGTTTTTACAGTGGTCAATATTTCCATATTTTTTTTTTTCATTTTATGGAGCAGTTCAGCATTTGTCGTGTGGTCTGTCCATGGTATTGTCAAAATTCTTCGATACAGCCACATTTCAAAAGCTTCTAACCCTTTACTGATACTTTCTGTTAATGTCCACGTTTCAACGCCATACAGGAGGACAGAGAACACATAGCAGCGCAGGAATCTCCGTGGTATTCGATAAATTATTACTTTTAAGAAACTGTCATTTATCGTTACGTCTGCGAATTGTGAGTATGCCTTCACGAAATCGTAAAATGTGACTCCGATAATTTCTTACGTCAATATTTGTCCATCAGTGGTGATGAATAACGGTCTCCCCAAACGTCTAGGGTCGTGCATGTACTTGATATTTCTCATTACTATTGTTTCCCTGAAAATTTCGTTCAGCGTTCTGCAACTATGTTTTATGAATCTTGTTAAGTCTGAAAATACGTTAGATCGCAAGTTTGAAGAAACAGGCTCGACACAAAAGACTAAATAACCGATACGCTGTAGGCTGATGTGTTCTCACATATATAAACACCACTTTCGAAATTCCTTCTCACACGTCTTGGTTATCCTTTACCCGCGAAGCGTTAAACGAAGGAATAACGAACATGATTACTAGCTTGCTATGGGTTGGTATAATCAGAACAGGCAGGCGTGAAGTAAGGGTACGGGACAGCGTAATTTCAGACCTGAGAGACATACATCCGGCCTTGAGTATGTCTTCATTTTGCTTATCTAACAGTTGCATGATCCGCCTCGTGGCCGAGTTGGCTAAGACACAGTAATTGTTTCTAACATTCAACGTGGCCTATTAACACTAATCCCCAATAATTAATTACTATTTTGTATGAATTTTTCTCGTGCCTCTTACCAGCTGACATGTTGATACAGTAAGGTAATGTACCGTGATAGCGTTACATGTATCTCTTTGCTAATGTTTTGATCAGATTTTAATTAATGATCCTTTCTCAGGTTAGTTTGCGGTATGGTAAATGAACTGGATTTCAGATTCTAAACTTGCAGGATGTGAAACTCTTCAGATTTTAGTTAAAAATTTTAATGTTTAGAGCATGTTTTAATTTTCTGCTTAGCTTCAACGTGGTATAGCGGCTAATCAGTCATATCCTAAGGAAATAAACGTATATGTTACGGTACAAGAAAGCTACAGAATTATAACGGGATCGAGACTTAGCTGCAAAATTGGAAAGAAGTGAGGTTAATCAGAATGTAGCTTATCCATTATTCGAACATCAACTCCCGACACAAAGCCTTAAACCTAGGAAAGCTTAACTACGGACGAAGAAGCCGAAAGTTGCTCCACATAAACTGTGGCGAATGAGATTTACTCATACCCGATATGTCACAGTGGCTATCACTGCAAAGATGTTAACCAGAGGTAGCAATATGGATTGGAAAACGTAAAACGTTTAGCAGGCTGAGAAGTGGTGAAGACAGAACAAAGGATAATGCAGCAAGGTGGCAGTATGTAAAGAGACCAATGATGATGTGAAGTAGAACAAAATTACTCGGCACCTATACGTTTTTTTTAAAAGAAAAAAAATACCGTCTATTTAACAACTGTGTTATTAATTTTTCCAGCCACGTTTCGTCCTGTTGGTTTGGGACATCGTCAGTGGGAATATTGTGGTAGCTATCACATGTCAGTCCGGAACAGCACTTTCTGCTATTTTTTTAATGTTTTACGCCTCGTCGACGGCTAAGGTCATTAGAGGAGGGATGGGACTGGGGACAAGGAACGGGAAGGCATTCGGCCATGGTCTTTTTGAAGGAAGCATCCCAGCATTCGCCTGGAGTGAATTGGGGAAACCATGGAAAACCCAAATCTGGATGCCCGGACCGGGATTCGAACCCGCGTCCTCCCGAATGCGAACCCAGTACGTTCACCCACCACTCTCGGTTTTCTGCTCTTCTCTTGACTGGAATTCAATTCCAGAATTCAACAACTTAACTGTAACTGTTACTAGTAGTAATACCCACAAACTCCAGTTTTGGAGACCTCCTTAGTGCCAGTTATAAGGCTGTCCAAGTTGCTGAATTTTAGTCCTCTATAATATGAACGATTTGATCTTGATGTTGATAGTTGTCGTTTTTAGTTTCTTTTTAATAACTGTTTCTGCTTATTATGTTTTAACTATTGTATCAGCAACATTTTGACACGAAATAAACAAATGAAACCACATAATTTTGAATTGAATTAAGAACTTTGTTATTTTTAAGAAGGTACTGTAATAAGAACTTGTTTAATTTTCTGCAACATCAGACTTGCTGTTTGCAGCGTTCGTAAATATAGGAGCGCTCTGCGAACACACTTCGCATTTGTCCTGAATGCTGTTTGAGTAAAGCTGTCCTTGTCTTGTAAATAGTCCTTAAAGTGCCTTGCTTTCTTTAGAAAGAAATCTGATGTACAGTATGCATGGTGACATATTGCTGAATAAATATGAAATGAAATTAATCGAGTTTCATCGTATTATAAACTACATGCTCATTGAGGAAGTTAATAAAATCCTTAAGTGGAATTATTAACTACTGGCCTATCGGAGAAGCTGTATTTTTTGTTTGAAATCGAATGATGGTGTTCACCGTAATCGCCTTGCTTTCTAGAGTCCTCCGAATTTCATAAAAAAAATATTTAAAAAAAAAACCGAGCAGATAGGAATATTCAACAAGTTCTAGAAATAACTGACTTGAAAGCTGGGACTGGGAATATATCACTGACCAAGAAACTGTTCTGGATAGGAGACAGTGGAAAACGATCGTATACAATAACCAAGGCTCGTAAACCACATCCGGGAAACTGGAGATGGTCCCCAACGATAATGATGATGATGAAAGCAGCGTAGTATTAATCTCGAATACAAGTTTAACACTATGATGCACTAGAAACTGAAAAATCAAAGCTTTTCGCAAATATTGTCTTTAATGATTATGTGGAGACATCAAAAATCAATTATTAGTCAATTACACGTATTTATGTAAATCATTGCAGTACACTGTATTTTCAATCCTCCATAAATGTATTTTTAGCTGCCTTACTCAACAACCCGAAGGTTGGTTGGATTCTCCCGAAGGAGCCATATTAAGCACTGTGTCAGAGGTAGGACGGCCAATTTCTTTCCTCTGGGGCAGCTTAACGTGGTATCCGAACCACGGAAAGTCCTGGTGTAGCTCATATGAACAAACACAACTCTCAGTAATTCCTGGCTCCAATGGGATTGAACCAGAAACCGGACAGCAAACTTTTGTAACCAAGTGCTTTAAACTCTGACCTACCTATACTAAAATTCCACCAAAAATTTAAAAAAATCAACAAAAAATCCGTCGGTTGTGAGATACTTCCGTATTGAATTCATTTTAAAAAATAATGTACTAAAAAAGCAAGCAATTTTTAAACAGAGTTCACAATTCGTTTTGGGAAATTGTCTTTCAAATAGTCAAACATATAAATTAAAAAAATTCACGCAAAAGAAATGTATGATGGATGTTACAAAAATTGTAGGAACTCATTTTCACTACATGTTCATTATAGGATTCCAGAAATTTTCTGTCGAAAAAAATCGACTGAAAAATAAAATTTGTTAAAATTAATCGTTTAGTTATTTTGGGAAGACCGTGAGCTCCGATACGATTGTTATAGTAATCTTTGGTGAGCCACATATTTTGGATCAGTGGTTTCGGAGCTGAAAGGAGAAAACAGATGTTTTAAAAATGATTTTTCGACAGATTATGGCACAAAAGTGCAATATTAATAATACGAAAAAATTCAAACTCACTCATAGTCGGATGCTTGTCAGTTTTCATTTGCCTCCCATGTAAACGAAACTCCCCAAAAAATCCTCTGTAATGATTTTCCAATTTTTGCTATAATCGTGTTAGTTTAGTAGGAACGAAAAGAGTAGACAATTACAGATCTTTGCGTTAGAAAGTTTGATAGACTTACGGATAAGTGGTTTCATAAGGGTTTCGTCTTTCACATAAATATCTGTACTTTAAGAGTTTAGTAAACAGAAGAATTAAAATTTTATCACAATCAGTAAAAAAAAAAAAAAAAAAAAGAGATAATTGTTTTTGGATGTCTGCAAAATGTGAAAATCATTTGAGGGCTACGTTAGTTGCAGCTTTATGTTATGCATTTCATCCGCCTTTTATCTGAAGTTGTCGGTGCACTTTCAGGATTCAACGGAAATTTAGGCCTTAATTTAACACATAGGTGTCAACTAAAATTTGCAGAGGGCCGTATATTAAATTTAGAATATGTAGGCGGGCCAGATTCAAATTAAAAAAATGCACTGAATTATTAGGAATCGTGTAAAGTCTAAAAGCTCTAAAAAACATCTTTGACATCACTGAATTGTAACATATTTTCTCCATATTTTAATATTATACAAAATTCAGTCTTAGGATGCGAAACTAAAAACCGCGTTTGTGATTTTATATGCTGCACTTTTGTTAAGAAATTACTTCAGTTGCATACAGTTGTATAGTTACGAGAACTCTGCTATTCCATTCTGAAATTGCAAATTCTTTTTCCGTCACATTATTCCACTGCACACACAGGAAGCAGTCGTGACGTTGGGCAGGCGCGGCGATCCCAATGGTAGGTAACCGTTCTCTTCTTCACGAAAGCGGAGATAATGCCTCTCATTACAGTAAACCCGTGCAAATGAAGGCTACAATGTAGTCATTCTGCGTTCCTGCAAATGGACTTGGTCTTTTCCTCTTCAGTTTGTTTCCAAGAATGCCACTTCATTCATACGAGACAAACTATTTTACATACTCACAATATATACTTTGTGGTTTGGAGAAAATATATGTCTATTCCGCTGTTATTTGATACTATTTCTTTTATGAGGTACGTCTAGCTACACAAACAAAAAGTAATATTATGTATTCAGCACCACTCTATACTATTAATACTACTACTAAATCAGTAAACTTAATTGGACCTTTATTGTAACTAACTGTATCACGGATGTTGGAGTAAAGTTATGTTTACACATAAAACAAAACTGACGGAGACCCAACATTAGTACGTATTCATCCACTGCAGCGCGTTTGGAACCTGAAGGAAAGAATACAGTTCTCCCGACCATCTCTAAATATCACAGTATCGAGCTAATATAACACGTGTAGCAGACAAAGTATTCGACCAGTGTCTGACTTTTCCGTCTCTGTCTAAGGATGACACCTTTGTCAGACGGTACAAAAGGCATGGTACTTCGGAAAAAATACATCTTCTTTCGTTATTTATCTGATATTAGCAGGAACTCGAATTTTGTTGTTGTTTGAAGCGTAGTTATAGAAACAATTACAACTCTACCACTTTGAACGCCACAAGTCTCCAATATTTGCTGCTTACTAACCGACATTTCTTGAGGAAACCTTTTTTTTTCATTTGTATAGAGGTTTAATCTTCGTCCTGTTCATTATAGGCGAGAATGGATGGAAGACAAGGATCTGGGAGGAATTCGGCCGTGCCATTTTGAAGGAACCATCCTGTAATTCTCATGGAGTGATTTCGTGAACCATGGAAAATCGAAATCGGGAATCCATCCCGCGTCCTCCTTTACGAAATTTCCATATGTTGCTCTTCCACCTCCGGAGTCGGGTAGAGGAATCCATATTCCAATTCGCAGAGACATACTTAAGTCACTTCTTGAAGCAGAAATCATGTTAGTTTTCATTGTATGCTGACCGCTTTGTCGAGTGTTTGGTGCAAGTCATCTTCACTCTTTATACGAGTAGCCAGTCATCTTTCTGAAGCGTTCCACTTTGCAGGCGACCTGGATATACACTTTTTCACGGTTTCTACACTACCACATTCTCATTCACTACTAGTTTTGTGGTCGTCAAATTAAGTTAAGGTAATGCTTATCTGCCAGCTCCCAGAGGTGAATTGCCTCTCAGTCAATCTTGATGTGGATCGGAATGTACCATGTGATGATTTTGCTGGTAGAACTACATGTAAGGGATTGCTCCTGCTGGCTGAGTATGCACTAACACTGTAAATACTTTATATCACGTATGATGTGAAGCTGTCAAGATATACGTTCTAGCTATGGAAAGAGAAATGGATCCACAACTCACTGAAAGATAACATACTAAACCAGGCTTTAATTTGACTACAGGTTTGTTAAGAAATGGGAAGCATCATGTGAGGAGCTCAGCTCTAGTGAAAGTTCCAAGTAACGCGTTCCTAATCTGGTTTAATGCTTTGCGAAGAAACTGGAACCGAGGAAAATCTCGCTGAGTGTTTGGTGCAGTCAACCAGACGACAGATATCCGTATTTGGGACTACTGGACGAAAAACCCGACATTATCAAGCACTGATCAATGAGCCTGTCATATGATATCTGGCACCCATAAAAAAGTTTTTTTTTTGTATTTGGCAATCGGCCTGTAGCCACTCAGCTAGCACTCAGCACTCAACGTATTTCTATATATCACCAATGTCAATGAATCTTTCCGAATTTTTTATGTGAACGCTCAATTTGTAGGACAACACAGGAAACACACAACACAAACTTAACCCAAACACCCATGCCCTCGGCAGGACTCGAACCGAGTCCGGCCATAAAAAAGTTATTGGATAAAACAGGCTCTACGACAGATTTATTGTATACTGGCATTTTCCCTCCTCTTCGCTCGAAAGGATCTTTGTTTTCATTTGTGGCTTTACGCCTCGATGGTGTAGATGTCATTAGAGGCGGGAAACGCCTGAGAACAAGGACCGGGAAGGAATTCAGCCCTGCCCTTTCTGAAGGAATCATCCCGGAATTCGTCTGGTGTGATTTCGGGAACCCATGAAAAACAGAAATGTGGATGGTCAGACGCGGATTCGAGCCCACGTCCTCCAGAATGCGAGCCCATAGTGTTACCGCTTACCTACCATGCTCAGTCTTTTGTTTTCATTCTAGCAACAAAGCAAATACATTTGTAACGTACTAGCTATGTAACGTTTGACATAAATTAAATTTCAATGTGTTGGTACCTTTAATGGAGAGTTGATCTTTAATTAAAATTTTACGTGAAGTCTAGCGTACTGTATTTCAGAAAATTGAAGAAATAAATAACCAAATTTACTTACAAGAGACACGTTTGACCTCGAACGCTCGGAATCGCACGAAAACATGCTTAGAATAACAACCGATCATAAACAAAACAGAGGTGTATATCATTTCCTTGCAAAACGTTGCATTCTACCTCAATTAACATTTTAATAGAGAGAAACAAAGTAACAAGATATCAATACGATATGAAGGAAATTATACGTAATTCGATGACGTGATTTTATCATTATATTTTCAATCAACAGTGCCAAAAACTCTCTGCTTAAAGTACTTAATATAGCGCAAAACACATATATACAGCATTCCTCAAAGTGCAGATGCGGGATTTCGATGAAGTGGTTAAAACAAAGTGGAAGAGAACAATGTGCACATCTCACTAAAGCCACGTTATCACATTCCAAATCACTTTCGCATTCACGCAGTTTAATATCAAAAGCCACACTAATTACATTTTCAAATGATGATTTTGGTACGTCAATGACATAACCTGGCTTTCGCCAACCATATTTCAACATAGGCTTCTACGTGGGTGCAGCAAATTGATTGTAAATCACACAGTGAAGTTTCATAATGAAATAACGATGATGTATCCCCACTTGTGGTTTGGCACATTGTAATCTTACAAAATCAGTAATCCTTCTGATATAGAGCTTATATTGCCGAAAGAAGTAAACATCAAGGAGTTGGCAATATTTTGTTGTTTTCGGTGGCAATCTCTTCAGCATAACATCTTTGTTTGGAAAAGTTGCATCTAGAAGGGTACGATCTATATGACCTGACCAGGAATCACACAACAATAGGCTCTTTAATGGCGCTAGCAGACAAGTGCAGAGTTCTGCATGGACATGACACACAGCACTGTTTTGTTTATGATCGCTTGTTATTCTAAACATGTTTTCGTGCGGTTCCAAGCTTTCGAGATGTAAGGTGTCCCTTTTAATCAAAATATTAACAGAATCAAAAGGGTAAAATGTTTATCTGTATTGTTATATGATCTTTGGTGGGTATCTTCAAGAGGAATGTTCATCTGAGATGCAGAGTGATCTGAGGCTCTTATCTGTTCTAAGATCAAACGAATTATCATTTCTTGCTCCATTCTCCGGTCACGTAGATTTTTGGTTGGACCATAAACCTTCAAAGTGTAAAAATCCAATTCAAATTGGTTCAGTGGATTTTGTGTGACCCCTGCACAAGAGAACAGAGAGACGCAGTGCGCTTACATATTTATAGTAATATAGATGTCCTTAAAATAATAGTGGACCGGAACGTAGCGAAGTATAGCACGATGATGGATACAACAAAGCATGTGATTTACGGTTCGATCTTTTCCGCTATCATACTTAGTCATTTAAGCGTTGCTGCAGCGCAGTGTCGCAATATTGGCCTTAAACCTTCCCACTCATGTTGTGCAGTGACTTTTGGAAGCCATTGAAAACCGAAATCTGGATTTCTGGACAGGGACTCGAACCCATGTCGTCCCAAATGCGAGGCCCTAGCGATAACGCTCACGCGTCCGGCTCGGAAGACAGGGGTAAGTTTTTCGTCGGCGATCTCCTTACCAGTAGATCGAAATTCATTCTCTCACGGCTGTAACCTTTCCATTTCAACTTCGTTTTGAAATTGCGTTACAAACGTTTTCTCCAGCCAAATCTTTTTTTCTGACGAGATTTATGCAAAGGAGTAAATGAGAGCCATTATTGTTGATCCCATCAAGTGGCAGTTGCGGAAATCAGACGGTTACTTTCATTGCGAATTAATTTCGAGAGTAATTGGTGCTTCCTCTGCATGATGGCGGCCTGCTGGAGAAAGTGCTGGAGCGGAGGCAGCGTGCAATTGGGTGTCCGCCGGAACGAAAAGGCCAATCAACCGAGAGCTCCAGAGTAGATGCAAATGGAGCTATTTTCTTTGCTCGTCAGAGCCACGTGGGAGAGAATAGATGCTCAAAGTACTTGAGTTCCCACAATCCATCAAAACACGCCTCCTGAATACTAAAGAATGGAATCACGTTATTTGACTCGTAACCAAATGGCAGCGTAGTGGTTGGCGTACTTTCAACAACATCCCTTATCGTCGTCTTCTATTGAGTACCGCGAACGGGTGGTGTTGTATTCCAAATGTGTTAGTAATTAGTCTAGTTGTTCACGAAACATGTGCAGATTGCGTATAACACAACGCTGACGAGGTTACAAAAACAGAGTTATTGGTTGTATAGAACTACACTCAGCGTTTTTATTCTATACAACAAAAACACTGATTGTCCCTCCTTTTTTCATCATAAAAAAAAGAAAAAAGGTAGTGTTCTCTACCAAGGGATACTGATTTGTAACCTAAGGTACCTCTAAGTTAATTTACGCAAAGGTAGTCTCATATAGCAAAATTAAGATATTCGAAACGTTGCAGTGATTTTAATGAGCACGTTGAATGGATTAGTAATTTGTAAGGAAAATAGTTGCGAAAAAAAGATTAAGACTAAGTTTTAACTAACTAGAATGAAGTAAGAACTCTGGGACTAATTAGAGCGTTTATTCCAGGCAGCAGTATGTGTTGAGATTGTTGTACGCATTCCGCCAATGCATTGGCGCTGGACCACTCGTCATCAAACCACGGGAGGTTCTTTGAGCTTCTCTTATCTACATATAATGTTTTCTCCCTTATCCCCAAGTTGTCTCCGTTCTGCCATGTGGAATCGCAATTGGCTCTGAAAAATCGTCGAAGTTGCTAACATTTTATATTATAAATCTATAAGTGATGTTTTAATTACAATTTAACCAGCCGATATAACCCAACGAACGACAACCCCCGATAGAATGCTGACTGGAACCAACACCGCTATTCCCGTCACCAGAACGTCGATCATTACATGTAGGAAGGCATTGTTATATGATTTAAGAACATGAAAAATCATTTTCTTAATACGTTCTTTAGTAACGAAACGATGCATGGGTAGAGAAAGGATAGAGAAAGAAGGCATCACCTACCATACCAGGAGCTGAAAGAACTTGAAAGAATATAGCAAAAAAGTCAAAATTGTTTTGGAGAAGGTGCTTTCGTCGTCACATATAATCACAAAAATCAACGGTACATCAGCTATTTCCCCTTCTCTGGCAATAACAACTGTTACAATAAAACCAAAGTCAACTGAGTTGACACGCTAACGAAAGATATGGATGTGGTGGATCAGACAGTAATCGCTTGGTGGAATGATTAATGTTTTACGTATTTCTCTCCGCTCTACGACTCTCCAAAGCCGCTTTATATATCCGCTTATTGCAGTTATTCCATTCGAATAAAATTTATTGTAGGTAGCACCTATTGCATCCGCTTGGATAAAATGCACTCGGAATTAAGACCACTTTCCCCCTCCCCCCCCCCCAAAAAAAACTTTATTGTAGAGTAACTATGAAATAAAAACTTTTCCTTGTTATTCAAGCAACTTAAAGACTAATTATTTCAACTTTTGATTTTATTTTCCCACCAGGCCAATTTCAATCGAATGATGCTGCTGCCTGTTTAGAGTCGTGGAAATATCTTTAACTCTTCAGGATGTAGAGCTTTAATGATGGATTGGTTATGGTATTCTTAGGGGCTCCATTAATGACGTGAGGTGATTTACCGGAATTCCGGCCAGTCCCCCTCCCCCCCCGCCCCCCTCTGGTGGGACTTCGTGAGATTTAGTTGGATCCCCCTCTCTAAAATTACGTTAGATTTTGACGGAACCCCTCCCCCCTACCAATTGACCTCGCAATTTTTGGAGACCATTTTTTTAGGTCTCATGGTCTGAAGACGGATATACCCCCTCTAAGGTCGGTTTATGGACCAAAATCCATCCCTAAAATCGATTTTCGCTTCATTTGTAGACTTTTTCTTAGCTCTGCAATTCTACAAGAATTTCAAAACCTCACGTGAGATGTCCGTTGACCCCCCCCCCCCCCTCCCCACATTTCACCTCACGTCATTAATGGACGTCCCCTTAAGGCACGAGGAGGGGGAAGTTAAATGTTGCCATCTGTATGAGAAACGTGTGTTCTGTATGAGAAATTATTTTTGTTTGTGAAATGTTTAATTAATGAGGATGAATTTGAGGACCATCCCAATATTTATGGGTTGTAAAAAATCCCAGTATTTGCCTAGTTGATTGCAGTTAAACGCCTAAAACCTGCCCTCAGGACGACTGGCACGAGGTGCCCGGGATTTGAAGCTGGTCCGTTGTAGTGGCGTTTAAACGCGGGGGCCACTTTTTTTTTTTTTTACTTATTGTTTTACGTCGAGGTCATTAGATGTGGGATGGGGCTGGGTACTAGGAATGAGAAGGAATTCGGCCATTGCCTTTTTGAAGGAAGCATCCCGGCATTCGCCTGGAGTGATTTGGGGAAACCATGGACAACCCAAATCTGGATGCCCGGACGGGGATTCGAACCCGCGTCCTCCCGAATGCGAGGCCAAAGCGTTAACCACTCACCCACCACGCTCTGTACGGGCGGCCACACTGCCGGGTACAATCAATCCTAGATGTAAGTATTTGTTTTTTAAATACATGGTATAGACGGTATTTGGGGAAAATTTAAAGCTCCTAGTGATAGTGTTTTTGAAAGAAACTCGGTAACAAAAATGACCTAAAATTGACAACTTTGACGACCGCTCACGTCTGGATTTTCCAGTGAAAAAAAATTAAGAATTGGATGTCCGGATTTTAAATCCCAATAAAGACATAGGTTAATGTCGAAACTGTATGACCGGAACGCTCTCCAAACCTAATCAGTCTGCTACCTGATCTGATACCAACCTCTTGAAAAGGAGTTCCTAGCTCTATCTCTATTAGTAAAAAGCCTTGAGATGCTTCCATAGGCCCCATCTTTAAATTTTGAACAGAAGTCTGGAGATACGCACACTGGAAGCGAACTCCAGTAGAGGCAGGAAGGGTTCCAGTTTACTTAGTGGTTTAACCAGCCGCTTAGGGAAACCAGATCGTTGGAATTAAACAAGAGAGAGTGACTACTGTAACGAAAACGCATATTTAACTCCTATACTGTGCAAACTTTCGCCCGCAGCTTGATTTCCAGTGGAGCAGGTTCTTGGGACCTGCCCTTTGGCGTAGAGTGAAGTATGATTTGACGATCTTGGCAGTGTCTGGTCGTGATGTTTGATTAATTGGTCGGTGCAACAGTTGACTGACACTCCTCTAACATCACTTTCCTATCTATCAGTTTCTCAAATATCAGTAGTGTCGTGGATCATAAAAAATGTATATTTTTTTCTCTTAAGCGGTCATGTCTGATTTCTCGACCTCTCTTTGCCCTAACACACTAAGATGGAGTATGCGAGCTTGTATTACAATATGATACCGATTTTTCTTTATACATCCTATCGCTCCTACAAGTTTGTAGGTTTCTGAAACTCTCTGTATGTGAATACCACACACTTGGAAAGTATTATTAAAACTACCATAATTTTGTGTTAATTTTTAGAACTAAATAATGTTTTTCCACCTTTTTTGATTGCATAATTTGAGTTTTTACATTTGTTCTGAATCCTAGTGCTGGACAAAATCTTTCACCATCCACTATTTGACCGAGATGTGTTTTTAAGACTTGTTTAAATCCTGAACATCACCGAAATACTTTAGGTAATTAAGTCATATCCTATTGAAATATCGTCCCGGCATTCGCCTGCAGTGATATAGGGAAACAACGATAATCGAAATCGGTGTGAGCGTACTCACCAGGCTCGGTAAATGCATGTGGAGTACGGGGTACAGGGCCTGCTGATTGAGATCAGTCATTTCCTAGGGGATATTAAGCACTCGGTGACGTAACCACATCCGTTGCATGCAAAGCCAATTTGCGTGACGATTTTTCAAGCCACTGTTGCACATAAAGAAATTTCACTTAAAAAATAAACAGAATGGAAAAAAAAATTAAGTGACGTAAAGGGGATCTATTCAATTGATTGCGTTACGTGCAGCAGCGTAGAGAGGAGGTAGTTCTGGCCTCGCATTCGGGAGGACGCGGTTTCGAATCCCCGTCCGGGCATCCAGATTTGGGTTTTCCATGGTTTCCTCAAATCATTCCAGGCGAATGCCGGGATGCTTCCTTCAAAAAGGTCATGGTCGAATTCCTTCCCGTTCCTTGCCCCAATCCCATCCCGCCTCTAGTGACCTCACTGTCGATGAGCCGTAAAGCCCAAGCAAAAAAAAAAAAAAAAGATCAGTTAAGTCACCCAGTAAACTTTGATGACAAAATTCCACGGTCGCTGTCTCTTAGGTCCCAGTTGCAGCGGTGGAATGTGCCTAATTTCAGACCGTGACCTTTTATGAAGCAGTTTTGGTAAACTAATGCAGCATTAATGAGTAGCTAGCATTTTCCGGCCGGCAGCTTCGCCCGCGTGGATCTATTTCTCAGACGTAAAAAAAAAGAACCCGATACTGTGTTCATTTTTATTGTAGTATGATCTTTGGCGCCTACCAGCTCTGTTTACGAAATTAGTGTTCTTGTTTGATGTATTGTGATCTTTGGCTCCACCCAGATCATCGTTACGAAAGGGGTGTTCATCTTTGATTTTCTGTTATATTTGGTGAATTTCTGTTCAGGTTATGAAAGGTGTATTTATCTTTGATGTACTGTGATCTTTGACGCCCATCTGTTCAGTTTTCGAACAGATTATCATTAGCGTGAAAATTTCTTGGGCCTCCTACCGAGAAAGCGCATCAATTTGAAGCAACGTTTTGGAGCCGCTCTCCGACTACATCTTTCACATAAAAAAATAACCTCAATTTTTTTTTTAAATAGACTGTAGCATTCAAAATGTGGACCCAGTCCAAGTTTTCTGCCTGATGCACGGACGAAGAACACGCTGCGGGAACGGCCGCTATATATGTATTGATAATAGCGTGATGGTCACGGGAGCCTCTTTGCAGTCACCTGTTCTGGGGGCTGTTAGCCGACGGAAGGCTCCACCCAGGACACAGTCTGTAGCGCTGAGGCCGGATTTACGTAACGGAGCGGAAATGTGGCTGCTCTTGCAGCATTCGCGAGTTGCGCTCTGAATCAGCTGTCCACCTGTCCTCACTGCTCTCAGCAACACATCACCAATAAAACATTCGAGAGGCGGCGGCTAAGTCTGAAGTAATGCTTCACATTAGCGTACGTCTTTCTAATCTTAAAAATTCAAGTACGGATCAGTTAGCAGCCAAACGTTCTCGGCACATAACTTTTTTTTTACTTTCCTTCCGACATTTCGATTACTGCAGAAGTGGTCGGCATTTAATCCGCTAACTAATGTTAAAATTAGATTAACCTGGCAATGAACTACAATAAGGATTGCATCTCACCTAACGCTGTCTAATAAAACAAATAACCAGTCACGATAATAAGGAACCGGTGAACAAATGGGGTAAGGTAGTTCCACCAATCGCTTTCCTTGCGTGACTACATTTGCACATTTCAAATCCACCAATGAAAAGTTCCTGCTACCCAATTGTTAACTTGAACTGATTGAAACACCCTTGCAGTAATATTTAGGGCGATGAAATAAACCGTTCGTTGGGGGGGGGGGAGAGAGGGGGGGGAGAGGAACGCCCCGGGCCTCAAATACCCCGTCAAAGCACCTTGTTCATTTAGGAGCCTGTTTACTTACGCCTGTTATCTCTAGCGAGGCTACAAAGCAAGAATTCCGGGAATACGTTAAGATTCCAAAAAATTCCGCTTGGGAAATAGCTAAACTAAAATCTCTCAGATATTTTATAAATTTCATTCGTTCATCTCTCCTGCCTTAATTAAAATACCAAATTTATATCATATTAAAAATCATCTAGCAAAATATCATATTGGTGTGAAATTATTATCTTATGATTTTCTTGATTGTAAATATGGCAACATTACATAGTGCCGCAAGAGCGGGAGTCTTCCTTAAGGTAGTCCATGGGCGCCTTCTACACATCCGGTATATCATTTCGCATGTAAATGCGTTTATACATTAGGATAACTACAACACATCCTCCACAACCACTTTGTAATGGATCATGGAGTAACAGTACTGGAGTCGGAGGTAGAGCACCCGACTGCCTTCTATAATAACGCCGCTAGAATAGAGATGGTTGTGTATCTACATCATTACGTTCACTTTTTTCCCCGAGTAGAAATTACATACAAGGCTTTGGATAGTTAGATCGGCGCCACTGGTTTCAGGCGAGTGTTCGGGTAGTACCCTTGTGATCCTCTTTACTGATAGAAGTTGCACCATTGAATATAACATATTTCATATACGAACGTTGTCGGAGAACACTATTGAAAGTACCGTGATTGAGAATAGTTCCTTCCGACTCACAAATTAGTCCCCTTTTTAAAGTTCGTATTGACCACCTAAGGTAAGGTCCATCAGACTTCGTTAATTAATTAATCTCGGCCGCCACCATTGGCTGGCTAGGGTACAAATCAATACGTATATAACAAAAGTTTCTTCAAATAAATCCAGGTATATGCAGAACACAAGCCAAAGATTTATTCACAGTTTTGTACTGCACAAATGTACCCTGCCACCAATGGAAAAAAGTAATTAAAGCACATACAAGTAAAATTACTGGTAGTGACTATATAATCCGAAGATGCAAATTCTTAAGAGTGAAAAGCAATACATTCAATCACTTTCACGTAGCTGTTCATACCAACACAGTTCACCAACATCCACCACGTAATATCGTAGTTTCCTTCTGTCAGTGAAACGTTTTTCCGACGCGGTAGCCCGTAATTAGTAACTCACGGGGACCTATACACTTCAATACAAATCATTTGTTAATTATTTTCGGCCACGACTTACACCGAGCTACAACAAGACCCAGAGGCATGATAACTACACGACGTTCTCTTCCAGACTCCACACTCTCTCTGATCTACTAATCGATTGTCAGTCTCGCCAGTCACCGATGAACTTAGCATTCGATACTCGGCATAGAATAAATATAATAATTAAAATAAGTTAATTACTGAAGGGGGCAAGCCTACTGTAATGTGACAACGTCCACAGTCCGAATATTGTCTCTTGAAATTTGCTTCGCCTCGTTTCTTGGGACTTGGCTTTTGCCTGTATGTACCTGGTATCAATTTTGTGTGGTACCGCCTTTACGACCAGAATACGTTAGCAGGGTTCGGTGACTGCTTGTGCGCAGAATCCGCCGCCTCATTTCATGGTGTCTTCTCGAAAAGGATGCCGAACCAGCCTTGTAATCAGACTGGACCGCTCCATGCATATTCGGCCACACCAGTAATTATAAGGAGCAGTCGCGCTGAATACTAAATGTTTAGGAAAGGTCCTAGAAGGTCAGATATTCACAACACATGCAGTGTACATCAACACATCGTTTTGAATTAATTAAAATAACAGCTTAACAATTGTGGTGATGGATATGTGATATGATATAACTCAAGAGGGTCATCGTATGATGCCAAGTCCGGTGAGTGAGTAGAACTAGCCTGGTATTTTGGAGGACGCTGGTTCAAATACCAGTCAGGACATCTACATTTCGATTTCCAAGGTTTCCCAAAATCACTCCAGGCGAATGGCGGAATGGTTACTTCAAAATGCCATAGCCCAATTCCAATCAGCTCCTTGATCCCAGTGCCTTCCAAACTCTAATGAGCTCGACGTCAACGAGGCGTAAAGCCCTAAAAAATGTATCATGATTTTTTTTGCCTGTCCAGGAAACTGCAAACAATTTTATTTTCCTGAGTAGAATATTTTACCAAAAATACAACACCTTGGAACGAACCTATGTTGTTTTAAATGTCAGACCATTATTTCAGTGTTAGTTTTTTTAATTTTAATTTCTCGTTTATTCTGAGTAAAAAGCAGTAAGTTATGGATTCGCTCTTTGTCCGTCCGTCACTCCCTCCACCTTTAATTTAGAAATTTGTAACTGTACACTACTTTTAGTTTACTAAATTTAAAACGATTATAGTGTAAAATTTCGAAAAATCATGGAAATGATATTAACTGTAGGGGATTTAGTGGAGGGCTGAAGAAAAGATTCCCTTTACATAATCTTCTTTAGTATCAAATAGATGGTGTAAACTCGACGACTCTAAAACTTTTCGGAATTTGGTTTTTATTCCATGATTTATGGAAGTTTTTGTCGAAAAGTTGTTAAGGCGCGTTTATTTGCAAAAGCAGTGATTAGAAAAAAATTATCCAAATTTACAGCGTCATGCAACAACCTGTTAAAGTTTACAAGAAAACTATAGCGGGATTGCTTGAATTTATGGTCTTTACAAAATAACCAAATAAGTAATTTTGACAAAATTTGATAGTCCGCCCCTCACCAAAAAAAGGTATCATTCGACTGAGAATTTCATGAACCAGATGTTAAAATACGTTTTTACATCCATAGTATTTTTTTTTTCCTTCTGAGTCTTTTTTGCGTTTCATTATACCTACCTTCTGAAACGCAGTTTCGTAAAACGTATAGAATACTCTTTGTAAAATGAGTTAGTATCTACTTTTTAAGAAAGTTTTTACAATTTGTTTTATTAACGTGCACTTGAAAATGCCAGTTTTAATTTAATTTCAACTGTCCTCTTTCGTGTCATCCCTCTGCGATCGTGTTATTTACGCAGGGCAATTGAAGAAGTAGAGTAACAATTAACACAAGTTCTCACGAGAATAGGCAGGTAAATTGAAATAAAGGGTGGAATATTTGACAATTTAATGCAAACTGTTCTTACTGTAAACTCAAATTTTGGAGCGTTGAGTGGACTTGTTCGCTCGACTGGAGACTGGCAGCCACGTGGAGTGGGAGGCTGCACCCGCGGGTCTGGAACTTTAACGACCTGTGAGCAGGTGTGGCAGCATACAAAGAAACTGGCAGCGGGGGGAGTAGGCATTTAAAAGCGCTTCAGATCCCGCGATGGCTCGTAAACAGGAGTCATAACGCGTGGGAGGAGAGGTCTCAGGTACATGCTACTGCCTCACATCAAACACGCAATTCAGGTTACATTCCAAGAAAACTCCCGGCGTTACTATAATATTTACATTATACGCAAATGGACAAGGAATATATAAATATAATAAGACTATAACCCAGGACCGATCGTGGTGGACGAGCGTTATCGCTGTGGCGCAGCTTTCTGGAGGATGCGAGTTCGAATTCTAGTCCGGTCATCCAGATTTGGCTTTTCAATGGTTTCCCTAGATCACTCCAGGTGAATGCAGGTATGGTACTGGCCGGGCGACTAAGGGCGGATTCTTGGCTTCATAGCCCGGGGGCCCCTAGCCGGTGATCGGGGCCCCCCATCAGCCAGCGGGCCCCGGTACATTTGACCCGCTTACCTCCCCCTAACGCCGGCCCTGCGGTTCCTTCAAAAGGGTATGGCTTAATTCCTTACCGTTCCTTTCCCTCAGTCCTTTCCCGTCTCTAATTACCTTGGTGTCGATGAAGCCTAAAGCCAGAAGTAAAAAATAAGAATAACAGAGAGAAAGTCTGCACATTGAAGACATCTTTGGAAAAATGAGTCTGTGGCACTGCTGTTAATTACCTACAGATAAAGAATAAACATTTTAAAATTTATGTCTATCTGTCTGTTTGCATGAATAGGATTTATGTAAAACTGGATGGATTTTGAAGGGGTTTTGACTAAAGTACAGCTCGTGGTACTCGAGTTTGTTTTATTTTTATGTGAAGTTGGAAAGCTGAAAAATTTAAGATTAAAGTGTCGAAAGATTAGTATTCATTTACCGAGCGTGGTGGGTGAGCGGTTAACGCTCTGGCCTCGCATTCGGGAGGACGCCAGTTCGAATCCCCGTCCGGGCATCCAGATTTGGGTTTTCCATGGTTTTCCCAAATCACTCCAGGCGATTGCCGGGACGCTTCCTTCAAAAAGGCCATGGACGAATTCCTTCCCGTTCCTTTCCCCGAGTCCCATCCCGCCTCTAATGATCTCAACGTTGACGAGGTGTAAATCCCTAAGTAAATAAAAAAGAAAAAAACAGTATTCATTTTACGTTGAACACGTTTAACGCAAAAAACCTCTGGTATGATTTTGGTGGGCCTCAAATAATGTGCAGCCCATGGCCCCATGAATAGTATATGGTATGTTTTATTTTAATATGACGTAGAAAAGATAAGAAATGAAGATAAAAGTGCTAGAAAATTAGTACCAATTTTTCGTTGAATGTGATTCCTGGGGGGAGGGGGGAACCTCTATGTAGAAATTTGGTTGGGTTTTGTTCTGGCCAAAGTCACATAATTAGAATAAAGTTTGTTGATGTAACATTGAAAGACTTGAGAAATTAAGACAAGCTTTTTTTCAGGCTGGCAATTTTTTAACTTTGACATAATCGGTTTAAGAGAGAGATCCGTACATTAACTGCCCTCGTGAACGAAGTTGTGGGCAAAAGTCTATGAATAAAGAAGAACCTGGTAGAACGGAGTTTAGGAGAGAGAATCGGAAAAATTGTGATACATTGTTTCGGTCACATAAAGAAAGTGACACGAACCAGAATTCTAAGTCAGAGTTGCAGGGCTAAAGGAAAACGCCCCAGAGAATAACCACGTGGAAGCTGAGGAGAGTGTTTTGAGAGTGAATAGAAAAGCTTATTCTATATCCATAGTCGGTGACCAGAAATGGCCTGTATGTATCAGAACCCTGTGACAGACTTAAAGACAGCATTTCCGTTTACGTGCAAAACTATAAAAAATGAGAATATGAAAAGAGACATAAGGTTGGAACAAATATTGGGCAACGAAAGGTAAAAGTAGAATTGCCATGGGAAACGGATGAACGCATCTTGAATACCAAGAATACGGATAGGAATGCCCAAGAGAAAAATACGCAGATATATGAGTATATAGAGAAGGCACGTATCACGATTGAAATGATTGGAGATACATGATTCGGAAACTTCCTACACGGCCGCCCGCTTGAAGGATATGCAGATGATGACAGTACTAGGTTTAGTGTTTTATTCTTCTAGTGAAACGTGCATTCCTGTAGTGAAACTGGTAGACGGACCGATATCCTAACATTTGACGGCGAGGATGGCCGCCTACGCAGAATTTCTCCCCGCTGCGGTGTCAATGGACTCCATAACTGTCTGCCGGTCATCTCCAGTCGGCGGTAAAAAGTGTGAAAGCCCACGACAGGTGCGGCTCTGTGATGGCCCACGCCTCGCACGGCCGTTAAAGCGTTTTACTGTCTGCGCAGAGAGGAATCCATAAAACAGTCCAGCATGACGCCATGTTGGGAGGGATTAACACTCTCCACCGCCCAGCCCCCTCACTATCACCATTCTTATTGCTCGTTACACTCATGATTCAGGCTGTTCGGAAATATCCTATTATAAAGTCACGGTGGACTTAATAGATATCAACCCATGTACCGTTTCTTATAATATGCCTGATTTCATTAGGGATCAAAGAATTTGTACGCCAGCGAAAGCACTTTGGCGTTGCAGCCGTGATCAGATGGCCGAAGAATGTGAGATTATAAATCCTGTGAAGCACTCTGTTCACTCCAAACTGGCGGCTCAAGGTCTTGTTCCCATGGCCCCTCTCCTCCCCTCACCACTCCCTCCATTCCTATCAATCAGAGTTGTACAAGTAGACGAGAGGTAAATTCCAGCTTGACATGTGAAAGTAACGGCAGTGGAGTGGGGACAGAGCAGATTGACCTTGAGCCGCCTCAGTTAAGTGAACGGGCTGTAAGCGACAACACTTTGTTTCGGAATATTTTTGTTACAGGCGCCGTGGGCCATGAAAGAAGGGTAGTTAGTTTGTGCACATGTGAACTTGATGCGGTAGGTGACTCTAATAATATCCTAAGAGGCAGCTCATGGCCGCATTAAGGATCAATACTGAACGTATTGATAGAAGTTAAAACTCTCGCAGTACTGTAGCTCAGTAAAGCTAGACACCATCGGACAGGTGGAAAGGAGCTCCCTCCTTTATATTCCAAACTAGGCGACGGGAGGAATTTCCTGATAATAAAAATGGAAAGGAAGGAGAGGAACTCTGACTTTTATCTAAAGTAAATACCGTGTTATTAAATATTGAATAAAATGAGAGTTTGGTATTCGACTGAAAGGCTGTGGTACAAAGAGTGACGACTGGAAGTAAAAATCACTCAGTATCAAAATTTATGTTTCATACGTTTCCATGTGCATTGTCACAGTTTTGCTTGTTGTTTTAATTAGGTAATGTACATTATGTATATCAAAGACTAAGCAAGTTAGTTATACTTATTTTTGGATTCTATTGTTGCTTGGCTGAATGAAAAGCACGGCTAATTCCTGTAAATGTCAAAACTTTAAAATACAAGAAAAATTTATTATTTGCTCAAGGAAAATTAATTGGTTTCAGAATGGAAAAACCTGGCCTTTACAAAAATTGTCATTTATTTATCAAATAAACTGATATTAGAAAGGGGGAGTTTAAATTAGTTTAATTAACATAGACAACTTTTCTGAACTGCGACAAATTCGTCAGAACAAGGAAGAAATTTATCTGAAGGCGGTACTGGGTGTTAAATTGCGGAGAACACATTTCCTGCGATAGTATTTCACTGTTATCAAACTGCTGTCTTCTTCGCCGAGAAGTTACACAAAGTGGCGATTGACGTCGACTCCCGTCATGGGATTGGAGGTTTCATATGCTAGTGCGATTTGCGGCCGACAAGATCGGTGGCCTAGGTGAGCGACCATAAAAACAGATGTTCCATGTTATAGAGGATCAGTCACCACTAGTCCTGCTTTCTTGGATACTGTGTGCGTTGTCTGTTTCTGATCAATACTGATCATGCACCTGCTTGACATAGAATGCTTGCTCTGGACGGTACTGACTGTTCCTTTACCAACCACTCAAATGTTCCCTGGCAATTGAAAAGTCACCGACTGCTCGAATCTGAGTAAAGATCCACCCCCCCTCCCCCACGGTCGCTAAGTGTGGGGTGGGGGCGGGCAGCAGCCTCACTCGCTAAACCTTGTTGGTTCACTCGACTGAGGAATTCCACAAACAAGCGGATACCTGCCCGGCTACCTGCTACCAGGGTCTAAAATCTTCCACTTTGAAACGCCTGTCTAAAGCCGCGTTCCCACGACGTCTTGTAACGGGCGCTGGACGGGACGGGACGGTACGGATACTCAACAACACGCCATGCGAACAGGGCCGCCTCTGCTACCGGGGACGAGACGCAGCTACGCACTCTGTGTCGGTAAACATCACAGGCGTGCGTAGTGAAGCGCTGTTGCCGTCGGTTTGCAACAGCGGGCGCACCCCTTCTGTTGCTGTAAAGTGCTCTGTGCCAAACGACACTAGGCAACGTGGTGGGGAGGTGGCGCCTAGGCAATCGAGGGCTAACCTGCTGCGCGCGCTCGTCCCTACACTTCGGCTAATGAGGTGCCGTCTCCGTTACAAGAGATCGTGGGAACGCAGCTTAAGGCCGGCATTACACTGTAAAATACCTTTGTCAAAGATCTTTTATAAAATATTTTACAGTGTAATGGGGCATATTTCATAAAAGATTTCTTTTATAAAATGTAATACGTTAGCATTATATTTTGAAAAAGATTTCACCGCCCTGCAAACGTAAACAAAGAAAATTGCGCAAGGCAAGTTACCGAGGTTGGTTCTTAGGACTGCCGAATCCACGAAAATCTTGATTTCTGAGTATGAACAGAAGGAAATGTTGTACAGCCAGAAACATGTAGACTATAAGATTAGGAATAAAAAAGTGAAGTTAATTAGTTCTATGAAAGAAGTCTGTACTGTCGAAGACGTAAAAGAAAAAAAAGAAAAGATTAACAAATCACTATTGACAGGTTTCTGGAACAATGGCAGACGGAATGCGCTGAGCAATTCGGGTGCTATACTGCAGAATGGTGTATATCCGCCATCAGCAATCGAGTACAATTCATTGCACATACAACGTAAAAATAAAAACCCAATAGTATATATGGAGAAATAATTCTGATATAGAAATGTAGAAAATATTGTAATAAGAATTTATTGGACCTATATTTCAGCATCGACCATAAATTTTTTATAATGTGCCATGTCCTCACATTACAGCTCTTTCACTAAACTTTCATGAACTCCTATGATATCAAGTCTCACAATCCACGGTCTAACCCATATATCTTTACTTCTTTTTCTTCAATAAAATACATATTGTGGCAGCTGCACTAACTGCGTCTACAAAAGCATACAAGTTTACTTCATTCATTCATTCATCATTTTATATAGTGTAATGGGACTGAAAAAATATCTTTCATAAAATAAATATGAGAAAATGTTTTATAAAAGATTTTGGACAAAGATCTTTTACAGTGTAATGCTGGCCTAACACCGTCGGTAACACTATTATGTAAGGGGAGGATGTTTACGCCTTTGGATGATGACTACTTGATGCCACGTCACCCTCTAGAAGACAATCAGTAGACCAACCATCTAAACATAGAATCCGTGTGCTTGAAGAAGGCGCACGACAATGTCTAGGGATTAGTTATTTGGCAGATTAAACATTTCTGTCGGCTTTTGGTAATTATAGAGAGAAGTACTTGAGTACTGTTCGATAAAGTTATAATGATAATAAAAAAATATACAAAAATAACTATACCCGGCTTACAATACGACCTCCAGCGTCAATCTCAATGGCCCGCTAGTACGTGACTTGCCGACACAGAAATCCTACAGAACTTTCAACTAGTGTACCAAAGGCTTAACGCACAACTCGTTGTATGGGGGGCAAGCTGCCGTGGTATTTTTATGATGCTAGTTGCGAGAAATATTTCAGTTTTTGTGTTATCAGTATATTTTTTTTTCTCCCCTCATGAGTCTCTCTACTAGTTAGATGCAGTCGTCCATACCTTCCCATCATCTCAACATAACAATTACGTCCTTAGTTATCGCATTCATATATTGTAATCTCTGCTTTTCTGTACAGTTTCTTCAGTCAACTGTTCCCTTCATTAATAAATTAACAAATCCCGCATGTCTTACAATCATAACCATCATTCTTTCTCTTCTTTCTATGAGACTCTTTCAACAAACTCCTTTCACGTCCATTATTTCCAAAAGACATTTATCTCGTACTTTACATCTCCTCTCCATTTCCAACGTTTTTCTACAGCATCACATTTCAAATCCGTGAATTTTCTTTCTTTTTGGTATCCACAAGCTCCACGCTTCTTTCTGATTAGTAAGTAAATATTTGAAACGAATGATTTTTCTTATTCATGATGGCTATTTTTGCTTGTCCAGTTTGACATCGTTCTTGCTCCTGCCGTCAGATGTCATTTTACTTCCTAAATATCAGTATTCACTTACTTCTCACTGCTGAGTAGTAATCTTTGAGAATCTTCCCTTAGTTACGTAACTGCCGTTTTCGGGATCAGAACTGATAGCTGATCCCACTGACACAGTTTCTGTACGGGATTGACTGAAAGGTATCCCTGCTGTTATGTGGCTTCTGCCCGCGTCACAGTACTGTTGTTTTGGTTGCCGCATTGACAGGGGCAGGCGAGTGTGCAAGTTGTGAGGAGATGCTCTGGCACGCATAACGTGGTGAAAGTGAAGCGCTCACTGCGCGTGTAGGGGAGCAAGACGGCCAAGGTTGGCGCGATATGTGTGCCCCTGCACTACTTGTAAATGCGATACAGCTAGAGCATGGACGTGTGGGCAATATCCACGATTAACTAGATTGTCTCGCTTGGCGTATATTTCAAAATAACTTATTCGCGTTTGCTGGTTGTTACTTGTCTGTGATTTAGACTGGCTAAAGAAGGCTCTTAATGGAAGGCAGGGTTGTTTTCTGTTAGCCCGCAAGTTTCTTTCATCTCTCGAGACTTTCGTTTGTTTATGACTCGTTCAGCGACAAAGAATTGCTCGAATGTACGTCTCTTGAAAAATTACTTAAATTATGTTCTGTTAGTGATCCGCAGTAGCATTACTTACAGCCATTTTTGTGGTTGATAATAACATACATTAGGAACTTCAAATACTGAGCTATATTATTTCACGAAAGTGAAGTTTATGCATTTCTTCTTCCGTTTCATGCAACATGGAGCTAATATTTTATTTTCCATAATTCTGGAATTTCAGATGTACTGTCAGAGCCATATTCTTGCCTACAGCATGTCCGATGTTGGAATATGGACCTGTGGGGTCTGTAGTTAACTCTTTCCAAGTCGATGTAATCCCATTTTAATATGTTTTTTTAGTGACAACTTTTAAGGTTGAATTATAAGGCGCACGGCATCACTGGTGGATCAGTATGTGGATAAAAACTGGCGTTAGCTGTAAGGAGAATAAAAAACTGCAACCACAGAATGTACAGAAGTAAACATATTCCGGCGAAAGGCCTCGTGTAAACTGCACGGCAATCGGTGAAAAGAGTGGCAGAACTTTTGGGTGAAAACTGAAATGTATTCGCTATCCGGATATAACGCCACAAATCCCATTGATGTCATTGTTTCAGTACATACATGTGATTTACTACAATTCTGTGACTGAAATTTAACTACAGCTAAGTTAAAAAAAATTTAATTGATTGAATCTGCCAGCAAGGGCTCTTAGCGATTTTTTCGAAGCAAATGAAAGCCACAGTAACCACTTTTTCTAGTGCAGAAGAAAAGGGAAAGAAAAAAATACAATATTCAGAGCAATCAACAGCGGGAAGGATTTTAGAACACATTATCTATTCAAATTCTATGCGGTTTTCTGATGAAGGTTAGCTTTTATACTCAAATCAACATTCAGACAAGGCCGATGCTGCGAAACACAACTTGCACTTCTAATTCACGACTTGAGCCGTATTATAAATGAGCAATCCCAGGTTGCTTTAGTTCTATTAGTCTTTAAAAAATGCTTTCGACACTGTGCCTCACACTAGATTACTTAGGAAACTTCGTGGTTACGGCATATCTAGACAAATATGCGTTGCTCTCAAGAGAAACTAATTGAAAAATTCTCGACTTTCGTATTTCGGAATGACAGCAAACAAATATTGCTACCAGCAACATTCATATCTCGGAATGATCGCGAAAATAAGAGAAATCGGGGACAGAACCGATTCATTTCTGTACTCATTTTTTTCCACGTGTGATTAGGAAATGTAATTGAAAGGATTTACCAGGCGGGTAAACTTAAAATCCGACAGGAGTAGCTTTCGATAAAGCACTCCGGCCCTCCTGATCTGGGTTTTCCATGATTTTCCTGGATCACTCCAGGCGAATGCTGGGATGGTTCGTCACCACAGTCCATGGGCGCCTCCTGCCATATCCCGTATATCCCTTCCAAACCATTACCCTTTCGGATATGTGCAATGCACCCTCCGCCACACACTTTTAGTGAATCGCGGAGTAATGATAATAATAATAAGTGACATTGCTTGTTTTTTTACGAAAGTACGTACAGTCATGCCGGCTTAGTTCCTTCATATAGACAAGGGCCGAATGCCTACCCATTCCTTTTACACAACCATCTCCCAACTCTAATGACGATATTGCAAAGCAAGCACACACACACAAACACACACGCACACATTATTATTATTATTGCAGCTATATCGATCCTTTTTTTCAGGATGTAGCCTCTTTAAGCCTAATGAGCTGTATAATAGAATTTAATTCTATATAGTTTTGTGTAGTTATTTCCAGGCCGATCGATCCTGAGCCACCCTCTTCCAGTTCACGCCTGTAACTCGTATCCTTATCCCAGCGAACCGGGGGTCTTCCTCTTGCTCTTTTCAGGTTTCTCGGTATCCAATCCAGCACTATCGTAGTCCATCTTTCATCTCTTTTGCGAGCAACATGACCGGCCCATTGCCATTTTTGGGTCATGACTCTTTTTAAGATGTCTGTTACTTTAGTTATTGAATGAATGTGCACGGCCCTTCTCCTGTCTCTTCTTGTAAAGCCTAGCATTGCTCTTTCCATACTTCGCTGGGCAGTTCTCAGTTTTTGCTTCGTGTGACTATTTAGGGTCCAAGTCTGGCAGGCATATGTCAGGACCTGTAATACATATTGTCCAAATACCTGTTTTTTTTAAGATGTACTGGCATGTTCGATTTAAAAACTATGGAATTTCTTCCATATGCTCTCCAACCCAGCTTTATCCATCTGTAGATCTCAAGCTTTGAGTCACCTTTCGTATTGATCAGTTGGCCAAGATAGATGTACTGATCTACGGACTCAATACCAGAATCTGTCATATCCGCCTTGTCTTTATCTTTTTCTGCCCATTTGTTTTGCATGATTTTGCTTTTTGATATATTTATTTTAAGTCCCACTTCACTGCACGCTGCCTCTAGTTCATTTATCAGTTCTTTGAGCTCTTCCAGACTGTTTGAGAGTAAAACTATATCATCAGCGAATCTTAAGTTGTTGAGACTTCTTCCATTTATTCTCAAACCTCGATTTTGCCATTGGATTTTTTGACATTGCCAACTCTAGGACTAATGTGAATAGCTTGGGGGATATAGAGTCTCCTTGTTTCACCCCTCTTTCTACTGGGAACTCTTTGGTGACTTCAGCGATGTTGACAAAGGCAGTGGAAGTGGTGTAGATGTTGTACAGTAAGTCGATACAGCCTGGATTCACTCCTTGTTCTAAAAGGGCTTGCATGATTGCTGAGTGATGGACTGAATCAAAAGCTTTTTCAGAATCGATAAAGGCCAAACAGAGGGGCATCTGGTATTCATTTGCTCGACTTATTACTTCGTGGATGACTTGGATGTGATCTACTGTGCTGAATCCTGACCTAAAGCCAGCCTGTTCAATTGTTTGCGGTGCGTCCAAGGTGGAACTGATGCGGTTATTGATGACCTTTGTAAACACTTTGTATGTGATAGTAAGGAGGCTGATGGGGCGGTAGTTTTTAATATTGTAACGACTGCCCTTTTTGTGTAGCAACACAATCATTGCTTTGTTCCAGCACGCACACACACACACACACACACACACACACACACATATATATATATATATATATAGATATATATATATATAAGTTCGAACCGCCAACATTAACTTACTATACGTCTGAATACGTTTTTTGACTTCAACCTTACGTAAATTCGTGATACAAACATAAATAAATATGTAATCACAAAAGATGGTAATTGAATGCTAACCAACTGCATCTGACTGCAGGGGAATTACTAAAGCTAATAAAACATCTCTGGTAGCAATGAATACAGGCAACCGCGTCCGTGGTCTGTGGTTGTCTGAGGTAATGGGATCGAGTTGCAGTCTCCTTGCTCAAGAGGTGTGGAGTCAGCATGCAAACACACAAAGAACTTGCACCTTTCTTCTACATATACATTTAAGTACTGCAGCACATTGTGCCTACACTTGCGCAAATAGTTTAATCCGTGCTTCACAACGCCAGGATAAAGCTTTATTCTTTTAGCGTTCATTTCCCAAAAGAAAACGTAGCCCTACTGCTGTCGCTCCACTGTATGTCGGTCTGTCACAGGCCTCTAGCATTTAAATGGAGTTAGCTGGGAACTTTAAATTTGCATGTGTTATGTTCTCGTCCACCTAAAAACGAATACCGTGTTTAAAATTTTTTGGAATTAAATTGTGAAGGATTTACACAGAGATTAAGGGAGTTGAAAAAATATTTTCTCTCCCAGCAGTTTTTTCATTATTAAATAAAGACATAGGCCCTCGTCAAACTTTTCGATTTTAGACATGGCGACCGTGACAGAAATAATTAATGAAACCACTTCATAGTTCTTCCACAAATTGCTCAATGTTAATTGGAGAGCATTACTGTATATAAGTGTTAGTGATCATTAAACGTTTTTTTTCTTGAAAATGAATTTAGTTGACAGAATAGTGTTTGGAACATCAAGAAAGATTCGCTCCGGCGTTGCTTCGGGAAGGATTGATCTGTTTTTTTTTTTTTGTTTTTTTTCTGTGACGTATTTTTGAAACCAATAAACTATATTTGGGTCACCTCTGTGCAAACTAAAACGCGGCTAATTTAATCTTATCGTTCCAGATTATCGCAACGTTATTTGTACCGGCCAGCTAAGTAGGTCGCTTCTGTGATTCGGTTCGTTTGATCGCCAACTAGAGCTCTCGTGTATGGAACTGGTGGCCGGGAGGTCCCGAAGAGCAGTTTGGTGTCCTGATTGACAGTTTTAGGTGGACGCGCAATCCACTTACGTTTTTGACATATTATCTAACCCGATGTACTCGCAGAATAAATGAGTCCTTTAATTATACTTGTAATCTGTACCACGTAATGTCCTACCGTACTTAATATGAACAAAGTGTAGTTGGTGTTAGACATAAGCAAATCAACAGATTTTTTTAAAAAAATTACATGTAGCTGTGCCATTTCGGAAATGTCTTTAAGTGAAGATTTAATTGCTAAAACTCTTAATATACGAGTATATGCTATTTTTTCTGGGCATGTGTTAATACATTGGACCATTTGTATATTTTAGTATTTCTTGTGTACGAAGTTTACGCAACTGTTAGGTCGCATTTAATGAATAAGTTCTTAACGAACACGGGGTTTGTTCCATGAAGAAAGTTTTGTATTTGTTTTTTGTTGTTGTTTTGTTTTTCAGCAATTTTCAGTCACTAATGATGCGGCCTCTTTAGAGGCATCGAATCTCATGGACTAAAAGCCTGAATCAATGACGAATTGACGATATTATTCTGACGGAGGGAGCTAAGTGCTGCCATCTGCCTGCAACATGTTAAACTTGTGTAGGGGACGTGTATTGTTGTTTGTGAAATGTGTCTTTTTGAGACAAAAGTTGGCGACCGTCCCAGCGTTCGCCTATGTGATTGCGGGAAACCGCCTAAAAATAACAATCAGAACGGCCGATACACGAAGCCCGGGATTTGAAACTGGACCTATTGTACCACCCCGATCCACAGTTGCGGGTCCACAAAAATGAAAGGAAAAATAATAATCCATCGCATGGTGTCAGTTTCCTACGCCATATCACACTAATAAAACACTTTTTGATGATACAGTATAGGTGTTGTCGAAGATTTTCCTCGAATCTATACAGAACGGCTATCCAGGCCAACTGATCTTCCTGTCCTGCTGAGATTTCGGGAGGCGATCAAGAGTTCCGCCCCTTGACATCCTAAGGCACTGACAGTACATTAATCGGACGAGGTGACCACCTTTATATACAAGTCCTCGGCCGCTTAGATTTCCTTTTTCCCAGTTTTCTGGTACATTCGAAAGGATGCGGATTCGATTCGCGGTCCAGCCTTCCGAGTCTCGGTTTCCATGATTATCACCGAGCGTGGTGGTGTAACGGTTAGCGTTCTCGCCTCGCATTCGGGAGGACGGCGGTTCGAATCCCAGTCCGGGCATCCAGATTTGGGTTTTCCATGGTTTCCCAAATCACTCCAGGCAAATGCCGGGATGCTTCCTTCAAAAGGCCATGGCCGAATTCCTTCCCATTCCTTGCCCCCATCCTTGCCCCTCATCCTTTCCCGTCTCTAAAGACCTCGCTGTTGAGAGACGTAAAGCAATAAAAAAAAAATCCATGATTATCCAGTATCACTCCAGGCGAATGCTGCGTGATTCTTTCTTACTAGTTTTTTTTTTTTCATCAGTCCCATCAGTATGGTCATAAGAAGCGGTAGAGCATTAAAGGCAGCTTATGGTAAGGAAATCGGTTAGGCCTTTTGATGGAACCGTTCTGGCATTCGCCTTGAGTAATTTCGGGCAAGCATGGAAAACCGAACCGTTAATCGATCACACTGCTTTCAAAGGTCTATTTACCTCTTCGTACTCTAACTGTAAAGTCCTAATTAGAAGAAACTACCTGGTATAATTTCATTAGGATTGCCTCGATAGATGTGGAATTCGCGGCAAATTGAAACTGTTTCACATGTTGGACCATTGTTTAACTTTTCTTTATCTGCTTCGCAAATGACATTTTAAAGTATTTCTATTTTGATTGTTATACAGTGAAGGGAAACTTCTTACCCGAAGACATCTAAATTCGTTGCGTGAATTAACTGGTTTGTGTATTCAGGATCGAGAAGTTTTTCTGTGTCTTACGACAGTGTTTGTGACAGATTTGTGTTACACCGTTTTTTGTTTGTTTGTTTTTGTTTTTTAATGGCAGTTTATATTCGTATTTGCCCAACCATCGTATTCATCACTTAGTCAGTCGTTCCATTGATCTGGCTAACCACCCGTGCTCTTGGTCACGCTCGATCTGGCAACCCTTGGTACGTTTGTGACGCCTAGGCTCTATCCCCGCCTATCTGTCACATGTTTATTGATTTACGACCAAACTGTTTTTAACAGAAGCACAGCACACTATTTGCTTATCTGCGTTGCTAAAGCTCTTTTTATCCACCTTGACGAGCGGCTGTGTGTACGTGAGGTTCCATAAAAGTCAGTTCCATTTGACCGTTAAGCAACTGGAGTCCACGTTTAGGTAACTAGCAATATTTCGCTGTAGGTTCACTTACATTGTGCAATCACTTCTCTAAATATACACCAACAGCGTTTCCGAGATTTTCGCTATATCATGTTACGTTACGAGAATACGAACATTGGTATAACCGGAGCAAAATACTTCCCATCAAAAGTTATTGTTGAAACTGCGTCAAAAATGGTGAAGGGTTTTGAGTTAACGCACTTTCAAACGGGAGTAGAGGATAACGTAAGATGTGCTGACGAAGTTTATCTTAGAAGCAACGATCACGAATTTTTTTTTTAATCAACCAGCAACAAGTAGATTATGATCCAGCCATCTTTAGTGCATCGGTTTTTCCATGGTTTCCTTCAAAAGGCCCTGGCCAAATACCTGCTAGTTCTTTTGCCCCAATCCTTTTTTTTTTTTACTTATGGCTTTACGCCTCGTCGACGTTATTAGAGACGGGATGGGACTGGGGACAAGGAACCGGGAGGAAATCGGCCATGGCCTTTGGAAGGAAGCATCCCGACAATCACCTGTAGTGATTTGGGGAAACCATGAAAAACCCAAATCTGGATGCTCGGACGGTGATTCGAACCGGCGTCCTCGCGAATACGAGTCCATAGTGTTAACTGCTCACCTATCACGCTCGGTAAACTTTTCCTGCCTCTAATGAAGTTGATCTAATGACGTTGATAAAGTCATAGAGCCTTTTGGTTGTTTAGAGGTAAGATGATTGGCTGAGCATTGAAAATTCCCCGGCCTGAAGTAATAAGGTTCAGAGCCAGATAGCCAACGCATCGAAGGCTGTATCTTAATTTTAAGATGCAAGGCCTGTCAAGCAAGATTACATAGGTTCAAAAGTTCAGAACTACGAAAATCCTTCTGTTCTACATATTAGTAGCTGGAGCCTTATTACGGTCTTTGAGGTGAGGAAATAAGTCGTAAACTACGGAATGAGGTTCATAAATCTGACAAATGAAGCAAACAAGATGTCTAGAGTAACATGTGAAACAGTTATATTTCATCCCCAGAGACGGTATGAAACGCTCTGACATCTTAAAATACGTTGTAAATATGTCGCAAGCCACGCGTCGGTGAGGCGTGACAGGACAGAACAGTCGCTTATCACTCACGTTCCTCCGGAGTCGTTCATTTATCTTCACGAGTTGTTGTTTTTGCCTTTTTCTGAAAGAACGAACGTGATGTTTCCGAAACCACATTGCGTAAAGCGGAACATTCCTATCTACAGAACTTGTCAACAGCATTGTTTGGTCCACTGTGTGGTCAAGTGTTTTGTGCCTAAAGAAGAGGATTCATTAATTTTGTCTCGAAACATTGGATTGTGTTTGTAATAGAACTCTACAAAACAGCTGCTGAATTCTCGTCTCGAATAAACTATACAGAGCCTGAAACTTAAATATACCGAGCGTATTGGGAGAGCGGTTAACGCTCTGGTTTCTCATTCGGGAGGACAGTGGTTCGAATCCCCGTCAGGGCATCAGGTTTAGTTCCATGGTTTCCTCAAACCACTCCAGGCAAATGCCAGGATGCTTCCTTCAAAAGGGGTCATGGTCGAATTCCTTCCAATTCCTTGTTTCCAGTCTCATCCCGCCTGTAATGACCTCGACATCGACATCGACATCGACGAGGCGCAAAGCCATAAGTAAAAAAAAAGAAGATACTTAAATAATGAGATTAAATTTACTTCTATTTTGGCCAAACTTAAGATGCCACCTGTAAGGACAACCTTCACTCTTGATCCGGCATTAACGCCATGCTCCACACTAACAATGATGGGAATGGGTTTTAATGTTGAACAATTTGCCTTCTTGGCGGTAAGATGTCACGGATGTCCAGTAATTTAGGTCTAACAAGTACACAGTCATTTCACCCATCTGTCTTGGCTCCCTCAGGCCAACCCTCATTCTTAATTTGGTGGGAATGTTGAGCATTTGGTCTCTTATTGACGATGACAATTCACAGCTGCATAGAAATTTTGGTCTCACAAGTGCACAGTCGTTCTACACATCTGTCTACACTCCATCCAAATATTCCCTGGTCCTCAAAACGAAGTGGTATTTGAAGACATTCAGGACATCTAAAAGGCTGTGACATCGATTCGTCTGGTCTTACCACAAGAACAAATAGTCTTATGAACATTTTGTATCCACGCATGAAAGATGTGATTTGAATAATGTACAAACCATGCTGTTTGAGATTGTTTGTATCCAGGATACACGCAACATCTTCCTTTTCTCCGTTAGGTTTTTGGGTAGGGCTACTCTTTTCGGACACTTTTAAAATCGAGTGGTTTTCCTTTGCCTTCCCCAGTGATAAAAGTGTACTTACGTGTCCATTGTTTTGAGTTGATAACTGTATTTGTGTATGTTGAGTGTACTGTGTTGTTTATGTAGTGATTGAATGAATTATACTAAAATGGAAAAGGTTATAACCTCTGCCTGCTTATTCAGGTCTACTCTTCATAAGGACATCTAGGGAGCCACCAAGGTTAACGAACCATTCTGACCATTACCATCAACGAGGTCGTATGCCCTCACTCCATACGCACTGTGGAGAGCTTTGGGATTTAACCCAAAAACAATCTATTGATTAGGAATCGTGCAACACCACTTCTCCATATCCTGTAGGCCAAGTTCTGATAATGAACATTTCTTCCACCACCAGGACTCTAACTAGCTAACTCGAAGTCAGTGCAGGGCACCTTCAAGGTGCCGCTACCAACTGGCCAACGGGGCAAGTGTAGGAAATATACGATGATATGAATACATTTCGAAGGCATTACCGAACTTGGTGGATTAGAGCTAACGCTCCGGCCAGGTGTTCGGTATTATATGAGTTCAATTCCCCGTACGGTTATTCAAATTTCGGTTTTGCAAGGGCTCCCCAAATCTTTTCAGGTGAATGCTGTGATCGTTCCTTCAAAAGACTATGGTAGAATTCCTTCCCGTAACTTGTCCCTTACCCTCACCCAGCTCTAATGACATCGATGTCGACGAATCGTAAAGCTCGCAGCAAAAAACAACTGAAAGCAAGAATTCTACTTTTCGATTTTAGCGTCGTCACCTATGGATCGCGAGGTTGACGTCCCCATAGGACCAACAGTCCATAGTTATTGCTGAAATAATTTAGATTTATCCTATGCTTATGGGGCAGTAACTCATAATTAGAAATTACTACCACCTGTCCTGGCCAAACAGCGAATGGAGAAAAAATCTACACCCACCAGAATTCTATCCAGTTAACCTCGCTTTAGGGATCAAAGCCGCACGGTGGTTTCCGATTCCTTTAAGTTCTCAGAAATAAAGGACGTCCTGATCCATCACTAGCAGACCTGATTTCTTTTAATTCACCACTCCCCGTCTCGTGTTCTGCCATAGGATCGCATTCTAGCCCGGCATTGTCAGTTCACGTTAGCTAAATGGGAGGAGGATAATATTCGATAATTACGTTTACAGGCGCTCGCGGCACATGAATGAGGAGATGCTCACAGTACCTGCTCCCTCGTCAAAGATTAATCGCTGGTTTCGTTGGCTCGAGGTCTCAAGTAACAGTGGGACTCGCTTTCTCTATCCGTTTGCCTGTGAGACGTCGGCTCGTGTGCAGAGTCCCCGGTATTGTCTGCGTGGGAGTCTGGTCGTCGTTGTGCAAGAATCTGTCCACCTTTGTTCGAGGCATGCGTTTGTGTTTTGCAACGTGACGCGTTGGTGCACAAAGGATCCGTTTCCCAGATATCGTCCCCCATTCCTTTGTTTCCGATGCGGAATAGACGTATCGGTGACTGGTGGGCGTCATAAAGATCTCTGGTTCAAAGTGCCCACAATTCACTGACTCACACTGCCGTGAAGGCTTGAATTTCTTTTTCAAATTAAACTTTTTTTGCGTCGTCAGGAGTACTTCCATGCTGTCAGATCGAAATTTGACTTAGCTGGTGAATGGGTTTGAATCCTTACGGCCATCCAGATTTTAATTTTCCATGGTTTACGGAAATAACTCCACGAAAATGCCAGGATCGTTCCTTCACAAGGCTATGGTCGAATTGCTTCCCATGTCTTCCTTCCCATACTTTCCCCACTCTTAGTGCCTCAACCTCGACAAGCAGTAAGACCCCCCCCCCCCCCCAAAGCAAATACTTTGAAAGAATGCTCAGGATCTTGCAGATTGGAATATAAAAATAGAATCGAATGCAATTGGAGAACTAAGTAAATTCTGTTATTTGGTAAGCAAAATTACAACCGATGGCCAAAGCAGGAATGATGTTAAAAGCAGATTAGCACTAGCAAAAAGAGCCTTCATGAAAAAGAGAAATCTTTTAGTATCAAATATTGATCTAGGAATTAGAAAAAAAAATTAAAACTCTGAAGGAAGATTTTGGACTGAATATAAATCAAAGTAAGACAAAAGTGATGAAATGTAGCAGAAATGATACCAATAGTAGCAGATTAAATATAAAAATAGGATCGGATGCTATAGGAGAAGTGAGTGAGTTCTGTTACTTGGGAAGCAAAATTACAACCGATGGCCGAAGCAGGAATGATGTTAAAAGCAGAATAGCGCTTGCAAAAAGAGCCTTCATGAAAAAGAGAAACCTTTTAGTTTCAAATATTGATCTAGGAGTTAGAAAGAACTTTTTAAAACTCTGTGTGTGGAGCACAGCACTTTACGGTAGCGAAACATGGACTTAAGGAATACCGGAAAGAAAGAAACTTGAAGCATTTGAAATGTGGTGCTACAGAAGAATGCTAAAAATTAGGTGGACAGACAAAGTAAGAAATGAACCAGTTTTGGAAATGGTGGGTGAGAAAAGAAGTTTATGGAAGAAGCTACAGGAAGAAGAGACAGGCTTTTAGGTCATATTTTGAGACATGCTGGATTGGTTAATTTGTTAGTAGAGGGAACAGTCGAAGGTAAGAACTATAGAGGTAGACAGAGATTAGAATATATGAAGCAGATAATTGACGACGTGGGTTGTAAGGGGTATGTAGAAACGAAAAGGTTAGCACAAGATAGGAAGGGATGGAGGATTGCATCAAACCAGTCTAAAGACTGACGACAGCCAAAAAAAAAAAAAAAAAAAAAAAAAAAAAAAAAAAAAAAAAAAAAAAAAAAAAAAAAATGTGTGGAGCAGAGCACTTTACGGTAGCGAAACATGGACTATAGGAATATCGGAAGGAAGGAAAACTGGATCATTTGAAATGTGGTGCTATAGAAGAATGCTGAAAATTAAGTGGACAGACAAAGTAAAAAATGAACGAGTTTTGGAAATTAGGGGTGAGGAAAGAAGTTTGTGGAAGAAGCTTAAAGAAAGAAGAGACAGGCTGGTAGGTCATATTTTGAGACATGCTGGGTTGGTTAATTTGCTGGTAGAGGGAACAGTCGAAGGTAAGAACTGTGTAGGAAGACAGAGATTAGAATATATGAAGTAGATAATTGAGAACGTGGGTTGTAAGGGATATGTAGAGATGAAGAGGTTAGCACAAGATAGGAAAGAATGAAGGATTGCATCAAGCCAGTCGAAAGACTGATAACAGCAAAAAATACATGGAAAGGGTTTGTATATTTGCATTACGGATAGACTGTTCTGGGGTTAATGTCTTAATTCTGAATCTTAAATGACCTTGAGTGTTTCTTAGTGGTTCCTTCTAAGGACAAAGCTGCAAAGTAGGTTTTTTTGTATGTGTGTGGGGGTGGAGTGCAGTTTTTTTATGAAAAAATGTTTTATATAATTAATGAAACCAAAAATATTTTCGAATGATCTAATATAACTGTTATTTTATTTTTCAGGTGAGTGAATCGTGAGCAGCTTTGACAACCAATGTAAGGCTTTTGCATCGTATTAGTATTTCAGGTAATTAGCCTAAGTATAGCGCTTAGTTAAATTTTGTGACGAGATGAGATGATTGTACTTGAAATACAGCGATAGATTATTTAAAATAAAACTAACCACTAACAACTGTTTCGTACTGAAATATTATTTCCAGGTGCGTTTCGGGCTTACAGTACGGAGTTTCATCATATATTTTTCGTATACGTATCGTTGGTATCGTACATCCGTTATCGGCTGTTATAAAAAATACACGCTAACGTGCAGTATTATTAGCAGCGGTATGTACCGACCAACGTCATACTTTGATGTCATTCGAATATAAGCATTATTTGCATTTGGTATCCACGAACGTATTGCATTCGGATTTCATTTGATTGTGCAAGGCTGTTTTACAGATTGTTCTGTGCGTTGGAGCAAGTTACTGCCTTACTAATGTTATATCTCTGATGTGGAAATACCTCTCTTGTTTCTGAGATTTTCATGACTATTAATATGTAGTTATGTAAATAGGCATATATTAGCTTTTGTGTCATATTTTCTTAGTGTTTTCTTCGTTCTTTCGTTTCTTCGAATGAACTGGTGTATACTTTCGTGGATTTTTGGAGTAGCATTTTGTATTTCTTGTATGTAGATCTTATAGGGTGTACGGATCTTGTATTGGTAGAATTCTGATTTGTATGTTTGTCGATCGTAATAAACCCATTACCTTTCATTGTGTCGTCCTGCCTCTTAAGAATGTGTAACACAAGAATTCTAAAACAAAAGAAGTCGTTTATACGAGACAAAATCACGCCATTTTTTTAAAGTATGCTTCTATCTTATTCAAGCTCAGCAAATTAAAATAAATTCTTTCTATACTCTCTTTTATTTTTAACATATCACATTTTTCATTTATTTATATTCATTCAATGAATTTTATTTCACACTTTTTTTTATATAAACTCCAAACTCAGTTTACTTTCTACAGATATATACTAGTATTTGACCACCTAATAATAATCACCTTTCAATTCGTAACTTCGTACAAGTAAAAACGACATAAAAATCGTCTCTCCTTAATCCATAGATTGTTAATTTTTTAATTGCGATGGAGCACATGCTCCGGTGGTAATTCCCTTAGTCAACTAATTACTCCTTTAGAATATTTTTTTAATTATATAATTTACTTTGAGTGTTAAATTCCTCCCCCATCTACTTTTGCGATTTACGAATCTTAATTGTAAATTCTCTCTACGTGTTTGGTAAATTATTCATCACTTGGTAATTTGTTCCAATCACGTACACCCTTACCCACAAAAAAAAAGTTTTTCTACTCCCTTATGCATGAAATCGAGCACCAGCTTACGGCCATGTTCATTTTTTCCCTATCATGCATTATTCCCAATTCTTCTACCAATCCTTCCAAGCCCATTCACCAATATATGCCCTTTTATATCTTCGAACTCTCCAGAGATGCTCTTCTTCAACAACTTCGACCTGAGATTGCATCACGCTGCTCCCTACTTAAGAAATTTATTTCTTTTGAATGTACAGCATTCGATCAAAAAATAAGACTAATCCATTTCAGACACATTGCCCATGTATTAATTCTATTATTAATTAACTTAACACTCTTTACAAATACTCTATAACATCTATTTGTAGTATAGTTATGGAGCATATTATATGCTCGAACATTATGAATTTCCTCGATGAAAATAATTTGCTTACAACAAATCAACACGGATTTCGGAAGAAAAGATCATGTGAAACACAGTTGGCTCTATTTACACACGACGTAATGAAAGTTATTGATGCAGGTTCACAAGAAGATACAATTTTTTTAGATTTCCAGAAAGCCTTTTACTCTGTGCCACACAACCGCCTTTTAGCGAAGCTACGAGCGTATGGTATATCGGATCAGCTTTGTGAATGGATAAAGGATTTTCTAACTGGTCGATCGCAGTATGTCGTTGTTGAAGGAGAAAGTTCTTCTAATCTAGATGTTAAATCGGGAGTACCTCAAGGAAGTGTAATAGGACCACTTCTTTTCTTAATTTTTATAAACGATCTCGGAGACAAAGTGAAAAGCCTTTTTAAATTGTTTGCTGATGATGCGGTTATTTATAGGGAAGTAAGGAAGTTGGCCGATTGTTTAGCAATTCAGCGTGATCTGGATGTTATTTTGGCATGGTGCGCTGAGTGGAAACTCACACTAAATTGTAAAAAGTGTAAGACAATGAGCATAACTAACAAAAATAATCCGATTGTTCCGAAATACGAGGTAAACAGTTCAGTTATTGATATGTTCGATTCTATGAAATATTTGGGAATAACAGTACAAAGGAACATGAAATGGGACTTACATATTAATACGTTTGTAGGTAGAGCTAATTCTAGGCTACGGTTCCTAGGTCGAATTTTGAAAAATTGTAATGAACAAACAAAGGAGATAAAGTACAAATCTCTTGTGCGTCCACATTTGGACTATCGTTGTGCCATCAGGGATCCGTTTCGTAAGGGGCAGATTGAGAGTACAGAGAAAGTACAGAGAAGAGCCGCTCGATTCGTGACCGCTTGCTACAGTCCTTATGAAAGCGTTACAGAACTGATTAGTAGACTAGGCTCGGAGTCTCTGGTAGATAGACGACGCACGTTTCGTATAAACTTATTGGTAAACATGCGTACTCCCACTTTCACTTTTGAGTGTAGTGAAATACTTCGTCCACCAACCTATTTGGATCGGAATGACAGGAAAGATAAAATTAGAGAAATAAGGTGCCGCTTTGATTCTTATATGAATTGTTTTTTTCCTCATACCATTAGGGATTGGAATGCACAACAAAGAGATTAGGTTTGGTGCTGAGCACCCTCTGCCACCCACAGTTTTGTGAATTGCAGAGTATATATGTAGATGTAGATTTAATTCAACTTCCTACTAATTACTTCCTTCATAGTCTTTTGCTGTTTGCTGAAGAGTCTGTACGTTGTCCAATTCTTCTTCTGTTTTCCTTCGAAAACTGTAACAGCCGATGTTATGTGCACTAATTTTCGGTCATTATTCATTCTTATTCGGACATCCTCGCTTTGTTATCCTTGCTATCCATGATATCCACAAGCAGCCAGTCCTCCGCACCTCACAGAAGCACTCATTGGTCATAGCATCTGACGTCTTAACAACTGTTAGTGAGGACTTTATAAATTCCGTAAAACCATTGCCAGCATTTTCTGCTTGCCATTTTGTTCCAGAATCTTAACACCAGCTGTCAGAAAGCTATGTTCCATGGTGTCAAAAACACTTATTCCACTGTTAAATTACGGAATTTTAGACTTAAATTATCTTCGCGTGTGATAGTCAAAATTCATGTTCTTGGTGGTAATTTTGAGTTTCATTATTTTACTCTGTTCCTCTTCTATGCTGAAAACTTGTTGAAGATCATATACGTTATCAGCTATTAATACTGTGTCGTCGGTATATCAAATATTATTAATTCAGACTAGCTTAAATTAGTGAAAGCTACTGCACACACACACACATGGGACGCAAAGCGACTAGGACCAAGGAGGGAGGGCAGGAATTCTGCAATGGCATTTTGAAGGAACCGTCCACCTGGAATGGTTTCGGGAAACCATGGAAAACCTAAAGCTGTATTACACCACTGGGATTCGATCCCACGTCCTCTCCAATGTCAGGTTCAGGCGTTACCGCTCATCCGAGTAGATCTAATTTTTGACAGTCTTTCTGGCGGCTAGACAACAAAAAGGTTTTTCCAGTTGTTCCAGTTAGTAGCCTAATTTTATTTTACTTGCCTAACTTTATTTTAAAGAAATAAAGGTATTGTGTTTTTCTAGATATCGTTTTATTACGCACTTTATTTTTGAATCTGAAGACCAGTTCTCATTAAGCTATGCCCCAAGGTATCGAAATCAGTTCACTGGTTCTATTGCTAAATTATAGATTGGCATTGCCGAGACAATAAATAGTAAAAACCAGAAATTTCGTTTTCTTGATGCTGATATTGATTACCTTTCATTAACTGTGTTCTCGTACTGTGTTGAGAAGATAATTTACATTATCAGCGACTAATACTGTATAGTCAGGACGTCGAAAATTGTTGAACCAAACTCCCATAAATTGTGAAAGTTACTGCGTTGGCTCAGACGGAGATCCAAAATGGTACAGCCTTTCTCCCAATTAGTCAACCAAAAGTGTTTTCAGTTTTGTTTTCCTTGCCTCAAGACTGGCGGATGTATTGTGTATTTTGTTTTTCTGCACCGCCACTGCAGTTGATTTTTCCAGCTCCCTGAACGCAGTGCCGCTCGTTAATCACTGTGGCGATGACAGACCTTCATCAGAACCTCTCTCTCGCCTGGAGACCTGGTGACGCAACTCTTTTGAACGCGTTACCCGCTTGGCCAGACCTCCACAGTGATTGATTTGCCAGCTACTTCCGCTGGAATTTACATTCAGGCAGTGACGCAACAGCTTCTCGGAAGAACTTTATAGTACGGCTGTAAAACATGACGATACTGAGAATTTCTCAAGCATGTACGAGTGGTTATATACCTGTTACGAGCGTGGGCGTTCTGCGGAACATGATGTATTTAAGGTTTGAATGAGATGGATGCCCCTTTGCCTCTTGTTCTGTGAGGATGTCCGACGCTTGCCAACGAATTAGCCTTTTATTTTGCTTATGGCTTTAAGCCTAGTCGATCTCTAGGTCATTAGAGGCTGGAAAAGACTGGTGGCAAGAAACGGGAAGAAATTTGGCCATGATTCTCCAGGAGTGAGTTGGGGAAACCATGGAAAACCGAAATATGAATGGCTGGATCGAGATTCGAATCCGCATCCTCCTGAATGCGACGCCAGAGCGTTATCACTCACTCACCAAGCTCGGTGGAGTTAGCCCTGTGATTGAAGAAATTCTGGCAGCAGGGTATAAGAAGACGTGGTGTACGATTCTTAATTACCATATTGTGAACCAAAACAATTAGGTTTGATTCTCAAACTTCTCCAATGTGCGTGTGGACTGATGGCATACGACACAGTTGATTTTTACTGTGTTCTATGGGACCGAGCGTAGTGGGTCAGCGGTAACGCTCTGGTCTCGCATTCGGGAGGATTCGGTTCCGAAACCCCATCTGGCCATCCAGATTTGGTTTTCCATGGTTTCCCTAAATCTCTACGGTGAATGCCGAGATGGTTCCTTCAAAAGGCCATGGTCAAATTCCTTCGAGTTCCTTATACCCAGTCCTTTACCGCTTTTAAGGACCTCATTGACGACGAGGCGTAAAGCCATAAGCAAAAAATAAAATTGTTGGATGGAGATATTGTAGTTGGTGGCCCCGGCGTGTTTCGGAAGAGTAGGCTTTCATATTCTCCCTTTTTTTTGCTTGGGTTTTTGCTGCTCATCAACGTCGAGGAAATTATAGCCGAGAGTGGATTGAGGAGAAACAAGTTACTGTAAGGATTTCGATTAAAGAATTTGAATAAACTACCCAGACATTTTCCTGTTTTCCGGTAACCATGGAAAACAGAAATTTGGATGGCCGTATAATGATTTGTTGCCCCGAACTCATCTCTCGTCCACTGCACTGAACATACACACACCTTATAGTATTTCACAGGAAACAGTATTACTTACCGAGACCTACGCACTGGGGAGGGATAACATCTGTTAACAGTCTGCGTGGGGTTACTATGACAACCTACTCCTGATCACTGGTGTGGCATTATATCGAATCCATGGCGCAAAGTAATGACTTTAGGCAATAAAAATTATATTCGCCGGTGATCGTAATATTAAGTAGCAACACTGTAGTCGGTCATAGTCATGATTATGATTTCGATCGTTACGGAACTTAGTGTCTGCTGCTGCTGTGGCAGGTTGACACGCGGTGAATTTCTTGCGTTCTCGACTTCGTTATGCTCGCTCATACGCAGTTTCGTGGGTATTGTAACCAGACGCTTTTATCTACCATATAAAAATTACTGTATTTTGACATCGATACTACACGAGCATGAGCTGACATTGCTTTATTTTTTACCTTAATCTCATACAAATAATATTTCATTCACAAAATCTATTGATCTTGAAGAGAGCTGTTGCCTAAGATAGGGTTACCAGATGTTCCCGTATTTAGCTCTCTGTCCCCAGACAGATTTCGTCCCCACAATTTCCCCGGATTTTTACCGTTCGCCTCAGATTTTTTTTTTAATCAAGCGAGAGTTCTTTAAAAGTCCTGATTTGCTAATGCATTCGTTTAAAGCAAGAGATATGAAGCGCACTTCTTTCCTTGTGCGTGCCTAGGAATAAAAAAAATTACAAGGATACTGCGTCTTGGACACAACATCTTTGGAAAATCATGTCTCCTTGCTGTGTGCAACATGGCTGTCTGTGATCTTCATTTAAGATACAAAATGTAAACAATATGTGGCTTTTAAGTTAACCCAACCTTTAATCATATAACTTATAAACGTACAACGCGTAATTAGGACAATTGCCGAAAGTGTCTCCGGATTTTGGTGAAAAAGTTGTGAAGCGTCCCCGGATTTGGAGAAAAAATTCTGATAACCCTAGCCTAAGATGATAATCAGCGACGCAACTTGACTCAAAACAGTAGAAGCAATACTCCACGGTATGTTCCAGACACGAGGAAACGTGCCAAAATGCCGGATGTTCTGCGAAATATATAGTCTTCCTTCCACAGATCTCCTTTTCCTTTTCATATTACCTTCGGTGATAAAATTGACAAATTAATTTTTCTAACTAAGTCACCAAGATTCGGTGTTTTACTGTGTTTTACAAGGCCCAGGAGTTTTCTTTGAATAGCATTCGAACTATTAACGAAACTGATTATAAATGTTCAGACTCGACGTCGTATCTTATTACGAACAGCCTTGAAGACACTCCAGCGGTTTGAAGGCTCATCGCGACACACAGCATATTACAGTTTTAGGAATATTGCCCGTCAATTGCCGATTCTGGCCTTTGCTTCTTCATCGTAACCCCACTTTTTTAATCAAATATCTGGCAGTATTTGTAAAATGATTACCATAATTACAAAATTGACCATTCTATGGCGGGTAAAAGCCGACCCCTATTGTTGGGAAAAGTTGGTGAAGAACAAGAAGAAGAGTCTTTCTGGTATATTTCCATCCAAGGTGTTAACCACTTTGTCTGACCTATTTCTGCTAACGAGGATGGTATTTTGGGAAGTAATGTTGAGTCCATGTTCTTTTCGGAAATCGTTAGTCCTTTCTGGAACAAACCGATGATCCTTTAAGTCATATTTGTATTAGATGTTGTTTTATTCTTTAACACTTATCTTGATTCTTTTTTCGACTTCTTCGAAATCAGCTTCAAGTTCAAAATTGTCTATCACCTCTTGGTTCTTGACTTTCTCTGCAATATGGTCTTCGACCTTGACCCGTGCACTTTGATTCCACGCGTCTTTGTCATGGTGCCAATAGTAATCTTATGTTACCTGAGAGCCTAAAGTTGTCGGATGCAGATGAAATCTCGTTTCTTTAATAATCATTCAACATACTTTCGCATTTAAGGGTGTCTTGATCCTGAATGAAAAAGTGTTTGTCGTATTCTCTTCACATAAAATATGTATTATTTTAGGCGAAACAGGCGAAGAAAGCAGAATTCTTCTAGATTGTCTGAATGGTCTCTCACCAGTAGATTGGTTTGATCTCCTCGCAGGAAGTGTACCCTTGTTACTGTTACGACCATATCTTTCCTCAGTATGTGTTGCACGTTTGTAGATGACTGAAGTAAGTGTTTGGAAGTGTAGTGAATTGTTTGTGAGGTGAAAAATGACACCAAAGGCGTCGTCAACTGTAATATCCCCATCCGATGACTGAGTCATCATCAATAGTGTCGTATGCCCACACATTATACGTAAACTGGAGGGATTTAGCCCGAGACTTTGATAGACAATTTGGTGATTAGGAATCGTGCATCTATCTACATCTCTCGTATCCTGTCTGAATGGTAGAAATTTCTTTCACGACTGGGATTCGAATCAGCCAACCCTGTGTCAGGTGCAGGAGAACATCAAGCTGATCGCACTGACTGAACTAACGGGGTGGTATATTCTACTCAGAAATGGTGTACCGGGTGGCCTTTACACCGACGGTGGGACTTTAACCATCGTGGGTTCTTTCATCTCCTCTGCTGTCAAGTATCTGTCATTACTACGACGAAACTCTGGAAGAATTCGACCCAGTAAGCTCCTGTAAAGCACACATCCGTTGGAATGAGTAACGTGGGTTGCACGTTAATTTGTCATAGCTGTGTTGTCCTTTGTGACTCAACACCCAGGGCTGAAAACAATGACGCTGAGGTAACAGAAAGTAAACCCAGAATAAGAAGTGGTTAACTTGTCATTCATCTTGTCGTAGTGAGTAAAAGTGTTCAAACAGGAATCACTGCTACTTTAAACGATATTCGAATCAATATCGCAGCATATGATACCCGAGGAAGAGGTTTCCCTAATAACTAATTGATTTCAGGAGTGGCTAGTGTCACCATTTTATTCAGAATATTTATAATTATAAAAAAGTGTATAAATCAAATATAGCAAATATCGGTTTTATGCATTATATACGCAAAAACTTTAATGATAGTTTGGTAAAAGAAAAATCAAAAAAATGTCATCTGGAATTAATAGGGAAAAAAGCTATATTCAACACGAACAGAGTGGAAAGGGGGGGGGGAAGAGAGAGAGAGAGAGACGTCAAGACAAAAGCCATGTCGGGCTACGTGGGGGAAGGGAAAGAGGCTAAAATAGTGCCACGTAGTTTGTAGACGCTCCCTAACTTGTTGCTGATTTTTTTTTTTACTTTACAATTTTCTGTTGGTGAATTCAGTTTAATACACAAGCCGTGTACGAAACGGTCGCAAGGGGAGTAACGGTGTTTTTGCTAAAGGAACTTAGTTCATAGGTCCCATTTACAGCGTGTTCCCAGACACGCTGACTGCCCCTTGTAAGGTTATTTAGTCACTTTGGGGCTTATTAAATAAGATGTTTTCACATTCACCAAGTCAGGTTATGCACCACGACTTTCCGCTCTTTCCTCTTTCTTAATTCCTGTACGCCGTAAAAGATTAGAATCTCATCAAGTTTGGTTAGCTAGGCTTAATAAATTATTAAATCAATCGAAGTCAAAGGATAATTACATGTGGTCGATGGAAGCATACACACATGTCGTCAATCACAGATCACGAAAGGTTTTATTACACTTCAAATACATCAACCAGACAATATAGTTCCATCACCGAAGAAAGCAGGTTTCGTGCATAAAACTCCGAAAAATAAGTGAGTAGTAGCCCCACTAAAGTTCACTAAAACAGCTTTACACCGTGCAGTTCTGTGGTTCACTAAACCTGATCCGTCGACAGCATGTTCTCTCAAAACAGCTCACAAGCTATGTCCGCCTGCCCAGTTTCATTCAGCACACAATTATTTACTCAGCGTCCCGACGGTGATATTTCGATGGTAACGGATTACGGTACACATTTACTTAGCGTAACCCTCCCGAATGTATTCATGCGCGCGACTGTCTCCTCAACTCCATCTCTGCGATTGCATGCAGCTACCAACTTACTAACACACATAATTCACACCGTATCGTTACACCTCCGACCTCTGGCGTACCGACTGAGGTGAACGCTCTTCCCTGGAATCAATCCCCATTGTGCCGCTGTTAATTAGTCGTTCCGCCAGCACCGTCTGGGTGACCCTAGACAGTTGCTGTCGCTACTGTGCGCCCGCTTTCCGCTTGAATTGCGCCACTGATCAGCGTTAGGGCTTTGTGCTTCCTTTCGTGGAAAGGGAGGTGGCCCGCGACAGCTGGTATAATGGAACAAAACAGAACTTTAGCAGGAAATACTAGGAAATGTACAAGTAATTAATCGGTCGGGTCTAGCATTCACGGTGAGGCGGCTTAAAATTCCCGCCTTACTATTAAGATTTCGGTTTTACCTTGTTTCCTGAAAGTACTCCAGACGTTTGCTGCCGGGTTGTTCCTCCTCAAGGTCATAGATAAATTCATTCCTGTTCGTTTTACCCACTCTTCTCCATGCTATAAGGGGGCGTCCATAAATTACGTGAGGTGAAATGGGGGGGGGGTGGAGTCAGCGAAATCTCACCAAGGGGGAGGGGGTCAACGGAAATCTCACTTGAGGTTTTGAAAATTTTTTTGGACTGTAGAGCTTTTTTTTTTTTTTTTTTTTTTTTTTTTTTTAAAAAAAAAAAAAACAGATGACGCGAAAGTCGATTTTAGGGGGGTATTTCGGCTTTGAAAAATTGAGACCTAAAAAAAAAATATATATAAACGAGGGCGATTTATAAGGGGAGGTCTGACGGGGCCAGATCTCACCAGAGGTGGGAGTGGAGGGCCGGAAATCCGGAAAAACACCTCACGTAATTTATGGATGCCCCCTAATGACCTCGAAGTCGAGCATCCTCAAAGAAATGACGAAAAAAGTTCTTTTCATGGCATTCAAACTTTCGCCACTGATATGACAAACAGTTTGAAGTGACTTGGGCCTGAATTGACTTAAGTTCGTCAGTTACATCAATTGCAGTATTAACAAGAGTAACATGCAATTGGAAGTGCGCTGTAATATTTCAGTATATGATGAAATGTATAGAGTTTTTTACTTTAGATAATTTTTAAACAAATCTTTTGTCTTAAGTACAATTACTGCAGAAACATTTTCTTGACTACCTCTCCAGTAGCTGTTAAGTAGAAGATTAGGGTGGTGAGCTCTGTTGCCAGTAATGTATTATAGATTGGTCGGGCTGTACTATGAGCGAAGATGTGTTGCGGCGGCAGAAGTAAATATTGAAACGTTTTGTTGTCTGCGCAAACACCCGGCGCGTGGCGCAACCGCGGAGCCTTGCGGAAGATAAAACGTTTATGATGAAATTAATTTACGGCTCTCTTTGAGCAACCTTCTCATTGTCTCGCCGTGGGCAAATACAAAGCTCACACCTCGGTATGCGCTTCCATTTCCGTTAGTCACTTGGCTGCTGGAAGGGTATTGTTTTCACATGACTCACTAGGTGGGGTGTGCTGTCGAGAAAAGTTGTGTAACCAAATAGAGTTCTTAAAAAATTACTATGGTTCGAAAAACGCTTCTACCCTGTTTTGTATAAGAAACAGTAGAGGAAGTGTTGTACTGCAAATATTGAAGCCTGTAAGGAAACAGGAAAGTGTGATTAAAGGAACAATATAATCAAAGTTGCATAATTCGAATATTTATTTGGTCATTACAGAACACTAAGACCTTTTTCGCTTTTGCGCGTTTAAGCTACATCGCACTTGAAGAGGCACAATGCCGGCCTCGGTAGCGTAGGGGCTAGAGTGGTAGCTAGCACCACGTACCAAAGGTCACCGGTTCGAGTCCGGCCGCGGGCATGAGTGTTTGAGGGTTGTATCTGTGAATGTCATGTCCGTCCTGTGATGGGTCTAACTAGCGGGTAAAAATTCATAGTGGAGAAACTGAAAAACACTGATTGACACATAATTACTATCGAGCTGGCTGTATGGTCTAAGATGCCGAAAGCCATTGAAAAAGAAAAAAAAATCCTCATCATGATCTCCGGAGGGATTCGAAATGTTGACGACAGAAGAAAAGTGTTGATGTAGCAAGCATACAACCCCTATTCCAGTCAATATAAAGCTTAAGAATGTAACATATTTACTGCACTCTTTGTATTTTTTGAAAGATTACTACCTTGAAGAAGAGGATGAGCGGAAACGCTCAAAAAATATATATATATATATATATATATATATATTAAAATCGTCTCTTTGACGTCAAGGACATTAGCTATGGGATTGGGGGCGAGGAATGCAGAAATTAATTCGGCCAGCGCCTTTTTGTTGGAACCATCCCATCGTTAGCTTGGAGTGATTTCGGGATTCCGTGGAAAACCGAAATCTGATTGGCTGGACTGGGATTTGAACACGCGTCCTCTCGAAAGCTAAAGCGTTACTGCTCACCCACCAGGCTCGTTATAAGGAAGGATTAGGTTCGATTTCCGGTCAGGCCGTTCATATTTCTGGTTTCGACAGCTCTCCAGACGAATTTTCATATGGTGCATTCACTAAGGTTTCCCCAAACTTCCTTCATTTCTGATCCTACTTTCCTATTTCTGCTGTGACGATCTTTTCTTCGACGGTAAGAAAGAAAAGTATGTGCATATCTACCTCGCAGTTCAACATTAAAGAGTCTGATTGTACCACGACAGGTATCCAGTTCGAACCTTAGACACGATAGAAATCTCGAATTCTCAAAAGTCTCTTAGTCTGGCCTTCGTTTCTGACAAAGACTCCATTGTGTTCATAAAGCACGCGAGGATCGCTCTGTGGCTCTCATCAGTCTTTTACCTGTAAGTAAGTCCTGGAGGGAAAGAACATTTTTCTTTATTTTAACTTTATGGCTTGTCGAGGTTGAAGTCAATAAAGGCGGTAGAGGACTGTAGGTAAGATATGGGAAAGATTTCCGCGATGGCCTTAAAATGAACTATGCCACCATTTTCTTGGAATGATTTCGGGAACTGTGGAAAACCGAAATCAGGATTGTCAAACACGCGTGCTTCCAAAAGCCGGATTGAGTATTAAATGAACCCTGGCTTAGTAGTTCTCTTACGAGAGGACACGAACTAAGTTGATTTATGAGTTTTGATATGACTTTCCTGACCGGCAGACGCCGTAAGATAGTTGTCATATGGAAGCTGACATAATTTATCTAAAAATGCATATATATATATATCTAAGGTATTACAGTTTTTACGTTTTTATTGCGTATTTTTAGGAAACGGTGGCAAAAATGAAGAGTCATCAGGAGGAAAAACCAAACTAATCACTTTTTTTTTTTTTTTTTTTTTTTTTTGTTTTTTTTTTTGAAGTTGGGTTGTTCTTACAAATTTATTTAGTTTGGGCATACGCGTCAGTTGAGATGTTGGAACTGGACGAAGAACATGATATCAAGAGCACTGAAAGGTTTAAAGTTTTACTGTAAAAGAAAAGAACCAGGGAAATCAAACATTAAAGTTTACTTTTCTCAAGTTTTATAAAAATTGACTTATCTCAGGTTTTTTCTCCTGTGAATTTAAAATGATGCGGATACAGTAAATGAAAATTAAGAGCTTTTCTGTAATAGGTGAAAATAAGTAAAATTTCGCTGCAATGCGCATGTTTACTTTAGTAACAATTACAAACGAAAGAAACCTAATAAAAGTTTATGAAAAGATAGTAGTCAAAGTGTGTTTTATTTAATTATTAAAAAAAAGGGAATATTGTTGATAAAGTTTATTTCAGTTACAAGCAGAAAGGTATGTCGAAGAAGAAAGACGAAAAGTTAATGACGGAACTGAAAACCAGAAGATAATTTAATTTAAAAAATCAAAAAAATCTGTTTATCAGTTGCCAAGATTTACGAATCAGAGGTGAATTGACAGTAAATGTCATTAACATTTGTAGGCCTAATGGTTTTCGAACGTGAGACATTGATATTTGTACTACGGGATGGGTCGTATTTTCTGATGATTATAGTGTGGTCTTGTAATGTAGCTATTGAAGGCTGAGTGATGGAATGCGTTGCGGTTCCGTTACGTCGCCGCAGCCGGTAGTTATGTAACCGCAAACAGGCGGCCTGCCGGCGTCTGCACAAACCACTGTGTTTACCAACACCTCTGCCAGTGGCCCGCCGCAGCATTACCGTCACCAAGCGTCATACTGATACTCACCCCGTGTGCATGGGGTATTACCGAGCGCCGCAGTCTCGTATCCTGAGTTGGAAGCAGTTGGTTTCAATAAAGTGTTGGGCTCACATTGTCCTTGCTACGGGTCATTTAATGACGACAATCAGACAGTGGTTGAAAAGTATAAAAAAGAACACCTGTTGTATGACTGTAACAGACCCAACCCCTCTTTTTTAATTTTTTTTAAAAAAGTCTTTTCTAACGATCTAGCAAATAGGGTTTATATTCGGTGTTGGCTCGCCTTTTTAAGAGTAGTGATAAGAGCATATGAACTGCTTGATGCCAAAAAAACATAAAGAAAAATATAAATGAGTTCTGATTATTAATCCCAGGAAGAAATGGAGGGAACCGCTACAATTTCGCCTCTGCAGAATACGAGATTGTTCCTTTCGTAGGAGATGGAGCGCTATTGCTAAGGCTTCGTTATATGAACGTTTGCCACAGGCCTCTAATACTTAAAAGGAATAAGCTGGAGACTACAAATTTTCACATGTTACGTATTTCACTGACACTAAAATGAATTTCGTACGGCAATAATTGCCCTTCTTTAATCCACAACATGATTTTAAACACTGGGTTATATTATAACACTAAAAATGTAGCTATAGCATGAAGTTGTACATTTGACATTTGACATTTGCCTTTGATCGAGCATTGTGGATGAGCGGTAACGCTCTGGCCTTGCATTCGGAAGAATGCGGGACCGGGAAACCAGATTGTTTTTTTTTATTGTTTACCGAAAACACTCCAGGCCGGGATGCTTCCTTCAAAAGGCCATTGTCGAATTTATTACCGTTCCTCGCCCACAGTGCTTTCCCGCCTCTAATGACCTCGACAAAGCGCAAAGCTTTAAGCAAAAAAAAAAAAAAAAAATTCTGCCTTTTATCAACTGTAAACAATGGTATATATTTGAACATTAGAGAGAAGTTAATTGAGAAAGGTGTTCTCTTGAAAATACTTCCAGAGATTTTATTAATCCACATTAACATACATGCTTAGAATACACCTGAAATGTGTTCCCTGAATTGGCTTATTTACAGCATTATATGGATCTAGTGTAGTTAACTACAAACGTACTTATTTCACGCTCTTTCTCGCCGGTCAAATAACGCTGTAATCGCCCAATGATTTCTGCTGATGCGAGTCTTACTGCATGAGTATCGTCTTCGAAGCTTGTTCTGCCAAGTTTAAATTCAGGAAGCTATTCTCTACTTTACTAAAGCGAAAGACGCAATAAACGGAAACGAGCTTGGAACCGAGCCTGGTGGGTGATCGATAATGATCTGACCTCACATTCGGCAGGAGGCGCGTTCGAATCCCCGTCCTGCCATCCAGATTCCAGTTTTCCATGGTTTTCCCCAAATAGCTCAAGGCGAATGGTTTGATGGTTCCTTCAAATATCCATGGCCAAATTTCTTCCCGTTCCTTGACACCAGTTCTTTCCCGCTTCCAATGAAGGCGACGAATCGTAACAGTAAGAGGAAAAAGGGAAATAACTTGGAATCACTTTAGGTTAAAACATCTTTTAGAAAGAAATTTATTTTATCAATTTAAATAAGAACTTGCAACACATCTGTCTGAATCGCTGTGTTAGAGACGATAAGTAATGAAATGACTTGCAGTTTTGCTTTTGACGTGCGTATTAACCTAGGGGGCATCCATAAATTACGTGAGGTGTTTTTTCCGGATTTCCGGACCCCCCCCCCCCACCCCCGCTCTCTGGTGAGACTTCGTGAGATCTGGTCCGTTAGACCCCCCCTAAATCGCCCTCGTAACTTTTTGAGACCTTTTTTTTGTCTCACCCTTCCAAAGCCAGTTACACCACCACTTTTCGATGAAATACCCCCCTAATCGACTTTAGCGTCATTTGTAGACCTTTTTTTTTTTTTTTTTAGCTCTACAGTGCAAAGAATATTTTCCCCCTCCGCCTTGGTGAGATTTCGCCGCCCCCCCCCCCCCCATTGCACCTTACGTCATTTATGGACGCCCCCCCTAGAGAGTAATATGGACTGAGAACTTTTCGAGCAAATCATAGGATTTGACTTTTTAGTTTTATGTTAATGCTGAAACTGGATGTACTTAAATGTGTCTTGCAACCTGCTAAAAGAGTCCAACTCGTTTATCGGCTTGAAAAGTATTAATATATTGAGAGAGGACCCATCATCAGGCGAAAGAAACTTTTCCGAGTCTTTTGGGGAACGAACCTGTCATTCGGGAAGACCCGTGTTCGATTCTCGCCCAGCCATCCAGGTTTCGTTTTACTTGGGTGAACCATGTTTGAATTCCTCGCCGTTCCATATTATTCTTTCTACCTTAACGACATCGAAGCTGGGAAGCGGTAGAGTTACAATTAAAAAATAGTAAATTCTTGCCACGAGCAGTTTCTGTCAGAAATTAGAGCATTTGCAAAACTAAAGGGAAGCAATTTGTTGAAACATGGATTGCGACGACTTTTGTCTGAACTACTTACAAAGGCGCAGAGTGTACATCGACCTGGGAAGCGAGAGGCTGGGCAAGAACGCAGCCACAATCGGAGGCGTGGCTGTGAGAACCACGGCGCAAATTGGATGCATTAAGGGATTTCCACTGGTTTGCACCCTTCAAGAACTCCACTCATTGCTCATTTGGGGCCCGCCACTCGACTAACCCAGGATTCGATTTCTAGATCGGTCATCCACAGTGTCTTGAAATTACTCCTCACGATTGTCTGTATGGTTTGTTCATAAAGATCCGTTCATTGCATGCAGTTACCTCCCGGCTATAATTTCCTTTTTTTTTCTTCTTATTGCTTACACCTCGTTGACGTCGAGATGATTAGAGGTGGGATGGGACTGGGGCAAGGAACGGGAAGGAATTCGGCCATGGCCTTTATTGAAGGAAGCATCCCGGCATTCGCCTGGATTGATTTCGGGAAACCATGGAAAATCCAAATTTGGATGCCCGGACGGGGATTCGAACCGCTGTCCTCCCGAATGTGAGGCCAAAGCGTTATAATTTCCTCTTCGCCGACAAACTGTAAAGGACCGATCGTATTAAAAATTATCTTTTGCCCATGAGTTCATCCACGTAAACTAGAGAAGCTCTCGTTCGTTTTTTTCGTTGACTTGAAAAGTATAATAATTATTTTACTCACATTTGTGATGAATTATGCGACGAATCAACAGAGTAAGATGTATAAATAATTAATATTACGCCAATGTAATTGAAATTGTTTATTTCTATTTATTTTTCCGAATGCGTTTCACTTCATACACTGAAGGATCTTCAGCGGTTCTATATTTTCATTGTTTCACTTTTATGTTTAACTATTCACTATTGCTGGCATTTGAAGCAGTGGAAATATAGAACCGCTGAAGATGCTTCAGATTACGAAGTGAAAAGCATTGAAAAATAAATAGAAATAAACAAATTCAATTGCATTGGCGTGGCATTAATTATTCATACAAATTAATTATGTCGAAATTGAGGAAATGGTCCAAACATCCAGTTGTTAGAGTAAGAGGTATTTTTGTGTAGGCCTACCTATATGCCGTCGCTCCACGAGCACAACGGATTAGTTCCGTGTTTAGTCGATCCTCTGATACACGCTATGGTGATTAGGATTGTCCGCGGCCTCCTTTACTGCCATGCTGACCAAGCACCAAATGCTGAACATTTAATTCACCACATAGCTCCAACCATTGCGAGTTAGTGACTATGACTACGAGGCAGATACATTTCGCCTAAAACTTTACTTATGTTTGCCTAAACTGCCCCGGTCGGTTTGTATATTTCCTTGGCTCTCCATGTGGAACATCGTAGTTTTATTGATGTTTGATGTAACAATCACTGAGATGTCGCTTTCATCTCATTAACGGGTGTATTACCGACTTGTAACTTTAGGTGGGGAATGATAACAAGCATTCGGCTAAATGATTTTGTAAAGGCACAACAAAATGGCTGAAATATCAGATTTAAATACGTCCATGCTATTCCGTACGGAGAAATAAGAAAACAAAACATAATGTAGTTTGGGTACTCCCATAGTTTCTGTATCAGGGATAGGAGAGCCATTTCCTTTGCTGCGGTACTCCGAAATACCTCCACCAGACTCGTACCTTGCTGAGGTAAATAAAGAATACTCCCCTCTTCTAAATTTTTTCTTTTGTTTTCTTAATTGCTTGTTCTACATACAAGTTGAATAAAAATGGGGATAGACTACAAGTTTATCTCATATCCTGTTTCACTAATGCTTGTCTCTGGTCATTCTCTTCCTTTTATTATAACGATCTGATTGTTATATTGATTATAAGTTATTCTTCTATATCGATGTAAGTATGCTCGCTTGGGCCAACTATCACCACGTTAAGTCTCCGTTTGATTTGAATTTGCTTTGAATGTGTAGACATTATCCCTAAAGGGGACCTACAGTTTTAACGTGGAATTCGAACCACAGAAGCGTTCTGGCGTACTTAACATTACACAGCAAGTTCTGCCAGAGGTGAAGGTCCGGTTAAGGGCGTATGAAAATCGCTGTAGAGACAGGGATTTGAACCGGAGACCTTCCCGTCTCTAGTCAGTCGCCTTAACCACTGAGAAAACCAGGCCACTATATTGATATTTTATATCTGATTTCTCCATAATTATGAGCAATTTACCCATCTAACAGTATCAAAAGCTTTTTCTACGTGTAGAAACACCATTAAAGTGTCCCTTTTTTCCTTGGTCTACCCTTCCGCCAGAAGTTCTTCTCTTGTGCCGCGGTTTTTTCCTAAAACCAAGCATATCTTCATCCGATACCTCTACTACTAGCCTTTCTACTCTTGTGTAATATGTCCCAATCAGTAATGTTGATATATAGTGCGCTAATTTTGTTATTTGTCAGCTTGTGCTTTCTTCGGTAATGGGAAGATGATATTTTCATAAAAATTTCGTAACTTTTTAATATCAGTTTGAATAGTGTTTGTTCTCCTTATTCTCCTAGAAATTTTGGAAGTCCTGCAACGTCCTCATCAATTCCACGTGCCTTAATTCAGCTTAAATCTCTTATCAAATTCCCTTCTTAAAACAGGATCTCCTAAATCACCAATGGCGATACGGATTTCTGTTTCTACCTTACTGGTTTTCAAACCTGCCGCATCGCACAGTGCGTCAGGGTTTCCCTGAACCCGCATCATGCAGATCACCCTCATGGTGAGGTGGATGACTCGCCTTCGGCGCGAGTGCCTTTTCACCCTCCGCGGAATGCCAAGGGCAAGTTCAGTGCGGTTAGTCAGCGCTTGAGGTCGACTGAGTGTTCCGCCTACACCGCCCTGGGAAGGAACGGCCGGAAACGGGGGAAGGCAAGGTGAGGGAAGCCGTCCGGCAAGCAGTCAGTCTGTGCTCCCTACCCACCGCGCGCGCCACGCCGAGCCATGATCGTCCACATCGAGCTGCCGGAGGTGAGTGACGTCACAACTACCTGTCGCCGCGTCATGACAACGGCATGTTATCACTGAGATTAAGTGATAACGTTTTATATGCTTGTTTTCCTGTGACGTGACAGTGCCGTTTTTCGCTTGAATCCGTGATGCCATTAATCTGCACTATACCATTGTAACTATTTTTTTCGGTACCGCTTGACTGATACAAAGATGACAGCATACTATCAACTGCCAGCCAACCTCATAGATAATACATTGTCTGAAATGTTCTCGATCATAGCGAAGCCGATTATTATAGGTGGTAATTACAAACAGACTTACCAGGTGTCTCGGGAATGGCACAACATTTATGTGGGCAGCAATATTTGTAGTTTGTTGTTAGTATCGCCATAGACCAAGAAATGTTTGGACATGTTGCTAAAGGTAAATTGGTGCGATCTTATGACTTGTTGACAGAGTACCGCTTGCCTTACGTCTGCCTGTTTTCTGGTCTGAACAGAGTTTAGCGTGGAATCAGAACCTTGGAGCATTCATAGCGTACACATATGCAGAAAGCGGGTATGGTCGTGTTAAATGCCTCTATAAATTCCTGGCTGGAATCGCGAAATCTCCACAGAGAGCTACCATACTTCTCTACCTGATGGATATGAAACTGGCGTTTATATTATACTTACCAGTGAGTGCAAGAATATTCTTAGTCCACGAATCGTATCAACGTTTCATCTGTTCCGTTATATGATGAAAATTGTCTGCGATATAACTTCTGTTGTTTACTTAATTTTGAGATATTTTACGTCATCGCACACGTCAAACAAATTAGTTTCGACGATGTCATGAAGCTCAAATAACCGAATTTACTGTGTGTACAATGACATTTCCCTGTTGGATCTAATAGTATATGGTTTGATTCCCGTCCCTTAATTTTTACAAAGATTGCTTCGCGTGCGGGTGAATTACGCTAGAACGTTACGAAGTTTGGATTCGACGTTAACTGTAGGTCCCCTTTACGTGATAACGTTGCGGATTATATTGAGCTAAGGTCTTGAAAGAGGTGGATTCCGCTGCCATTTTAAAGCCCAGTTGTTTAAATGCCGGAACTATCTTTGGGATCTACGGGTTAGTAACAATCATTACTGTCAATCTCTAATCTAATTCATATTGCTTTCTGAATATGGGGTCTATTGATGTACACATGAATAAATTTTAAATTTTCAATGCCGAGTGGATAAAGTTTTAAACAAAAAAGTGATAAAAATCAGAGATGTTAGAAAATTAGTACAACGTTCTATATTGCACCAAAAAACTATTTGTGTCATCAGGCCCAAAAAAATAATAGCATGCGCAATATTGTCATCTCTGTTAGAATAAAGTTATCAGTGAGTATGTTGCGCTCATTCGAAAATATTAATAATTTCTTCATTGTGTCGACTGGTAGTGAATAGTCGTTTCGAGTTTGTTTGCGGTTAATAATGACACCTGCTGTAATGGAAAATGTTTTGTCGACGTGTATCGTTCCCGAACTATGCTGAATTCTTTGTCTCTCTGCCATCAACCTTCCATTGTCTGTCGATAAGGCTGAAATAGCTTACAAGCTTGAAGTGTTGGACTGAAATAACTGAGGCCTGCAACCGAACCGTTTGCTGGTACCCAGCGTTGTAGGTGACCGGTAACGCTCTGGCCTCGTATTCGGGAAGACCCGTGCTCGAATCCCTGTCTGGCCATCCAGATCTGGGTGTCCCATGATTTCCCAAAATTACTCCGGGCAAAGGCAAGGATGATTCCTTTAAAAGACCATGGTCGAATTCCTCCCAGTTTCGTGCCCCCGGTCCTTTCCCACCAGTTAAGACCTCTATGTTGACGTAAACTTATGATTTTTCAGATTCGTCTTAACTGTCGAACAGTGAGTATCATGTGTGAAACTCGCTTACTGCTCTAGGCTGCTAGCGCGCTGACAGTGTCCGTCGATAGGCTCGGGATTATTTCGTTCGAGTCCCGTTGGTAGAAAACAATTTTGATATTCGAGACTTCACCAAAATATGTGAAAGGAGATGACGTATGATATTGTTTACCAAAGGTCTGAGATAAGTCGTAAACCTTTGCACAGCGCATATGGAAAACTGGCATATAACATTAAAGTTGTCTGACGTGAAGGTGTGTTTTGGATTAGTTCGCCTGAATATGACGACAAAATGATCTTTGTGACATACGTTGTAACACCTTAGACGCTAGAAAAGGAACTGGCCACCATATTTCTGTATCTAGCATGATACGATTCTTAAAGAAATCTAACTGCCTTAATCCCTTTAAATATGTTCCTACTGACCACACGTTATAACGATTGTTATAGCTGATTGAAATTTCGTCCCCGTTTTTAATTGCTAGCAACTACCAAATACTTTTTTACTCATGCATTTGGCTGTGTTTTCAAGGAGAGTAATACGAATTAAATTTCAGTTTCAATTTTGCTTAGGGCTTTCCACCTTCTGAAGTGGAGGCCATTAGAGGCAGGTAGGCCTGGAGGCAAGGAACGAGAAGGAATTTGGTGACTGCGTTTCGAAGAAACTATCCCAGAATTCACCTGGGGTGATTTCCGGAAACCATGGAAAACTGAAATATGGTTGGGCCGAACGGGGATTCGAACCCCTGTCATCCAAAACGTCAGACCTGAGATTTACCGCTCACCCACCAGGCTCGGTTTCACTTTTTGAATAGTTGTTTAAATAATCATGTTGCAACAAATCATATATATATATAACCTGCACAGCAGGGGCTGATCCAGTTTTTTTTTTTTTTTAGCTTTACGGATTTGAGTCCCGAGGAGGCTATAAACTATAAATGCTACCTTTTTCCCGACTCAAGCCCCCCCCCCCCCCGCCCAAAACCAAAATCCACTGAACGCAAGCCCTCTGAACCAAAATTCACTATAGCCAAGCCTCCCCCCCAAACCAAAGTCCGCTCAAGCCCCCCCCCCCTCAAACAAAATCCTGGATCCGCCCCTGCTGCACAGTTCTCATTTAGTTGCTGCATGATGTTTGCGCCCGGTGTCTAACTTGACGCTAGCTGGTTCTTGTACTGGTGGTGGAAGAAATTTTCACCATCAGGAACAGACCGACGGGTAGGAAAGGTGCACGATTCGTAAGGGGGCATCCACAAATTACGTGAGGTGTTTTTCCGGATTTCTGGAACCCCCCCCCCCCTGGTGAGATTTCGTGAGATCTGGCCCGACCCCCCCCCCCCCTCTGGTGAGATCTGGTCCGTGAGTACCCCCCTAGAAATCGCCCTGGAAACTTTGGTAGACTTTTTTTTTTAGGTCGCACCCTAACTTTTTTGACGAAATACCCTCCTAAAATCGACTTTGGCGCAAATTGTAGACTTTTTTTTTGGCTCTACTGTCCCCAAATTTTTCGCAAAATCTCACGTGAGATTTCCGTAGACTCCCCCCTGGTGAGATCTGGTGAGATTTCGCCGAACCCCCCCCTCCCCCTATTTCACCTCACGTAATTAATGGATGTCCCCTAATCATCAGATTGTGCGTCAAAGTCCTGGGTTGCTTTTCGTAGTGAGTACATACGGCACTGTTATTACACACGTTAACAGCAATAAACACATGATTGTCTATAACGGAAAAATCCTGACTTATGTTTCATCAGCTAAATTCACTCTTCTGAGAACACCAAAGCTTGCCAACTTTCATTGATCCATCGAACAAGTGAAGCGTCATTTTCGTGGAATCTGCTATAGAGCTTTTACGGGAAATCTCTTGTCATCCCGCTTTGTGGAGACGATCTGAAAACGTTACTCGCCTAAGCTGTGAATCATTCGACGCCGTCAGTCAGTGCATTTGATACCGAGAAAAGAAAGAAGTGTATTACTCCAATTTTTTTTTATAATTTCCTCAGTATGCTTCACAGTATACAGGGTCATAGTTCTAAACTGCGAATGAATTTTAATTTAAGAATTTATATTTTTTCTGTTTGTAAATATGAATGGAGGTGAAGAGAAAATTAATTACAAACAAATACTAACTGATAGATGAAACTGAAACACTAAAAGAGATGTCCGTAAAAGCGCACTAAGTGCTGTTCCAGACTACCTTGTGAAGATCTTCACCATATCTCCCACTGACGATGACTCACACGATGAGGACGAAACGCTTCTGAGGAATAAAATAACATTAATCATAACAGTTGTTTTTAGACGGTACTCAGCGTGGTGGATGAGTGGAAACGCTCTGGCCTCACATTCGGGTGGACGTGGGTACGAATCCTCGCCCGGTCATCCCGACTTGGGTTTTCCATGGTTTCTCCAAATCGCTCCAGACGAATGCCGTGATTCTTCCTTCAAAAGGCTATAGCCGAATTCCTTCCCGCTCCTTGCCCTCAGTCCTCTTCCACCTCTAATGACCCCGACGTCGACGAGGCGTAAAACCATAACCAACAATAAAATAAAATGAAACGTACTGCACGTATAAGTAGTGAACTGTCATTTTTTATTTATTTTTTAAAGAGCGTTTACGCTTATTTCCATCGAGGTCATTATAACCTGAAGGGGTTGGGGACAATGAATGGGCCTGGCATCTGGGAGGATGCCATCCTGACTTCGATTTTGCTTGGCTTACCAAAACCACACCATGCCGAATTCCTGCTCGTTCATTGGCTCCAGTCCTTTCGCACCTCGGCATCGAAGAGGGGTAAAACTAAAAGCAAATAATGTTAAAGGGATACCTCTTTTTAAATCCCGGTTTCAGCCAAGAGTTTTGAAACCTCCTTAACCTGTTCTTCAATTCTAGCACTTGTAGTGGGTGCCTTGGCGGGCAAACTACATTAAAATTATATTTCATACCTTTATGATTAATAATTGTGGATTTTTAATTTTTATGAAGGAGTGAAAATTTATTAATTTTGCAAGAATCTCGACGTTAGTTGGAATTTAGGAAAAATTGTCACAATATGACATTTATTTTCTTATCACTGGCGATTACAAGTCTGAGCGAATTTACCGTTAACATTAACACAAATTGGCAAAATCATAATAGCAACGCTCAGAGGTACAATTAGCCGTCATGAGCAAGCAAACAATTGTATATTTACTTTTAAATATATCTCAGAATCAAAATGCAAGAAATAATGACAACTGGAAACAATGAAAAATACAAGTTATGACGACCTCAGACAAAGGCATCATAATACTGTGACTTTACAGTTAAAAAGACAATCATGGGCGCCACGAATGAACAATATATCATTCGAAAATAACTAGTTCTGGCAAATTATGCCGCTAGCTCAGGGGTTTTTACAATTACAAAGTGAGAACATGGATCTATTCTCTCAAAGTCGTTTAAGGGTTCTGTTTCACGGAATGCACAATCAGATGGCTTGGTCGTAATAAGTTACCATTGTAGTTCTGCGTCTGATGTCTGCGGTGATTGGAGCGGTCCCACGATATGTGAGATTATCTCACACGGCGGCTACAGGCATCTCTGGTCTGACAATGCGCGTCATCGCATTACTGGTGGTGTCGCCGTGATAAGCCTGCTCCAGCAAGGCAAGCTGGCAGCCAGAAATCATACGACGGCAGTTGGCGAGAGAAGCCAACTTTCCAAGTCCACCTCAGACTAGACTCGATTAGAATCGCAGGCAGAATGTCCAGCTCCTCGCTCTTCGGTCCACGAGAGAAACTTCTCGCTCCGCCCCTTGCAGTCTCGAAGCTAACATATAACAGAAATTCCCAGGATTTTAAGTTATACTCTCATTTGGATTGGATTTTCAGGTCGGCACCTAATGTCACGTGATATCCCCGATATGTGATTCGCCCAGCGTATCTAACAGAGGTCGGACATATTCGGCTAAGTTCGCCGGGGTGAGAGCACATTCGGGTGTCGGGTGGCAGACATTTCCCACCAGGTGAGTGACCCATCCCCAGGGAGCAGAGTGTGTGGTCCGGCAAACCCCAAATCCGCGACGTCCTGTCGCCAAGGTTCGGGAAGACCAGATTAGCTTCAAGCCTACATAGCTCAATAATTCTTGAATGTTCGCTTTACCAAGATACACTGTATGTTCACCATTTCATTACAGTCCTCACTTGGAATCTTGCGTACTTTATAAAATTACAACAAAAATCTATTTAGGTGGTCGCCCAAGATTTATGTAAATTACTCTAACATTATGACATATATAATAAAAAATGCACCTTGTAACGTGGCGACAGCGCGTCATGTTACACAGTGGAACGCTGCTGTGGTTCGGATTTCATTGTAAGATGTACGCCCTGTTCGTTCTGTAGGATTACAAAACAGAGGTGATTTACGCTACTACATGGAGATGTTTCACACTGGTATTCTGTGTATGTTTACAGTCATCCCAGGATTCGTTTCGATATGTATGTATATATATTGGAGAAAAACGAGTGAAAAATTATTAGAGGAATTCTGGGTTCCAACTTAAAGAATGGCGTCCATCAAAAGAGATCCAACAATACAGCAAAATAGAGAAAATTACTGAAAAAAAAATCCGCAAAAGACGGGCTCGATTCTGTGGCCACCTCAAACGGATGGAGGAGAACAGACTAACAAAAAAAAATCTTTAATTTATTTGATTCCAGACCAAAAACTGTAATGCCCTGGTTAGTAAATATGAAAGATCTTCATTTGATGGGACTAGAACCAGAAGATGCTTTCAACAGAGATATATTTCGGAAGAAGTTAATGACGAGTGGGACAGGCCGAGACGAACACTCCAACAGAAGACGCGGTACACTCTGGACAGAGGAGCGCAAACAGGCGCATTCCAAAAGAATGAAGTAGTTCTGGGTCCAAAAGAAGATGAAACTCGCTGCCAATGAACAAAGGCTTAACGTGGTCCCAGTTGGCCTCAACGAATATATATATATACAGACGTGTGTGACCCTTTGCAGACACAAGTGCCCAACGCTGACCACTGGTGTTTGTGTGAAGCAGTAGCCTCGTCTCCCACCTTGAACTATGGTGGTTGCATGTCGGGAGCTGATGGGCTGTGTGAGATATCGTGGTTGAAAATGGTAGACCTATGGCATTTTAAAGTTTCGACCAAAAGTGTTCTAAAAAATCTTTGGAATCTTCTAGCATGTCCTTGAATGAACTAGAATATTCTAGAATATGACACATTTTTCAGATTCATCAGTTATTAGCAAATAAATAATCTATATGCGACATATTTAGTGCGTTTACCGATTATGACAGGACTTTCAGTGGCGGGTTGCTGATATGGCAGGGAGTAAAATAGGTTACTTTTTATCTTGGAAATATTTAAGGTGCCCTGCAAAAACATAGAAACCTTCAAAATCTTGACAACAGCGAACGAAGTTGTTGAAACCAGCTAATTCCTAATAAAACGGTAAAATTTGCTGCTGTCAGAGACGGAATTGTTGACGGTCAAAGAGAACACTTTCCAATACACTCGTGGGAAAGGCTTCGTCGTTTGGGTAAAGGACTTTGCATACTTCAGAGTACGGTGATTAAATTTTTACTGGAATGTCAGCGTTTATACGGGTATTAAGTGGAAACTGTTGATACCTTGTCGCTGACGTGCTGAATTTGCTACGGCGTTTCTGCAGCTAATCGATTAGCGTAATCATCGTCTTCAACACGTCTGATTTGTCGACGAGACTGCCTATCATGCTTATGTAATAACAGTTAACAGCAATGTTCGAGATGGACAGCTGTGAAACGATTTTTCAGTACAGCTTAATGCAGAAATTCGTTTCACATTTTTACTTCAACATCTTGTTCCTTTCCATTAGATGCTGTACCATCACATCTAAGATGCATAGTTTGGCATTGATCTGATGAGACTAACAACTTTACATTTAATTCTTATTCACCTTGACTTTTTTCGTCAAGTAATGTGTTTAGGCAAAAATTGAATAACGAAGTTAAAATTTCAGCCAATATAACAACGTTAGCTGGAAGATGTAAGTAAGTGAGTCAAGGCAAGTTGTCAAGGGAAGCACTAAACAGCTTAACAAACAAAACAAAAATTGGCATAGAACGAAAATAGACGCGTAGGGAAAAGTCTCAACTTGGCTAATTATTAATGATAATTATGGTATTATTCTCTTTTTACTTCTAATAATAGTATTCGAATATTAGTATTATTGTAATACAACTTCCAATTATATATTGATTTAAACTAGTACGCCAGTGTTTAAATTTACAGAGTTGCCAGCTATATCATGCCCTAACTGGTAAACTCTTAATGAGTACTGTTAATTAATGAATATACCATCGGAATCTTTACCTTTTTAATAGACCACGTCTTAAAGTTCTTTTAGTTAAATTAGGAGCAAGGTCAAGTATGAAAGAAGTTTGTTTCAATATTATAGCCCGTCTTACACGGTAGTATACAGAATATTCCTTTCTACATAAATCACTTTTTTGTCTACGTACGCTATTCGATGGCCCTCAAGGATACTATTTCGCTAGGTAGCGTCCATAAACTACGTGGTTCTGTCTAGAGGGAGGGGGGGTTCCGAGCCAGACCACGTAGCTTTCCATTCGTATCATTTTTTCACACTTAAAATGAGGCACAGAACACATAACAGCATGTGAGTATTTATTTCCTTCATTTAATTATCTCCGTATGTAATTTAGAATAGCTTGACAAAAAAAACAGTACAAAATGTCTTCTGGCGTCAAAAGGGAAAACAGCTAAGTGCTACGTGGGGGGAGGGGGTAGAGGCAAAAGACACGTCGGGGGTCGGGGTAAGTGGTTGGGTAGGATGGGTGGGGGAGTTCACAGGAGACCAAAATGGAGCTTCCTGGTTTATGGACACTCCCCTAGTACCAAATAAGTGCATTATTGTACACTTTTATAGCATAGCACACAGTTACATTGACATTTTTTATAAATGATATTGCTCATGAAATATCATTTTATCCACCACATGAGGGAGAGAGATGATTGTGTAACTTACTTCGACCCTTTTATGAAGAAATAGAATCCGCCACACAGTAATACTGTCTCATTGTGAAGTACTGACACCACATGAACACATCTACTTCCGCAAATAGTCTTTGTCCATGATGAGGTTTTATAATTAAAAAGTTAATAGAACCTCAAATTTACCACTCAATTGTGTCTTTCTTCTTCAGTTCAGATAATTTACGTGTTGCCAACTCTTCCCTTACTCCTAGAATGTGGATATCAATATCCTTACCTTACGGGCGCTTCGGCAGCGAAATCTCCGAGCAGCTTCAACTTCGCCTACTACCTGATGTGTTTTTCGGTCTACGCTGTTGGCCTACGCCAGTAGTAGTTAACCTGGTGCCTACCGCCCACTACTGGGTGTTACAGCTTTCATGGTGGGCGGGTGGGTTTTTGTCTGATACTAAAGCACTTTCAATTTTTAAAATTTGTTTTGTTTTTTTAAATTTTCTAGAGGTTTAATTATATCAATATGCAGCTTCAAGGAACTGATAAAACTCTTATAGGTTGCCAAAGCATTGTGTCAGTTTTTATTGACAAACTTGAACTACTTCATCATAATCTACTGAAAAGAAAATTTAATCAGTTTCCTGAATAACAGTCTACAAAGGATAGTCTAACTCCAGAGGATATTGACAGATTCAGTAACCACCTCAACGAACTTAAATTGGACTTTTGGAGATATTTGGAATTGAAGATGTATGACTGGTTAAAAAATCCTTTTAGCACAAATATTGAAGAGGCTGATACAACTTGCCAAGAAGAACGGTTAGAAATTAGGTATGATGAAAAAAGTAAACATAAATTCTGTAGTGGTAGATATGAAAATCTGTGACAAAAAAAAGAAAAGAAAATGTGTGCCTTATATTCCAACATGTGGAAAATAATATTCAGTGTATTAATACCTTACCATATCTCATGTGATCAGGCTTTGATGCTATTAATTATATTATGACCAAAGAAAGAAATCATCTGAATATCAAAAATTGAGACAGTACTTAGATATTTAGTTTCGCATTATCAGTCTCAGGGATCTCATACTAAATTAAATAGTTAAATGAGAATTCACCAGATTTCATGCCTCTATGTACGCAAAATATAAATAAAGAAAATTTAACTACGGCAAGTAGGTTTGGAAGAATTTACTCTGCCAAACGTAGTGAAAGTACGACATAACGTATTTAGTAATTTTTATTATTTGCTTTTACTTGCTGTAAGTCTGATTTATAAATTTTATAAAGTAAAGTTACTTCCCTACTTTATAAACCACCTTTAGTATGGAACGGGTGGGCAGTTATAAAATTTCACTATTAACAGAAATAGAAAAGTAGCGGTAGGTAAAAACGGTTGACTACCCCTGGCCTACGTCAAACTTTGACACCTCATGTCTACCTACTGTATATTCCAGTCCCCCATTTGCTCTTTCATATCCTCAACATTACATGTATCCATCTTAATATAACACTAATAACAGTTCGTCGAATGCAATGTTACAGTACCAAATTTCAATGACGAAGGCTTAATCTAACGATCTACGTTTGTAAAAACAGAATCCGTTGTGATGAGTTTGGAGGAACAAAAAATTGTGTATGTAATTCGAGAGCTGTTAGCCGCTGGTGTGTGGCCTCGGTATGTAATAACAAGTGTATTCTCTGCGGCCAGGATTCACGCTCCACGAATCGCGAAGATTGCGACGATACGGATCTCGTACAAGGTGCTTCAGTTTCGTCCGTTGGATTGTTCCGAGCTTAATGGACGCTAGCAACCATGACCTTGTCGAACTGCGAATGAACTTCAGATCCAGTGGCCGGTGAACCATACAAAGAAATACGGATTCTACGCGTTTAAGCCTAATTTTTCTTGCTAAAAAAAATATTGAGGCTTTATTTTTTGTTAAAAAGCATTACATGCTTCTCACCGTGGCTTTCTCAGAGAGAGAGAGAGAGAGGAAAAAAGATTTACATGCTTTTACTTTATTTCATGAATTAACCTTTTATTGATGGTCTTGTGATAACATTTGTAAACGTAAAGCAGTTTATCTAAAGTATATTCCTTTTTTAACATACAGAAGCTCAGTATTTTGATTACTACCTGTTGTTAATTTTTATTTGCTTATTTCTTTACATGTTTTTGAAAAAAGCTCTTGTCACTAGTTATTTGAGTCCGATTTCAGGGTAATTTTTTTATTGCGCTCTTTTCCTTATAATTTTAAGATCAACAATTTCATAATTTTTTTCAACATCGGGTATAAAGCAGATATTTTTACATGACGTCAAATAAGTATTATTTGATTTTATTACACAAAATAATCAAATTTTCATTAATCATTCATATATGTGGAATGATGGCTAAAATTATCGAATATCTTATTATCTTGTTATCAGTTGCGATCCGAATCATGATCGCTATGTCTTTAACGCTTGGGAGTGACATTCGGGAGAACGCGGGTTCAATATGCAGTTCTGGCCTCGCATTCGGGAGGACGGCGGTTCGAATCCCCGTCCGGGCATCCAGATTTGGGTTTTCCATGGTTTCCCCAAATCACTCCAGGTGAATGCCGGGATGCTTCCTTCAAAAAGGCCATGGCCGAATTCCTTCCCATTCCTTGCCCCCATCCTTTCCCGTCTCTAAAGACCACGTTGTTAAGAAGGGACGTTAAACTGTTACAAAAAAAAAAAAAATCAATATGCAGTCGGACCATCCAAAATTAGTTTTCAGCGATTTTCCCAAATCATCCCATTCGAGTGGTTCCTTCAAAATCTCATGGTCGATTCCTCCCTGTTATTAGTTCCCAATCGTTTCCATCTGTAACGACCTTGAAGAGCCGTAAAGTCCTTTTAAAAAAATCCACTACTAACATTTTTGCATTACAAGCATTTTTACTTTAAATTCGCTTATTGTTTTTGATATATCGTTCCTAACCTCTGTCAACAATTATTCCATGTACCTACGCCCTTACCAACACATGAAATCTTTCTCATTTAATTCTAATTGACATCAAGTGCTGATTTATAGTCACTGTCCTATCTTTGCTACTTCATATTACTGTTTATTCTTTGCCTAGTAGCCATCCTGGCTTCATAACAACGTGTGACTTACACCTCCATTCTCTTCAACTTCTTAACGTGCTTCAATGACTTCTGATCCAGCACTTTTAACATCGGTTATCTATTGCCTTCTATAGTAGGCTTAACAAACAAATCTAGCTGCCCTCCTTTGCACCAAGGTCAGCTCCCGTGTTTGATACATACTGTAGGACCCACACGAGGACAACATATCCAACCAAAGGCCTGATCAAGGTTTCACAGCCCAATCCCTTACTTCACTTGTTTTTCCTGTCTCCCGACTGGTTTCATGCAGTCCTCCTTCTCTTCCTAGCTTCAGATACCCTCTTTATCTACAGATACCCCTAACAATTTACTTTCTATTATCTGCTTCATTTATTGTAATCGTCCTCCCTCATTTTGTCTCTTCTTACTGTGAGACTCTTCCACAAACTTCTTTCATAGCCCATCATTTCGTACTTTATTAGTTCACTTAATTTTCAACATTCTTCTACAGCACCACATTTCAGATGCTTCAACTCAACCCATACAGTTTTAGAAAGTTTTTTCCTAGTTCTAAATCAATATTTGAAAATAAAAGATTTTTCTTTTTGAAGAAGGCTTTTTTTCGTTATCGTGGTTCTGCTTCTAACTTCATTCTTGCTTCTCTTTATACATCTGAATCTTATTTTTTTATTTAATCCACTACTGTTACTACAATTTCTGCTACATTTGATTGCTTTTGACTTTCTTTGATATATATTTAGTGCAAATTACTCTCTCAATGTTTTCTTCTTACGATTCCGTAATTTCTCAATAATATGTTGTTTTTTATTTTATTTTTTACAGGACAATATCATCAGCAGATCGCAGCACGCTAATGTTTCTTCTTGGATACTTGATACCATATTCATTTTGTTTTTCTTTTTTTTTTCTTAATTGCTTTCTTGAGTATTAATGAGGGCAAACTTTAACCTTTTTAACTGATGATTGACTCTCGCAGTTTGAGAATTTTATCATAGCCATCGTATACAAATTGATTATAAGTTATTATTCCATATTGATGTTTTAAACTTTACTTGTCCCATCTAAAGGTATCAAAAAAAATTCTATGTTCACAAATGGCATAACAGTCGACGGCTAAGGTCATTAGAGGCGGGATGGGACTGGGGACAAGGAACGGGAAGGAATTCGGCCATAGCCTTTTTGAAGGAAGCATCCCGGCATTCGTCTGGAGTGATTTGGGGAAACCATGGAAAACCAAAATCTGGATGCTCGGACGGGGATTCGTATTCTTTCTCCTATTAGAGAATTAGAAGATCTGTAAAAATCCGGTAAACCCTCATTTCCTGATTTGAGTTCAAATCTTTCAAAGATTTGTCAAATTCTGTCCTTAAACAAGTTTTCCTAAATCATCAATGTCTACATCGTCTTTTCTCTCAAGCACACTTGTTGAGACTATTCCCACCACACAAATTTTTTATGTATTCCTTCGGTCGATAAGTTTTCCATTAGCATCTTAAATATTTAGACATCTTTGCCCAATATTTCGCTTGATCCCCCTATAGGCGGTATACCTGCAACCATTTTCTTTTCTATTTCTTCACACTTTCTTTTTTTTTTTTTTACATTTCCTGTCTATTTTATTCCTAAAGTATCTGTACTGCTCTCTTCCTGCTTCATCCTGTGCATCTTTGTGCTTTCTCCTCTGATCCAGCAACTAAAAAATTTCTTCTTTAATACAAGTTTAACTGCCAGCTTCTTTCCTAACTCATTTTTTTTTTGTTACCAGCTTTCATTATCTCTCTCTTCAGTGCATTCCTTTCACAATTATTTGTTAGACTCGTGTCTACCATCTCTGAAGATTTTTCTCATGTTAGATTGTTTCAATTTGTTAACTTCGGTTCTGATATTTCTTTGTTACTTCTTCATCCTCTTGAATTTTATCCTGCATTCATAACTATTAGATTGTGGTCAGAGCATATATCTGCTCCTGGGAATGCTTTCTGAATATCTTTGATACAATCTAGCTCATATCTCTCTGTTTCCCGTGGGCGTTTCATTATGTACATCCTTCATGCACGATTCTTGCGTGTGTTTGCTACGATCTATTTAAATTTTTCACAAAATTCTAATAACCTGCCTCTTCGTTCCTTTCTTTCTTTAATACCTAGTGTATTTCCCTCTTTTTCTTCTCCCACTACCGTACTGCAATCCCCCATGCGTTATTATGTTCTCTTTTCCATTACTTAGCTATTTGTTTCTATATCTATTCTGAAAATTTTGCTTCTGTTATTTCTTGCCGAACTACTTACTCTCATAAAATATAGTGATTTGTTTGGTAACATTTCGAAAGGAATATTATGAAGTCGATTATGTAACTGATCACTAAACAAAGTTACTTATGCTTGCACAAGTAGCAATGACGAAATGCTGACTGTAGCGTCTTTGTTGCTTACTGCTGCCAACCTTGAGAAACGGATTTCCGCACTTCTCGCTCAGATGATTGGTTGGAGACGCTCAGATGAATCTCCCAAGAGTCCTGATGTTTCAGGGTAGTCTGAATACTTTCGTTTCATTAGTTGATTTCAATAGTTTAAGATCAAGAACTAGTAGCATGTCGATGATTTCCTGCGACTTATGATATTAAGGAAAAGTAGCCAGATAAGTATTTTTAGAACAGAGGCAGAGTTTTCTCGGTACGTTGCAATCGATAATTTTTGGGAGAAAGTAATGAAAAGAATTTCTTCTTACTGAACGTGTAACTGCTTTTCAGTCCAAATCTGCCTACTGTCCAGTGAGTACCGATCAGCAAACTCAAACTGATCAGGACATCATCTCCATAGCGCCGAGGTCTTGAGAGGAATTACGGAGCTCTACCCCCGCCAATCTTACTCTGAGGGTACCAACGCAGAAAAGCTGTTGCCGATACACGATGCGTATATATTATGTATTATTTACTACTCACAGGCCTGCGATGGGCACTGGAACCCGAGTCCGGCCATACATATTTCGATTTTCCCTGGTTTCTCAAAATCGCCGGGATAGTCTTTTTTTTTAACTGCTTTACGTCTCTCAATGGCGAGGTCTTTAGAGACGGGAAAGGATGGGGGCAAGGCATGGGAAGGAATTCGGCCATGGCCTTTTTAAGGAAGCATCCCGGCATTTGCCTGGAGTGATTTGGGAAACCATGGAAAACCCAAATCTGGATGCCCGGACGGGATAGTCTGATTTCCTTCTCGATAATTACACAGTATTTTTCCGGATTTAACGACTTCGCTGTCGACGTACAGTTATGCCGATATTCAACGATAGTTACAACAATTATAAGAATACTATATAATTGAAAATCCTGCAAGCTTTCAAGTTAAATTATCAAAAGAATCCAGCTGCCTCGGACCAGTGGCACTTTTTCTTATCTCTTAGCGTTGCCTCATGTTTTAACTTTGGTGCTGTAACTGTGGATAAAGGGCTGAAGGGGGCCAGGCAACACAACACGGAGCACGCGATGACTATATTAGGGAAGTCCAGTTCTGGAGCCAAGCTGCACGCGATAGGCTCCGGAGACAGTGCAAGTTACTCTGGCTTCGCTGCCCAAAGGCTTTACGATCCGTGTTGTAAACCGACTGAAATACGTCTAGCTGTCAAAATCTCATTTGTTACTAAAATGTACTGAATACATTTTATTGTCGAAATCTTTTATAGTATTCACTAGCTGCCCCGACAGACTTCTTTCTGTCAAAAGTTATTGGCCTGTCGTAGTCCAATAGAAAAAACAAATAAATCAAACGTATTTCAGAGTGATCACTTTATTTATTGATTTATTGTCTCAATAATAAACAACGATTACTTACAAAAATAAGTTTTCTATTTCGTACACTGCAAGACGTTAGTAATAATGTAATGATATTTTTATTGGAATGCTTTATGGTACACGATATTTTTTGTTTGACTACCTGTCGCGTAAACAAATAAAGCTGACGGTTTTTCAACGCGGGAGCAGGCAACATACAACTATCCATGAGAGAAGCATGGGTTTTCAAGATTAACGCCGCAAAAACTCAACGACTGACCCTGGGACTTATTTATGGTCATAGCGAAAGAAAGTCGCACTGGAATTGCAGTCGTTTAAATTAAAATGGTACGTCAGTTTGTACCATTGGGATACGAGGTATCAACACATCTTCCCCCTTATATTTTCCCTTTGGAATGGTTGCTTCGATCACATTGTTCAGTAATTTTTTCACTGCTAGCCGTGTGCTATTACAAAGACGCGGTTGGTTGATATTTCGCACACAATTGGTTTTTGAGAGAAGCGAAAATTTAAAAACAACCAAGAAAATGCCACGTGCAGAGGATGTCAGTAATATTATTTTCGTTGATGACACGCAAACCCTTTTTTTTCATCGAACTTTATTTTGGGCAGGCATAGATTAAAATCCATACTGCCTAATCAACTTGAAGGCATACCAAAGATAATTCTAACTCGCCTTTGTTTTGATTGACTGGTTTTACTAGTTTACTCACAATTTTTACGTTTTTTTTTTATCTCCATAAGAACTTTGCTTGTGCCTTAACGAAAATATGGAAAAAAAAAATTGCCGAATTGGTCGAGCCGTTCTCGAGTTTTGCGCTTAACAACACATTTGGCGATTCATTTTTATTTATATAGATTATACGGCAGCGTTGAATTATATCAGTTTTAGAGTTTTGTTTTTGCATCAAGTTCAAGTAACAGTGGGAAAGCTCGAAGTAAACACATTAGAATACGAGAACAGTTCATTCATTTAATCTTCTGCCACGCGATATTTTTCTGTGGCTATCGGACTTGAGTATGATTTTTTTTTTTTTTTGTAACTGCTTTACGTCTCTTTTTAACATCGAGGTCTTTAGAGACGGGAAAGGATGGGGGGCAAGGATGGGGGCAAGGAATGGGAAGAAATTCGGCCATGGCCTTTTTGAAGGAAGCATCCCGGCATTTGCCTGGAGTGATTTGGGGAAACCATGGAAAACCCAAATCTGGATGCCCGGACGGGGATTTTGAGTATCATCCTTCATTTATCAAAGTCATAAAAATCTATTAAGATTTATAATGTATGTCTTCCTCTTTCTGCTTCGATTTTTCCGACCATTATCTCCGTTGTAAATAGAAATTCACTCAATTCTGCATTTGTCATCTTCTTTTTTACTCCCACGGCTTTTGTATTCTCTTCTGCTCTCCTCAGCACCTACATATTGTCTTGATTTGAATTTGTGGCTTCTTTTTAGTTGCCTGGTTGAAAGCTATTAAAATGTTTCTCTTCACTAATCGCTAATGTTCATATTGTTTATCCATGTTGTACCAGATTTGTTATGAAACATTTGATTAACTTGTTGCTTAGTTGAAGTGAATTATTCGTTTTCCCATTTTTCTGTATCAGTAGTTCTTGCCCCTGAAGCACAACCCTTCCAGGAACTTTTTTTATTTCTGAAAAAAAAGATTAAAATGGTTAGACTTCCATTTTACCTATTTCTGGTTAAGAAACACCAAATTCAGATGCATAGTGAAGATATAATAATAATCTGTATCTATTATAGCCTCCAAAAGCGGAAGATATCATTACGCTTAGAAAACTGTATGTAATTTTTGATGTGAGGAATACTGGCGGCGTCAGTTGTTTTCTTTATTTTCAGAAAGAATTAACATAAATCGGAGTGACACATACACTACGAACACAACTTATTTTCACAATGCACTAATAACTTGGGTGCTCTTATGGAAATTACGCCATAATTCTGAGGGTGAACAAAGAAGGATTACAGACTTCTCTCTCTGCCATGGATCTGAGAGAAGTTTGCAGCAGCAGGTCTGGAACTCGTCGATTAGTTGTACTTCCATAAACTCGTAATTTCTTTCCTTTTTTGATATTTAATGAAAAGACGGCTAGACAGCTATCGCTGCAGATCCACTGTCGTTGTCTTTTATACGTGAAATGGATAAAACTTGGTACACACCGTCAGACTTATCCACTACTGTTGTGTCGCCACACTGGATTGGGAAGGTACAACGAACGGTTTTTAGGCGGTTTCCCCTAATCACCTATGCAAATGTTGGCACAGTCACCAATCTTCCACTCGTAAATTACGCGTTTCACAAATAAAATATACACCTGTCATACAGGACATAGCTTATTCGTTTCACAAACAGATGGTAACAATCTCCTCTACTTCAATGTTGCTCACAGCAGAGGTGAAAGACGCGGAGAGTTAAAACTCTGCCATTAGACTTAACTAGCCATACGCCAAAAAATAAAAACAAAAAATACTGGGCAGAAAGTTCCAGACGCGACGGAACGAATCACAAAATGGCGGCACCCCCCTCCCCTGCACCCTTTCTGTCCCGCTCTGTCCTACACCACTCGGCATGACAGAATCTTTGATTGATCATTTTGGCTGTTGTCTGGCATAATTGAATTTTGTTTACAGATGATAAATTTTGTTATTGTCGGTTTGGTGATCTTCCATTATGAAATCAATTTAAAGGACGTGTTCACGTTGAAAAGCTGAGTTTGTACACTACGTGAAAGATATGAATACGGCAGCTAATTTGCTTTCGATTTGTTGTGATATTTATGTCACGGAGTGTACAGTAACGTCCCGGACAGCTCAGTGGGAGCGGCGGAGATAAACAGCATCAGCTTTCTCCGCAGTCTGACAGGCGGGTAATTGCTCTGAAGCTCCGGCGTCTCGTCGGCCATCTTAAGAACGTATTCGGTGTCCGGCGGAGAAAGGAGAGCCCCTTCACTGTTCTTATCATCCCATTAGGCGGAGCCCGTATTAAGGGAGAGTGTTTCAGAGGTAATCTCGGTATAATTATAAGACCGACGTCTGTGGATGTAACAGCTGTCAGCCCACAAACTCGATCTGTCACAGCAGACGTTGTACGACGGGCAACTGATGTACACAGTAACACGTATGAGATTTCATTTTCTCTGACGGCAAATTTTTTGAGTACTACTTTTATTTACTACATTTTACCTGCAGCTTCGCCATGGAGGAAGGAAAAGAGTGGAGACAGCGCAAGTGACCTTCACCACGCATTGAAGTTAAGGCGCGTACAGAGAAGTGGAGAGGGGAGGTCGCCATATTGAATTTCCCAAAAGAAACGGGGAATATACACACAAATCTCAAAGGAATTCTACGAGAACCGTGGTACTGCAATTTGATGAAGGATTCTTATGTAATATGACAAGACAAATCGAAAGTAAAGAATACAATTTTTCGATATCTTGCTTAGTTCTCGAGTTATACACTCTCCAAATTGAGGTGGTTGGGTTGGGTTGCGGCGAGGACCAAAAAATATTTTCCAAAGCCACAGTGAAATACGCGCTGGACATGCAGAGTGGATGTTTTATTTTTATACCACCACTTGTGGTTAGGTTGAAACGCGGCCTGGACCAGAATAAAAACGTCACCAAAGGCTTAAGGAGGTATATCTGTAATTCATTTTTGATAGTTGATATCTGGAGAATTGCCGGAGATATATATAAAAAAATTACTCTTGATTTTCGATTTGTCTCGTCGAGTTACATAAGAATCAATCATCAAATTGCATCGCCACGGTTATGATAGTGCTGCCCACCTCAACAAATAAAATTTATTTCGAGTAACAACATTGCAAACATCAGGATTCCTAGTTCACGTAACATAAATTATTACAATTAATTTCATCGTATACATTTCAGTATGAACTGCAATTAAACTAACGCACGCGCAATAATAAATTCACTGTATCGCGATGTAAACATGACCTGGAACTTATCTTGTATACTTCATACTAATAGTAATAGTCAATTTCTGCAGACTTATTCGAAAGATATTGTACTAGCAATAGATAGGTCTACATAAATTCTCCATTAAGCCAGTTGTTCCAGATAGTTTTTGACTAAGGGGGCATCCACAAATTACGTGAGGTGTTTTTCCGGATTTCTGGACCCCCCCCTCCCCCTTGGTGAGATTTCGTGAGATCTGGCCGGCCCCCCCCCCCCTCTGGTGAGATAAGATCCGTGAGAACCCCCCCTAGAAATCGCACTCGAAACTTTTGTAGACCTTTTTTTTTTTTTTTTTAGGTCACACCCTAACTTTTTCATCACGAAATACCCTCCTAAAATCGACTTAGGCGCAAATTGTAGACCTTTTTTTGGCTCTACTACCCCCCCCTATTTCACCTCACGTAATTTATGAACGCCCCCTAACCTCATCCACTTTGATTTTGCCGTTTTTCCTCCAGAGACGGTGTTGAAGACTCTGAATTTGGGTCTCTGTCCATCCGAACCATGGAGGAAGGAATATATGGAGACGAGATAACGCGAAATCCGTGAAACCTCGTGAAAAAAACTGTGCCTGCGCGGCGGACATCGTAGGAGTACCAAAACATTGGGCTGTTTGCACTGTGTCAGCTGTTGAGAATATTTCATTTTCTAATATTCTAAAGTTTACTATAATGCCAAGTTGTGATGCATATGGTTGCACAAACAGACGAGATAGGAAAAAACCTGGAATAGCGTTTCATAAGTAAGTCACATTGTAATTATCGTTATTGAAGTATCTGACAGGCAACCGCAACATTAGTGCCATTAGCTATAAATTTATTCATTGCTCTCAACAGGATCATATTATTCTCGAATTTTTGTTGGTGTAGTGTAGACAATTAGCATATGTTACTATTTTGCACCTGAAAAGCTAGCCTTATTGTAGACAAATGTTGGAAATTTAATTTAAACGGGTCATGTTTACATCGCGACACAGTGAATATGGTATTCTGCATGCATTACTCACGTTTAAGTTTACACTGAAATTGCACGATGAAATTAATCGTGATAATTTGTGCTGTGCGAACTACTAAACGTGATGAAATAAACTTTGTTGAAGGAAATGTAGTTCGCGATGCATTTCTTGTGTTTAGATGTGTCTACATAGTTTGGTTTTGTAGCGGCAATATTAATGGAAATGTTGGCAGGTTGAAATGCGGTGTATACCAGAAGAGAACAAACAATTTATTTATTATTAGCTGTTAGCTTCTGATTTTTGAATGTACTGATTTTTCTAGCAAAATTATATAGGCCACTAGCAGTACAATATCTTCTAAGTAAGCTCAGAAACTATGAGGTTTTATGAAGTATGAATTTTTTTTAAAGCTCTAAACATTGACTTATGCCTTTTTTTTTTAATTTCAGATATGACCTGTTTCTGTTTGTAAATATGTCTACAAGTATATTTCTAGATTTTGAAATCTTCCTTGTCAATTACTGAAATAGAATGTGAAAATATAACCTATTTGAACATCAACTAAAATTTAAGGACTGTAGAAATAAACAGTTTGTTATTCAAGTTAAAAAGAATTACCTGCTCATTAAGTTACATCCGAATTCATCATCAAATATGGATATGGCGATAGTTTTTTCTGGTCCAGGCCGCATTTCAACCTAACCACGTCAATTTTAAGGTACAATATCTCTAGAACTAAGCGAGATATCAAAAAAATTTATTCTTTACTTTCAGTTTCCCTCATCGAGTTACATAAGAATTCGTCATCAAATTGCGGCGCCACGGTTATCGTTGAATCCCCTCGTAACCTAACAACCTCACTTTTGAGACAGTATATCTCGCGAACTAAGCGAGATATCGAAAAATTTTATTCTTTATTTTCGATTTGTATCGTCGTGTTACATAAGAATCTATTACTAAATTTGACTTTGGGGACACGTTTCTTCTGAATTTCAACCAGAAACTCCACTCTTTTGAGACAGTATATCTCGAGAACTAAGCACGATATAAAAAAAATTTATTCTTCTTTTTTGATGTGTCTCGTCGAGTTACATAATAATCCATTATCAAATTGCGGTGCCACGGTTGTCTTATTATTCCCTTGAGATTTTTGTGCATATTTCCGTGTTTCTCTGGTCAAGCAATATGGAGGCCTCCCCTCCCCACTTGTCTCCACCCGATTTCACTCCAGTATGTGGCGAAGGTCCCTTGCGTCGTCTCCATATATTCCTTCCTCCATGATCCTAACTATGTGGCCATAATATTATCTTCCTCATAGCTGTTGTAATGCTCTCCAGTTGTAGGTATAGTTCCTGAGTCTGTATTTTCTCTCTTCTTAGACGGAACCCACGATTTTTCTCAGGATCTTTCGATACTTTAGTTGCAGTTTTCTGAATTGTCCCTTTCTAACCATGTTTAGGCATTTTGAGACATAAAATGGTCGATCTACAGTACGTTGGAGCCTGAGTTTGAGGTTAAGGGAGGGGGATATAGATTCATACATGTTTTTACAAGTCTAAAAATTATTTATTATGTTAAAATCTTTCAAATTTTTCTTAATTATGTCTATTTAGTTCCAAGTATAATTAAGTAAGTTTTAATTGTTTTTAATAATGGCCTATTGTTTCGCTAGTAGGGGCGAGTTTTGTGCGACTAGAATTGTTTGTGTTGGTACATATAATGTGTCTGCCAGCGGACATGGAAGTGGCTTAGAGGTCAGTTTTCTCATTTAATGTGATTTGGCCATTTCGGTGAAGAGTCAGATATATAATTCTCAGCGCTGTCTTCAGTTAATGTAAAGTTCATCTGGAGTTTTCTTAACATCGCAGTTGAGAGAGTTAATAACTCTTGAGGGGAATAATACCCACTTGGTCTGTTAATATTATTAGTAACATTACAACAGGTATCTATTTTCTTGACTTCGTTTTGTAACTTGTTGGTTGAACTAATAACATTACCTCTGGCTTGTCGGAGAGGCTGGTAGCTGACCAGTTACGTTCTGGTTCGATTCCCAGCTGATTGGATTTTCGATTGTTTCTCCAAATCGCTATCTGATTGAGGCGATGATTTCTTCATGAAGACTGTAATGAACTAATGGGATTTATAGTATGAAAGATTTGGGCAGCACAACATTAGCGAAGTACAGAAATAAGATACTATAACGGAGTAATGGATTTTGCAGTAGTAAAGGGTTGGATTGTACAATATTAGTAAAGTACAGCCAGAAAGAGTTAATGAAAGTAAACTAGAGTTAAAATGACATTAGATTAATGTGATGAAACGAGGTATAAGATTTATAATACTTGGAAAAAACAAAAGCAGAATAGTACGATAGCAAAACACACGATTTTAGTAATTTAAAAATTCTGAATCTACTGTAATATAATTTCGTTTGCTCATTCCGTCTGCCGGGGCACCATCGTTGGCGGACTACATAGCAGTCAAAGATATTACTACAAATTCCAGGTCATGAGTGTTATTTAACAACAAAAAAAAAAATAAAAAATGAATTGCCAGAATACTTACGTTAAGTTTGCTATACATATCATTCCATTTTAAAATAAATACCTTCGTAAATTTAGTTAAAAGCATATAGATAAACTTGGAGGCTGAAAAATTGTGGGCAATGTTTTGCTACGCCCTATTTAATGTGAAAATTGATGTTCGTATTTTAGCCAGATCAGGTGAATCTGTCATGATATTTGATCCTGAAAACGGAAACTATTCTGTACCCGTGACCATATTAGCAAACTAGAAGTTACAACGAATGTTAATCTGATATTGGTTTAATGATCTGGAACGCAAGATAGAAGTCAAAATATGTTCTGCATTCAAGTCAGTGGCGGTAAGACAAATATGGTGTGAAGTATCTATATCACAGTAATAAGGAGTATTAATTGTCTATGAGGAACATACAGGAATAAAATTTTATGTGAGATTAAAGGATCGAGAAAAGTAGTGTATTTGAGTTAAGTAGTACTTCGGACAGATTGATATGGTTGGCCGCGGAAGATTTGAATTTAAGTTAGGGGTTGCAATTAGCCGTGACGTCAAAAACTTTGGCTACTGAATGGGGATAAAGCAAGGGTGCTATATAGCCGTATTTATTGGTCAAATGGGGACAGTTGCCGGGATGTGTTGATAGGGATAAGTCACGTCAGTTAATTTTGGCTAAATACTACCACAGTAGTCAAATGACTTTTGACAGCTATGTTACAATAGATAGAGACATGTGGAGGCATAGGGAAAGGGAGGTCAAAAATTTTAGGGCATTATTTGCGGAGTTACGATTCATGAACAGATTATATTAAACAGTGACTATGCGACTTTATTAAGCTTTTAATTTGTATCAATTAACTACTTTCAGCAAGAACAATTAGTTTTCCGGTCATAATATTAACTGGTGATCTAAATATATAAACTGCGACAAGGTCTTTAATGACTTCCCTACCGACGAACAAACTACAATGAAAAGAAAATACTGGCTTTGCTTTGCAGTGTTCTGTTGAGAAGAGAATGTCGTATGGTCCAGGCAGGGATATTAACTTTCTCGTCTCGACTAGTAATTTGAGCTGTAATTATCTGACGAGGAGCGAACATCAGACACGCGTGACTCGCCTTCGTTAACTCGTCATTTTCACTCTCTCGATTGATTTTAATAAAGTGTTACCCACTACGAATTCGCAACCCTTAAAAGGCTAGTAGCTCGTTCATTTCGTTTGAGATTTTTTATTGGCATGTACTCATTGTAGATGAAGCTTAAGGGCGTTATACAGAGTTCATCTGGCCGGTTGAGATGCCATCTGGTGGTATTAACTAAAGTTAAGCTGCAGTATGGTAATATTTTGAGAGATTACTTTCATACACATTAATCCGGCAGTAACAAAAGACCAGACTTGTAATTCTGTCACATTAATTTCGGTTTCTGAATACATTACGCTTTCTAAGCTCCGTTCTATCCAACTTGAGTTGTTGCTTTGAAGTAGCATATCTCATTTTCTCTCACCTCTGTTAATGGATGCTTACAGGATCTCCGCGTTAACTCCATGTATAATTCTGAGGCTCCGTGATCGTTATTATGCTATCAGACGGAATTAAATTCCCATGACCACCGAGCATGGCGGATGAGCGATAACGCTAAGTTCGGTCGTCCACTGGCACCGAATTCGTTCGACTGTTCGGCCGAATATGAACGAATATGACCGACTAATCTTGAGACAGATAAAGGCATTGCCACGCGTCCACTGGACATGACCTGCTCGGCCGAATACAACCGAATCCGGTCGAGTGACGGACCGATCCCATTCAAATGGGATTAGTCGGATGTATTCGGCCGAATGGCAAACGCATATTGCGCTCCTAATAAATAAGTCTTCATTTTTTTTATCTTTTATTTGTATTTTGTTCATTTGTCTTTTTCAAACTCTGCAATACACTACGCCTACGGTGGTACGCAGTCACTATAAATATTTTAATAAAAATATCTAAGGAAAGGACACTTATTGCAAGTGCATCTACGCAGTTATAATAATTATTTTATTAGAAATTTGTAAAGACAATTTTTTGAATTTCGTACTGGAATATTCTCAAACGATTCTCTTGTTGGGACCGCGTTTAGGCATAGGCTATATAGGCTGCAACCTATGAGCCCGCATCACAAAAACCAAATTTGCTTGTTTCTTATCATTCTTCTTTTGGTATCTTGTTTTTTTTTTCGTTTTGTTTTTTTTCCTTGTATGTTCATTTAATGTTAAAATTTAAATACTGACTTTTGCGAAATTGGCAACGTGGACATAACTCTCAATTTCTATAATTTTTCAGAGCGATGTTAATAAATTGTATTGAATATCTTAATGATTTTCAATTGTTTTCATTTTATTTCAACAATTCTATATTCTTTTCGATACGATATAGTAAAATATTCTACAGTTAAATAATAAATTTCAAATTTTTATTTTAGAATTTTGGTTAGAAAATAACTATAAAATGCGATGTTGAATCACAAAATACTTGCTGGGCAGGCCGCGCATCACAGGTTCAGTCCAAGAGTACGTATCCTAAATACGGCCATGACCCTCGTAATATTTCGCGAGGGTAAGGTAAAGTCTATTTTTACAAAATATAACACACTATATATTTTATAAAAACACCAAGTTCGCTTGGTGTTGAAGCAACAATGACGGATCAGCAATATGTGTCCGACGTTATTCGACTTCAGCGGACTAGGTTAATAGGACGAACTGGTCGGCCGTCAAATAGGGCATACTCGGACAAATGCGGTTCGGACGAAATTCAGTTCCAGTGGACGACCCGCCTAAGGCGTGGCATTCGGTAAAACTGTCCATCCAGAGTTTGGTTTTCGATGGATCTCCGAAATTGAGACGAATGACAGTATGGTTCCTTCTAAAGGCCATGACCGAATCACTTACCATTTCTTATCTCCAATGCTCTCCCCCATTTAACAACCTCTACTTCGACGAGACGTAAAGGCCAAAGGAAAAAAGTGAGAAATGCCTAACTATTAACTAAAAAGTTAAATGTTCACTTTCGATGGGCAAATCATCAACAATAACGTAATTTGTCGTCATTCCATACACTCTGAGGTATGGGTTCCCAAACTGTTTTGTGGAGGGGAGAGAAGGGGGGGGGGGAGAGGTGGCACAAAGACATGTCAGTGGGGACGTGAGGTGCCGCCTATGTGGTCGATAACCTAGCTCTAAACTACTATGTCTCCTTCGCGTCCTCTTATAGTTGAAGACCTTTATTTACATCACATAATTCGTTTCCTCTGATATGTCATTGTTAACACTGAAAAGTAGGCATTTCCCCTGTTAATAATAAAATTGTGGTGGTGGGGGAGAGGGTGTGGGAAATTTTCTTTTGACGGAACGGAGCGTGCTACGAAAAACATTGGGACCCTACTCTAAAGAGATGATTGTGTATATAGATTAGTCACTATGAACAGTGCACCACCACTGGGGCTAGAACCAACCAATCAATGTGGAGCATCAGATGCATCAGATACCTTAGCAAGTGGCAGTGAATTGGGAAATCATACGTTGTGTTATACTCCTGCCTATCAACTGTTACGGATCATTTAATCTATACCACAATAAAGCAGCATGGTAACATTTTATCTCTGTTGGACTCTACATAGTACATACTGCATTTTGTCACTGTAGAAGGTAGTTGTTTCTTAAGGCAGCTCGGGAGGATGTATGATTCACACGAAAAGCGTTAGCGTGACGCACGGGGGAACAAGCACCAGTTTCCTTCCTTTCTGGGTTTATCGACCTTTGTCTACAGGAACCTCACCGCCTCCTTGCGTGTCGTGTTGCTGGAAAGATCCGTACGCAGTAGTTAGGTATTTAACTGTGTTGTCAACCTGCTACCAAATCTGAAGCAATAAAACTTACTGTTTCTGAAAATCTTCTGTCTGATTCTCTCTATCTGCTTCTTTACGATTCCAGAACTAAAGGAAACGGTACCCTACTACCGTGTGTCCGTCTATCATATTCCTCTTAAGTTTCAAACTTCAAAATTGCACATTATGCTTGACCAAAAACCGTATATTGTATTTAATATTTTATGAAAAAAGAAGTAATGGGGTAAAAAAATATTCTTTTTCTCCCGCATCAGCGAGTGGACTATAGATGTTTTGATACCGTCAATTAGAGAAGTAACTTATGTTTTTTCTTCAATTTTCCTCGCTGAAATTTAAGATGTGGGCGGTTCTAAAAGTTTTAAATTTTTAATATTTTTGCTGCACGATCTATCTAAAAAAAGGGCTGATTACCTAAAAACAAAATATCAATCATATCGTGTATTCTAATTATTAATAGTAAAAACGCTTTTATATACGTATTTTGTAAGTTGTAAGTAAATCAAACAAAATAATTTTATTGGGTTACTTTGCTATATATTAATATTAGTTCATTGAAATTACTATTAATTCAGAGTGTATTATACGCTAATTATCCTGTAACCGTTATTTTTTTTTGGTGAAATGACAGACGGTTTTTGTGAATTTCATACACAGCAGCTCAGTTATACACTTCGGTCATATTAACATTTTTATTTGAACTTTAAGTATTTTTACATTACATTTCGGTGGAGCTTACGTCTACTTACGTTTACATTTAATGGACTTACTTTAAACTCTTCCATTGTTCGACACGTTTTCTTCAGCAGGTCCCTTGTAAACATGTTGCATTCAAAGTAGCTATAAACAAAACCTAACCATTCTGTTGTTCATAAAATCAAGTGCTACTATATGGTGAAGGTCCTGCCATCCTTCCACATACCATTTCTCCTTATCAACCAAGATGATCTTGTAGTCTCACTACATATCCACCAATCTCTTCACTCTGCAACTCAGTAACAGACAGCTGATTCAGCATACGAGTTACCCACTGTCTTTCACGATAATTTCACCGAGCTGCTAGTGTTCGGGCATGACACGTGACTTGACGCGGGTTCGATCTATGCTTCGGCCATTCAAATGTTTGTTTTTCGTGATTTCTTGAAATCACCTTAGGCGAATGCCAGGATGGTTCAAATTCATGCCATACTTGTCGCTAATCCCCTGCTGCCTCTAGGCGACTAGGCGTTAAATCCGAGCGACCCGTTTGCGCTGTAGTATTCTTTTGCCTATTCTGGTCACATACGGGCGTGCGGCTGTACCCAAAAGAAGCCCGGGCGTATCAGTATGCTGCGAGATGGCTCTCATAACCAAGGTACAACCAGCATCTCCGCAGCCTCTCTCCAACACACTGCTTTCAAAATAACGGGACACTCACTATCTTTTATCAACAAATCAGCGTACCTCAGATTTACCTATAAACAAACTTATCAATAGATAAGATCACCATTCTCCAGGCTAACTCAGTTTGCTTATCGAAGTTTGCATGAGGTGAAGTTAGCACTGTCTTGAGCATACAGTCTCTGTATTTGTCCCTTGATTTTAATAGCAGTACCGACTAGTACCTCGACCAGTTGTGGCAGCATGCACACGTTTCTTGGTTTATTACTTATTTTGTAACTAGTGTTTCTGGAATTGGGTAAGCCGTAGTGATCGCTGTGAAAATGAAATTGGATTATAATGTAGCTATGGCTCTGACATCACTACATTAGTCAGTGTTAATCTTGCAACTTTTTCGTATTCCCACGTCATCTGCTGTTGAGTTTTTTTTATATATCAACTCATTTAAAATAACTTTTACACAGTAAACCTTACTTTTAATTTTTTATCTCTGACATGGATATGCTCTACCAACAGATCAGATTTTCCAGTTTAGACAATAGTTATTATAATTAACAGATGGACTATAATTCACATAGTCAAGAAAAAAAGGCGTAATATGTTTTAGTCAAAAGGGGGTACTACAGAGTAAAAAGGAAAAAATAAGATATAAGTCATCAAAAATACACCCTACCTAAAGAGGAAGGCGGAAGTACTTTTATTTTGCGCTGACATTGTCTTGTAATTAAGTGACCTGGGCAATCTTTGTCCCGTGGTTCTGCATTAATTTGTTTTTAGATCTTTATTTCTGTTTCTAAAACGAACACGTACAGCAGGTTGTACACGATTTAGTTTTTGGTTGTTAGCAAAATTTTGACTGAAGTTGCAAGTGGAATCTTCAGTTTCATTAGTTGTGTGGGAATCGCAATTTTGCTGCATTTTTTATGTATCCGAATATGACATGATCTGTCTCTTTTTTCACCTCGCGTTCAGACAGGGGTAACAAGGCATCATTGATGCGATATAAGTGTTTCTTGAAACGTTCAAGCCACAACACAAGAGTGCTTTGATAGTCATCTATCGGACGCCAATCGCATAGTATTGCTTCTAATACTAAACAAATACTATTTTTTACTCTGCTTGACATCTATGTGTGCTGTTATTTAACACGTTAATGGTTCTAATACTTCGGAAGGTAACCGTCTCCAGTCCAAAGATTATACATTGTCCATGTGTAGTCTCCGCTTATATATCGCTCCCATTGCTTGCCGCACCCTATCGTGGCCCAGCTTAATTACGAGTCCGGGAACACCTCGGAGGCTTTGGCGGCGTGTTTTCAAAGGACCTACACTCACCCTGAGTTACGGGGCATTAAACCGCGGTTTCGATGTCTCATTTTCTTATTTGTCGGTTCCCTTCAGCTCCTGCGTGGCAGCTCCTTTGTGCCCGGCATTTTAAGGGCCCCGAGAACTTTAGTCAGCTTGTATATTACTCGGATTTTTACTACTTCCTATGGTGATTGTGGAGTTGTAAAAATCGTTTGTGAAATATAGGAGACCTCATCGGCTTTAGTCATATTTTTTATTTTTAAAGTTTTAGTTCTATCTGTTTGTTCCGGCATCACGCACAAATTACTGGACATATTTTGATGTAGTTTGAAGCTTAGAGTCTGAGCTATGTCTTATGACGTCATGTGACGCCTCTGCAGAAAACGAAAAACCGTTCTAAATGCTTTTTCTTCTTCTAAAATTTGAGGTATATATCATTACGCTAACAAGAATTGTGGTACCAATGCCATCTCGTGGCTTTTATAAGTATCTGGCATTTTGCCTCTATATTCGATGGATAGCTGCAAAACAAATTTTGTCAACGAAGATTCAGCAAAATGAGAATTTTTGAGTCAAACTTTGTAGTTATACAAGTTTTGTAAGAACAGTAAAAATATCAGAAAAAAAACATTTACGTTTTGTAATAACTTGGTTGCTGGCCATTTTTTCGTAGTTGTTTCTTAAATGTTTATAAATTAAACTCCGTCTATTAAAAACTGTTTGGTCAATGATTATTCGCCAGACGCGTTTCGCCTTGAGGTACGGGTTATCGTCAATGGGAACATGGTGTCACTGTTTGCACGTCTATTGATCCGTATTTAATGCTGCAGAGTAGTAAGGCAAAACAAATAAATTGCATTTACGCTTTGTAATAACTTAGTTCTATAAAAACATCTCGGGTTTCAAACCGCGTCAAAATTGAGCCTGCACTGCTTCCTTTGTCAAGTTGCTTCTTAATATTTATGAATTAAACTCTGTTTATTAAATACTGTTTGGTCAATGTTTATTCACCGGAAGCGTTTTGCCCTTGAGGGACGAAATATCGTCAGTGGGAACATGTCGGTCCGGAACAACACTGTTTGCACGTTTATCGACGAGTTTTTCAGTTCACCTTTTTTTTTTTAAAACTTTACCGTCAGCATTGAATTTTGCACCGACGTGTAAAAAATGCTGTTCCGGATCAACAGATGACCGCTATCATTGTGTGTCCACTGATGATATCCTATACGATATGACCGAAACGCGCCGGTTGAATAAACATTAATCAAAACAATTACTTTTTTAATTATTTTCGGTGGCCTTCGGTCAAATGGCAATCATCCAGCTCCAGTGTTTACACAAAAATGTTAATAGATTAAAATCAAGTCTTACTATAAAAATTTAACCATCTTAAAGCACACAAATAGACTGCAATTAGTGATTGCAGAATAAGTTCTACATAAAAAAACAGGTAATAGATGAATTTTAATTAAAAAATTAAAAAAAACATTTATCGTACAGATTGTATCGAATGTTACTGTTTTTTTTTTACTTAAGGCTTTACGCCTCGTCGACGTCAAGTCATTAGAGGCGGGATGGAATTGGGGACAAGGAACGGGAAGGGAATGGCCATGGTCTTTTGAAGGAAGCATCCCGGCATTCGCCTGGAGTGATTTGGGGAAGCCATGGAATTCCCAAATCTGGATGCCCGGACGGGGATTCGAACCCGCGTCCTCCCGAATCGAATGTTACTAAATTAATGATGATATTTTACAAGTGGGAGAAATAAACGGGTATAAATTCTCTGGTAAATGAAATAGAATTATAAACGACCAGCCAGTGTGGAGCTGCACACTAGATCGGGGAGGTACAACGGGACCGAACACGAGCCCAGCCCTCTCCCCCCCCTCCCCTCCCCCCCGCATATCGGCTGCCCTGATTGCAGCTTTTAGACAGTTTCTTGCAAACTTAGAGGCGAATTCTGGGACGATCCATAATCTCCGCCTCATAATCTACGCATTTCAAAAAAAAAAAAAAAAAAAAAAAAAAAAAAAAAAAAAAAAAAAAAAAAAAAAAAATAGGCCTACTCATCATAAAGAACACACAAAGTTACACGTTTCGCAGATAGATGGCAACAAGGCTTTCCTCCAATAAATTAAGTATGTCCGACCTAATAGGACCGATTAACTTCGGATAGAAATCAGACCCCTCCCCCCACCCCCTCCACTCATGATTCACCAAAGCTGATCAGTGTCCACGCTGTCCTTGGTAGCCGAATCGGAGAAAAAAATAATAATAATCACTCATATATTACCACGTGCGGTATATCGTTTCGACAATCTGGTTGCCGTATTTATGGAACAGTTGAATGTAGCTCTCTTGTGTCTGTGAGTCCTTTGTCCGTAACGGGTCGTGATTAGCATACAGTTTCGGGATGACATGTACCAGCCCGGGTTGAGGGCACAGGGCCGTGTTGAAGATAGACATCTCTCACGTCCGGACTGGCAAGTTCTACCAGTGCTGGTTGGACTTCTCGGAGTTACCAGACATCTTTTGATTAATAGTCCGCCGTTCCAGGTAATGGAGTCAGTACATTTAATTAATGTGACACATAGCTTGCGTTATCGTTTTTAAATTCTCGTGGAGTTACTAACATTGCTCAGTCAGTGGAGCGACAGTCACAAGTGATTGGGTTCATCTCTGTACCTTATCATTCGTTCCTTAAGCTTTTTCTTATTCGGGGCCAAGCAAACAGAACAATGAGCAATGCCTGAAACAGGAAAAACAGTATCGCTGAATATCGATACGCGATTCTGAATAGTTTAGGGTCGCGGAATTCAAGATGGCGGAGAGAGATGTATGGATGAGTTAAGTGAGCGGTAGCATGGTAGTCCGCAAAGTAATTGAATGGATTAACGATAGGCTATAGTGTAATAACATGAGATATGTTAGTGAGAGAATGTGGAATTGTGAATTACATGTTAGTAAACTGCGATTAAGTGCCTATAAGTACGCGTCGGAAGTGAGTGAGGTACAGTGTCTGACAGTATTGGCAACCGAGCGTCGTGGATGAACGGTTAACGCTCTGGCCTCGCATTCGGGAGGATGCGGGTTCGAATCCCCGTCCGGGCATCCACATTTGGGTTTTCCATGGTTTCCCCAGATCACTCCAGGCGAATGCCGGGATGCTTAATTCAAAAGGCTATGCCCGAATTCCTTCCCGTTCCTTGCCCCAATCCCATCCCGTCTCTAATGACTTCGCTGTCAGCGAGGCGTAAAGCCCAGCCAAAAAAAAAAAAAAGATTGTATGGATAAGCTAAGTGAGTGGTAGCATGGTAGTCCGCAAAGTTATTGAACAGATTAACGCTAGCCTATAGTGTAATAAACATGAAGTATGTTAGTGAGATCAATGTGTAACTATTAATTATCTGTTAGTAAACTGTGATTAAGTGCCTAAAAGTACGCGTCGATAGTGAGTGAGGAACATTGTCTGACGGTATAGGCGAGCAAGATAGTGTGTAAAGAAGCTTCCTAATTACGAACCTGCATCTTAGGTGACGAAATCCGATATCAGTTGAATTAAGTGGTATTCCTTGGCAACTGTATAAGTGACTGATTGGGTCAAATAAAATGTAACTGTATGAACAACTTCGTTGTTGTCAGTGGTAGCGTGTAGTTATCCCATGTGTTTCAGCAAGTAATGGAAGTATCGTCAAGCTGCCAGTAAGTGACCTGATCAAGTTAATGTAATTATACGAAGGCTAGCGGGTAGTGAACGAACCAGACTGAGATTTGAGGTGAGTGTTATGTTACTGTGCGCATGAAGAGAGGCATGCTGCCAGTTTTACGAAGCGAATTGCATGGACCTGTAAATGCATGGATTATAGATCAAATTTGGTGGATTTGAGGAATAGATAATTGCTTATGAAAGCCCTTGCGCGATCATATTTAAGCGTTCTGTGCTTCCAACAAGTGAAATAAATCTAACAGAACTTGTTGGTGCTATTGAGTATCTAACTGGTCAATTCCCACCGCTAGTTACAGCAAGGAGGTTACACTGGGTTGCGCAAATTCTGTTAATAGTCTATACTTCTTGTTTTTCTCTTCAACCTTTTGGTTGGTGGGAACTGCTTCTTGGAAAATTTTAAACTGGTGTGGTTTCGCCTCGCTTTCCATAGTAGTTGAAATCACTTTACTTCTTTTGTATGGGTGACTGTAATTTGTGTATGTTCAGTGTAGTGCGTTGTTTATGTTGTGAATGAATGGAGAGGATGAAACACAGGACCATCCCATTGAGGGCTACTCTTCCGAAGGAAAAAACAGCCTTAACGTCCCTTTCAAGGCCCATTCCCACGGCGCGTGGTGTGGCAGTACGCGCCTTTCATCTTTTACCTCCTGGCGGTGGGTCGAGGCGCGCCGTCCCTGCTAGCATATGCGGCAAAGATAAAAGACGTCCACTACCACGCGCCGAGGGACGCCCCGTGGGAACGCGGCTTCATACGTCTGCACTTCCCGTCTCTAATGACTTCGACGTCGACGAGGCGTAAAGCTATAAGTTAAAAAAAATAAATTCAGAAGGAACACACTAGATGAAAGACATAAAATTTGGTTTCTACGCGACAACGGACTTCCGATTGGATCTTTGGATTCTGTGAATACGTTACCGACATTTATTTTATATTGTGTATGTGAAGATTGTTACAGTTTTAATTTCAGATAGCAGATTACAAACATGCAAGTTCGTCTGTGATGGTCGAAAATGTTCCCCTCAAAATTATACGTTTGACCCAGGAAATAACACAAAACAAGTTTGCGAATAATTTACACAGTTCACGGATAGACCGCGGGCACTACGAATTTGTGTTTTTTTTTTTTTTATTACGTCTTTGAAGTGTGAGGCTTGAGAGGATATTTCAGTGCATGCTGAATTTCAACAAATACTACTGATTCAAAATCCAAACATCTACAGCACATCTAGATTGGTGCATATAAATCTGTCACGAGGCTGGATCTGTCTGTTCCGGCATCACGGAATTTTCGTAGTTTGAATCCTTAAGTTCCTGATTAAAATTTGAGATTTTCATCGTTCCGCTTCCTTAGATGGAGAGGGAGCATAAAATTAAAATCTCATTGTTGTTGTTGCTTTAGGGCGCGCCGACAGCGGGGTCAGTAGCGCCCTAATTAAAATCTCATCGATACAGTAAAAATAAATATGAGTGACACTATCTTAACGCTATCTACCGGCTATTTTTCAAGTATTTTGTATTCAGTCTTTAAATCCACACGATAGATAGCGGTAGTGTGGCAAAACCGCTGAGTTAATGCATCCGTGGAAACTACGTAAATTAATGATGATAATTTACAAGTCGATGATAAAAGGACTGAGACCTTCTCTAGTCGACGATAGTGGCAAAGGCAAGTGTACTGGTATAGCTGAAACCTATAGCAACAGTTTTTACATTACAAACTGGCGCATTTCACTGAGTTCATTAGCCTCTCAGCTATTCGGTCCATAAGTTATCTCGTTGCATCTGGCACTGTTACCTATTCTATTTACGGTTGAAGATGAAAAATAAAATTAGTTTTAACACACCTCTAACATTGAACTCGTTTTCGATAGTGCGTTATCAGCTTCCAAGCACAGTAATCACGGTAACGCTGACCTAATCTGGTAAATGCTTTATACTCTGTTTTATCTTGTTTACTGGTTCCGAAGACTGAATGAAATACATTGTGATCACACAATAGCAATTTCCGTCATTGTGTGCTTCCATAGTGACTTCCTAACCTCACACTGTACTGTTCAATGTATATCAAACATTTCTAGCTATCGTTCAATTAACTAAAGGTATCAAAAGTTTCTACGCTAAAATATGGAGTGATTACGATCATCAAGCTTGAGTTAGTTATTAGATCGTCATCTATCACTTTCTAAAAACTTTGGTATTGAATCGTACACACAGACTCAGTGCTTTTTTTATTTTTGGTTACATACGTAACTATTACAAGTCTGTGGTATACCCCGTGATCTACTCATAGCAAAATCGTGGGACCGAGCCTCGTGGGTGAGCTTTAAAGCTTGAGCCCGACATCCTGTAGGACGCAGTTTCAAATTCTGTCCGGCCATCCAGGTCTGAGTTTCGCGAAATCCAGGCAATTGCTGGTTTGGTTCTTTCAAAAAATAATGACTGAATTCCTTTCCACAAGTTGTTCCCAATCCTTTCCCGCCTCTAATGATCTTAACAGCTGTTGAGTCGTAAAGCTATAAGAAAAACAATCCTCCAAAATGCCGTGGCTGGATTTCCTCCCATTCTTTGATCCATCATTTCCGCGCTCTAATGACGTTGATTTCGACGATCCGTAAAGTCAGTCCTGAGCAAAAGATGGGAAAATGTGAAATACAGTTTCAGTCTACTCAGACACTTTTTCCCGAAGGATATAAAGAGGGCTACAAAGTTGAACGTTCCATCGGACGGATGAATATGTATTCGGTGTTGTGTGCCCTCTCCCAAGAATCAGCGTGGAAAGGTATGAGATTTAAGCCAGCTGGTTGGTGATCAGGAATTGTGCAGTACCATCTCTTTTACCCTGCTGGACAATAACGGAATGGTTAAAACCAGATAACGCCGTATCGATCGCCAGAAACACTCACTGTGCCTTTTGCGCGCTTGGCCAACGAGACGGATTCAGTGAAAATCACCACAGTTAAATACTTCCAGGAAGTTGTTACAGAAGCGTAATAGCGTCTATGGTTAACTTCCTATTCCAGAGACGAGATATAAAAGGTTTTGTGTTGTCATGGTTGAGCTGCCAATATTCCGAGATCAGGAAGTAGATCGCGTCAACCCTTCACGCCTCGGCTAGCGGACCCACTAGTGTCCAAATATGTTCAACGCTCGATTGTCGATAGCAAATCGAAAGGTATGAGTCTCACCGCTGGTTGACTAGTATTGAAACTGAAATAGTTGATCGGTGCCACGTTTGGTTTGCTGGCTTTTACTTTCGCTGGCTGTTCGTTAAACTGCCAGCTGTCACCCCATTACCAAGAAAGCTGTCTGGTAGCTGACCGCGCGGCGTGGAGCTGTCGTAATGGTCAACAGCAAAATCCTACAATTCTGCAGTTCATTCCACCAGGGTTACGACATAATGTTGCATTACAGAGATACATCGTGAAGGGATTGTGAACAGTTAATTACATTGGGTTTTGGATGGGATTTTTTGTTGGATAGGTCAGCACGGCATGACGATAAATAGCAGAGAAGTGTCAACTTATTAGTTACACACATGGTAAAATAAAAATTTTGAATGATTATAACATAAAGGAGGGATATCAGAAAATGGGCCTATCATTTGATAATAATCTTCCTTTGAGAAAGTCATAGGAAAATAAAGTCGAGCATTTACGTATAACAGGAGGGTAAGGGGTACCCAACGGATGCGGCCTACGCGTGTGTATGGTGGAATAATATAGACACATATGCATATTAAATACAATGGATGGAAGGGGTGCATTGGATGGAGGATAGCTATATTTATACGTGGAAATTGCCATAGACAACTCTGTAACTGATATGATAAGGGAGCTACGTTTGGGAGGCACTGGAAAGATAGGAGGCGGGTGAAGAGAGTGGAGGAAATTAATGTGGCATAAATTACGATGTCCAATGATAATTGGTGTAGAATTAGGAGTAGTGTGTGGAAGGAAAAAGAGAAGATAGGTGATCATAACAATTTATTTCAGTAGTTTTCTTTTTTAGGTAAAAGTGTTAGGGAAATTACGCGAAGAGGTTGCTGAACAGTGTATCTAAAAAATTAAAGTTGAAAATATGTATAAAGTTAAAGTAGATGTCTAGTAGATTTTCGATCGATACATAAGCTTTATTATTACTAGTAACAATTATAATAATTTAATATACTTAAATACTGATTATCTTTCTCCTGAAGCTAGCAAGTGCTGAATTAAAAATATTATGAAACAGTCAAGATGTTCAAGGAAGCTGTAGTTAGTGATTTATAACTGAATGTGACATTCCACACCTCAAAAAAAAAAAAAAAAAAAAAAAAAAAAAAAAAAAAAAAAAAAAAAAAAAAAAAAAAAAAAAAGGGGGGGGTGGGGTGATGATTTCAGACCGTAAGTCAGAAAGGGTAATGTCTATTGTCAAGCATACGAAAAGGAAGGATTTTTGGAACTTCAATACACATAAAAAATAAAAGTGCAATTATTGTTATGTTGTCAAAAAAAAAATAAATAATGCCACTGAAAAAATAGGAATTCAAATGAACTGGAGGGTCCTTTATTTTTGAAATAAACAACACGGCAATCCTTATATGAACAGTAATAGCAGTTATTATTGTTGTTTCTGCACTTACATTTCACATCTGTTTTGTACTCTCAACCATCTCTGTTAAGTCTACGGAGTAAAGGGTAGCTACAGTATACGGGGAAGCATTCTGACGTAGTTCCAATACGCGATCTAGCTTTGCTATACTGTAAGTAAGGACAGAATGAGGGGCTTTGAGACCATTATTATAATCGCGAATCTTCCAGTCCCCGACCAGGTTCCTTACAACTTAGTTACCAAACCCGTGAGGTGATGAAAAATCTGATTTTAATAACAACCACCCTCTTTTTTATAAAATAAGTCAGAATCTCCCTCTTGGTATGTTGCAATCTACACGGAATGCGATAGGAGAAGTTCTTCTTCTGTTAACCTTGATTCAGCACAAACTCCCAGGCTGCTATCTGATACCTGAAACCAGGAGTAAATCGTCAGGCAGATATGTGACAAGTTGTATTGGAACAGTTTTTAAAACGTACTAAAATAAGCCACCACAACGCGGTATTTTCTTAAAGCACTGTATCTCTTATGTCTTCTACGACCTATGATTCTAGTTTTATGTGTTTGATATATCTTTCATTTCTCCTGTTCTTCATTATCTCTTCCTTAACTTTTACTTATATTTAATCCCAATTACTCTCCCCTTACAAAACATTTTTAAAAAAATCTAAACGTTCTTGTTTCTTTTTCTCTTCAGTCGTTAGATCGGTGGGTATTTTTTATTGTGATATTAAAATTGGAATGATTTACCCATGCTTTCCCGTGTGATGGAACTATATTTAAGTGTTTACTACTTTGTGTGTCTGACTGTGCCGTGGATATGTTCGGTTTAGTGCGTTGTTTGTATTCTGAAGAATGAAAGATGGGGGACCGGAGAGAGTGAATTCGGGTACCAGCCCATTCAGGCCTACTCTTCCGAACGTTACAGAGAAGCCCCAAGGCTTAACATCCGACTAATCATCTTCAACAGTGCCGTATGATCTCACTCAATGCTCAATGCGTTAAGTTTTGGGATTTAGCTCAGTACTTATGTGATAGGGAATTGTGCGCTACCCCCAGTCCAACGCTACCGGCCAAGCATTGATGATAAAAATTTCTTCCGCCACCAGGGCCCGGAACAGTTCTCCTTGTGTTAGGTACTGGGCACATCACGATTCTGCAAGTAACTAATCTGACAAGGCAGGCTCTATAAATGTTAATACGATTAACATTCTAACGTTTTGATACACTAAACCTGATACTTCATATGAAGGTTGTACCTCTCCATGGGAACTCTCTTGGAAAACAGAACTGGGATTTTTTCCCGTTACCTTTCCCAGTGTGTGTTCGTATGTGTTGTTATAGGTGTGAGTAACTGTGATAGTGTGTGCGTTCAATATAATGTTTTGTTTGTATTGTTTGAAATGACAGGTGAAGAAGGGAGAGGGTAAAACCCGGTGCCTGTCCATTCAGGCCTGCACTTCCGATAGACATCAAGGCGACTCCGAGGCTTAACGTTCCTAGCTGACGGATGAATCACCATAAACAATGCCGCATGCCTTCACTCCATACCCACTGCAAAGAGGCTTTATTTCAAAACTTCGGCAGACAATTGTCTAACACCATCTCTCCTACCTTGCGGGCCAAGTCCTGATGATATAAATTTCTTCCACTACTAGGACTTGAACCAGCTAACACCGTGTCAGTGCCGAATACCATCACGGTGCCGTAACCAAATGAGCCAACGGGAAGAGCTGTACTTACCTAATTGACTAATTCGTAAATTATAACTTTGATTAAATCAGAAACTAGTTGTTCCGACACCGCCTGCGTGTGGATGAATAAGTATGTCGCCGATTTTTATCGGAGTCCTTATCGCCTGTGCTTGTGGGCCGCTTTCTCCAGTAACCGCCGAATACGTACAAGATACCATCTAGCGTACGGCGTTATCAGCTCTCTATACATCTTACCACAGGGGCCGCCTGTGGTTTCTAAGAGTCATCTCTGCCGTATTGTGTTTCGAGTGCTCCGGCCCTTTTCGTCTGAGAGGCCAGCATTGCAATTCATACCTCAGTCTCTTAACACGCCGACAATAAGAGCCACTGGCCTTCAATGAATGAGCCACTCCTCCCGATAATGGTCTTAGGGGCGCCACTGCCTTCAATGGCAGGTCACGACTGTGAGTGCTGCTTCTAATGGGACTTGAGCTCAACACGCATTGTGGCGGCTTGGGCAACTTGTCGAACAGTCGTTGCCGCAAAGTGCCATACGCTTTTTGCAGCTGTCAACTGTTTTTGTTGTGGCTACTTTGAAAGTAGTCACGGCAAAGGCAAAGTGTAAACGTTATTATGATACTCGTACGTGAATTATAGTGTGTAAGTTCTGGCTTAACGAACGATTTGGTTCAAAAACGAATATGATTTTGTATTTACTTATTAGAAGGCCAGATTATTGTGCATGCGTCACGACATGAGATTAGTGGTTCGTACCCCAGTGATTTGGATAGCAGGGTAGATGAGGTAGTGGTGCATGATTTCTAATCACCAGATTATGCACTAGATTAAGTCCCAAATTTTATCATACTGCTTAAGGAGTGATGGAATAGCACATTCTTGATGGCGATTTTTCTGTCGTTTGGAGGTTGAGTTTGGCTTAACTATCCGGTGCTTTTGGACGAGCAGATCTGTAAAGCAACCGAGAGCAGTAACACTCGGGCCTTGCATACGGGAGGACGCGGGTTCAAATTTCCGTTCGGTCATCCAGATTTTGGTATTCCGTAGTTAATTCCAAACGTCACTCATAACAAATGTCGGGATGATTGCCTCAGAAGATCGTGATCTAATTTATTACTGTTTCTTGGCACAATATTGCACCCGACGTCGACCAACCTTAAAACCCTAAGAAAAAGATTGTATTATTGAAGATGGGTTCTGTCAACTGTAGATAACGAAATTCCCATCTCTACCCGGTATACATATGCAAAATAATCGTATATAACTTGTTTTATAGCTCTTTTATCGCTTGTTAACTCCAATGCCCTGGTTTAGCGATTAGGATCTTCCCCCCCACCCCCTCCCCACCGTTTAAGGTCTGACCAACTACGCACGTCTGTTACGCGGATAATAATAAAGTTTTTTCGTCAGTTTCTTCAGTGTAACACTTTATTTTCCTGCTTTATGTAACGCCATCGCAGTATTTTAACAAATAAATATGCTTACGACGTCTTTTCCCGGGTATACCGAAGTGACAGAGTGATCGTAGCTGGACTTATAGTTTAACACGGAATCTCAACAACAGAGTTTTCTGTAAAATTTTCTGGCAGGATCGGATTTAATAGACCACTTTTCCAGGTTCGCCTTTCGTTGAGGTTTCATCAGTGACGAATCTATAACCAAATTTTAAGTTTCGTTTACAGTTTGAATATATAAAATTACGAAATACTTTTCAAGTCCTTTTGACTTACTTTTAGAATATTTTTATGAGGTATGATGGCTGACAAATTCTGATTTTCTCTCCAAGCATGTTCCACTTGGTTATTCCAATAACTTTGGAGGAACTGTCTATCGAAAAGCAGATTTTGTTCTCAGCGACTTTTCGCTATTCAGCTGTTTGTTGTTCCCAGCTTAGCTGTTTGATTACAAGTGTGCTGACGGCACCTGTTTCGAGCTTGCGTAAATGTAACTATGTTTAGACACAGTGTTGTTGTTTTGATTTCTGTGCTGTATGTGTGTATCAATGAGAAGAGTGGTAATACACGCGTTTACCGTGTTTTTTCGCACCTGTTAGACGAATGTGAATCTGCGTAAATATGGTCTGCAGTATATTTCTGTTTTATACCTAAACATTTTGTTTAAATATCCATATTTTTCCTTAATCAGATATCCGGTTACTTCACTAAGATATTATTTATACTAGATGATACAAGCGTATGACCCTGTTTTGGGGATGATCACGGCTCTCGAATAGTTCCCATTTTTATGGCCAAATTTCATGACAATTCGACCCAATCTGGCTTAAAAAACGAACTTGATCTATATTTGATCCTACGGTTTTGATCTGCAAAAACTTAAGTGTTTCTGTGGAATTTTAAGGGTTTAATGACATAGATTTTACGTGCATAGAGACTATCGCAGTATATAGTAAAGCATCAAAGCATAGTAAAGCGATCTGGCTGAAATGTAAACATGACTGATATTTCGCCGTAAGGGTTTGCTTTGAAAAGTTTGAAAGATTTCTGTTGATTCTGAAGAGATCTAGAAATAATAAAGCCAGAGGTTTTGCGCCAACAGATACTACGCAATACATAGTAAGAGGGTCAAAGGTCATGACCGCTTGACCCTCTCTGGCTGAAATATGAAGCTGATATGTGTTCCACCCTCTGGATTCACTCTGCAAAATTTGAAGAATTTCTAAGTCTGAAGAAATTTAGAAGTATTAATAAAATGAACATAGACGCGAAAGAACAGATTTGGACAATGATGACTAAATATGGTGATATTAAAAGAGCCCAGAAGTTGAAATACATTGATGAGATTTTGACTCCCAATGTTAATAAAAAGGCTGCAGTTGAAGATATGGCGAGGAAGATGCAAATAGCTTTCGGGATATGTCAAAAGACATACAAATCCAAATTACTCTCTCATCAGGAGAAATACAAGCACTACAGTGCGATAGTGAAGCCCAAATGTTTATACTCAGCAGAAACACTGGTGAAAAGGGACTGACAGAAATATAAAAAGAAAGGAAGTTTCTAAGGAAGACCTTGGAACCAAAAAGAGGCAGGAAGCGAATATAATTTCAGTTTGAGATCGAACCAGAAAATATATAATAAGCTTGAAAAGTTATCAATCACAATTAAGAAAATTAGATTAGCTTTCTTATGCCACATCAAGAGATTGTAATAAAAAAGAATGGCAAAGAAATCCTCAACTTTTAAAAGAACAGGGAGACCTCAAGCTCCATGAGTGAAAGAGGATCATCAGTATCTGAAAACGTGTGGCATTAAGGCGGAAGATAAGGAAGTATTCAGAGGAAAAATTGCGGAGGTAAAGAATATTTCCGAAGAAAAACCAATCAGGAAATGGAGGGTGTTCTCAGAAGAAGAAAAAGAAAGAGTGAATCATAGAATGAACGACGGAGGAAGGAAACTCAGGAGAGGAAATGAATTTGCGTAATCATAGTCCATATATGGCTGTAACGAAAAGGGAGAAAAAGATATTAATCACGGACAGAGACGATCTCGCTTTACAAATATTGTTAAAAAAATCAAAGGTCATGACCGCTTTAGCCCATCTCGCTGAACTGCGAACTTGACCTGTATTTTACTCAAAGCGTTCCCTCTGCAAACTTTGAAGAATTTCTTTTTAGTATGAAGAGCGTTAGATGCGGAAAGCAGATTTGCGCGGACAGACACGGGCTGATAACATGGAGTCAAGCAGAGGAAAATTTCGTTCCTTCGGTATCAAGCAGCTTTTCCATTTAGTTGACAGCGGTTGGCGCCCTTGTGTGAGCTAGCAGGTGGGTCACGGGGAGGGCGGAAGTCAATATGGAAGTCCAGCCGAGCGTGGCGCTAGTTTCCATCCGGTCCCAAACAGACCTGCCGTTGGCAGATTTGTCTGTTAACGAACATCCACGGTAGGTCACACTCCGCACTATATACAGCGAGGTTTCTGAAGAAGGTTCATACCAGCTCCTAAATTTTTCCACCGGACAGCGATGTCCAATGTAGAGAATCTTAAGCAGTTTTCGAAAGTCAACATTCGAAGATGTGGAGCAGAATATCATCTCTTCCTTTGCGCACAAGGACAAACAATGGCCCACCTGCTTACTTGTCTCTACCTGCGAGAGGAATACACTAACACATGCTAATCCACCAGCAATAAAATAAGCAGTTTAACGTCCGATCTGCGGTACACATCCACCTGCTCGTCTTTATATTCATTGGTTTATTTGTCTACTTGTTTCTGCCTGAAATAGACACCTGCTCACTGAGTCACCAGTGATTATTAATGATATTTGATGACTGGGCCACGATCAGCCAGCTCACAGGTGACCTTGATGCAGCTACTGTTATCAACAGAAGGCGTCGCCGCATCGTTGTTGTGATGGCGTGCGGCTGTCTTCATCCCAAACAGGTTTGGCGCAGGCAGAAAAACTAGACGCGGGGTCTGGCCTGCTCATCTAGATGAGTCAGCACCGTCGTCTTCTGCTCGAATCACTTCCGCGAACCATGGCACACTTTTAGTATTGCGGATGAATTCACTTAAACACACCTACTTCCTTCTTCAATACCTGCCGGGTTTATTCCTAGGTCTCTCGCTGACATCTAGTTGGTATTCGACCTTTGTGTCAGAGTCTGTGTTATCACCGCTGACGTTTGAGAGTCATAACGAATCAAAGTTCTGCCGATTCTTAGAAAAGGGCAAAGATACAAGTGCAATATCGATCATATGGAAATATGTCAGTATTCTTGTTGTTTTTTTTTTTTTTTGTTTGCTGTCGTCAGTCTTTAGACTGATTTGATGCAATCCTCCATCCCTTCCTATCCTGTGCTAACCTCTTCATTTCTACATACCCGTTACAACCCACGTCCTCAATTATCTGCTTCATATATTCTAATCTCTGTCTACCTCTACAGTTCTTACCTTCAACTGTTCCCTCCACTAACAAATTAACCAATCCAGCATGTCTCAAAATATGACCTACCAGCCTGTCTCTTCTTTCCGTAAGCTTCTTCCATAAACTTCTTTTCTCACCCATCATTTCCAAAACTCTTTCATTTCTTACTTTGTCTGTCCACCTAATTTTCAGCATTCTTCTGTAGCACCACATTTCAAATGCTTCAAGTTTCTTTCTTTCCGGTATTCCTAAAGTCCATGTTTCGCTACCGTAAAGTGCTGTGCTCCACACATAGAGTTTTAAGAAGTTCTTTCTAATTCCTAGATCAATATTTGAAACTAAAAGGTTTCTCTTTTTCAATAAGGCTCTTTTTGCTAGTGCTATTCTGCTTTTAACATCATTCCTGCTTCGGCCATCGGTTGTAATTTTGCTTCCCAAGTAACAGAACTCACTCACTTCTCCTATTGCATCAGATCCTATTTTTATATTTAATCTGCTAGTATTGGTATCATTTCTGCTACATTTCATCACTTTTGTTTTACTTTGATTTATATTCAGTCCAAAGTCTTGTTGTTACGGGCAAGAAATGCCAATCGACGCAGGCTAACACCGCAACTTGGTGCAACATCCTCCTAAACCACATACTATCGGCTTTTCTTTTTTCGTTCGTGGCTTTACGTCTCGTCGACGTCCAATTAGAGGCGGGAAAGTACTGGGGACAATGAACGGGAATAAAATCGGCCATTGCCTTTTGAAGGAACCATGCCCAACATCCGCTTGCTGTGATTTCAGGAAACCATGGAAAACTGAAATCTTACACAGAAACTAGGCATTTCCTGGAGAGATAAATTCTTCTGTCAGCAGAATTCGAACCAAGCGAGAGATGTCTGTGTAAAAAACAAAATGTGAGTATGTAATAATGAACCCAAACTTCTGCTGCAGTGATTCTTGTAAGATGTGTGTTTGATATTGATATCTGTTAGTCTCAAATTATTGCAAACTTTTCTCGCATTACTAGGAATACCAAGTAGAAAATAGTGAAATTGAAGCACAATTACAAAAATGTTTTCGAATTGAATGTTGAACTCTAAAAAACTAATAGATTTGTTTATTCGTGTTCCAGTATAACATTTTTTTTTGTAATCTTTCAGAAGTCGACAAACTGGTTCGATTGAAAAATGGAAACAGAAATTTTTGAAATTTGAATTATAAATAACTTTTATGCTGGTGTTATTTTTTAAAAAATAAATAAACATGTATTATTTCTATTAGCGAAGGTTACGTGACAGGCAATAAAGTTTTCTCCCATAACAGTTACGTCTCAGGGTACAGTTAAAAGTCTAATGGGTAAGAACTCATTAAAAGAAGGAATGTGTGGATTATAAATTTTATTACAGTATGATAACGCTGTGCGAGTTAGTGGCGCAGAGATACGGAATATCGTTGCTGTACAGATACTACAGAATAAAACGTACTAAGCAGTTTGATATTTCATCGAGTAAAAAGAGCAAAAAGCATTACGTACAGCCACTGGTTGGGGAATTGACCGGGAGTAAACTTTGGAATTAATCTGAATTCCTGTGTTTGTACACATGTATATGGCTTCAAAGAAGGAAAACGGGCACAAATATTTGCACGAGTACTCTTAATGTAAAAATACAATATCTTATTTTGACTGCTAGGATACTTTTAGTTCCTTTTAAGACGCTGTGTTTGTTGTAATTTAGGTACATGTCTCTGTAGTTTATAATTTGATTACATGTCTGAAGTTGTGAAATCATGATGCATTCGATGTTGTAGATAAGGTCATCACGCATGGAGATATGGAGATATGTGCCAGTTTCCAGTGGTACCAACCTTTCACTTTACATCTAGGAAGTGTTACCTTTTCTCGCGTAGTGACTGATGCAGATTGAATTTAGTATACACGGGAACAATCAATTAAATTGTTGACGATACACAAACCGTTTAAGAAACATCTATCTAAATGGCTTTTTTGGTTATCCATGTGAAATAATTCTTTCTTTAACGATAACTCATAGCGCTTTTTATAAATCGAATGACGCAAATGCAGCCGAATGGATTTTCAACGAAACTACACATACTGTTAAATTGCGTCATCAGTTAACATGCAGCATATATATAATCCTGGTAAGGTAGACAGTTACCGAAGAAAACGTCAAAAATCTGTATGAGCTTTAAGAAGGAGTAGCGCAGCAATAATTAGTATGTATATTAAGTTCCCACAGTAATCGTCTTAAAATATATGCAAGCGGAGGACAGAAACAAAATGGTTGTGTTTAGCTTTGTGTAGGTTTGTATGATCTTAATCTTATGTATACGGTAATATTTCGGTTACTTAAGGAAAGATGGCAACATTGACAAATGTTAAGGGTGGGCTGAGATAGTACTTACTTTCTGACCTACTGCAGTGGCATCACGGACCCTGGTCTATCCATTGTCTCGTCATTTAACCTTCTCAAAGAGCTCTGTCTCTCCGCCTCTTCCCATGGAATATCTTCCTTGATTGCATGAAGACATCTGAATCTTGGTATTCCACGTCATATTTTTCCTCCAAAACATCCTTCTGTTACATCTTCCCACAGATCCGTGTCCTTTCTCGTTATGTGACAATACCACCTTACCCTTTGTCCTTTTATTACAGCGATAATATTAGGTTGCTGGTATAAATGTTTTAACTCTCTCTTTTTTTCTTTTCCACCACTTATCTCCCCCTCTAACTGGACCGATACTTTGTCAGTGGGGCCCATTTCAAATGTCATTAAATTATTCTCCATTATTTTCGTTTAGTCCAACGTTCGGTACTACATATACAATATTATTGGTATATCATACTCATGCATTTCTTAATCCATTGTTGCTGAGATTAAGTTTCGATAATTATGGCTTTAAAATTTTTCCCATCGCAAAACCACTCCCACTTTATTTCCAGCCTGTCTCTTTAATCGAATATCAAGCTTTCAAGTCCACAGAGTGCATGCAGTTCAAAGCTTACATTATTGTTAAAGCGCTTGTTCGCTGATATCTCTGCTGGCTGGTCTTTAACGCCATCTGTGAACACACGGGGCAACCTTATTATGGTTGCTAGAACTACCGACCAGGTCGCGCTTAGGTTGCGACTGCGTCGTGTGTATATCGCTGAACTGTTTAGCGCAAAGAGTGGCAGATTCAAACGCTGCTGTTCTGACAGACACTTTTCTTCCGTTACTAGACATCGCTATTGATGGGGTAACGACACTCTGTTACACAGTAAAAAAACTGGTTATGTATAGAAAACAGAAGAAAAGTGATACAGATTTAAAATGTGAATCTTTGCTTCTAAATTACGTTGACACCTTTGATACACATTATTCAGGCCAACAAAACTATGAACAAACAGAAATCTACCGTGATAGGTGTTTTATTATGCTTTTGAACGCTGTTAGGGTTTGTAGCAGTTAGTTTATTGATGGTTTTAACAAAAGATAGTATATGGTTTTTGTATATATATTTATAAGGCAACCTTCGTTTGCGTTTCCTCTATAGACTAAAACTACTGCACCGATTTACTTGATTTTTTTTAAAAAATGATTTGGTTTGCCAGGAGAAGGTTTAAAACTGTTGAAATCCTTGATCTGGCAAGGAGAAAAAAACCATCATTTACTTACTAGAATAATTGGTTCAATGCGTATACTAGTTGACACAACAAAACGTTTCTTATTTTAGTGGTACTGCTAATCTATATATATGAAAAACTATGTTCGTATGTGTGTCCACTAAAGACTAAGAAACTACCTGACAGATTTACGCATGCTTTTTTTGCAAAATGGTCCGCGTTGCCCGGTGAAAGTTTAAAGCTACTGAAATCCTCGATCTGACCAGAAGAAAGAAACCGTTCACAAGAAGAATTCGTTCATGCGTACGCCAGGTGTCTCAGCAAAGCGTTTCTTATTTTAATAGTACTTGCTAATCTGTGTGTCCGCTATGCGTGTTAACTTACATAACGGTTCTTCAATTATCCGTTGTATGGTCCTGCGTTTTGTGTTAGGCGATAAGATGTTTTTATCTTTTGGCATCTAATTTCATTAGCTTTTGCTTCAGTTCCATTCTTTTGGATTGTTTCGTCGAGATACTTGAAGTATGGGACTCGTTTAATTTTTTCCATATTTTGTCTCCATGTATTATGGTGTTTCTTTATTGCAGGTCATAAATTCTGTTTTCTCAAATGAAACCTGTAGTCCCACTTTCTCCGCTATTTCTTTCAAGATCTTTTTTTGGGCTTTAAATTTAATAAAATTATAATTACAATTTATGTGATCCTAAACATAAAAATAGTAATCTATATCAAATCAGGCAATAGCGAAGCATTGTTGGGTCAGCTAGTATGTAGATACACTTGACTCAATGTTCTTTCTGGAAATTTGCAGGTGAGGAACTATTGATTTTAAAATGCTTGTAATTTTTAAACTAATCGGTGGAAATGTTGATAGTACTGAATGATGAAATGTTATACACTGATCCTTTTACGCGGTAAATATTCTTTCAACGTGGAACTTAATTGTTTGCTTCAGCTAGGTCCTACAGCTGACAGCGACTAGTTTAATTTACAATATGCTTTTGATCTAAATGAATCTTCGCCAGGCATGTATTTAGTGCAGATAACATTACTTACTTAACTCATACTCTCTGCCGAAAAAGATATAGCATGTGTAGGCCTACCTGTTACCGAAAGTGTGTTTGATACATACAGAAGGAAAGGTATTAGTTAATTTTTAGTAATGGATCAAGAATTTTTTCATAAGGCTTGAAAAAGTTACAGAAGAATATTTTTTTAAATAAAAAATGAATTTAGGCCTGTTTCAGAGATAAAGATTTTAAATTTTAAGAGAGAAGAATCAGATGATTGGTTAATAATGGGAATCTGTAATCTGAAATGGGATGATACCCACAAATATACACATTCTTCTGGCTTGTAATAAATATTTTTCTGCTATTACTTTAACACTATAAGAGCTGAAAGCAAACAATTATCAGAAACATATTACAACTGATTTTTTTACGATTTTTTCTAGGTAGTAATCATAAAGTAATAAAGACTGTGTGAACTGAAAGTAAATATCCTCTTTCTGTAACTGTAAACGTGGTGTGATTTTTCTAAATCCGATTCACCATTTAATTTTTCGTTTATCAAATTGAACACTATGTGCTCGTTGAATAAAATTTAAATTTTACATTAAACTTAAAATTTTGTGCAACTTTCGGTTCGTCAACATAATTTCCCAATTCATTTGACCAAGTATTCTATTATCTGGATACAGCCATTTTCAGAGAAGTACACATTTTATCTGCAAAAATACCTCCTAAATAATGTCAAGAATGGTTTACGTGCACAGCTTATATAATACCATTTGGGAGAAAGTCTGGCAGTAGTTAAATTACCCCTCTTTATAAATTCGGAAGTAAAATGGAAGCATATTCCATCTGACAAAAGTTTGAAAGACATTCAGTTATAAGGTTAATGAATAATCCTAACAGGAAAGCTTTATAGAAAGAACATTTTTATTAAAACTTTCGTCAAAAATTGTTGTTTGAGCCAGAAGCGTCATGTCAGTACAAAGAAGCTTATATGTCTCAATTTTAACATTGCCTACGAATCTTTCAAAACCTGGAGGGTGAGTGGTTAATGTTCCGGTCCTGCATTCGGGAGGACGCTGGTTCGATTCCAATCCAAGCATTCATATTCAGTTTTCCACGATTCCTCGAAATCACTCCTGGCGAATGCAAGCACGGTGCCTCAAACTGTCATCGTAGATTTCTTTCGTATTCCTTTCCCCCAGTCCTTGCCCGAACCAAATTGCCGCGTCGTCGGCGAAATGTTAAACTTGTTCCATTTGAAAGCTGTTCACCACAATTTCTTTCACCACGTCAAAAGGCCATGTATTAGCTATAAAGCAGGTTTTGGACTCAACAAAACGAGAACAATTTTCGATTATAATCAAAAGAAATCCATCTAGTGGGAGTTAATGTCAATTATTCAACGTTTCGTACAGACACTATGTATTTAATTGAATTTTTTAATAAATTGTACTATTTAAAGAATTTATTTTTAAACAGTCTTAGGCACTAGTCTTTCAAATAGTATACACAAATCAAACGAAAAAAATCAGTTTTAAAAAAAATATAATTGTGCATTGAATTTTTGTTGTTGTTGAAAAAACGCGTTTTCACATAATTACTATCTGAATAATGAATTTCTCTGCCAAATGATACCTTTTTATTCTGTCGGTAAAAATAACCCGATAAAGTATCAGAGTTTTTGAATTTAATATTTTAGTGTTTTTATGGAAACTATAAAATCTGGCAAGATCGCTATAGCTTTTCTATAAACTTTAAGACGCTGAGTAGGATTTTTTTAAAAATGGGTTTCTCCTAAATCGCGAACAAATCGTGGAATAAAAGTAAAAACCCAAACATTTTTAAAGTCGTTTTTTTTCAGTTGTTGTTCGATAGCCAGGAGGATTCTCTAAATAAAAATTTCTTATCATCCCTCCATTAAATCCCATGTAACTATTTTCAGCCACCATGATTTTGCCAAATTTTACGTTATTATCCTCTTGAAGTAAGTAAGAACTAGAGTGTTGCGCAGTTAAAAATTTGTAGGCTAAAGGATTCAGAAGGTATGAGAATGCCAGAGACGGCCATACAGACGGATAAATAAGAGAGTTAATTCGTAAGGATCCCCCTTTCATTCGGGATTCGAACCGAGCTTCTCTCACTCTCCAGTCATGCGCACTAACCTTTTTTAAAAATAAAGGTTGGCGACTATAACAACAAAGTAAGATTTATCACGTTTATGAATCAACCTATGGTATTCACACATTTCTCAGTCATGCTTTATCTTACTCAATGTAACATCAAGGCACGAATTATGAATCTTCCCATGAATAGCGAGTGATAGTTGATGGATTACACTAGATTAGGAGTAAACGTCCGTGAGAAGCATTGGAATTAGTTGTTAAGGTTACATCTAAAAATACGAAAGAAGCTTAACCAAACATTTACTTGTCGTTGTACGCAATCCAACTGAACTTAGGGGAGTTAATGATAAGATCGAATTTATTTTGTCGACAAACTCCTGAAGAAAATAGAAGCCAAACGGAACAAAATCAGCGTAAGAGGCAGCAGTGAAGTGGTCTTCGCGTCTTTTCACACAGCACCAGTGCACTCTCCACTCTGTTACACCGATATAAAGCACGTGCCATATCGTCTTACACCGACATGACTACTGGAACGGCTGTGGTTATAAAAATTCCGTTAGGCGTCCTTATCTGATTTATTCATCAACACTTACTTCTCTGCTGATATCTAGTTGTTCGTAAGTAGGTGGGTATACAGTATTCTGAGTACAGGACACTTTTATTGCTTACGTAACTGAAGCCTATAGTAAAGGTAATTCTATATTCGGAGTCACAAACAGAATTTCAAGAAGCGTGACGTATAAAACTCTTATTAGACCTTATCTGGAGAACTGCTGTACTGAATTGCGTCTGTATCGTATGAGATTGATAAATAGTATCCACAAAGAAGAGAGACGCACTTTGTCATCGTGTTGCCACAGCTTTTTCGAAAAATTCATAGATTAAGCTAGATTTCCTGGCAAGTAGATAACTTTGTTTCTGCTTCAAGTTTTCTACTGTCATTCGAACATAATCTTTCACCGCCAAATACAATGCTGCAGGTTGAGCCATTAACGTTCCTATTTATCCGGTCATCCTGATTTCAGTTTTCCATGGTTTCCCGAAATCGTTTAGAATTAGTGATGGGAAAGGTTCTTTGAAGAACGCCATGGCCAAACTCAGTAGACGAGTCGAAAAAGTTTTAATAAAAATAAATCCTTTTCCCAGCTGTCGCATAAGAAAAGAAAAATAAGTTGCTGACTGGATGCCTATGTGTATTCTTTCTCGCCTCGTGTAGTTAGAGGATGGAATACGCAGAATAGAGAGTAGTTTTGCTGCACATATTATGTTCCTAAGTTGGTCACAACCGGGGTCTCTAGAATTCCTCTCAGAATGGAAGCAAATTTAAAGACGTACCCACGTCAATGTTTTGAACGTGTAAAGCTTTGCAGTTACTGGAAAAATCAGATTGTATAGAAGGGCACAGTCGTTAGATAAAAATGTCAGAGTAACTCTCTTAGTAACAATTTAAACTCTCTGCATTTCCTCCGTTCAGAATGAGGCAGTGGGTCTAGAAAGAAGATATGTTGGGTCACAGCTAATCTGCAATATGAAGTGTTAAGCTGCCAACAGCTAACGTGGCCGTACAGCGTCAACGTGGACGCTAAGCCTGTTAAGACGAGCACGTGACGGCTGTGTCAGCGGATTGCTTGTAATGTCGTGTTTTAGGAAGACTTACAGCTAAGACGGTTATACTTACAACACTTCTGCACCTGTATGGAACACATTATCATAAAAGCAGCAAACTGGTTGGACGCAGTGGAAACTAGAAAATACTCTTGCGGACAGGGAGACAAGACGACTTTGTTGTATTCCCAAGGGCCGTCATTGAAACGCTTGGTGCAATTCACATGGAGTAAGGATACAAATTCTAACAGAGAATATGCTATAAAAATAACTAAAAACAAAATAGTAATGAACCACGAAAATTACCCTGCTTCTGACGACTCTTGTTTCTACTAGATTTTTTTTCTGTTTTTCGTTTTCCTCTTTTATAGGTCGTAACATGATGTATATTGATTAAGTTACTTTTTTCATTTATTTCTTCAATTTTCTGATATGTAATATGTTAGAATTTGCGGAAAACGTTGACGAAACAACTGTATCAAAGATTAACATTTTAATAAGGATAACGAAATTATGATATTTAGTTTACGATAAAGGTTAAAACAAAACTACATTCGAAACATTAAAGCTTTGCTAAGCATTTGACATTGCTCAATACTGGGTTAAGGAATTGGTTGCGGACACAAAAAAATTAAAGTAATTGTTTGCTACTAGAAGAAAAACAACTACACACATCAAGCTCCACGTTAGCGAATCACCGGAAAATGCTACTATTTTATACAACAAATGAATACATTAGCTTGACACTGAACGGAGTGACCCTTTTAGTTTAAAACGACTTCCCATCGAAGACCTCTCGGGCAGCGCCTGACAATTCTTGTATCACGTTACACAAAAGTAGGTTTAGTTGCAGCGCTTTCAGGCGCTGATGGGTGTTCAAAGGTTGCGGCGAGGCGCTACCAACAACCTTTGATGTTGCGGTGTAGTACTTTTTATAAAAAAATTAATATTTCCACTAGACATGTTTCTTGAAATTGTGTAGATGGCAATCAATACTTGTCGAAACTGATTCGTGAATAGTGGCCTTGTCGGAATGAGCAGGAATTGGAGCACATGTTTTTCGACGTTGTAGAGTTGAATTTTGTGTACACACAAAGCACGAAATAAATTACAGATGTAGAAAGGAATGTATAGAAAAATCTCACAAAAGAAGTGGTTGGATAAAGGATTTATTAATAGACGGTAAAGCTGAAGGTCGGTTTAAGAGATTACGAAAATTCCCGCAGAAACAGGGATTCAAACTGGGGTCTTTCGATGTCCAGTCGGACACCTAAACCACTGAGCCACCAGACAGTTAGAGCTATGTAAGAAAGTATGAGTATTCGTAGCAGATAATCGTAGGCTCAGTTTCTAAGGATTCTATTCCCGGCCCGGCAGCCCAGAATTCAGTTTTCAATACTTTCCTCAAATCATTAGAGGTGATTTTTTTCTGTTTGACTCTTAAATGAATTCCATATCCGATTTCTTTACCATCCCTTAGCAGCAAACCTATTTCTTCTTTGTGTTGTGGTGCATATACTGTAATAAAGTATTCATTTGAGGTGTAGTATGATCTGAGGCGACACGAACAAATGATCATTTCTTGCTCCATTCCGCTGTCATGTAGAGTGATAAGATATACCACAGATTTTAAGCTACCATAAGCTTTTAAACTCTGGTAATCCCAGCCAAATGTGGTTTGGTAGTTTTTGTGCGATGAGTGGACAAAGGGAGAGATGGACGCAGCCTGCTTTCAGATTTATAATTAGACGTTCCAACAATGAACATAGTAACGATGATTTCTTGTTGAAGTGGCCCAAAATAGATCTCAAATGTAAAGTGTGCTGTACGAGTATGTATGTTCGTTTGGGTCAACTAGGACTACGTTAAGTCTTCGTTTGGCCTGTATATGCTCTGGATGTGCACACATCCGTGTTAAAACTACGGGTTTTGGCTCTAGAGGAGACCTACAGCTTAACGTGGAATGCGGACCACGGAAGCGTTCTGGAATATTTCACATTGCATTGTGCCAGAGATGAAGGTCGTATTAAGAGATTACGAAAATCCCCGCAGAAACAGGGATTGGAACTGGGGTCTTTGGATGTCTGGACGGACACCTTAACCATTGAGTCACCAGACAGTTATGTAAAGTTTGCATTTCATTTTCAGAAATGCTTTCGGATATCCATTCATTCTGCCGTGGAACTCAAAGGAAGTATTGTAATTTCGAAATTTAAACAGTCTCCGGCGTATTGGTACCCTTTTCTGTGTTGTTGCTACCCGTTGAAACGAACTGAATAAAATAATCCGGCCCAGGTAAATTCCTTTACGATCGATGAATGTTTTTACTTTTGGTGTTGTACAGTACTTGGTAGTGTCGTGAGATATGTGCAGCGGCATGAGTAAGAAGGATACGCACTGGTGTGGCATCTTTATTTTTTGCGGTTGGTCTTCTGGAGGAACGGTACAGCTGCTGACGAAGCCATAAAGACGCCGTCCCAGATTGTTACGGTCGTATGCCTGCTTACACTCACTCGCCTAGCATGACTAGCAGGCCACATAACAGTGATCAACGGCCGTGGTGGAAAACAGAAACACAGCAGTTGCTCAAGGTGTTTGTATATTCGTACTAATTTCAATACAAAGATGGTGAATTGTTTCAGCCCATTTACATGCAATGCCTTGCCTTCAACATGCGCATCTCAGAATCGAAGGACTATTGTAGTATTATTAAGTGTAAGCATACTGGAGTACAACAGGTTGTAACAGCCCTCAAACCTAAAATTAAATGGAATTGTGTTTTATGAATCATTTGTAGTAAGCTAGAGTTTGGTTGAATATGATCTTGTATGTTGGTTTTCCAATTTCCTGTAAATCAATGTATATAGACTTTGTTTTATGAAAAGAAATTATTTAGAGGCCATTTAATATGTTTAAGGACAGTACTTTGCAAGAGAATTGCGTAAATGTTCATAATTCCAAGTATTAATGAAAGTTACGATGTCTAAAGGACAATTTGCTACAGTTTAAAATGATTTCTGTGAATAATTTTGTGTTTAAGTATCCTTAATTTCCATTTCTGACCATTTTGTATTGATTGGTAATGATTATGTATTAATTCTGATTGTTTTTAATATGTTTCAATTGTTTATGTATTGTTAATGTTCGAGAAATATCTGTCTGAATCCTTTGAGGTGTTCTAGAAATTTCGATGTAGCTTATATAAGGCAAACATCCGAGACAGAGAAACAGTTGATACAGATTCAATATACGACGGCGAAGGACTGTATTGTCTGTGGAAGGAGTGTTGTATGCAAACTCTGGATTGTATGTATGCATGGAAACAGTATAGTTGACGTCGTGTTTATGAAAATAAAAGCAAGTTTAAACTGAACTGTATCGTGGAATAGTTATTTATCATATTAATTAAACCACGAACAATCTAATGAGGTGCAACGGCAACGGATTCAAAACTCCCCCTCATTGTATTCCTTACCCAAGATATGGTGAGTCGGTCCCATCAAAATATGGGGTAGCGCGTTCCTTTACATTATACGATAAAAAGTTTTCGGAATGGTACAGAGATGGCACTGTATCAATACATATTTTGTTATGTTGGTAAACATTATGTAATAATCAACTTTAAACTTGATTTGTGTAGTAGTTTCGTTCCAAAGGTTTTTTTTTAAAGTAGATTTCTTCGATTTTGTTTTTTTTTTCTCTCCAACGAAAATTCCTCCAAAGTTGCTGAAGGATTGTTTATTTTCTACAGTGACGAAAGGGGTCGCTGAATTCAAACGTGGTCGTACATCTCTTGAAGGTAATTCAATGTTAAGACAGCGTAAAACTGCACCCACAAATGAAAACATTGAGAAGGTGCACAATATGGTATTGAATTATCAATGATTTAAGATGTAGTACACATCTGAGACTGTAGGAGTATCAGAAGAAATTGTATAGTTAATTTTACATCAAAAATTAAATATGATAAAACTTTGTGCGGGATGGATCATACGTTTCTTAAAATCTGACCAAAATAAAATTAATGTGGAGAGGAATATATCAACAATATTTTCGACCGTTAAAGAATGACGCCAGCAGAGAATTTTCACTGAGAATGAGCTGAGGGTCCTCCACTGCACGTCAGAAGTGGAACAGTAATCACAACAGTGGGTGGAAGTCGGCTCTTTATGACCGGTGTTTTCAGGGATGCAAAAAGTTTATTTTTTAAATTAATCAGCTTGTATAGAGTTAACAGTAACTAGTGAATATTGTACAGGTCACAGGGGACACCTGGATGGGAACGACTTGGGTTACAAAAAAAAAAAAAAAAAATCTCATCAGGACAATATACCTTCCCACAACTCTTGATTTGGCTACGCGATATGAAGTATTGTTGGAACATTGACCATGCTCGTCAGATTTTGACTCTCTCTAATTTCCACCTGTTTTAAAATCTAAGGAAATTTACGACTGTAAATCGTTTTTTATTCAAATAAAGAGGTGATAGCAGCCGTAGGTGAATATTTTCAAACCTTTCAGACTCACATTAGAGGTATGGAATTCATATGTTGAAAAAAATTGATTTAAAGGGGAGCAACGTAGAAAAATATATACATTTTTAACTAAAAAGCATTCACACTCACTATTTTTTATAATAGGCTCGTAAGTATCGACGCTTTGAGTCCAGCCTATGGCACGAAAAATCCACATTGAGAGCTCACTGAATGGTCACGAGGTATAATATCATTCATCCAAAACTGAAGGGAAAATAATAAAGACAGGACTATCTCCAAGGATTGTATTTGATTGCATCTCGGCAATAGGTTCTTTAAGACGTCTCCTGTATTTGCACGTTCTTTCTTGTGGTGTTCGTAGGGTATCTTTGAATTTGGTAGTAGTTTCTCTCCTGAGATTGAATTTGAAATTGTAAGAATTTTTCTTGTGAGATATTTTTTAACTGATACCAATGCGGATATTTTCTTGAATTCTCGATACCGTTCAGTACATTAATACGGGATTTGAGGTGTCAGTGGAATGCCGGGAAGATACTTTCCAGAACTACGTAATTACTCTCTTTCACCTAAACTTCTGTACAACTTAACCCTAAACATAGAAAAGTCCCGACGATAGCGATACAATAAAGAACATAGTAATTTCACGGAGTCAGAAGTTATAATGCGCCTAACTTTCCAGAAGCGATGAAAGCCATCCAGAATGGTGTTACGCTTTAAATAGTAGCACCTGAAACCTTACGGTTCCAAATTCTATGTCTCACTTTTTCTACTCCTTTGGCTATAAACTGATATAATTGTATTTCGTTCTACACAATAGATTCGGAGTTTCCTGGAATTCCTTGCAGCAGGGAAGCATTTAATAACCCACTTACGTCAGAAAGAAAAGGTGCCACGGTTTTTGAGCTATCTATAGCATATCTGGTTTTTTCTTCAATTTTTAACTCCTGCTATAGTTTCTTGGTTTCGTTCACTAGTATCTTTGTCGCGTTTCTCAGTTCATCGTCTCTTTTGCTTCTTACAACTGCATTTGTGCTCTTACTGCGTTTAATTATATTGAAAGAGAAACGTGACTGTAGTATGAAGATTAGCGCTTCAGCGAGTGTGAGAACCTTTCACATTGTTACTTTCATCTCGACAGGCTCCAGAACCAATGAAAAAACGTTGGCCGCTTCCAAACAGCGTAACCGCAGGACCTTCACCAGATCTGAAGGCTTTCCCTGCGACTCGTGAAACAGTGCGAAATCAGTTGACCGCAGCATTCCGCTTGTTATTGCTGTTGTGAAGGGAACAAGTCTAAAAACTAGTCTTTGTCGCCGCGCCACATCACTCATCACTTGATACGAGCAACAGGTGTCTGACCTCGCTTGCAGTCGATTGGGTCTCACTTTTCACGCCCCGTTTACTTACTGGAATTCCAGTAAGATATTGTTTCTTCCTACATTCTCTTTGAACAGTTCTTCAAGGCCAATAATACCTGTACTCTGTACAAAGCATACCCATCTAGTATATGCGGAAAACTGTGTCGACAAAATAGTCCTCTATGAATTGGGAAAGCAATTTAGAAAGTTATCTGATGAGGCAGAGAAAACAATATTTCTTACCTTTTAGTTTTTACCATCAAACCCGTGCGAAACTTTCTCACATTTAGCCTTCCACTCCTCCCTTCGAAAATGATTGAGTCGTTTGTCAGGTTGTTGAAATCAAATACTGCCGAAAGTGTGTACGCAAAATAGGTAGGAGAGTTGTGAATGTTTTTACGATTTACAATATCTCTTTGTATACAATGTCTGACGTTAGAATGCAGTCATTCGGAATGTTTTACTTGTCATTGTCGGTAGATGAGAAAAATATTATTTATATAGCATTAAATAATCTCGGCTCTTGCTATCCCTGGAGCTTCCACTACTAGTGCTACTTTTGTGGGCAGCTGGTTGCGTCTCACCCACACAAACAGGCACTGCTGTGATGTAAACTGTGTATCTGTCACCCGTGGATCCATATTTAACTTGAATTTTAAACAAAAAATGTGTTTTAACAGTATTAGTTGAGAAAATTGGATCTTAGCTGCTGAAATAGTATATACGGTTTTCCAATTCATTCAAACCAAGGACTTTCTAGTAAAAGGACCTTATTTTTAGCTGCTGGTTAAAGTAAGAATGATTTCTGAAACAGAATAACACCAACGAAGAAAACCTTCTTCAGAAATAAAAGATATTGTAGTTTTAAATATTGAACCCGAGGTTCAACTATCAAAAGCGGTATGTGAGCAGCGTGACATATTATGAAAGCGTAACTTGGACTTCATTAATACTAGAAAGAAGAGGAATTGAAGCATTTGAAACGTATTACTAAGAGCGATGTTTGCAGATTAAGCGGATAACCATTCAGATAAAGTACTAAATAAACATTAGGAAATAATAGGCGAGGAAGGGAGATAGTAAGGGAAGATGGACTCTGTTTTTAAACATACGAGATTCATTAGTGTGTTTTAGAAGGAAACAATCTAAGGGAAGAATTGTGCAGGAGAACAAAGATTACAATGTATTTAGCAGATAATTGAGGACGTAAGTTGTAATTAGCGCATTGTATCCTAAGAACTTTGTTACATATATTCTGTTCTTTATCTTCAGTTCCCTTCTTTAATTAATTGAGTTGTAACTCAGTATTCTGGATACTATTTGTGCGACTCTTCTACAAACTTCTTTGCTTGTCCATCATTTCCAGAAGATGTTTATCTAATGTAAACTTAATTTGCTACATCTTTTGTAGGACCACATTTCAAATGCTTAAGTTTATCTTATTTTCTATATTGTAAAGTCTTAGCATAGCTTCCATTGTGCTTTGTTTCATACATCCTATATGATATTTCTGTTGCCAATATCCCTTTTTCTTAATTAATATAAAACCAAGAGCGATGGATAAG
>CM061919.1:65489728-65521525 GCA_031002005.1 Vandiemenella viatica
AGACAAAAAGCTTGCAGTGGGGTTCTACATAAAGCTTGGATCTTAACTCTGACCATTTGTAGCCTTGGATGTAACAGTTTTGGCTTAAATAAAATAATAAGGTCGCCACACAGATTTTAACCTAAAATCTATGAAAAGGTAAAGTTCAATAAATAGTTCAATGTCATTTAAGTAACTATATTCTTCATTTTCACAAAACCAAAACTGTACAGGCAATCAGACGACTTTTCCAAAGTAATGTTTTACAAGTTCGATTAACCGTTCGAACCAGACCACACCCCAAAGTTCAAAGAATTAAATCACTAGTTGAAGAAAGCCAATAACAGTTCATCACACACTCCCATTGTTCAATAGTTTACTTAATTTCAAACAATTCCGAGGCCCCACTTGGCGAAATACTATTTTACAGCAACATTATGATTCAGTTGAATAAAAGAAGTGGCATTATTCCAAAATAAAACTTTCCGGCCTACTGAGCTACATGTCATCGCGCCGACTGCTTTCGTACGACTGGGACCGAACAACTGTATGCACGCGTCTATATCACATAGCACTTCCTGCTTCTCGAATATTCCTAATAACTGTTCTCATGCGAACCGTGAGAATGTATTCACTTCCTTATTCAAAGGGGTGGCTGCTGGGAGGCTGATCAGATATGAAATCGCACGTCTGAAGTCATTACATTGGCTAATCTGACCTTGACAATAAAAATAATTCAATCTTTCTGAAATTTTTTCAATCGCTTGATCTTTAAATAAACATTAACTTTAGTTATTATACAAAATATCCTAGCTTTAGTAATTTAGCTGAAAATAAATAATTTAGAATGCCGAAGAATGTTGAAATTGAAAATACTATCTTAAAAACTGTAAAACTGCTTTCTATTTTGAATAAACATTAAAAATTAATTTGAAAATGAAATGTACTAATATTCTATCCAATCTAACTCGTGGTTCTAAAAACAAAATTTTGTCACGCAGTTACAAAATTTAACAGATAGCTTACACTACATTTGTTGGAAAGATCGCGAAACAACACAAATAAAAATGAAGGTAATTCTATTTTAATTTAGGCCGATTTTTTTAGATCTCCCAGTTTTTTTTTTTTTTTTTTTTTTGGTCGCCAATAGAAAAAATTTAATTGAGCATAATGAACAAAACAAAAAAAGAATTATGCATATTATCCTTTGCTTGAATCATGTGGTTTTGAATTTGAACAAAAATCCAATAGAAAAAAATACTTTTAGTTCTTACTGAATTTTTCAATTTTCCAGGCAGCATTTCCAATTCTTCTTTCCATAAAAACCTTATTCGGACTTTTACAAACATTAAAAAAATTAGACAAATTGGTATACAGAAAAAAGCACTTTCCATTTTTCATGAATTTTCAGGGCATCATTTCAAACTTTTATTTCCCTAAAAACCATATTTGCACTATTAAGAACATTAAAAAACAAAAAATAGCCAAAGTGGTCCATAGAAAAATACTTTCAGTTTTTCAAAATAATCTAGGCTACTTTTCCAATTTAATTTCCCTGAAAACCTTATTTGGACTATTATTTTTAAAAAGTTAACCAAATCGGTCCCTAGAAAAGAGTAATTTCAGTTTTTCTCAAATTTTCAGAGCAACTTTCCAATTTTTCTTTCTCTAAAAACCTTATTCAGATTACTAAAAACATTTTTTTTAAAAATTAGCCAAATCTGTTTGGCCATTCTCAAGTGATGTGCTTACCAATGAACAGCATTTCATTTTTATTTATATACACTAGACGACCCGTGCGAAAATTTCGCTAATAAAATACAATGAATAGTGATGTTGAATGCTTGAAATATAATGAAAAGTAGAACCGCACTTTGTAGCAAATATTTATTTGTTTAGTGTAATAGGTACGCATCAAAATACTTACAACATAACACAAAACAGTGAGGAAAAGTTAAAACACTCTGTATCTACGACCCTAACAGATTACAACCAACCTGAACAAAATGCACACCTCATATCAACATCTCTGTGATATGTGCTGTTGTGCGAATAAAATATTTACACTGGAATTGTAATGCAAATCAAATATGTTTCTGTAGCAGAAAAAAATATCCGAAAAGCCACTTATTGTATAAAAAACTTTATTAACATCTCACCGATACTGCTGCTGCAATCTGAGGACTTGACTCTGAACTGTTTGAAACAGGTGACCACTTTAAGTATCAAATTCCATAAAATTCTTATTAATTTATGATTTTACATAATGGTTACCTTAATCTCTAAAATGATATGTCATTTACTGATTTCGGTTAGGTATCGAAGGAGATAAATGACTTGTTATAAAAAATGTTATCTTTTTTGTAGAAATTATATTCATACTTTTGGCATTTAAGGGTCAAATTCCAAAAAATTCCTTTTATAAAATATGGTGTGACCAAATCAGACACCTTGGCCTTTAATGATACCTCATTTACTGATTTCGGTTAGGCATTAAGCGAGGTTAAAAAAAAAGTTTTAGAAATGAGGATATTTTTGCCCCTTAATGGTTGAATTTAAAGACAGTTCTTTCTTAAAATATGATCTGTCCAAAGATGATAGTATAATATTTTAAACCATACCCCATTTATCGATTTCGGTTAGATATCAATGGAGATAAATGGCACGTGATGGAAAAATGTGTTGTATAAATATTAATACTTTGGTCCTTTAAGGGTCAAATTTTGAAAAATTACTTTCTTAAAATATGTTGTAACCAACCGAAGACCTCAGTCTTTAAAATGATACCTCGTTTATCAACTTTGTTTGATTATCAAGGGAGATAAATTACTCGAGACACGAAATTCATTTTAGAAATACTGATATTTTTGCCCTTAGGAGTTAAATTCAGAAAATTCCATTCTTATAACATGATGTGACCATAGCGGAGACCTTAATCTTTAGAATGATACCTCATTTACCTATCTCGGTTATATATTAATGGAGATAAATGGCTCGTGACACAAAAATGCGGTGAAGAACCATTGACACTTTTTCCCTTTAAGGGTTTAATAATAATAATAAAAAAAACTTTCTTAGTATATCATGTCACCAAAGCTGAGACCTTAATCTTCATAATACTACTTCATTTATCGCTTTCGGTTATATATATCCACAAAAATAAATAGCCGAAGACACAAAAAACGCATTTTAAAAATATTGACATTTTTGCCCTTTAAGGGTCGAATTACAAAAAATAATTTCTTAAAATATAATGTTACCACGGTGGAGACCTTAGTCTTTAATATAATACCTCATTCATCTGTATCCGTTAGATATCAAGGGAGATAAATGGCTAGTGACACAAAAATGCGTTGTAGAAAAATTTATACTTTTCCCCTTTAAGGGTTGAATTCCAAAAACATTCTTTCTTAAAATATGATGTCACAAAGCTGAGACATTACTCCTCATAATCCTATTTCATTTATAGATTTTGGTTAGATATCCATGGAGATAAATGGCTCGAGACACAAAAAACGCATTTTAGAAAAAATTGACTTTTTCGCCCTTTAAGGGTCGAATTACGAAAAATTCCTTTGTTAAAATATAATGTTACCACGGCGGAGACCACAGTATTTAATATGATACGTCATTTATCTATATTGGTTAGATATCAAGGGAGATAAATAGCTCGTGACACAAAAATGCGCTGTCCAATCATTTATACTTTTTCCCTTTCTTGGATGAATTCCAAAAACTGCTTTCTTAAAATATTATGTCACCAAATCTGAGACATTACGCCTCATTATCTTACGTGATTTATCGATTTTGGTTAGATATCCAGGGAGATAAATGCCTCGAGGCACAAAAAACGCATTTTAGAAAAACTGACCTTTTTGCCCTTTAAGGGTCGAATAACGAAAAATTCCTTTCTTAAAATATAGTGTTACCATGGCGGAGACCTTATTCTTTAATATGATACCTCCTTTATCTATATCAGTTAGATATCAAGGGAGATAAACAGGTCGTGACACAAAAATGTGTTGTAGAAACATTTATACTTTTTCCCTTTAAGGGCTGAATTCCGAAAACTTTCTTTCTTAAAATATGATATGATCAAAGTGGAGACCATAAGCTTTAAAATGACACCTCATTCATTGATTTCCATTAAGTATGAAGGAAGATACAGGCTTGTGACAAAAAAATACCTTATAGATATAATATATATGATTCTTTTGTTGTTGAGTTATGTTCTTTAGAACCTACCTCAATAAAATACTACAATGAAAATAAATGAGTCATATTTAAAACTTTTTGTTTAATTTAAAATGAAACTTTTGAATAATGAGATGAAGAGATTAACAAAGATTAGGGCAAGATGGAGTACATCAAGCTAGTTGAGGCAATGATGACCAGAAGAGTTCAAACCAGCATATAGCTTAAAATTTAAGATCAGGATAATAATTATCTACACATATCTGTAGTCTAAAACAGTTAATAATATATTCCATTTGAAATAAATCTTCAAGCAATCATGTTACTTTTTTTCCTGGCTTTATAACTCATTGACATCAAGGCCATTAGAGGCAGGAAAAGACTGGAGGAAAGGAACCATTCCAGCATTCGCCTTGAGGGATTTGATAAAATCATGTAAAACCCACATCCTCACAAATGTGAGGCCAGAGGGTTACCACTCACCCTTGATGTTCAGTAATCATGTTACAATTCTCATAATTGTTGTACATATCAAAGGACACAAAAAGAAATATAACATTCAGTTTTTTTTAATCTACAAACAAAATGCAGGGCATAGAAATTATAACCAGCCACACCTTAATAATTCCAAATACAAAGTTAAAGAAAAATATGTTAGTTTAAAACTAAATTAGATAGCAGAGTTTAAAATTATTTCACCCAGTTTCCAGAATGTTAACATAGCCTTGTAATACTAGCAGCAACTGAAAATAAAAGTACTGACAATTTAGTTGAAACCTTGGTTCACACAGTTAAAGTACTTGTGGGACTAATGGATTAGAGACTGAGTATAAAGTGCTGTTATCCATACTTAAATTTACCACAGACATTAGTAAAGTTTATAATGTCAGTGTTTTATTAATGTGAACAGTGAAGGCAACATAATGATTACTGAAGGTGTGGTTTGGAATATTCTAGCAAAGGAGACATACAAATTAGTTTATAAAGTATTTTATTTTGCTGTGGTGATCTTGGAATTTCCTTTACTTATTACCTCTGTGAAACAGAAGTGATTCAGAATTTCCCATGTACATATTACATTATAGTAAAAGAAGAGAAAGAGAAAAAAGCAGGTCATAACAGAATTACATAAATTACAGATTTACATAACAAAATACAAGATATCATATTCATGATTAATTGACTTTCGGGTTATGCCGCGTTGTCAAGATATCATATATTTCTTAGCGTTGGATACCCATTGGATTTGTGTTTAACACATAAGGAGGGAATACTAAATTTAAAAAAATAGCTGTTATAAAAAAAGTTAGGCTTCATCATAAACTAGTATTTGATTCGTGGGTTTTAAAGCATCCAGCAGTCTTCTTGTTAGATGATCTACCCTAGAGCAGTTAAATCGGAATTCCTCGAGTATTTCTGGTGAATCAATGACAACTTTGTAGAAAAAACTTTTTTTATTTTTTTAACTGCTTAACGTCTCTTAACAGCGAGGTCTTTAGAGACAGGGTAGAAAAAGTATAGGTCTGTCAATTGCCTCTGATTTTGTAGGCTGTTAATGCTATAAAAGTGATACACATCACACATGTCTGTAAAGTTTTCATCATGAGGACAGTGTAACAGGAACGTACAGAATTTATGCTGGAATTTTTCGACACAGCTAATTTGTTGATCTGTAAATGGTGACCAGACAATACTACCATATTCCAGTAATGGTTTGACAAAGGCAGCGAAAAGTCAAAACAGTGTATTAACGTTTTTGAATTCTTTCCCAAATCTACAAATGAATCCAAGGACACGAAATGCTTGCAGAGTTATGTACTTAATATGATCAGAGAAAGTAAGCCTATCATCAATCATCACTCCCAAGTCTTTTATTGAGTTAACTATTTCCAAATTTTGACCACATAATGAGTAGTTAACAGGCAGCAGGTTGTGACATCAGGAAAACCACTGATAGCACATTTTTTATGTTAAGGTGCAACTTTATTATAAAAGTATAAATCAAAACATGAAATGCAAAAATCATCAAACTAACAATTAAATCATTGGCTCATTGACTATAAACTATTCCAACTGGTCTGCATTTAGAATAATCAGTTGTTACTATTTGGCTCTTGAATTTAGTGAAAGTGTGCACGAAATTTCTTCTGTAAACAATTCAGTTATTACAATCAGAATATTAGAATTGAAAAATGTTGGCTTTAAGGTGATTGACAATTAATGCTCACTAAATTTAAGTGTGTTAATAGGCAAACAGAAGTAATCCATAATATCCAAGAGAATAAATTAGGAATGTAACTCAACTATATACCCTAATACTACATGATTACCTTCAAAAGTAACTACTCCCTTATTCAATAATTAAATCCCATTACAAAAAAAAAGGAAAATATTTCAGTTAAATCAATACAACCTCAATGAACTCTCTGAAACAGTCATTAGTTACTGTTAAATGAATGCTAGGGTTTATAAAAATCTTTCTGATATTTAATCACTATGAAGTTATTTCAATTTAAATAGTTGTAATATAAATGCCCCAGATATTTCTCTTTTAATTAGTAGTCTTTACTAACCAATATGAATACTACTCCACCAATTGCTCCTCTGTAACCAACTAGGAAAACCTTATTGTCTAACACTCTTCCTTTTACCAACACACTACTTCTATAACTACTTGAGGTTTGTGAATCTCCACTAAATTACCACGCTATTACTTCGTTAATGATTTTCCTACAGTTTCATAATTAACCTTCAACTTTCCAGTTTTGATCTCATATATAATTGTTTTATCAGTGTCAACTATATATTTGGCATTTATGATTTTTCCCATCACACATCAGCAATCAGTATCTGTTTGGTCACCAATTTTTATCCTTTCACCAGGAGCCTCTAACTTACTGACCCCATCATAACTGGAAGTGGGCTGTGCAAGTGTTGATTATAAAGTAGCATACATAAATTTATTTATAAGTGTTTTTTTTTCATAGACATTCATTTTTACTGTAAGTATTAATTTTAAAAAAAGCAGAATATCCTTTTCAAATACTGATCCAGGAATCACAATATTTCCATCTAAATCTGTATGTGTGGATGACAGCACTTTTAATTAATGTAATTAAAATGTGATGGAGTGCATGCTCTGTTGGCAATTTTCCTTTTCCTTTCTTGTACCCTCTACTTTTTGCCCTCAACATTTTTTTTTTTTTAAATTATTCAGCTTTATTTTCCTTATTTCAACCTATGGACTCTCTTATAAAAAAAACACCCACACTCCCATGTACCTAAAATTGAGTGCGAGCTTGTTTTATGATCACTCTCTTTACCTTCTTACTGAGCATGGAGGGTGAGCGGTAATTTTCTGGCCTCATATTCAGAAGAATGCGGGTTTGAATTCTCGTCCAGCCATTCAAATTTGGTTTTTCCATAGTTTCCTCAGATCACTCCAATTAAATGTTGGGATGGTGGTTTCAAAATGCCACAGCTGAATTCCTTCCCATTTCTTGGCGCCAGTGCTATCTCACCTCCAATAACCTTGATGAGGCATAAAGCTATAAGAAAAAACAATACTTCACCTTCTTCCTGTCTTCCAGTTAATCCCATTCCAGCTCCTTTACTGTATCACTTACTGGTTGTGTTCCCAGTAATTTCCAGAGACAAATTTAACAGCCCTTCTTTGTATCCCCTCCTACTCCTGTATCTGAATCCCAAAATGAGGTTCCGGTACTACATCATCATATTTGAGCAATGTTTTGTGCAGTTTTGCAACCCATATCTCTCACTCAGAAAAAAAGAGCATATATTCCCAAATTACTATCTCATCACAAAGTCTATGAAAGGTAATATTGTGTTAATTGGGATAAATTATTTCAGACAGACTTTGATATAGTTATCAGTGCTGTCATGTGTCAGCATGTTAATTTATTTTGGTGCTTCTCTTTCTAGACTTTATAGCTTAATGAGTTCTTAATATGCAATGATCACATTACTCATTTATTATTGGTATTCTAAATAAAAGGAATAGTGCAGCTTTTACTTTTATTTCTTAACAAAAATTTCACTATTTGCCATTAAATTCTTAATTCATTTTACATAAAAACACAAAAATGAATTGCACAATATTTTGACTTTAGTCTTAGTCATGTGGAGCGAGACATATGGCAGGGCGAAAGATGTGGTCACATCCCAACCCGCCACATGAATGACACACAGGCGGAAAATGCGTGGTAGTGGTAGAATTGCCGGGAAGGGGGGGGGGGGGGGGGGGGGAATAGGCTAGACCAGCGATAAAAGTGAAACAAATCAATATAATCTTTGTGTAGCTTAATTTAAAAAGTTGTAATTGAAAATAAAGGGAGATAGAAGAATTTAAAAATATTAAAATAAATAAATAACAGACTGTAAAATGAAATGAGAGATGGTAAGTGACAGGTTTAACGTAGGTTTAGGCCAGGGGTGTGTCTGGTGTCAAGGATATGTTGATAGGCTAGTTCCCATCTGCGGAGTTCTGAAGGGGTGGTGGTATTCGGAAAAACTCTAATAGCTCTGACTGTGAAACAGGTGTTGAGGTTGTTTGAATTATGGAAGTTCGCATGAATTGCCACGGGATGGTCTGGGTTGGAAGTATAAACTGTTTATACTTCCAACCCAGACCATCCCCCCCTTCCCGGCAATTCTACCACGCGTTTTCCGCCTGTGCGTCATTCATGTGGCAGGTTGGGATGTGACCACATCTTTCCCCCTGCCATATGTCTCGCTCCACATGACTAAGACTAAAGTCGAAATATTGTGCAATTCGTGTTTGTGTTTTTACGTGTCTCACCCTCCTGCCTTCATCTGTGGTAGGTGACGGGTGGCTGTTTATTTTCCCTATACTATCTTATTTTCAGTGCCTCGCGGCATTTTCTTTGTTTCCTTTATCCAATTAATTCATTTTACGTTACACGTTTTGTATTGTATCTAACTGAACCTTACTAAATTGCTAGTCGAAAAAGCCGTACAGCCATACAACTGAATGTTGAATTCTAAATATACGAGACTGCAGCTTCACTCTCTGCTTTGCACCACCTGCTATGACTCCACCCCTCATAATTGTTTTCCACCCACTTTCGAAGCAACAGTCATTATCTAATTATTTCTGTAGATGGACTTCCCAAACATACGCATCTGCTCTCACTGACCACATATTTTGTCTCAAGGACACTCCCTCTGCCAAGACTGACTCTTTGATCCAGATTAAAACAAGTGAGTGTATCTCTGCGTGCAGCTGTCTGCCTTGGTTGGTGCAGGCAATTCATTTCTATATCAGGAAATTCTCAAATCTTAGTCGTAACCTCACACTTGCCATGTTCCCACATTCTCTGTATGATTTGTCTGTATATAAAAATAGAAATATGATAATCCTAGCAAGCAAGTAGTGGATTGAGCTTGCTTTCAAAACCAAGCACGGCATCTGAATGGATGGATGTAACAGACAGTAACATCCTGTTTTTCTGACTTTAATTTTGGGAGTATTGTTTGAAGTATGAACTTAAGGCCAAAGAATAAAAATATTCAGCACTGCTCACAGTATAATCTTAAGTAGAAATAGTGTTATTAGAAGGAATATGTGATAGTAAAACTGTTCTTCTGTATTCATCTACCGTTTTATGCAACAGAGATAAATATGGCCCTGTAACTGCCTCCACTTCTCCTCATCCCAAGATCCTACCATCAGTATTGGTTATTTATAGAATCTTTCTTTGATTTCTCTATTCACTTCAGCAGTTGAAGTTCCTGTAATTGCCCCTGCTTCACACATCACCCTGCTGCCAGTTTTTATCCATATGAAAATTTTCCAGAGGTATTTTACAAACCATCAGATTTGTCAACCTTGACATGGATAACTAAATCCATAGCTGTCCTTTTGGAGCAAAATTCAATTGTGCTGCGCTATACACATTCTATTTACATAAATGAGTTTGAAAATAAATTACAATATGCGAGAAGATTCACAACTTATGCTTGTCTTCTACATCATTGCCTTCTGCATAGGACTGTTCAGAAGATCATAAGAAATGGTATAAATGGATCTCAATCTCCAGAATTATTTTCAAATCTATTTGTAAAATCAACTCAATCAGCACCATAATTTCAAAAGTGCTTGTTGAGATCACAAAAATGGTATATTCATGCTCACAAATATCCCCTCTTATCAACTGGTTTCCAAACCTCTAACTTTAATTTTTTTGTAATATGTAATTTTTTGTCATTTATTTCATTAACATTAAATTGTTTTTGACAGCAACCAAAGTTCATATTTTAAACTGAATTGTATTATGTTCCGTGGTAAATTTTAACTGTTGCTTTTTCTATAGTCTGTTATTGTATGTAGTTTGGTTGAGAGAAGTAATGAAAAATGACTAATGCACACAAGCATTCAAAAGTGTTTATTTCTGATGCTAATTTGTTGATGGATTCAGTACTAAATCCTTAATATCTATGGGTGCACTCCTATAGCATAAATGATATTGTAAAAATTGTTATAAGAATTAAAGAATCTTAAAAACTTCTGGAGCATGCAGAAATTCCACAAGGTAATATTAATATTGAAAGGAAATATAAAGTACACCCATCACTTAACAAAGTTAGAGGAAGGAATGCTGTGGCAACAAAAAACACTAAACAGTCACAAAAAAACAATATTTTAGACTTTTCCGTATTCACGACTATATAAGCTGAATCACAGTTTGGAAAGCAGAAGTATCTGCAATCAACCCACTCACATGAATGTTTCGATTCTGATCATCTAATTCAGACTTGAGGTGTGTTGGGTGACAAAAACAATATTATTGTAAAATGTGCAGAAAAAAAATAATAATTTTGTGCGGTCTGAAAGACTTATTGATAGAGTTTCTTGCCAGCTGCATAATTCCCATCTAGCATAGACCCATAATTTGACCCAATAATCCTACCAGATAAAGGGAAACTACAATTTAATGTGTTATTCAAAATATGGAGCATCACAGCATCTTCACATTGACAATGCAAAGTTTTGCAAAAGGTGAAGGTTAGTATTAAGGTCTAAATTCCATTGGAGACTGGGATACGTACTAGAGACCTTCTGTATCCTCTTCTTGTGCCTTAACCAACAGACCACTCAGAAAAGATATTAATCAAAGTGTAATAAATAAAGAACTATATAAGTAGTGATAAATTATCACAAAAATATGTACAAGAAAAATGAGTGAACTACTAATGAAAGCCCACTGTAACAGCCCTCAAACCTAAAATTAAATGTAATTGTATTTTATGAAGCACTCATAGTAAGCTAGAGTTTGGTTGAATATGATCTGGTAGGTTTGTTTAGCAATTTCCTGTAAATCAATGTGTATAGACTTTATTTTTTGAAAAGAAATTATTTAGAGGCCATTTAATATGTTGAAGAACAGTACTGTGCAAGAGAATTGCTTAAATATTTGTAATTCAAAGTATTGATGCAAGTTACGATGTCTAAAGGACAATTTATTACATTTTAAAATGATTTCTGTGAATAATTTTGTGTTTAAGTATCTTCAATTTCTGACCATTTTGTAATGATGTTAAATGAGTACGTATTAATTCTGATTGTTTTTTAATATGTTTCAATTGTTTAAGTATTGTTAATGTTCAAGAAATATCTGGCGGAAGCTTTTGAAGTGTTCTAGAAATTTCGATCGAGCCTATATGAAGAAATCAGCAGAAGGACAGTAGTAGTTTTAAACAGACTCAATTTACGACGGCGAAGTACTGTATTGTCTGTGGAAAAAGTGTAGTATGCAATCTCTGGATTGTATGAATGCATGTAACCAGTATCGTTGACGTCATTTTCTTTGAGAATAAAAACAAATGTTAAATTGGACTTTATCGTGGACTACTTAATTATCGTATTAATTAAACCACGAACAATCTATCACCACCCTGGAAAAGCTATTGTTTGCATGTATAATTTATTCATTTATCGTGTATGTGGTACTACGACAATTCTTCACTACTTATATATTTCTTTAATTATTATCATATAAATTAGTTTTTCATGCACAGTATGTACAATGGTCGAACCCATGGCATCTCCCGAGTCCAGATTACTAGCCCACGGCTCATACCACTGAGCTAATCCAGTTGGTCATTTGTTATTTAAGTAATAAAATTACAGTTGGACTGGGTCAGTACATTAAATTAGGTCCTTTTAGTTTCTGAAAACTGAATTAGGTCATTTTAGGTCATAACATAGAAATTAGGTTCTTTTAGGTCCTATTAAATTTACGAATATTATTCGTTTATACAAAAGATGAAAAAGGAAATTAAAATATCAAGAATATTGGGGTGGGAAAAAATAGGTTTGAACCTAAGGATTCGGGCCTTAGTCATTATTGATGACGATTTAAGATTGCGATGTGTTAATGGGGAAGGAACAAGGCAACAAAATTTCAAATACTTCAGGATGGGTACTAGGCTTCACACAAGTGGTAGAGCAGGGCACAAGGGGATCCAACATGTTGGATATAATCCTAATAAAGCCTGATGTTCTTGTGTGGGCTTAAGTAAATGAAGGAATAAGTGATCATGAAGCAGTTCTGATGGATATTTTCAGTAAACCAGTGGCCAAAATGAAAGAGGTAATAGCTACAATTATAAAAAAGTGCATATTTTAGAACTGAAGAGATATTTCAGGGAAACATTCATATATGGAAAGAAGGCACAAGTACAGTGGAGTTGAAGTGGGAACAGTTCAAGGAGATGATAAGAATGCAAGAGGAAATTTTTAAACCAATACAAAAAAAAAAAAAAAATAAGAAATAGTATGGAAACTACATATTACTATAGGGAAGTTAGGAGGAAGAGACTGGTAAAAAGAGAACACAACAGAGTTAAGAGACAGCAAGTCAGTAGGGATACTTGAAAAAACAAAACAAGGAATCACTATCTGCAAAGAAGGAAGCTAATTATAGGTTTATGAAGAATATTATTGGTGCAGGAGAGTCAGTGAATGATGCATCTAGAAATTTCTATAGCTACATTAGGTAACAGAGGGAAAGGAAATGTATGGACAATTATAGATAAGGATGGAGAAGAAGTTACTGAGGATTTCCAAAAGGCAGAGACATTAAAGTACCCGTTTCGATGTGACCGTAAGCAACTATGATTCAAGACTGCAAAGGTGTAAATCAGAGGATGAGCTTGTAGGCACAGTTACAAATGAGCAAACTAAGAGATTAAAAATAAGAAAAGAAAGGGAAATTAACCCACCACATACCAAAGTGGACGGATGCGATGAAAGAACACTAATGCTGACAAACAACTACACAATAATTCCAATTTTTTTGTAATAGAAAACACTTAATTGAGTTATTTCGATCCAAGGGAAATAAGGAACAAAACAAAAAAGAATTTTGCATATCAATCATTGGAATCATGGTCCTGAATTCGAACAAAAATCCGATAGAAAAAAACACTTTTAGTTCTTCCAGAATTTTTCAGTCAGCATTTTCAATTTTTTCCCCTAAAAACCTTATTTACACTATTACAAACATTAAAAAACTTAGTCAAATTGGTACAAAGAAAAAAGCACTTTATATTTTTCAAGAATTTTCCAGGCGACATTTCAAATGTTTTTCTCTAAAAACCTTATTCGTACTATTACAACCATTTAAAAATATTAGCCAAAGTGGTCCATAAAGAAAAACCACTTTCTGTTTTCCATAATTTTCCATTTTTTGGGCTACTTTTCCATATTTTTTCTCTGAAAACCTTTTTCAGACTTTTACAAATATTTATAAAAATTTAGTAAAAATGATCCATAGAAAAAAATTATTTGTTTCTCCAGAATTTTCCAGACAATTTTTCTTTCTCTAAAAACATTATTCAGACTACTGCAACCACTTAAAAAAAAAAAAAAAAAAAAAATAGGCTAATCGGTCCTTAGAAAATGTACTTTCAGTTGTTACCGAATTTCCCTATTTTCCAGGCAACTTTTCCATTTTTCTATCCCTAAAAACATTATTCAGGCTACTATAGACATTTAAAACAACTAAATTGATCCATAGAAAAAAGTACTTTCAGTTTATCCCGAATTTTCCAATTGTCTTCCTTTAAAAACCTTATTCCGACTATTATGAATATTTAAAAAAAAGATCAGCCAAATTGGAACACAGAAAAAAAAGACTTTCAATTTTCTTTGAATTTTACAATTTTCCAGGCAACTTTTCCAATTTTTCATTAACTAGAAACCTTATTTGAACTATTACGAACATTTTTTTAAAAAAATTAACCAAACCGGTCCATAGAAAAGTTTGCTTTAGTTTTCCCGAATTTTCAAATTTCCTAGGCAACTTTTCACATTTTTACAATTTTTCACGCATTGGCACCCACTTCTGAGTTATGATCAAAAGTTCAAGTTTCTAGCTCATCGAGAAGTTAATTAAAAATAAATTACAAAATTCCACCCGGACAGACAAAGCCCAAGCGAGTTAATAAAAACATGGTAAAAAAGCTTGAAGGGTCTGGTGTATATAAATTACTACAAATGTCTTAGAGAAGGCAAGGATACGGCATTGTACCTTATCTTGAAATGCTATATAGATTGAGTCTTGATACTTGCTACTTACAAGAGGACTGGAAAAGTGCAATAGTAGTACTGGTTCATAAAGGAGATGTTACTTATAGTCGAAAATTTGACATCAATGGTAGATAAATTAATAGAGAGATTGATATGTGGTTGCATATCAGTCTCACCATTAGAAATAAACTGATTTTCAAATTGACTACATGGCTTTTCGCAAGAATACTCATGTGAACCTCAGTTAGTAGGCTATATGCAAGATATTTCATACGAATTGTACAAGAGAGGCCAAATCGATAGTGTAGGAGTACAACTTAGTACAACTTTCTAACACATTTGTCAGGGTGAGCAGCCATAATCAAAAAATATTTATTTATTCATCAATATTTATGTTACCCCTTTCAAATTAATTCCCCTCAGACATAAAACACTTGTGCCATCCTTGAAGCACTTCTGATAAGCACTTTTGGTCTTGCCTATAGCTCATTCAGTGATGCAGTCTTTATCTCCTCAATCACTGCAAAGCTTTGTCCTTTTCATTGGTCTCTTCAATTCTGAGAACAGGAAATGTCGCAGGGGGCCAAATCTGGTGAATATGATGCCTGAGGCAAGTTTGTGATGTTGATTTTGGCCAAAAAAATCACTCACAAGCAACGATGAGTGAGCAGCTGCATTTTCGTGATGCAAAAGCCATGACTTCTTTTTCCACAAATCCGGACATTTTTTTGTATTGTTTCTCACAAATGGTGCATAACTTCAAGCTAATACACCTTATTGACAGTACGACCTTGTGGTAAAAACTCCTGATACACTATGCCATGGTAAACGAAGAAAATAGTGAGCAAAACCTTGACATTGGATCGAACTTGGAATTTTTTTTAGGTCTTGGCTCTTCTGGACTCTTCCATTGGGACGATTGGGCCTTGGTTTTGATGTTATCTGTGACATCATTCAAAAGCTCCTGAGTGATGCTCATGCGACAGTTCTTCTGGTCAAAATCCAGCAGTTTTGGAACAAACTTTGCTGACAAACGTCTCATGTCCTAAACTTCTGAAAAAATTGCATGGTATGAGCCAACTGAGATGCCAACTTCATCAGTAACTTCTCTAATGGTGATTCGACGATTCTCCAACACCATTTTCTTCATTCTTCAATGTTTTCATCAGTTGTTGATGTTTAGAGTGAGGTTCTTCATTGATATCTTCTCGGCCATCTTGGAAGAGCTTGTACCACTTATAAACATTTTTTTTTACTCAAAGTATATTCACCGTATGCCACTGTCAACATTTAAAATGTTTTTCAGCACTTAATTCATTTTTTTACACAAAATTTTATGCAAACTCTTTGATCCATTTCATTTTTTCGACAACAGAAGATTGCCGAGCACACAAAACACTTCTAAGAATTATGCATCTCACAAACAATGCAAAGAATGCTATATAGTTGAAACTGCGAAGATATGTGTGGGACAAGTGTACCAAAATTAGAAAAACAAAAATAAAAAAATCGACGTATCCAGCGAAATTAAAACAGTCACCTTACTTTTTGAACAAATTGTAGATTTGCTGTATAGAAATCGAAAGAGATAGTGTAGAAAATGCCATATCAAAGAAAGTGGAAGTGAAAATTGGAATATCACAGGGTAATGTGTTGGGACCACGTACTCAAATGAATGATTGTGTTAATGGTTTACAGTAAAAAGTTAGGTTGTTTGCAGATGACATAATGTTGTATGATATGATCAAAATGGCAGAAGGCTGTGAACAACTTTCTGGGTAAGTCCCTAATGGATGAAATTCAAAGAAGAGCAAGCTTATTAGTTACACAATTAACAAACTAAAGATTTATTATTGTATTATATTGTAGAGTGAGAAAGGCATTATTCTTTGAAGACTTGTAATGTAAATATCTTGGCATAACATTTGATAATAAGTTCAATTAGGCAAGACACATTGGGCAGGTAGTAGGAAGAAGTTTCAAAATCGTTAACTTTTGGAAGAGTGTGATGAGAGGATGTACCAGAGAAATGTTTTTTATTTAACTGCTTTACGTCTCTCAACAGCGAGGTCTTTAGAGACGGGAAAGGATGGGGGCAAGAAATGGGAAGGAATGCGGCCATTGCCTTTTTAAGGAAGCATCCCGGCATTTGCCTGGAGTGATTTGGGAAACCATGGAAAACCCAAATCTGGATGCCCGGACGGGGATTCGAACCACCGTCCTCCCGAATGCGAGGCCAGAACGCTATCCGTTACACCACCATGCTTGGTCAGAGAAATGAGGGATTTATGATAAAATATCTGATCAGATTAACATTTTTGGAATTGAATACAGGAGTTAGATGCGACGCAAAGACTAGATTTGTTTCTGGAAATTACTGCAGAACACAATCAGTAAGTGATATGACAAAAGAACTAGAATGGGATTTGTTGGAAGGAGAGCGAAGTGTAGAAAGCGTATTTTGGTGATGAGACGTGGAAAGATATTGATGGAAGAATTAAGAGTGGTGCATGTAAGGGCAAGTATGAACATGACCACAAGCAGGCACTCAATTACAGGCATAAGTGTATGGGAAAATTTTCTTTCAAGGTAACTCATGGATTGGAATAAATTGCTAAGGGAATTGATGCATAATGTACCAAAAATGCTCAAATCATTTAAAATTAAAATTCATAGAGCACAAAAGTAGGCATTTACAAGAAACGGCTGTGTAGATTAAAGTAAACTGAAACACGAAACATTGTGTTTGTGCAATCTTATTTTTCGCTATAGCCCTTCATCTTTCATTATTTTAAGTGATGGTTTTACTTTGCCTGTCCTTTCGGAATTAATTAAAAATGCTTTAATCATTTTATTTCAATAAAAGTCATCAAAAATGACATATTCACTTTTTGAAAATCAAAATATTTGCTTACTAGAAATAAAGTAAGGCAAGGCGATTGAAATATGAGTTGGCAGACATTCTTGTAGTAAGCACATTAAGTTGAATCTGTTTATGATGCATTATTAAATTTGACTCAAGTATTGCCGAAATTAAGGTATATATGACAAATTTATTGTATCATGGATATACCCTGAAGATACTGAAATTTGATGATACCAATTTGATAATCCTATTGCAAGTTTGGAATGACTGTTCTCTGTTAGAAACTAGTGCTTCTGCTCTGTTCATAGATAAATCCCATATTTATAAGTCATTCAGATTTCTTGGAATCTCAGGTCTGCAATACTTACCACTCATGTGCTCAATCTCAATATTATCAATTATTATTATTATTATTACTATTACTATACTTACTTACAAACCTGATGTCACCTAGTAGTTTTAAAACTTGTGTATATAAGCACTAATCTATTATCAGCTTTGTAATCCTAATTCAAATATATTAATAAAAGTCACATGGGTTTTTAAATCAATTACATACATTAAAGTGTCATGAAAGAACATCACTTCTTTTTAATAGCCATACAAAAAACTTTTGATATTTTTCATATACTTTACACTATAATCAACAAGAAGAGTGTCATATAACAACTAGGTAAAAAAAGTTTTCACAGCCAAATCTTCAGAGCACAAAAATATAAAACCATCTCTTATCTTCAAATAGAGACAATATTTATAACACTACGGATAAATCTCTTTAAAAGATGCATAACCTAATTTGCTGTATTCCACAGTACATAAATGCAGTATATCTGTGTCTATCATACAGGACTATTTGAGTATTTAGAATCATGCTTTTACAATAACATCCTTACTTATCACACTAAAACAGCATTTAAAATATTTTGCAGCATCCAGTCTTTGTAGACCCTGTTATCCGATATAACCATGTTTTTACTGCAGAATACTGACTAGTTAAAAAAAAATGCAAACAAGATCACATTTTTCTCCAGACCTAACATTCAGTTAGCCTTTTCTCATCTCTTAACAATAAATGAAACTGTTGATACAAAATACTTCTCTTCATTCTCTATGCTCACCGCTGCTTAAGTATTAAAGGCCATTTATTTATCTTTCAGTGCAGAGCCAATAATTCGTCATTATTACTCCTTCAAGTTGCTGTTTCATCTCTTACTTAAACTTCAGTTCCTGAGGTTCTTGAAGATCACTAGTAATTTCTTCAGGTTCGAATTCTGAATTGAACTGAATCTGTGTAAAGAAAAGATTTTTTATATACATATTTTTTTTGTGTAAACAATTACCCTAGAAATATAGACATTAGATGAAACGAAGTTAAATTTCAGATACATGTTCAAGTGATTTTTTATATACCAGAATGTCAAAATCAATTGAAATGTTATCCTTTCTAATCAATGATTCATGCTTCCTTTTCTATACATACATTTTATTCATGATTTTCATTTTTTAAATTTAATTTGAACATCACACCCTGCAAGTATGTGACTATTGCATTCACATTACATATACTGATTCGAAAATATGTACATATATATCAAGGAAATGATCTACCACTTCTGACAGATGACGGCAGGATACATGGACACATGAAAAAATACAAACACTCATGAAATGTTGTTTTATACATGTTATAATAAACATTTGGATAGGAGAAGAACCAATGCTTATCAAAGCTGAGGATTACTGCAGCGTCAAAACATGGACAAACATGTACACGAATAAAGCATTGTAATTTTCAGGCTCATATGCCTTCATTAATGATAGAGTGAGGTAGCTGCCTGATGGAGGCTGGCAGCTAAATGAAGTTGCAAAATGCTGGCGGCTCGTGGTGGGGGAAGTATGGATGGGAGTTTAAAGGTGTAAATCCGAAAATTGTGAACCATATCATGGGAACAAGTCATGGATACGTGGAAGCATGACCAATAAAATTTTCTTTTATGTGAATATATATATATATAAAAACTATTTATTTAAAAAAAAGAACAAAGGTATTGTACATTACCCAAAGATTACTTCTAGTGAGGGGTGGTTCTGTAGGAAGAGATAGAGGGTATGGAGTATGGATGGAAAAGAAGAAAAATCTTAAATTTAGACATGGCCCAATTTATACTTATGAGCCAGTTGCCAAGAGATGCAGTTTTTGTCTGACAGGATTCTTACAGCATGGACAGTCAAGCAAGAATTGAAATTGTTGATACCATGCATAGTGGCATGGCCAGGGTTCTGGGTAAATACCATTTTTCTGTGTCTGTTCATCCTGATTGCCAGTGAATTCATGGTATAACCTATGTATGAGGCTGGGCAATGGTGAGTTGATATGGTATGTGGGAGGATATATATATATAGCAAGTCCTGTGATGGTGAAGATTTTTTCCAGTTGCTGGGTTGGTAAAGTTTTTGGAGGCATGGTGCATATTGCACAATTTGCAATGGGATCTGTTGCAAGGAAAAGAGCTTTGGAGCTGTATTGTAGGACAGGGAGGTCCATGTTTATGCACTGGGAGTTGGAGTTCTACTCAAGAAGGTTCTAGATGAGTGAGGAATGATTTCTGGGAGGAGGGTTCCCATTTCAATCAGGCCTGAAGTAAATTGTAATCTTGTTGAAGGACTTGGTTAATTGATGCAAAAATGGAAAGTACCAGGTGACCAAAAAAAGGATTATGATTGGTTTTGGAGGGTTGGGGATGGTTGATAGGTAGAGTGGGTTGTGATGTGGCACTTTTTATGAACTAAATTTGGTGATTCATTAAGGGATATCAGAGCTTGAGAGATGTTATTGCTATACAGTGCGAAGTCCTACTGGTTGGAACATATGCATCTCCCACAAATGCCTAATCTACAGGGAGGGTGCATTTGATGTGATAAAGATAGCACCTGTCACAATGAAGGTATTGTTGTAGGTTGACCACACAGTGTGTGTTTGGCACTCAGTATGGTAGATAGTTTATGGTTTTCATAATGAGCGTGAGCACGTGGAACAACGAAACTTGCTTAACACTAATCGATGCATATGAATCAAAGACAGTATTGCCTTCATCTGTGGTAAGTGACGGGTAACTGTTTATTTTCCCTATCCTATCTTATTTTTCAGTGCCTCGCGGCAGTTTCTTTGTTTCCTTTATCCAAAGACAGTATTATGGAATAGCTCATATGAACAGTATTATATAATCAATGTAAAAAAGAGTATTCATGGCATGAAATCAGTAAGGTACTGAATTTTAGCATTGATGTTGAAAAAAATAATAAAATTCGTAAAAAAAAAGCCTTGGAATATGTATCGGTAATCAAAGTCTATAAAAATTATAAATAGGTACTGACGTTAATGTAATTTTGGAGTAACCAAACAATACCATCACAGATTACTTGTACAAAATGGCTGATGATTTGTTTCGGTACTCTGAACATATGTTGCAGGCTTGTATAGGAATGTGCTGAAGGTAGGAATGTCCTAAAAATAGGAATAATATTTTTTCGCAAAAGATAACTTTCTCTAATCCACCACCTTGGTATTTTTCTTTTCTTCTTTGACATTGTAAGAATAATTATAAAGGCCGCAGCTGGCACACGCACATGTGACAACATGTCTAAACCTGAGCATTTCATGAACACTGTAGTTATTGCAAAACAGGCTCGTTCAACCAAAATTTTCTTCTTCTTGAGCAAACTTAAACGAACACACTCAAATGAATGAACAGCTCATTTACCTGAGCGTGCTCAAATGGATACGAGGCAAAAGAGAGGAAGAATTACCATACATAAAAATGCTATTTAGATTGATTCTAAATATGCCATAATAGAAGTGACTGATACTAGGGGAGTAAACACCGACAGAAAATCCTCTTCTGTGCTAGGCTTAGCTGAAGAGGGAATAAAAAGTGTTGCTTCAAAATTAAAACGAACCAAAGGAGCCAACTTCTACAGTACTGTGCGGGGCTTACTATGGGAAATGAAGGTTCCCAGAAGAACAAAAATTGTCTTTTACAAATCATATCTCATTCTTATTCTCACATATGCTTTGTAAACATGCACACTAACATCAAGGGACCTTAGCAAGATCCAAGCATGTGAAATGAAGTTTCTTAGAACGGCCCTCCAGAAAACTAGACTTGACCACATAAAGAATGATGAGATTAGATCAAACCTAGAGCTAAGGGAATCCATGGAAGAGAGACTTAGGTCATCAAGACTTAAGTGGTTTGGGCATGTCAAGAGAATGACTAGTACAAGACTACCAAAAACTTATTTGAAAAAAAAAAGGTTAGTGGGCAAAAGACCAGTGGGAAGACCAAGAAGAAGATGGGCAGACCAAATGAAGGAGGGCATAGAGAGAAGAGGCTAGAACTGGGAATATATCACGGACAGAGAAACTTTTCTGGATAGGAGACAGTGGAAAACGATCATCAACAACAACAACCAAGGCTCATAAACCACACCTGGGAAACTGAAGATGGTCCCCAAGATAATGATGATAAGAACTGACTGATAAAAAATCGGAAACAAATTTGGTTGAGAATTACAGATCAGGAGAGTTTGATATTCAACTACAGTAGGAATCACTGTAAGGGAAGAAATTGGTTTGTACCCGAGCAATATGGATATAAAACAGGTTATTTACATGAATCTCAATTAGTGGACTACGTGCTAGATATTCCTGACAAGGGAGTCCAACTTAATAAGAAGCACTGTACATCTCCAATAAATAAAATTGTGGTAAATAAAGTTAAAACTAATGTGATGGATCAAAAAGTGACTGTATATGTAGAGGATGCAACTAAGGAAAATGGAAGCAGCTTCTAGGCGATATAAATAAGAAAAGAAAGGGAAATTAACCCACCACATACCAAAGTGGACGGATGCGATGAGAGAACACTAATGCAGACAAACATTAGTGTTCTCTCATCGCATCCGTCCACTTTGGTATGTTGTGGGTTAATTTCCCTTTCTTTTCTTATTTGTATATGTAGAGGAACTTTTAAGAGATAAGAAGGAAAGAGTTAGGGAAGTAAACAGAATATCACAAGAGATGGAAGTGAGAAGGCAGTGGTACTGAGACAATTTTTATTCATCATTTTAGTAAATGATTGAATGATGTGAAATCAAATAAGGTAGTTGGAATTGATGATATTCCTGTGGAACTTCTGAAATCCCTAGATGAAGAAGGAATCCAAAGATTGTTCAAACTTATACCAAAATGTTATGAAACAGGAGAGATTATCACCGATTTTAATAAAAATCTTCACATTTCCGAAGAAAGCACAAGCTGACAGATGTGAGAATTATCGCACTATAAGTCTAACATCAAATGCCTCAAAATTACTAACCAAATAAGAATGGAAAGTGTAGAAGAAGAGATAATAGGTGAAGATCAGTCTGGATTTAGGAAAAACTGCGATACAAGAGCATTAAGATTAATTCTTAAAGGGCAGATCAAGAAAAACAAAGATGCTTTTATGGCTTTTGTTGATATAGAAAAAGCCTTATTCAGATGACTCGGTTAGTTCGTTCTTTCATCCTCTTCTCAGTTTTTGTTCTGAAAGTAATATGTGTAGGGACTGTGATTGCTGTGTGCAGATGCGGGCTGAGGTGGCTGATCTTCACGCTCAGTTTGCAGCTTTGTTATCAAAAGTTACAAGACTGGAAGCTACCATAGGGGACTGCAGCAGATGTGGTATGGGTGACCCTGTTGAAGCCAGTGCTCTCATAGGTTCTCCACTACCAATCATCATACCTGCAGTCTATGCTGAGATGTTGGAACCTGTGCGACGCCGCATGAGGGGGCAGTTGTACAAGTCTGAATCTTACGAGGGCAAGCTTGTACCACTATCCAATCAGTTTGATGTATTGTCCCGGACTGATTCAGTTTCACAATCATTATCATGCGAGTTGCCAGTCCCGCAGCCCGCTAGGTCTGAACAACCACTGAAGGGGATTCTGGTGGTAGGAAGCTGCAATGTTAGGCGGTTTACTGAGCCCCTTAGGGAAATGGCGAATAGGTCAGGAATCAAATCCAATATCCATTCATTGTGCATTCTGGGAGGTCTGATTCAAGATGTGGAACAGGCCATCCCGGATGCCATTGAGCAGATGGGGTGTAGCCAGCTGCGGATTGTAGCTCATATCGGCACCAATTATACTTGCCACCTTGGGTCGGAGGGTATCCTCTCTTCCAGTGGCTTGCTGAAAGGGTGAACTCTGTGGCTAATGACCACAGGATGTCAGCTGATGCAGCATCATCGATAGAACTGACTGTGGATCTCTGACTCAGAGACTGTGGCGTTTCTGCAATAATCATCGCTGCAGATTCCTAGATCTTTGCCCTGGGGTCGAGTTGGGTAGGGTCCCCTTGGATAGATCAGGTGCGCACTACACACATGAATCAGCTACAGGGGTGGCAGGGGCCATGTGGAGAGCATTGGGGGATTTATTAGGCTGATGGTGGAAGACCCAAAACTGAGATTACCCAAATAAATTCGACACTATGTGCTAGGAGTAGCTTAAATCAATCTCAACCATTAAAAGTACTTGTTATTAACTGTAGAAGTATTTGTAACAAGCAGCCAGAGCTTGAGTAGCACAGAAGCAGATATTGTATTAGGTACTGAAAGCTGGTTAAAACTTAATATAAGTTCAGCAGAAATTTTTAACGATAGCATAAACGTTTTCTGTAAGGATAGGTTGCATTCCTATGGAGGTGCTGTATTTATAGCTGTTAGTAAACATCTCTCATGTAACAAAGTAGATATCGATACGGTCTGTGAAATCCTATGGATTAGACTCAATATAGCTAGGACAAAACTTGTAATAGGGTCTTCCTATCTTCCAACAGGTGCAGATGTAACTGTTGCTGAGGCCTTAAAGAATAATCTAAGTAATATAGCTCATCAATTTCTTGATTGTGCAATAATACTAAGAGGTGACTTCAAAATTCTGTATATCGACTGGACTAATTATGTTCACGTTACTTGTGACAGGGATAAAACAGCCTGTAAAATTATTCTTGACGTTTTCTCAGATCTTCATCTTGAGCAGCTCATCACTGAACCTACACGGTGCCATGACAGTAATGAAAACATTTTAGATATTCTCGTTACAAATAGGCCTGAATTATTCATGAACATTTCTACTACCACGGGAATAAGTGATCATTAAGCTGTAACTGCTACAGTAAAATTAATAGCTGTGCACAAAAAGTAAAAAGAAAGAATCGTTTACAGATTCGAAAAGGCCCCAAAGTAGTGTTTTAGAACATATTTGAAGGATGACTACCTTATCTTCATAGAAGCAAGAGGCTCAGATGCAGAGATGTTACTTTGATTCATGCATATAGTCAGGGAAAGTATAGACTGGTGGACAATCAGGAAAGGGAATGATCCCCCACTTGAAGTTAAAAGGAGGGTCTAATTCGGAGAACGAGCTTAACAACACAATTAGAAATGACGATAGTAAAAAATTTGATATCCATCCTGAGGAAATCATGAAGGAAATAAGAAAGCTGAAAAAACATAAAGGGGCTGGTGAAGATAATATTACTACAGATATCTTAAAGATAGCCGGATGTGACATTGTACCTTATCTTGAAATATTATTTAAATTGAGTCTAGACACTTGCTGCTTACCACAGGACTGGAAAAGTGCAATAGTAGTACCGGTACATAAGGGAGGGGTGAGAAATAGAGTTGAGAATTACAGGCCAATCAGTTTGACATCAGTGGTAGGTAAATTAATGGAAAGATTGATATGCAACCACATCAGAAATATATGTGAGGAACGTAATTGGTTTTCAAGCAGGCAACATGGTTTCAGGCAAGGATATTCATGCGAATCTCAGTTGGTGGGATATATGCAAGATATTTCAGATGAAATGGACAAGGGAGGCCAAATTGATAGTGTAGCACTAGATCTGTCTAAGGCGTTTGACAGAGTAAGCCATAAAATGGTAGTAAATAAGGTAAAAACCATTGGAGTGGATAAGAAAGTCATTTGCTGGGTAGAAGAATTTTTAAAAGGTAGAAAACAGAAAGTTAGGGTAGGAAATGTAGTATCAAAAGAAGTGGAAGTAAAAATGGGTGTGCCACAGGGTAGCGTATTGGGACCATTGCTATTCATTATTCTAATGAATAATTGTGTTGCCTGTTTACTATCTGAAATTAGATTGTTTGCAGATGACATAATGCTGTATAAAAGAATCAAAACGATAGAGGATTGTAAACAGTTGCAGGGTGATCTGGACAGGATATCTAATTGGGTTAGTAAACATGGAATGAAGATAAATGCAAAGAAGAGTCAGCTTATTAGATACACAAATAAAAAACAAAAGGTTAATTATGAATATAAGGTGGGGAAAGAATTGCTTGCTGAAGACTTGAAATGCAAATATCTTGGAATTACTTTTGATAACAAACTTAACTGGGCAGGACACATAGGACAGGTGGTAGGAAAAGGTTTCAGAGTTCTGCACTTGTTGGAGAGAGTTATGAGGGGATGTACGAGAGAAGTCAAGGAATTGGGTTACAAAACTTTGGTCAGACCATTGCTCGAATATGGTAGTGTAGTATGGGACCCTCATTTTACGTATCAAATACAGGAGTTGGAGAGGGTGCAAAGAAGGGCTGCTAGATTTGTTTCTGGAAATTATCGCAGAATGCAATCAGTGACGGATATGATAAAGGAGCTGGAATGGGATTCATTGCAAGACAGGAGGAGGATGAGGAGGGTCATGGGAGTGTACAGGGCATATACTGGTGATGAGGCATGGAAAGATATTGCAGTAGGTATGAAAAGTAGTGCGTGGAAGGGAAAAGATGACCATGACCACAAGCTGGCACTCGATTTCAGGCACAAGGGTGTAGGAAGATTCTCTTTTTTAGGTAAGGGTGTCAGGGATTGGAATGAGTTACCAAGAGAAACGATGAATAATTTACCGAAAACTTTGAAGGAATTTAAAGAAAAAATTTGTAGAGGGCAAATGTAGGTGGGTGCAGGATAGGGGGAAGATAGCTGTGTAGGGAAATTGCCACCGGAGCCTGTGCTCCATTGCAATTAAATTAAATTAAAAAAAAAAAAAAAAAAAAAAAAAAAAAGGTTATTCAGAAAGCAAAGAAGATACATGCATGCTCAAGAAGGACAATATGAATTAGAAAAGTTAGATGAGATTAGAGCACATGCTATATGTGAGGTGTTTAATGACTTTCTTTGCAATTCAGTTTCCAAGTGCCTCAACGAAAACCCAAAGACATTTTGGTCGTATGTAAAAAAAGTTAGTGGTAGTGACAATAATATACCAGTTCTACTACAAAACGGTCAGGAAGTTAATGACAGCCGTGACAAGGCTGCTGTATTTAACACCGAATTTAAAAATTCTTTTTACTGACGAAAATGAGGAAAACATTCCAGATTTCTAGGGCGTGTAGAATTTGAGATGAATCCGGTACAAATTGATAGTGTACGTATTAGAAAGCAATTAAAGCTCCTGAAGTTGGGGAAAGCGCTGGCGCCCGATGGTATACCAGCAAGATTTTTTTCAGAATACGCAGAAGAAATAGAACCATTTCTGTCAGATATATTCCGTAAATCTTTAGAAGAGAGAAAAGTACCTTCTGACTGGAAAATAGCCTGCGTGATTCCTGTTTTCAAGAAAGGAGATCGGAAAGATTCTAAGAATTATTGACCCATATCTCTAATATCCATTTGCAGTAGAATTCTGGAGCATGTCATATGCTATAACATTATGAAGTTTCTAGATGAAAATTAGTTACTTATACCATACCAACACGGATTTCGGAAGAACAGATCGTGTGAAACACAACTGGCCCTATTTTCGCATGACATAATGAAAGTTATTGACGCAGGTTCACAAACTGGATCAGATTTGCGAATGGATATGCAATTTTCTAACTGGTCAGTCACAGTACGTTCTTGTTGACGGGGTAGCTTCTTCTAAGCTAGATGTTACTTTGGGCATTCCTCAAGGAAGCGTAATAGGACCACTTCTTTTCCTAATTTTTTATAAATGATCTCAGTGACAACATTAATTGCAGGTTGTGATTGTTTGCTGATGATGCACTTATCTAAAGGGAAATAAGGTGCTCTGATGATTGGTTAGAAATTCAACATGATCTGGATGTTATTTTGGAATGGTGCCATAAATGGCAGCTTACACTTAACTGCAATGCAATGCAATAGGTAACAAAAATATTCCACTTGTTCATGAGTACAAAGTTAACAATTCAGTTGTTGACACGGTTGATTCCCTAAAGTATCTGGGCATAATAGTACAAAGCAACATGAAATGGGACTTGCACATAACTTCTGTCATAGGCAAAGCTAATTCTAGATTACAATTCAGAGGTCGTAGTTTGAGAAGTTGTAATGCTCATACAAAGAAATAGTGTACATAACTCTTGTGTGTCCACATTTGGATACTGTTGTGGAGTTTGGGATTCGTATCGCAAGGGATTGATTGGCACATCAGAGGAAGTACAGAAGAGAGCTGCCCGATTCATGACTGCTAGTTACAGTCCTTACGAAAGTGTCACAGAATTGATACATAGATTGGGCTGGGATTGTTTGGCAACAGATGACGTTGTTTTCATTTGAATTTATTGGAGACCTTGCGAAATCCTTTAATTTATGAGTGCAAAGAAATACTTCTTCCGCCAACATATTTAGGTCGCAATGACAGGAGGGATAAGATTAGAGAAATAAGATGCCATATTGATGCTTTTATGTATTCTTTCTTTCCTCGTTCTGTTCAGGATTGGAATTCACAGAATTAGGATTGGTGCTTAGCACCCTCTGCCACCCACAATATTTGTGAATTGCAGAGTATAGATGTAGATGAAAATTATTACATCGTACGATAACCAAATTTAAAGCATCAAACTTGTTTTCTGAAATAAACACTTGCAAGTATAAACCCTGATACAAGCTGAAAAAAACTCCAGATGACCCTCTAACTGTTAGTGGGTCAATTACATTGGAGTAAATCACTTCCCCACTGCCTACTGAAGTCAGTTAAACATGGCCGACATGCTAGCCTCACACCAGCCTAAGATTTCCTCCTTCTTCAAGCATCACGCCAAATGGGCAGCGAACCAACCACAACCTCACTGTACATGTGCTTTCAAACAACTGTCCCCTCCATGGGTTCCGGGGTTCTATTTAGAGAAGACCGGTCTTGCACAATGAAACCTTATTTTTTCTTCTGATCTACTTAAAAATTTTGTGGGAGGTAGCCCGTTCCCTAAACATTAAAACAAATTCTTATGAAATTTTTTCTAACCCCAGCCATTTGTCTGTAAAAATTATTAAACTGTCAAAACCTAAAATTTTCTCTCACTCGTATTCAAGCTATGTTGCTGATTCTTGTTTTAAAATGATCTACATGTCCTTCTCGATCTTTTGATGTATAAACTGGCTTGTTTACAATTTTCTATCTTAGTGCAAACCTAAAATGCATCTTAAATTAAAATTTCTTTGTTTTATACCTCCTAAAGTATTTTTGTTACCGATCTGAAATATGTTTTAAACACTTCAGGGTGCAATCTTCTATGTAATATGAAGTTGTGTAGCTGTTAACTGTTCTCTTTCGTATAGTTTCCATTTCCCTATTGAAAACCTATTTCCAACTTTCGCCATTTCCTCCTGCCATTTTCTGTAATAATTTTTAAATTTACTTTTTCTTATCCTGGCCAAAATACTGCATGGATCTTTACAAAAACTCGTTCAGTGTGCATCAGAAAAATTCTAATTTATTTTAAACATACTTTCCCATCTGTATATAGCTGAACTCCGCAGTGTGTAATGTCTATTTTCTTATTTTAAATCATCATTTTATCTTAAAAATGTTACTTAACTTTTACCTACAGATTCTAAATTTTCTCATAATATAGTCTAAAATTCGACACAACTTTTGAGCTAAGGATCTTTCTTCTAACTTGAAAACTGAGAGCTATGGAATTAATTAACTATTTTTTCCTATCGTCTCACCCACTTGTGGCTTTTAATTTTAAAATCAAATATCTCTTCGGTACTATTTTATAACCTTAAAGTGTCATATGTTGTTTTCATCCTGATAACTTTCTACATTTCTGAACATTAAGGTAATGTTTTCTATCATAAAATAAGCATTTCTCTTTATTAAGCAATGTTGGAAAATCGTTTTGAATTAATTTAACTATTTACTCCTACTTATCACTTGAAAACTGCAAGAAAAGGATTTTAAACATAGTTTACTGTTGGACTGATACTAGCTCGCAACTCTTTAAACTAATTTTGATCATTTATTAACCAAATTTAGGCTATATGATAACATATCAGTTAAAAAGGATGTGTTGTCTATCCCCATTAATATTCAACTTGTATGTAGAAGAAGCAATAACGGAAGTGAAAGAAAGGTTTGAATGTGGCACAAGTGTTCAAGGAGAAAAAATCAGTTTGCTACAATTTGTTGCTGACATTGTCTTGTTAGCAGAACAGGTTGAGCACATTAAGAAGTTTCTAAATATCCTGAACAAAATAATGAAGGAAGATTTTGGTCTAAATATACAAAGCAAGACAAAAGTAACGAAATGTAGAAGAAATAATAACAGATTAAATACAAAAAAAAGAGTCCAATGCAACAGAAGAAGTTGGTGAATTTTGCTACTTAGGAAATAAAATCACAACCAAAGCAAGAATGATGTTAAAAGCAGAATAGCACTAGCGAAAAGACCCTTCATGAAACAGATGAATCTTTTAGTTTCAAATATTGATCTAGAACTTGGAAAGAACTTTTTAAAACTCTATGTGTTGAGCACAGCATTTTATGGGAACAATGCATGGACTTTAGGAATACAAAAAAAAAAACGAAAATTGAAGCATCTGAAATGTGGTGATATAGAAGGATGCTGAAACTTAAGTGGGTGGATAAAGTACGAAACAAAAGAGTTTTGTAAATGATTGGCAAGGAAAGAAGTTAGTGGAAGAGTCTTACAGATAGAAGAGACAGGATGGTAGGTCATAATTTGAGATATGCAGGATGGGTAAACTTGTTAGTGGAGGAAACAGTCGAATGTAAGAACTGTTGAGGAAGACAGAGATTAGAATATATGAAGCAGATAATTGAGGACATGGGTCGTAAGTGGTATGTTGAGATGATAACGTTAGCACAAGATAGGAAGGTGTAGTGGCCCAATGGTTTTTGGTGACTTATTAGGAATTATAGTGACTTTTATAGAGTGCTATAGAAGCTAGGTGAATTGTGACAACAAAGATAAACATTTGCAGCACAAGGAATGTATACACTTGCGGGATGAACAACCTGTTTTGTAGGTTGGGCACTCAGCAATTTCATGCAATAGACGGCATTAAGATGTGCCAGGTTTGGGCAACTGTTATTCCCTACTAGGAAAATGTAGAGGGGAGAGTCGAACAAAACCATGGGACGAAAAGGGGTCGAACCAGCAGCCAAGGCCGCAGATCTGGAAGGATGAGACTGCGCAGGCGCTGCGAGCGGGACGACTTCACGGGAGCAGAAGATGGCTGACAGCAAGTGTAGCAGACTTCACCAACAGCACAGCATGGTGTCAACAATAAATACAGGTGGGAATAATCCTGCTTAGACATCATTAGCTAATTGGGGAAGGGTACATCCTAATGGAAAGTAAAGGAGGAATTATTAGTCGCAAGAATAACTGACCTGACTAGAAGAATTAAGCTAAGGGGATGGTATATGGATAGTATGTATTATTGTAAATAAATGTGAATATTCTACATACTCTGCTGGAGTATCATTTATGCAACCTATCGCTCACATGACATAGAGGTTTTACGCACATATTAAGTTCCTCTTGGCAAGAGGCAGAGCGAGAAAAAAATTAACCCACCCACCACAAAGTGATGAAGGATTGCATCAAACCAGGTGAGACAGCAAATAATGTAATAATAATAATCTTGCATAACAAAATTAAAATCAAAGAGGATTGTGAACAGTGAAAAAAGAAGTATCTGTATAGGGTATCTAGTGGGGTAGGTCAACGTGTGTCTTACATAATTGTAAGATGGAGGAGGAATTCCTTTTTGTAAATATCTGGTAACATCATTTGATGGTACATCCAACTGGGTAGGTTATAGGGAGATGTATCCAAGT
>CM061919.1:65522525-65981365 GCA_031002005.1 Vandiemenella viatica
TACTCAATCGGCGATCTTGATGGATTACTTTGCCTATTTTCTCGATGTTTTCATCCATCCTCGAGGTTGAAGGACGTCCTGGGTGCGGATCAACTTCAATCTCTTCTCTCCCTTCTTTGAAACGCTTACACCATTCAAAACGCATGTACGTGACATACATTCTTTCCTATACACTTGTTGTAAGAGAGAATAAGTCTCTGTTGTGGATTTACGCAGCTTCACTAAAAATTTCACGTTGACACGTTGCTCAATTAAGACGCCTACCATTTTTCTGCCGAGCGGCATACACACGGTCCAACATGAACGAAGGATGAGACTCGACTGAGCAAGCTAAGCTCGTCCAACTGGCAGGAATGTGGAGGGGGGATGTCAGGCGACTCGGCAATATGGCGTTTGACCTTGAGGCTCGCACGGTTTATCTCACAGAAAACCAGTCCCGTTTTTTTCTAGCTGCACCTCGTATAGCCAAAAATAAGGAGAAAAATACTGTCAACTTTTGGTTTAAAAAAACTGAACCCCTCTTCCCCTACCCACCCCCTTAATTCTTTCCAATTTTCCTTATTCAAAGCTACTGTCGACACCATTCAACTGATTTCCATTAAAGTTGGCAATTACATGTAGTTTTTCATGGAGAAGGTTTCTGACCAAAAAAATAAAAATAAAAAACCACCCCTCTCCCCTTAACACCCCTCAATTTTATAGAAATCTACATTTCTTATCTGATTTTTATTGAACTTTGCCTATGTATACTTTAAAATAAAGAGAAAAATCCTGTCAACATTTGGTCTGCTAAAGCTCAACCCCCTCCCTCCTTCCACCCCTTTAATTATTGTCAATGTTCTTCATAAAAAGCTACACTCGACACCATTTGACCGATTATCATCGAAAGTTGGCATATAGATGTAATTTTTCATGCAGAAGGTTTCTGATCACAAAATTATAAAAAATTAAATAAATATATATACTACCCCATGTCTCCCTTTTCACCCCTTAATTTTATAGAAATCTACATTTATTATCTGATTTTTCTTGAACTTTGCCCATGTATACTTTCAAACAAAGAGAAAAATCCTGTGAAAATTTGGTTTACCAACGCTCAACCCCTTTCCCTCCTTCAACCCCATTAACTTTTGTTAATGTTCTTTATAACAAGCTACAGTCACAATCGTTTGTTTGATTACCATGAAAGTTGGTGCTTATATGTAATTTTTTCACGAAAGAAGGTGTCTGATCAAAATATCTAAAAACCACCCCCTCTTCCCATTAAACCGCTTAATTTTTATACACAACCACAGTTTTTATCCGGTTTAGACAGAACTTAGCAAATTTTTATTATAAAGCAAAGAGAAATATAATGCCAACTCTTGGTTTGCAAAAACTGAACCCCTCTCCCCTTTTCCACCCCCTTGATTTTTGCCAATTTCTTTTTAGAAAGCTACAGTCGACACCATTTGACCGATCTTTATGAAAGTTGGCACATATATATGTAATTTTTTATGGATAAGATTTCTGACCAAAAAATAAAAAAAACTACCCTAGCTCCCCTTCCCTTAATATTTGTACAAAACCCACATTTTAATCCAATTTTATGGAACTTCACATGCGTATATTTTAAAACAAATAGGAAAAAAAAAATACTGTCCACATAACTTTCACAAAAACGCAAACCCTATCCCTCTTTCTACCCCTTTAATTACTGTCAATGTTCTTTATACAAAGCTACAGTTTCTTTCTGATTTTGAAGGAAGTATGCACAGGTATACTGCAAAACAAACAGAAAACTGCTGTCTAAATTTGGTTTCGAGAGTCCAAACTCTGCTTCTTCCTTTCCATCCTTTAATCTACGTTTTCTATCTGATTCTGAAGGAAATTCGCACACGTATACTTTAAAACATACAATTGTGTTTAAATTAGGTTGCAGAAGCCCAACCCCTCTTCCCTTCTACCCCCACCCCTCCTAATTTCCAATGTTCTTTATAGATACCCACAGTTTTATCAGATTTCCATTGAACACTGCACATGTATACTTAGAAACAAGAGAAACATAGTGTCTACATTCTGTTTACAAAACCCTACCACTCACTCCCTTACCCCATTTAATTTCTGCAAATGTTCTTTACACAAAGCTACAGTTTTTATGTGGTTTCGATGGAAATTTGCAACATGTATACTTTAAAACAAAGAGAAAAATACTGCCCACACTAGCTTTACAAAAACCAAACTACTCTTCGTCTCCACACCCCTTAATTGTTTTTTTATACATACTTACAGTTTTATCTGATATCAATAGAAATTTACACACGTATACTTTAAATCAATCAGAAAAGGCAGTCTACATTTGGTATACAAAAGCCCAATCCCTTCTTCCCCTTTACCCTCACCCATTTTACAAAAATCCACAGTTTTAAATCCCGTCAAAATCAATTAAGCTATTTTTAAGTCAAGGCATAGTATTTATAAAATAAATGTGTCATAATGTCTCAACATGTACTTCAGATTTCAACTTGGATCCCAAGCTTTCACGTTGTGAAAACCAATTAAAAATCCATATTTTCTGTGTGATGCCGAAACAAACAGATATATGCTAGAGACAGATTTCTCTATGTGGTATGTATTAATGCCCAGATGTTGCATGTTTCAGTTATCGACCAGCAGCTTTAACAGATGTTATGATACGATCGAAACATATTCTGGACCAAAATGTAAACTGACATTCCTTAACACAACACCCGATTCACCCCGCCCTGGAAGTTGTTGTGGTATATAAAGACAGTATACTTCTTTGAAAGCAAGCACTTTAATCTCTGAGCTACCAGGAAGTTTGCCAAAGGGGTACTGCTGCGGCATATTTAAAATACAAAACTAACTATAATCCCACTAAAAATTTAAAAATAAAATAATTGTTTAAAAAAACATAAAAACCGCCTTCAAAACAAGCACTAAAAATTTTAAAATAACTTTATACCTTGCTTAGGAAAAAGTAAATCTAAATGGACAATACATTACTGTCATTGAAATTTTTACATTAATTAGTTATTTTTGGAGTCGGTGCCAGCGAAAGCAAGAAAAACAAAAAGATAAAAACAATAAGGAATAACAACAATACATAAAAAATTCATGTTACTGCTTACCTGCAATTAATGTTAGAAACTTGTTTCAACAAAACTGAAACATACAGATGATTCGCCGATATTATACTAACTGTAAATCATTTACTGCATGATGCAGCCTACCAACTGACACTGTAGCACCAGAGAAATGCCTGGATGACCAATATGGCTGAGCCACAGATTAAAATACTATTAATCTGTTTCCCTAAGCTGTCTCCCGCAATAACACTATCTGCCTCACGACATGCTGTAAAATATTAGGAATTTTTGTTCGTACTCCCCGTTTCTCCCCTAACACCAAAAGAAGTTCAGTAATTCGATCTTCGCGATGTAACAGCTGGCACCGACTCCAAAACTAACTAATTCATGTAAAAATTTCAATAACAGTAATGTAAAATATTGTCCATTTAGATTTACTTTTTCCTAAGCAAGGTATAAAGTTATTTTAAAATTTTTAGTGCTTTTTTTGAAGGCGGTTTTTATGTTTTTTTAAGCAATTATTTTATTTAAATAATAATTTTAGAACTGTATATTTTAGTATATTTGGAAATATACTTTGCATTAAGGATTCATTATGGATGTGGTCAAGTATGTGACTGATACATTCTGAACATCTTTTCAGTAATTTATTTGAAAATAGTTATAAGAATTTTTAGGTTTAAATTGCTTCATGAATTTATTTATTTTTGAGATTGGTGGTAATTGTATCCCATCAAATCTATTTGGGAAAGCAGTCTGAAGAAGCCTGATGGCAATATCTGGGGATTCTTTTACTGTGCCTAATTTCTCTACTGTTGAAGTAAAATGAAGTTCCTCTACATTGTACAGATCCATTTTGTTCTATTTTTGTGTCTTTTGATTGATATACAGATTTTCTTGTTTCATATTTTATTATAATTCATATTTTCATTGCATTGCAGGAATTTTGACTACTTTTCTTAGGATTTTAGAATATAGTTTATAGCTAGCTTCCAGCATATAGTTATCTGATTCTCTTACTTTTATGTAAAGGTCCCTTTTCATTTTACTAGATACTCTAATATCCTTTGAAATTTATCCCCTACCCAAATCACTCTTTGGCATGTCGACAACTTCAATTTTTTTAAAACAACCTTAAAAAAAAGTATTTTAGAAAGGAAACAAATTTTGTACTAACACCCAACAAAGGGTACACTTCCAACCAGTGTCCACTATTTAAGGAATCTGTCTTAATTTTTTTTCATTAAAATTTCTCCTGTATACCCAGATTTTCTTAATCTGCATTACAGTGTTTCTGGACATCATAATCAGAGACGTCACTTATTACTGGAAGTATGTGATACTGTACTAAGAGATTTCCACAAAAAAAATTATCAGTTGCAGTCCTGCTATTATTTTGTATTCTTGTACACAAATTTACAATGGCTGCCAAGTTAAAAGACTGAGATCTTTCTTTTTTCTATAAGCAGTTACATCAGATGAGATGGAGGAGCTATAAAATATACCAATAGTGAATTTCAAGATTTGAGGATGGGGGCATACTTTAGCAGAAAATATTTCTATCATTTAATTCATACTGTAACTAAAAAAAAAGCCATTTAGATCATAACTACAATATTTTATATAGTCATACTTTCTAACCATGTTCAAATTACAGTGATAGTTAACACCGAGTACACGATGTTGACTTTATCTGCAACAATATCCTGACACAATGACATGAAACACATTGTAAACATTTCAATTTCTCATGCAAGACAGAAAAGCTCTGCCAGTGAATATCATGGCATGCTTAACTGGGACAGCAGCACACTCAATATGGCAGCACCCATAGCTTCTTGGACAGTAGAAGAACAGCATAGAGTTATCAATTTTTAATAGCTGTATGTTAGGAACACTCATTAATTACATAGAAGAATCCTAAAACAGTATAAAGAAGTGATGGTCAGAGAAGAGAGTACAGGTGGGTGGAATTGATGAAGTGTGGGTAAATGTCAATTTATAATGCCTTTACTAACTAAATACAGCTGCCACAATCAGAATGTACTCGTAGGTTAGGACACTAATTTTTTGAAAATGAATCTGTTTCTTTAGAAATTTTGGACCAAGAGCTGGAAGTCAATGTTAAATCTAAAGAGATACTCAAGTACCTTAAATTGTGTACACATTGGATCTCAAGAATGCTGAGAAATTAGCACATACACAAACTTGCACAGACATTTTAATACATTAGAACAATGAAAGAGAAGTCTAGACACATACTGTTACAAAGAATGAAACAAAATACCTTTTATAACAGTGAAGAAAGTCTTCATAATGGTGGCACAAATCTCCAACCAGGAACAATCCAAGAGGTTCTATCCACTCTCTTCTGAGATATGAATGGACCATTCTAGAATGTTTTTAAAGAAAGGGTGACACAATGATAAATTATTATCATTTGATGTTTCAGCTCTGAGGGTTATCTTGCACATCCTCTTCGATTTCTGACAGCCACTCCTAGATTCTTGTCTCCAATCAACTCCCTTCACCTGGTCTATTCATCTTACAATAGGTCACCTTTCCAACAAATTGTTCAAGAGTACTAACTTCATCATTATCCTCTCCTATTCTCATGACAAGCCAAGACCACTGCTGTCTTTTATTCGGTAATTGCTCTTTTAATGCTTCAACCTGTATTCTATCCCTGATATTTTTGTTTATGGTTGTATCCTTTCTTTTGACTTTCTCTATCCCTCTCTGAAACCTCATCTCTGGCACCTGTAATTTGGTCATATCTGTCTTTATTCAAGTCCTGGTATCAGAACTTATTATTTTCTTGATCAGAAGATAAAATTTTACATTCTTCTTTCTTTCCTGTCCAATTACCTCTGCCACCTATCAATTAGCAGTAACTTTGCTTTCCAAATAATCAAATCACTTTATCTATTCCAATTTCTTGCCATCAAGTGACCCTTTGTGTCTCCCCGTTTCATTATAACATCTGCAAATACAGCTTTGCCAGATTTCTGAATCACTGAACTTCTGCAATGACTTAATCTAAAACGACATTAAACAAAACACTAAATCAGCAGTCAGCCATTTATTGTCACAAGCTATCTAATAGAGATAAGTAGGCAGGTGGAAGGGGAGGGGATTAAGATATAGGGAAGCTCTCTCAATTGACTCTGAAAGTAGATGAACCAAATGATCAACAAGCAGGGAATGCAATAAAGGCTGAGAAACAACTGTGTTATTAAAGGACCTAACAATATACTGGAAAAATGTAACCTCTACAATCGTACTATGATTACTTCCTATCAGGTGCAATATCCATAAAGGATTGGATCTCCAGTTGAGGATTGCTCAGGAAGAAACTATAAAAAGACAACAGATGAGAATACTATGTAGGTTTGAGTATATGCTGTTTAAATTTGAATTAATGGAACTAATCCCCACAGACAGTATAAAAGTAGAGTCCTCACCATGCAATCACTCACTGCCACAACTTCAACAAACTACAAGTACCTCTAAGTTTGAGCAAAGGGATCAGTGATACCAACACAAAATCTCTGCTAGGCTTTTACTGAGTCTTAGATAGCCATTATATCTGTTATTGACTGTCTTGGTTGAGATTTTTATTCTTATAATTAGAGGGTCTTTAAAAAGAAGGAACAGATTTTGTATTTTTATTTCTAACAAACTATAAAAGATACCAATATGTGCCACACATCACTGGATAGAGTAAGATTCAAAGTTTGTAACCCCATCTATTAGTTCCATTCGCTGCCACTGAAGACACTGTTGTCTGTTTACATGGAAATGGCAATGCCACAGTAGAAGTACTTGTGTGTGGTAAAATATGCATCCTTTGTTGATGTGCAGCGCACATTCCATCATTAGATTAATTAAGTTCAATCCCATCATAAACAGATTAAAAACACTGGTCATACTCTCACTTCAAATGAAAATGCTGAGCACGTCTGGAAGTGCTTTCGCACGGATCTCTCGGAAATACAAGTGGTGGTGTGTCAAATGTATACAGCAAAACTTTGAACCTATCTCTATACAGTGATTTGTGGCATTTGTATCTTTTATAGTTTGTGAGAAATAATGAATGCAAAATCTGCTCCTTCTTTTTGAATAACCCTGTATAATGATTTGAATTAATATCAGTATATATTGTCTTACTTTCATATGTCTGATCTCTGCTTTCAGATAAAGGATATTTTCTAGACTCTTCCATTAATACTGTCCAGGCATTTATCATGCATATATTCATCCTTTGGACTGAAAGTTCTTGCCCACAATTTAAGAAGTTATTTATGTACTTACCATGTTTTACTGTTATGGAAATAGGCCCGTTTACATGTACGCGCCAAACTGCCAGTTTGGCACGGCGCTCCGGACTGCCGCACCGGAGCGTGAGGTTGGAGCGTCGCTCCTGGATCGTGCAACGAAAAATGGTCAACACTCAAGCCGCGCACGCCAGGACTGCAGGTTTGAGTCTACACGCCAAAAATGACCGTTATCGCGTGGAGAGTGGACTTTCCGCTGGGTTGGAAAGTATTGTAGATGGTCCAGCTTGCAACATTTGGTTTTCAGGTCGTTGTTGTTTTTGTTAGTTGTGCTTGTGTTTATAATTGTATTTAAAATTTACTCCAAAAGAAATGACAGAAACCGAGCAATATGAGCTACTTTACATACGAGGTGTGTACAAAAAGAAACTGAACTAATTAAATAGTGCGCCAATGGCTGCAGATAAAATTATCTGTCTTACGTGCACACTAGTGACATCTCTCGGCAAGAGATTGCCTCTTGTCGCACTACGGTCGCTGCATTAATTTACGAGTGACAGCCGGTTGAGTGAGGTTGTGTGCAGAGTGCTCGTCGGATTTGTGAGAAAGCGAGAATGAAGGAATTGGAGGAGCAATGCATCTCTGTGAAATTTTGTGTTAAACTTGGGAAAACTTTAACGAGGCACTTCAAATGCTTAAACCAGCATACAGGGATGACTGCATGAGCCGAACACAGTGCTATGAATGGTTTAAGCGCTTTAAGGAGGGCAGGAGTTCAGTTACCGACGATTCAAAATCTGGTCGACCCTCCACATCAACTGACGACCACCATGTTGAGAGGGTTCGCATTGTGATTCGTGAAAATCACCGTTTGATTGTCCGTGAGGTTGCTGAAGAAGTTGGCTCTTGCAATCACATCCTGAGAGAAAAACTTGGAATGCATCATGTCAGTGCAAAACTGGTGCCGCGCTTGTTGACGGACGAGCTGAAGGAGAATCGAGCTAGGATCTCTAACGAGTTGTTTGAAAAGGCAAATGAGGATGAAAACTTCCTCAAGAACATCATTACAGACGATGAAACATGGGTTTATGGGTACGATGTGGAAATGAATAGGCAGTCTTCAGAATGGGTGGGGAAAGGATCTCCTCGACCAAAGAAAGTGCGGATGAGTCGGTCGAACATCAAGGTGATGATGGTCGTGTTTTATGATTGCAAAGGAGTTGTGCACCATGAATTTGTACCACGTGGTCAAGCGGTAAACAAGGAAGTCTACCAGAAAATTCTGACACGATTGAGAGATGCTGTGCGTAGGAAAAGGCCTGAACTGTGGGAGAATCAATCGTGGATGTTGCACCATGACAATGCACCCGCTCACGCATCATTGTTTGTCACGAATTATCTGGCAAAACATCGCACTCCCATTGTGCCTCAGCCACCCTATTCTCCAGATTTGGCTCCGGCAGACTTTTTTCTCTTCCCAAAACTGAAAAACACTTTGAAAGGACGTTGTTTCCAGACCACAGAAGAAATTAAAGACAATGGGACGAGAGAACTGCACGCCATCGGAGAAATTGCATTCCAGGAGGCGTTCCAAAACTTGAAAAAACGATGGCAACGGTGTATTGATAGTGAAGAACAGTACTTTTAAGGGGACAGTGTGTAAAAGTTAGTATGATGAGCAATAAAGCAATTACAGCAGAAGTTTCTATATGGACACATGCCTCTTTTGAGGGAGCAACGGGAACATGACCCAGATGATTTAAAAAATTATCTACTAAAGGACAATTCCACATGTAACTACATTTTAATAATAACATTTAATTAAATTGCAATGGAGCACGCTCCGTTGGCAATTTCCCTACACACTTATCTTCCCCCTTTACTGCACCCATCTAAATTTGACCTCTACAATTTTTAACTTTAAATTATTTCAACGTTTTTGGTAAATTATTCATCATTTCTCTTGGTAGCTTATTCCAATCCCTGAAACCCTTGTCTAAAAGTTAGTTAAAGTTAGTATCTCCACAAATATCAAAACAAGACACAGTCATGAGGAAGAGCTTAACTGCAGAGGAATCTTTGCCTCCTATTCTTCGTGTTTTGGCAACTGGAATATCCCTGCAAGATTTGAAATTGCTTGTATATATTTTTCTCAGTTCTTTCAAAATGCCCGCCGAATTCTTTGAATCCTTTCAATGATGAAATCTTTGTTTGTACTTTCACATACATTTACCCTGCTGAATTCTACTAACTAATCATATTTACGATTTTTAAAATTTTTATTTTTGTAGTCATTTGATTTAACCTTCCACAAACAGAAAATTCTTATAAAGTTCTATAAATCCTTCCAAATTATCTCTTGACCACATTTTTCAAGATTTAGGTTTTTATCTGCTAAAGCAGGGTAAAGTTAAATAAAGTCACCGAGATGATCGAACCAACAACAAACAAGTACTGACGCATCAAGACTGCAGACCGAAAATACACGTGTAAACACTAGGACCTGTTAGACCTGCGCGCCAGATGAGCGCATTCGGAGTGCGCGCCAGGTCTCTCTGACTACCGAGTATTTACACGTAAAGGATTGATGTGCGCGCCTGGAGTGTACCCTCCAAAACCGTGCGTGTAAACGGGCCTATTGACCACCATATTGATTGACTCTCTTTCTCTCTCTCTCTCTCTCTCTCTCATCTGTATTAACACCCTTAATTAGTTACTAAATGGATTCCAAGCTATGCCAAGCTGATATCCAGTATCTCTGTTTACAGTATCTTATTTATCATGCTGTCCCAATATCCATTTCTATATGCTAATATTCGCGTCGCCTCAAAGACCACCCCATCTGTTTTATGAGGAAGGCCACAGGTGACTTTGTAATCTGCCCCAGGCTTATGTGCCACATACAGCACCAAAAAAAGGAGCGTACCATCTGCTCAATGTACTTCTACATATACACACAAGGGACTGATATAAGGTACCCTTTAGCTTGCCAAAAGCATTCACACTAGCTATCACCAGCAGTAATATATTCTATAGTTTGATTTTGAAGTCACTTATGCAGAACAGAAATTTCGCATAAAGTAATAGTCAATTTGAATGGATTTTCCTGCATTTGTTTCCACAATGAAAATTCGTCATAAGAATCATTTTGAAGTGTATTCATTATTTCTAGAAAAATTTATTTTAAGAAACCTACTTAGGTTTGTTGATGTTAGGTTAAACCATGTTAGGAAAGCTAATATTTAAGATTTGAAATAACTCTGAATTGAGTAAAGTCACAGCTGATCGTTTATCACCAGCTATTGTCAGCACTGTCTAGAATATTTTAAAAGTAAAATTAACTAAGTTTAATTAGTGGTTTTAATTAAGAAAAAATTAAAGTTTTTAACTAAAAGGAATAGAATCGAGAAATTTACAGCAGTAGATGGCCTAAATCGAGAGGATTACGAATATATAGCGGTTTCAGTAAAAAGTTTAAGCATAAGTGAGATAATTATGATTTTTAAGATACATTGTTGTTGAAATGCATAAAATTTCCCAAAGCTGCTGATATAAGAGACTTCAATGTTAAGCTTATAGAAATCCTTTTGAATGCTGAATTAAATTAAAATATATAGAATATGATAACAGGAAGCCCTTGTATTAATTGCAAGTTAAACAATTTAATATATTGTGAGATATTAATGCAAGGGCGTAGCCAGGTACGGGCAAGGGGGGGGGCAGCTTCAGAAAATCATTAATTGAGCCAGTGAACACTCAATATCAGAAGGCGATTTCAGTTACTGAAAGATGCTGTGACTTCAAGATTTCTAGCAATTGGAGATTCATTTACTAGCCTGCAATACCTTTTTCGAGTGTCAAAAACAGTTATTTTCTTGTACAGTTCCAGATGTTTTTGACGCATTATGCGAAGCTCTGAAAGAATTTGCACCCATTTTATACTAAATTTTTTTATTGCTATTCAATGTTTTGTTGCCATTCTTAACAAGAACTTACTCCTTACTTAGGTAAAATGTATTGATTAAACATGTCATTTGGCGATTCTATAGATTCGTGATGGTGTGGTGGTGATGGAGGTGATATAATTGGAATCTGATTAAGCTGCACATTTGCTATTTAAAAAAAATTGGCACCGTACGATTGTATTAAAAGGCGACAGTTTTCGTTATCTATGGTAACAAACTGTCGCTGTGCCGCGTCAGCCAACTTGAACAAAGACACCTCAGTATTAACTGTGCTCAAGCCAAATAGTGAGAGCCTTTGCCGCCTGCCTAAATACCGTTAGACTGCAGGCTGTCCCGACCTGCACACAACGCATCGAATCGCCGGAGCACATGCTAGTAATTTATTTTTTATAACAGTGGATATAAGGAAGTTTTTTTAAAAAAGTAATTAATTTGTATTTACTGTAAGGCTAATGATGGCTCTTAATATTATTACATACAGTACCTCCAAAAAGTAAGACTTTTATGTAATAACTACGGTTAGTTGCATTTGTTCGTGTTTTATTTATTTTTATTACCACTAAGCGTTCTAATTAATTTGTTACTCTAACTTTCTGTCACTAAAAATATCTATGAACACTGCATAACATGTTTCATCACATTATCATCAATCAGTAGCTAACGATGCTAACAACTTCTCTGATAAAAATACCGGTCGTTTTTGCCAGAAGGAAGTAGAAGACAATCTATAAATCATGTCATCTCTATCTCAGATTATTTTCTGTGGTACACCTTACAAATGACTTGCCTTTAGGAAGAGCAACATCAAGGTGTTCATGAAGACCTGCTGAAACTAAGAATTGATTCAATTGTTGTTGTTTTGAAACTGCATATTGAAAAATTGGGATAAAGAAAAATACAAAGAAGAGTCAGCTTATTAGGTACACAGAAAAAAAAGCTAAAGGTCAATTACGATTTTAAAGTGGGGAAGCGTAGTTTGGGACCCACATTTTGGGTATCAAATACAGGAGTTAGTGCAGAGGAGGGCTGCCAGATTTGTCTTTGGAAATTACCACAAAATACAATCGGTAATTAATATGATAAAGGAGCTGGAGTGGGATTCATTGGAGAATAGAAGGAGGGTGAAGAAAGTCATGGGAGTGTACATGGCCTATACTGGAGATGAAGCGTGGAAAGATATTGGTGGGAAAATTAGGGGAGATGTTCGGAAGGACAAGGTTGACCATGACGACAAGCTGGCACTATATTTCAGGTTTAAGGGTTGTAACGATAAAGTGGTGTCTGCTAGCGGCGATAATGCACTAGCAGCTTGGGGTGGGGTAATTGTTGTTCGTCTTAGTATCAATGGATTGCAGGTTCTTCTACTAATAAGTCACAAAGTTACCATAGAAATAATCTTTCAATTTATTCACCGAACATACAATTACTAAGCCACCACCACCAACGATTATAATTTGACTGTGTATAAAAGCTATCCAGGACTTCTTCTCCTCCAAACTGCAAGTTCTGAGCTACACTATTATCACTTGGTTTGGATGCTTTAGTTCAACGCCCACGAGTTCACTGTTATTTACGAAACACTGCTGTTTATCTGCATGATGGCGGCGTACTTATAATGTTTCATCAGGTCCACACAAAAGTACCAGATGCACTGCCAAACAATCACTGCCCTGCGCAACCAACCGTGACTGACCTCCAAGACACTGAGTCACAGACTGCCTCCAACAATCCAACTCGCATCTCGCGTCACACTTTCAACAATCGCATCGTCCCGATTCCACCGCTCAACACGAACACACACATGGCTTTTATACTGTCTCGCCACAGGGTGTGGCAAATTTTCTTTTGTAGGAAATGTTGTAAGGGCTGGAATAAATTGCCAAGAGAAGTGATGAATAATTTACCAGAAACACTGAAAGAATTTGAAGTAAAAATTAGTAGAGGGCAAAAATAGGTTGGAAGAGGAAAGGAGAAAGACGGGCGTGTAGGGACATTGTCACCGGAGCGGGTGCTCCATTCAATTTTATCAATTATTATTATTATTAGGTTAAGAAAAATGTCATGTGTATCTCCCCAAAGATTCAAAACAAAATCATTGCCCTGTGCGGCTTAGTCATTAAAAGTGTAATTATGCAGGTCGCAAAGAAGACTTATACTTATATTGTATTGGCAGAAGAGACGTGTGACATAGCTGGGAAAGAACAGCTTTCCCTAAAAATCAGTTTTTATGACGAAGATAAAAATACAATCCACAAAAAATTTCTCGAATTCGTAGAACTGATGGCATTGTTTGTCAAATTATAGCATCAGAAAATGATGGGATTTTAGAAAACGAAGGACGTGGACCTGCCAGGTGTGTAAGCCAAGGATATAAAGGGTGTTCTACATTAGCAGGTGATATTGGTGGGATTCAATTTTTTTTAAAGAGAAACATAAAAAAAGCCTTGTTTTTTCATTGTGAAACCCACAGACTTAACCTGGTTGTAAATAATTTAAATCAAATTACAGAAATTTGGAACACAATTAACACCATATAACATAATAAACTTTTTACAAGAAACGTTTTCACGGAGAAAGTACATGCCAAATATTTTAGCTTTAAATGGGACCCACTGCACTCAATAATATACGTGTTTTGCCATTTTTAACGAGCATTTTGAAGACATTGGCAATGGACTTTCGAATGTTTCTAGAGAAGGGAATGATGTGGCAAGGAAAGGTGATTACCAGTTACAGTGCGTTACTACGAAGTCAGAATTCATTATATGCGTTGGATTGAATACTCAGGATTATTGGAATTTGGAACCTAATGCCACTGCATTACAATCAAAGACAATCTACATGTATAGATGCATGGATCATATGATTTGAGTAATGTCTGTCAAAAAAGATCATCGCAGCAACGCAGACACAGAGAGCTAAAATATTTTAAACACATGTACCAGTACTGCAGCTGCCATTGGAACTGATTTGAAAGTCTGGTGCATTGTATCTGTCCAACAATGTAGTTCCAATCACCCTGCTGAGTCTATACAATTTTTGAAAGGGATCTATTTTCATACCTTGCTTATATTCCTTGATAGCATCTCTGGAGCAGAGGTTTTTTTTTTAATAATTAAATCTGGGAATCACCTCAGTATGTGGATGAACCAGTGTAATGGTCACGCTTTGTGCTTCAATTGTGGCATCCAGGTCTTCGTGATCTACGTCCGAGTCAAAGTTGTTTCTGTGCGTTCAATTTCTTTTCAGTAGTTTTCTTTTTTTTTTGGGTGGGAGGGGTACAAAACATCGACAACTTCCAATTGTGTGCTGTGTGCACAGTACAGTTGCAGATACCAAGGCAGAATGTTTTCCTGACGCTTGTCCCATCAGATCTTTTGCTGTTAACATCAGTTTCAACAGCAACAACAAAGCTTGTCAGTCGTTCTTTGATCAAACAGATGCAATGCTCCGTGGTTCACGAACCGCGTATTCCAAGAAAGCTAATATTAAAATATGTTTCTTTGCGGTGAGCATAAACGTTTAAATATAGATAATTTTTTTGGGATGTCCACTAATCAAACACTCAACGAAAATCTTTGACATTGTTTCTTGAAATATTCAAACTGAACAATTATGTCAACATGTACAGAATTTGAAAACTTTGTTACAGAATTAGCAAATTAGGAAATTGAAATCCACTTTTTGAAAAGTAATATCTCAAATACAATGAAGTACAGTTTAAAACAAAAACATTTAACACATCATTTATTAAATAGATTTTGAAATAGCTGTCAGTAGTTGCACCTTCTTTTTTTATTGTTTCTACTTCCTCCACAGAAACAACTCTGATTGTACCTTTTTGTGTGTACCATCTGGGATCTAGGTTTGCAATAGGGCGACATAACTCAAATTACAAAAACAAACTAGAGTTCTTATAAAAACATAACAGTGAATCTATTTACGTATGATCACTAAGGAAGACATTTGTTGCCATGAGGCAAACGTCAACTTGATGGTTACAGGTAAACGGGGCGATACGACTGGTAGAGAACGAGTCGGACCGGAAAGTGACGACACGGAGGCTAGGTGACGAAGACTGAAACATGTCTTCACCCCATTTTACGGATTGCGGATCCTCTTAATTAGGTGCTAGATCCGCCATACTGCCAAATGATGCGGGATCCCACATTGTTGGATTGAAATCCCTAGCTACACTCTAGTTAAAGTTTAAGTTTGATTAAAAAAAAAAAATAAATGCAAAGTTTCTACCAATACTACAACTTAAAATTTTTTGATTATGAAGTCGAACTATCGTATAAACTATGGAAGGAAAAGGGTATGACAACAGAAAATCTTGGAGAACTAGACCTTATGAAAGAGTTAAATAACACAGAGAGTCCTTCTCTATACTGTGCCTTGGCTGATGTCAACGATGGTAGAGAACAATCTAAGCTGTCTGTGTATGCTTGGAGTACACATAAAATTTTTATAGGAAAATTATTATAAAATTGCAGATAAAGTTGTTCAAAATTACTATTAATGTAATTATAATATATATTAATTAATATAAAATATATGCATTACATTAATAAACGTTTTTGTAGCACGCATATTATCAGTTTTCTCTTGCCTGCCCCCCCCCCCCTTTTTTGAACAAAATCCTGGCTACGCCCTTGTATTAATGTCTGAAATAATTTGCTGATGTCATAGGAGTTGGAAAGCTTATAAAAGTCCCTGCAGCCATCTTGAATTTGTCCAGTCTTTCACTAGAATTCAAACAGTTAACTTTGTGTCATTTCACGGATCAAACTAGTCCACGCAGTAGTTGTTACAGCAAGTTATAACATGCCGTAATCATTTCTCACTAATATCAGGGAGACTTAGTGAGTTTTCTTCTCGTATGAATGTGCTTAGCCTGTCAATCTTCAATGGAACTGTTGACCGATGTCTTATTCACAATTCTAGTATCGACAATGTATGAGTGAACTTTATCAAGAATATAAGTATTTTGTGATCTTAAGTAAACTTATTTATTCCACCCTTCGTGTCTGGGGTTATAATACAAACCCATGGTGACCACTTTATTAAATATTAAGGTACCGGAAAGCTATACAGGTCATGAACTTTATGTTCACAGTTTAGTGTTGCAGCCCCCAGCATACATTTAGGCCTGACACTGAGCCATCCTTTGCACTGCGTAATAAATCTTTAAGCTTAATGAGTGGATGGAATAAAGCAAACAACTGTTTCTTAAAACTTAATACACATCTCAGAAATAAGCTAAATCAAGGAAAGGGGAAATGACTCATCACTCACCAAAGCTGATGAGTCATTTTCCCTTTCCTTGCAATTATATTCCCTACAGCAGTTTCCTTTTTCCTTAGTTCAAATAAGCTAAATCCTCACACAAAAGGTTTACTAAGTAAATATGTCAGATGCAGAACAGGCAAATGGTTTCCTCAAAGTATTTGTCACATAACATGAAACCTGAACCACCAAGCTTCCACAGTGTACATCACATGCATGAGCCAGGCTCTGCGAGAGGTAAAGCATAAATTAAGGCCATGGAAAAATTCTGAATGGAAGTAGGATTTAAACGGGGAACTCTCTGTACTCAATACTTAGCACTGTGCTACATGAATGTGTCATTTGCTTAACAAATGCAAAACCTGAAGTAGGTAAATATGACCCATTCAATTAGTTTGAACAATCATCCTTTTGGCGAAATTATTTGCACAAATAAATTTCAGAATACCTTATCTGATGTTTTCTTTCTCTTCTTATTTGTTAGGATAGCTCCTAACTTGTGCTCTCCCAAGTGGGCTAAGTAGTTTTCCTCTTTTACAGAATGGAATGTACACTGACTGCAGCTGAACATTAAACCACAATCTAAGCCTAAAAAATGCAAAAGTAACAATAACAGTGAAAAAGTAAGAATTTAGAAAGAGAAAACATATCACACTTTAAAATTTTTATTTTGTATAATTACCTGGATGCTTGGCTTTTAAATGTGTCTTGTAAGTACTTGACTGTATGCACGCATAATCGCAATGTGGACACTTATATGGTTTCGCTCCTGAGTGACGCATTTTATGACGTCGTAAGGAATTGTGATCAGAAGTTTGGTACTCGCATTCAGGACATTTGAATGGCTTTTCACCTAAAAATTAGTTTAACATTTACATTAGAAAAGAATCTGATGGGTCATATGCTTCAACAAATATGGATTCAAATAATTTTATATACATCTTTTAATACTAAATGTTTCTCCTTAATGTGAGATGGGCACATATAAAATGTATCACATTTGCTTATCTGAATACAGTCTTGGAAGGAAATAATTTATTATTTCAATTATGAAGAAGACATCAGATAATTAATAGTATGAAAGTACAGATAGAAGACAATTATTATTCCTTAACTGGGATTAATCATGTGTGAAATTATTTAAAACTTTAAGTGATAAGCAGCTCTTTATTTAGGAACACAATAAACTTTTAATGAAGGCAAGAATCACAAAATATCTCATCAAACTACACTAAGACACTCAGGAGACAATAAGGATGTACATACCAGAGAACTTATAGTTTATGTATATGCATACATAATGATAATAATGAGAGCACAAATATTTTAAGATATTGAAAATCAGGAAGGATAGGGAAAGTAAACCCAACACTTGCTTTAAATAAAGGTGACTGGGCTCAACGAACACATAAAAGCCACACAATATATCAGTATGAGCTTTATTCTTGTAAGTACGAGGGTGAGTCAAATGAAACCTTAAATATTTTTTAAAATATTATTTACTGTGCAGAAGTGGTACAAAGCTGTATCACTTTTCAACATAATCACCCCCACGCTCAATGCAAGTCCTCCAGCACTTACAAAGTGCATAAATTCCTTTAGAAAAAAATTCTTTTGGTAGTCCGCGCAACCGCTCATGCACCGCGTGGCGTACCTCTTTATCAGAATGGAACTTCTTTCCTTCCATTGCTTCTTTGAGTGGTCCAAACATATGGAAATCACTTGGGGCAATGTCTGGTGAGTATGGTGGATGAGGAAGACACTCAAAATGCAGGTCTGTGATTGTTGCAACTGTTGTAAGGGCAGTGTGGGGCCTTGCATTGTCATGTTGCAAAAGGACACCTGATGACAGCAATCCGAAGAACTTTGATTTGATTGCAGGCCGAAGATGATTTTTTTAGGAGATCTGTGTATGATTAACTGGTGACAGTGGTCCCTCTAGGCATGTAATGCTCCAAAATGACGCCTTTTTCGTCCCAAAAGAGAGTCAGCATAACCTTCCCTATTGATGGTTCTGTTCGAAACTTCTTTGGTTTTGGTGATGAGGAATGGCGCCATTCCTTGCTCATTTTTCGATGAATTTCAATAGGTTTCACACCTTCAACTACTCAAAAACCGAATAACAGAACACTGTTATTCCCTGGTGCAAGTCTCAAGTGCGAAGGTATTTGTGCATCTGCACTATGCTGCCACCTACAGGCCATTCTGCACGTTGCTTGTAGCACGCTTACCAACTTACAGGATAAAGGCGCGAAATTTCGATTTTTTATTACAACTTCATTTGACTCACCCTCGTAGTTGAGACATTTAGTCTGGAGTCAGATGTGATCACACAGGAGCATGCTGAGTGCATGGGAACCCACATAGTAAGGCAAGTATGGGAGTGGATGGGTGTGAGAAAATACTGAATCTAATTCTAGAGAAATATTGTTGGAATGAGAAAACATCACCAAAATAATGAATGTAAGAGAATATAAATACAAAATATTAATGGAAAATATTAAATAGAAAATATGGAACATAATATTTATAAATTATATGTCAATAATTAATAATAAGAGCTGGGTCTAGAGGAAGGATCTTAGAGATTGAAAGAAGGGGATATCTGGTATCAAGAATGAGAGAAGAGGTAAACCATGAAAATGATCAAGGATGTGCGGGAAGTCCGTAGAGGGGTTTCATTTTAAGGAAGTGTTATATGGCACTGAGGCCTGAAAGTGGTGTAAAGGAATTGTCATCTATCAAGATACAAGGTTCACTACTAACCAACTGTCCATCAGAATGAAAGGCCACAGGTAAACAATTTATACCACCAACTTAGAGCAACCTCCCATGTAGGGTCCCACAATTTGAAAAACTCAAACAACAATTTTACAGGGACCGTTGAAATCACAATCCTCTCTAAACTTCACAGACTGGAACTTGTTTACCAATATTTCCGTCATACCAGACAGTTCTCTTTCTTCCAGTAAGACCCAGCATTTATTATTTATTCACACACACACACACACACATATGTATACTAGCAGAGTACCCAGTGTTGCCCAGTCCAATAGGAATTGAATTACCCATAGACTATTTTTATATTTCCAGTGTGAAACATGTCTATCAAGTGTCATTAATTTGACACCAGCCATTTGCAGAAGTAAACTAAACATTGATAAACCAGAACAATTCCCAGAACGTGGTGAATTGGATACTGTGATACTTATTCAGTTTTCATTTTGGTCCAGGCTTCATTTCAGCCTAATTACAATATGAGTTAAAGTTACTGCTAGAAAATCAACACATGTACCACCCAAGCACATATATATTTTTTTTACTTATTGCTTCACGCCTCGTCGACAGATAAGGTCATTAGAGGTGGGATGGGGCTGAGGATAAGGAATGGGAAGGAATTCAGCCATGACATTTTTGAAGGAAGCATCCCAGCATTCGCCTGGAGAGATTTGGGGAAACCATGGAAAACCCAAATCTGGATGCCCGGACAGGGATTCGAACCCACGTCCTACCGAATGCAAGGCCAGAACGTTAACCATTCACCCACCACGCTCGGTCCAAGCATACCACGTACATAAATCTGTATCTGGACTATATGTTTGTTACGTTATCAAGCAGAAAACACAGTTTTTTTTTATGGGTGTTGGGGCACAAATTAAAACATGACGTGCGTGTTAAGACATTATGACACATTTATTTTATGAATATTCTGGCAAATTAAACAATTAGCTATATTGATTTTGACAGTATTTAAAGCTGTAGTTTTCTATAAAGAATATTGGAAATTAAAAGTGGTGAGGGTAAAGGGTTAAATGGATTTTGCGTTTGTAAACCAAATGTAGACAGTATTCTTCTGTTTGATTTAAAGTACACATGTGCAAGGTTCCATCGATATCGGATAATAATTGTAGGATGTTTAAAGAACACTGGAGAAAATTAAGGGGGTGTAAAGTGAGACAGTAGTTTCTTTTTGCAAAACTAATGAGGACATTATTTTTCTCTTCATTTTAAAGTCTATGTGTGCAAAGTTCCTTCAAAATCGGATAGAAACTGTAGCTTTGTATAAAGAACAGGACAAAAAAAATTGGTGGCAAGGGGGAGAGGGGTTGGGTTTTTGCAAATCAAATTTTTACAGTCTTCTTCTATTTATTTTAAAGTATGTGTGTGCAAACTTCCAGCGAAATTGGATGATAAATGTGGTTTTCTACAAAAATTAAAGGTTTTAAAGGGTTTTTGGATTTTTTTGGTCATAAACCATCTCCAAAAAATAAAATACATGTATGTGCCATCTTTCATGGTGTTCCATGAAATGTTGTCGACATCTATTAATCTCAGATATACCAATATCCACCTTTAAAAGATAGATAATTATAAATCTTAAAGTTAATATTTTCTATTCATATTTATATCTTCTTACATTCATTACTTTAGTGATGTTTCCCCACTACCAATTATAATATTTCTCCAGGATTATCAATTACTGAGTCAGTATTTTCTTGTCCCCCTCCACTACTACCCAAGCCACTTTTCGCTTCCTTTCTGGGTTCCCCATTCACTCAGCAAGCAAGCATCTGACCTTCTTAAGTGTCTCACTTACTTGCAAAACTAAGGCTCAATACAAAAATATTTTTTGTGCCGCCTACATCTATGGAACATATCGAGCCTACTTTTCCCATCCATATATCTATAAAATTCATGCATGTTTGATACCACAAGAAAATAGTGTCAGGTGTGTGGAATTTTGCAAAAGAGCCTCTTTTAACTATAGTTATATGTACATAAATTTGGGCAAATATCAAAATTAACAGTGGAAGAAAATCAGGTAGAAAGTAATAAAATTCAATGGGAGAAGAAGAAAAAGAAAAAAAAAAAAACACAATTAAAGCATTTCCTAGAACAAAAAATATGAGAATCAACAGAAATTTTCAAACTGCCCAAAAATTTCAATAAAGACAGCACCTATAGCTTAAGTTAAATGTGGAAATGTGCACTCGTGGACAATCGTAACCCAAAATCTATAACAACAACATCCCTGGAACAGCTGACACCTGCTGCTGCTAAGTAAAACAATTCACTCAGCCTGGAGATAAACAACAGAGTAATGTGACAACCATCAGAAGTGATACTCTAAACAGGTTGAGTGCTGAAACGTTGGAAGTAAAACATCGTTCAAAGAAGCGTGAATCCCACAAAAGTAAGTGGAATATTTTATTAACAATTAATTTCTTTGTCTTTATTGAAATATTCTCTTCATGGCATTTCAATTCTTGAAATTCATTCTTGATATTTGTGAGATAATTCAAATACTCTTTATTCAGCTAAATTGTATTCTATACACATGTTAATTATCACTTTTTGTCAGCATTTTTACATTAATGAACTATTACAGATTGTGGTCAAAAAAGAAAAAAAGTGAATGTTGTGCAATTTCTTTGTGATAGGTTACATCAGCATCTAATTATAGATGTATGGACTTTCTCTACACTTAATTCTGCGTATTCATTTGTGTATTAAAATATTATGAGCACTTTCAAGAACTCTTCAGATGGTAGTTCTTTAATACAACAGAGAACGAACATTGATAAAATACAACAAGTTTGAACAGAGCACAAAATTACTTAATGGAAATAAAACAAGATACAGTAAGGAACTATCGATTATCATGGTTGTCAAGTGGATAGCACAGTAACACACAGAAATGGATGAACGTTTGATATATGTAACTAGTTGGTTTGCTGGATAAGTAGGATGTGGTTCAAATCAGGAAGGGAAGAAAAGGCAGGAAATTAAAGGAACTATATCCAAAATACATTAAAACAATAAAAATTAAACTTATATAAATTAAAAGAAAGCAAATGAATGCAGATAAACATTTAATGGAAATCAACTGTCAAAGTTGCAAATTGAGTCTGAGTGTGTACACATTTGATCCCATTGCCACGTGTCTCATCTCTATGTATGAATGAGGTTTTAAAACACAATATTGTTGAAACAAAATCTTCATGGGCAGATAACCTGTGAAGATTTTGTTTCATTTATATGCCAGGAAAAACTGAATTCTCACAATATTGTTATGTGTGTTAGTTATTATGTGCTCGTTGAGGCCATATTTCCATCATCCGTGGTGAGTGTTGGGTTTATATTCTCTAATCTTCCTTATTTTTAAGGTAAAAGATCAATACACTCAGCCTGTTGGGGCAGAGGAATACAAGGAAACAGTGGGATTTTACCGGAGGGGAGGTTGCTGAGAAAAGGGAAGAGGGGGAACAGAATTCAAGTTTGAGGACTGAGACGCCTAGTGCCCTATTTGTAATTCTACCACCTGAATTCAAAGGAACTGAGCTAATTGGCTAATAAGCACAAACACTGAAGCAGAAATAAAATCACTGGTTATTATGTTTGATGGCATGGGCTGTCACAGAGTGATTAGGTTTTTAATTAAAACTATTTGCCTAAAGTTATTCAACCTGATAGTTGGGGGATTCCTACCTGATCAATGTCAGAAGCCATATGGTTATTCCAAGTTAACTGGTAAATGATGTGTGAGTTCAGAGAAAGTATACCCTAGGATTGCAAGTTCTCTACAGTAACAGTGTTGGCAAAGTAAATTGGCTTGTAGCCTGGTTACAGAATTTTGATTTGCTGTAAATTTCGTCTCTGTTATGGCTGGATATATAGTTTAATGTGTAATCTGAAATGTGGAATGTTCTGGTGTAGGTCATATGATGAACACTTAAAAATTCATGGCCCCACTGGGATTTGAACCTGGGACCAGATGTGGAACTTTTGAAAGCAAGCACCTTAAGCAATGAGCCATCAGAACACTCAAAACAAATTCATGTGGTCTTGCAGTCTGGTGACAGAGTTTTGATTTGATACACATTCCGCCTCTGTCAGTTTGATATGGAATTCAACTCACGCACCGTCCTGGCATACTCATGTGATCAAGGCAAAGCCTGTAAAAGTTCCTGGCGCTGCCAAGACTTGAACCCAGCACCTAGAATTTTGTAAGCAAGCACTTTAATGACTGAGGTACAAGACAGCTCAGTGTTGGTGAAGGTGGTGTGATACATCTTACCAGCCTGTCACATGATACATAGGAAGGTATTGCTAGCTGAGGATAGTGGTATTTATGGAGCACCTAGACTAATGATGGTATGGTTACCAAACTCAGCCTCATAAACTACATATAGAAAAACAAATCTGCTCCCCCTATCAAAAATACAATAGGCATAGCAAGCTGGTAACGGATAGAGCCATGGTATGAAATAAGCATGCCTCAGAAAGAGGATACACCACAGAACCCATAAAAAAGTGGAAATGGCACTTTGGATAACCTATGATCTCACAGAAGCAGTGAGCATTTTTAGTAAGGCAGTGTTAGATTTCGGAATAGGTTTTTACTGGGTCACAGCCAGATGCAGTTCACGGGCTCAGTGGCTGAGAAAAGCTGTTGTTGTTTTTTTAAAATAGTCTTTTCTTGGCTTGGCTGATGTGACTGCCGAGATTTGCAGACTAGCTGCTTGCTATTAACACTTGAGAGATGTTATTGGAATGCTGACTGATCATGAGTTGAGTCTGAGTGTGTACACATCTGATACCCTTGCCATGTGTCTCATCTCTATACATGATTAACCCTTTGACTGCTGTTGACAAGTTTACTCGTCATGCTGCCTGCTGCCTCCAAGTACTAATGACGAGTTAAGTCGCACCCGCCTGCCACTACCTGAGTTGCTGATGACGAATATAGACGCGCCACTACCTGAGTCGTACAGCAGACTTCATTCCCCATTTCTCAATAGCCTTTCGCAGTACTGGTCACTAGCTTATCGTCCGAATGTTTGTCTGTTGGGAGCCTAGGCTTCGCTCTACAGATCACTATTCAACGGCAATTACATCAGTCTTCTTTGTGTCATGTATTTTATAAAGAAAATAGCAAAACTTCGTGGGTGCATTGAGGGAGAAATCATGGTGATTCTTACGAGGAGCAACACCGGGGATGAACTACTTTATTTTGATGGAAGTGATAGCTTTTCCACAGAATCGGAAGGCAGTAGTCATAAACCATACACGTCAGCAGGGGTGACAATGCATTCTCATGTTTCAACAAGAGAAGTTAGTTGTTCTGAATCTGGAGAATCAGAAAGTGATAGTGAAATGCTTACGAAGAAATTACGTCTTAGTGATATATCTGACTGGAAAGAAAATGATTTTCGTCGAGTTAGTCACGCATTTTATGATACGCTATCGGGTCATGTGTGTCAAATAGGGAATGTGCCAAGTATTCTGTCAGTTTTCATGTTATTTTTTTTTACAGAAGAACTGATGAAATATATAGCTGATGAAAAGAATCGGTTTTATATAACCCACTATGGAGAATATTCCAGAATCAGTGCATTCTCGAACATTAAAGTGGAAAGATACTGAATATGATGAAATTTTTTGTTTCATAGCTATTTGTCTTCTGAGGCGTCGCGTGAAAAAAAATTGAAAATTAGCGAATATTGGACGAGAGATGTTCTTCTAAATACCGCAATTCGCGGTAAAATTATGTCCAGATACTGCTTTTTGTTACTCTGGTGAAGTTTCGTGAGATTTCGCAGGGAAACCCCCTCCCCCCCCCATTTCACTTCACGTAATTAATGGACAGACAATGCAAAGCTTTGAAATGTTGAAAAATATGTTGAGTACTTATGTGGAACAAATTTCATCAAAGAAACAAAATTATGTATAGTCGGGTAATTACAAAGCGCAGCATACATTCAGTCAATATCGAGATATTTTGGGAATCTACATCTACAAAGATATTCCGCAAGCCAAATTTTGGTGTGTGGAAGAGGCTGCTTGTGCAATTATCAATTTCAGGTGTCTTTTTATATTCGTGAATAGCGCGAGGAAAAATAGGATGCCTTAAACTCTCTGTGTGAGTTTGAATATCTCTAATTTAACAGTCGTGGTCTGAACACAGTATGTAAGTGTGGAAGTAAAATATTTCTAGCATCTTCTTCGAATCTACGCTCTTTAAATATCAACAATAACACTCCGATTAAGGATTGCAATCCCGCAGGATCCATGCGGGATTGGTAGAAACAGTTTTTTTACGCATATATTTAAAACATAGTTACTTAAAATGTTAATAAATTAAATACCAGGTGTGTAAATATGAAACCGGAATTTGCCGATAGATGGCTGTAGCGATCAAAGCAGTTACCGCCCGATTGCGCCATTGTCACCGGTTTCTTTTGTCGACAGCCGGCTGTGATTTTCCACTCCCGACAATACAAGTTTCATACGATAGTGCGGTTTTTAACACTGTTGAAGATGTCGACTTTTGTGCCCACAAACTACGATTTGCGGACATCGTTGATTTTCTGTTTTCATTTAAAGAAAACTGCTGCAGAATCGCATCGAATGCTTGTCGAAGCTTACGGCAAGCGTGCTCTCGGGAAAACACAGTGTTTCGAGTGGTTTAAAAAATTCAGAAGTGGAGATTTTGACATCAGCAATGAAGACCGTGGAAGACCACCGAAGAAGTTTGAAGACAGTGAGTTGCAAGCATTGTTGGATGAGGATGATGCTCAAACGCAACAACAACTTGCAGATCAATTGAATGTGACACGGGAAGCTGTTTCCATACGTTTAAAAGCGATGGGAAAAATCCAGAAGATGGGAAAATGGCTTCCACATGAACTGACTGACAGACAGCAAGAAAACCGAAAAACCACTTGTGAAATGCTGCTCGCCAGATATAAAAGAAAATCATTTCTCCATAGAATTGTGACTGGTGATGAAAAGTGGATATATTTCGAGAACCCTAAGCGGAAAAAATCATGAGTATCTCCAGGTGAACCGTCAACGTCAGTTTCAAGGCCAAATCGCTATGGAAAGAAGACAATGCTCTGTGTTTGGTGGGATCAAAGTGGTGTGATCTACTACGAGCTTCTAAAACCTGGTGAAACTGTTAATAGTGAACGTTATCAACAGCAAATACTCAGTTTGAACCAAGCATTGCGGGAAAAACGACCAGAATACCAGAAAAGACAACACAAAGTGATCTTGCTGCATGACAACGCACCATCACACACATCAAAACCAGTCAAGGAAATGATCGAGTCGCTTAGTTGGGAGATACTGACGCATGCGGCTTACTCGCCTGACCTTGCGCCGTCGGATTACTATCTCTTCGCATCGATGGGACACGCACTCGCCAAGCAGCGCTTCAGTTCTTACGAAAATGTGTGGAAATGGCTTGATGACTGGTTTGCATCAAAAGAGAAAAATTTTTTTTGGCGTGGCATTCATAAATTACCAGAGAGATGGGAAAAATGTATATCTTGCAATGGACAATATTTTGAATAAGGTATGTCGAACCATTTTTATGCAATGAACGTGTGTTTTTGATCAAAAAATTCCGGTTTCATATTTACACACCTGGTAATAATTAAATTACTAAATATTTTTTAATGTTAAATAATAAAAATTAACAGTTAACAATATTTTGACTGACAAAATGACATTAAAACTTTTTAGCGTGTGTTAAGTGTATTTCGAGGTCTTACATTTTTGTTTTTTAATCTAAACCAATTTTTAAATAAATAATAAAAATGAAAATATTGAGTCTTAGGTCATATTATGTGCCTTACAATACATCACATAAATTTAAAAATATGGTTTGCTTAATGGCCAAGTTACCAGAGTTTTTTTTTTTTTTTTTTAATTATAAATAAACGTTCCATAACACCGAGAAAAGCATTCCATTTCACAAAGTGAAGTGAATATACTCTGTAAAGTGTAGACTTGGCTCAGAACAAGATCTCATAACTTTTTGTCACTGCACAAGCACGAGACTTGGCCTTTTTTTGCGTGATTCATTATTATACCTCCTGATTCCTTGATTGATATTACAGTTGATTCAATGTTATTAAAAGAAACTACTCACCAACACGTAAACTGTCAAGTATTTCAGATTTACTTATGTGGCGTAACGACGGTTTTATAGTGGAAATTGTTATTTTTTAGTAAGAAAGGAGACTTTCTCGGCGAATGATTGCAGTGAAGTCCTCATAGGTTGTATCTCCGGATTTCATTGCAAACACACGAAATTTCACATGTGAGGAAGATGGCGGAGGCAGCCATCGAAGTATGGTGCTCCTACAACACAATTCGTTGATACACCCGTGAAAATTTCATTATAACTTTTTTTACCTTTAGTCGAAATAATAACAAGAAGAAGAGGGATTAATCGAAAGTCTGAGCGGCACATGTAAGCAGGTGGCTTTCGTCAAAGAAACGCATTGAGGCAGTGGCCAAAACAACAATAAGTCAAAGGATATACAATTTCCTTTTGATAGCTGTTAAATAAATAGGTACGCGATCGTTGAAATTACGATAACATTAGTTTCATATCAACGAATAATCAAATTTTCAGCCGCAAATTAGGAAATTGTCACAATTATTTTATCTGCAAATACAGAAAATGGGAATAATGAAACCATGAATAACTGTAACCGTGTAGGTCAGATAACGTGTGCGACACTTAAAAAATAATTATATAGTTAGAAAATCGTACTAAATATGCACCATAACTCAAATTACAGAAATGTGTACTCGAAACAAACGTAAGTTTTGATGAATACGTAAAAGTGTATTTATTTACTTACGAATGACGAAGGTTGACTAAAACAAACTCTTGTTCACATGAGTCAAATGCCAACTGGAAGGGTACAGGCAAACAGTGCAAAATATCCGATAGAGACCGAGTGGGGCAGCGAGTCACGCAGATTGACACGCGTTTCCGCCAGATTTTGCGGATTGCGGATCCGCTTAATTTTGTCGGGATCCGCCAGACTGTCTAATGATGCGGGATCCCGCGGGATTGCGGGATCCCGCTTTGCTGGATTGCAATCCCTAACTCCGATACAGTAAGAAACATATAGAAAATTGCAGTTGTTATAAATGAGTATGCAGGAAAGAACAGTAAACTATTGAGGTAAATTTAAGAATCATGATGCTTTCGACATAAGCTGCGAAAATCTAGTAGAAGCTACAAGCAAGATGTAATTATTAGTGACAAAAATTAGGGTTAATGATTGTTTGATTCTGCAGTAATTTATTTGCAGAGAAACTGTGTAGTGAGAGTATTTATTGTGTATCAGCCATGAGAGAGAATGCCAGGAATATTCAGCACTGGGCGGGTGGGACAGTGCGGGCCGCTCCGTCCCCAGGAATAATCACTTAGCACAGGTAGCCGGCCTCAGTGCAGCAGGTAGACGATCCGCCGTCAGCAGTCAAAGGGTTAAGGGTTTATATAAAATTTTGTAAAATGTGTTAGTTATTGTGTATTTGTTGTGGCATTCCTTCTTTCATCTTGATGAGTATTGAGCTTACTTTCACTATTCTTTCTTATTTTTAAAGTAGAAGAACAAAAACTTCTGCCACAGATGCTCAGAAAGTCTATTGATCTAATGGAAAAGTAGACGTATAAGAAAATTGGTACCAAGACACATGCTCCCATCACAGGTAATTATTAATAATAGTAAAAAATAAACAAAGATTAATTCTACATAGTATACATAACCATTTGAGGGACAAAAGAATGAATTATATGATAAAACAAGATTATAATTTCCTAATCATTTTATTGTCTATCTGAAACACTTATTTGAGCATTGTTGATATATCGTCAACCTGATTACAATTTGCTGGTTGTAACATGTTGCTACTTGAAAAGCAAGGTCTGATGCTAGAACAAATGCTTGTTAATGTAAACTGCCCAACAATAATGAAACTTCTTTCTTTCAAATGATAAACAATTAACATTAAGTTCTGTACTACAGGTGACTAATCCAACATTGACCACAACAACGGAGTATGAAGTAATGATGTGAGGCAATTTTAATATGGAAAGCAAAGAAAAACCAGCCTTCACACAATAAAGTTGAGTAGGACAGTAGCAACAAAAAACACTCACAAACACATACAAAAAAATGACACCCACAATGAATATCATTTGCCTGTGTCTTATGTCAGTCACAAGTTTATAATTTCATGAAGAAGGACATAATCCGATTTTTTTTTGTGATATGAAGTGTATTTTCCCCTTCAACTTCCTATGTCTATATATCCATATACTACAATTCACAAAATTGCAGGTGGCAGATTGTGCTTTGCATCAAAACTAATCTCTGTGCATTCCAATCTCGAATGGCACAAGGGAAAAAAGAACTCATATAAGCATCAATAAGGAACCTGATCTCTTTAATCTTATCTCTCCTGTCACTGCAACCTCCAATAAGTTAAAACGAAACCTACATCGTATATCTACCGGAGAATCAATATCCGATCTATGAATAGTTAGGGACTAAACCGCATACCGGGGTGAATATTGGCTTCTTCACCTAAACTGTTGCACCTTCATAATACTGTTAATGTATAAGAAATGTTCAGAAACCGTGGTTAACCTTTCGAAATCTCTAACTGCACAATAGAATCGGTCGCCACTTACCTAAATAAACCCTAGGTAAGAAAGGTGTTATTTTAGAAATGAGAAATGGTAAAGTTCAGATCATGAAATCAATGTATTCTTGAAAAAAGTTTCACACATTACAAATATTGCAGTTAGCTAAGGCATCAGACTACTCATCACACGTAGATTACAAGAAATGAAGCAAAACAGGACCGCCGAAACCCCAAACAGTAAATTTACACTCTTCTACTAACTGTCCACATGCGTTGTTAAGTTCAAAATTCAAACATGGCCTCCCTGAAGAGCTCCAAATGCTACTTCCTTCTTCTATGTCTTCCCATGATGCCCCACGTCACAACGCGCTTGATTCGGCCGACACGTCCTCACGCGACCGAGTTTTTTGCTGTTCTGGCCTGTCCAACCCGCATTTCCTTTTATCAGAATGGCATCTTACTACCGAAATCAAAAAATGTTCAAGAAAAATATGTTACCGAAAGGCTCTCAGAAAATCACCATGTGTAGAGTGTCTCCTAAGAAGTGTTTTATGATTAGTGAGGTTTTTAGTGGCAAATTTTGTCAAATCCTCGTAAAACATTTATTTTGTTAGTGCACTGGTATGGTTATTTTGACTTACAGAGTGTAGTTTTTCAAGTTTATAATTTTTAGTTTAAACTATTACAAAAATGTTCTTATACGACTGCTGATTCCAATGAGCTAACTATCTTTCAAATCTGTTAAGTATTCCAAAAGTTATTGATTTTAAAAAATCCGAAGTTGAAACCTTTGCATGAAATTGCTATTTTCTTATTTATGGTTTATTTTACCAGGATATAGTTTACAGAGCTTTTATTTAATTTATTTAAGCATTTTACAAGTGTTTTTAGTTACTGAAGTGGCTTTAAAAGTTCGTAAGTTCAATTTAGAAGTGACCACATTTTCATTTTATATTGCGACTTTAAAATTACTTATATTGTTTATTAGACGACTGGCAACTACTTGAAACTTAAAAAAATGTTTGACAGGATATTATTTAGTGGCATAAAACCTACTTTTTAAACTCGAAAATTACCTATTCAAGTTATAATCTTTTATTGGAAAGTGGACATGGTTCATTGTTTAAAAAATCATGTTTACTATTTTTAACCTATTTACAACCATTTATTTATTATTATTATTATCTGTTTATTTACTTTTCTGCCTTTAAGGACTTGTGAATTTGTTTTTAAGATGCAGTACTGTGTAGTAACATTAACCGTCTTTCTCATTGCTTTTTAGCTAATTATTAAAGACACAAAAGAAAGGGAGCTTACAGAATCAATTCTGTGACACTTTTGTAAGGACTGTAGCATGCAGCCACATATTGAGTGACTCTTCTCTGTAGTTTCTCTATACTTTCAATCAACCCCTTGCGAAATGGATCAAAAATAGCACAACAATAGTCCAAGTCTGAACACACGAGAGTTCTATATGCTATATCCTTTGTATGTGCATTACAATTTTTCAAAACTCGGCCAATGGGTTGCAGCCTAGAATTAGCTCTACCTATGCAGGTCCCATTTCATATTACTCCGTACTATCATGCTCAAATATTTCAGGGAATCGACTAAACGGTTTACTTTATACTCTTCAATAAACAGATTATTTTTGTTAGTTATGCACACTGTCTTGCACTTTTTCACCATACCAAAATAACATCCAGATTGCACTGAATTTCTAAGAAATCAGCCGAATTCGTTACATCCCTATCTTCAGTGAACAATTTCAAACTGCTATTCACATTGCCTCCAATATCGTTTGTTACAATTAAGAAAAGAAGAGGTCCTATTACAGTTCCTTGAGGGCCATCATATGTGATATCTATATTAGAGCAGGTTTCTCTGTTAATGACAAAATAGTGTGACTGACAACATAGAAAATTACGTATTCATTCACAAATCTGTTCTGATATATCGTATGCTTTAATCATTGCTAAAAGGCAGTTGTGATGGTACAGAGTTCAAGGCTTTCTGAAAATTAAATAATAATAAATGCATCAGTGATAGGTGATTTTATCTCTTCTTTCCATTTTAATCCAAGATTCAATTAAATAAAGTATCTCCTACAAATATAGTAGTATGAGAATGAGGCTTATCTACAAAGTAATGGAATGTAATTGAATTGTGATACAATGCATGCTCCAGTGGCAGTTTCCCTAGCCATTTAACTATACTTTTTTTTAACATTTATTATTATTATCATCTTATATACTTTCAGTGTTAAAATACCTCCCCTATTTACTTTTGCAATTTATTATTTTAGTTTTAAATTCCTTCAGCATTTTTAGTCAATTATTCACCACTTCCTTTGGTAACTTATTCCAATCCCTGACACCCTTACCCACAAAAGAAAATTTTCTACTCACTTATGAATAAAATCGAGTGCCAACTTGTGCCCATGGTCATCTTTTCCCTTCCATACATTAATCCTCATCATTCTTCGACCAATATCCTTCCAAATATTATCACCGACATATGCATTGTATAATTCCAGCACTCTCTTCACCATCCTCCTGTTTTCCAATGACTCCCAATCCAGTTCCTTTACCATATCAGTTACTGAGTGAGTCCTGTGCCAATTTCCACAAACAAATCTAGCTGCTCTCCTTTGCACACACCGTATTCAAGCAATAGTTTGATCTAAGTTTTGTAATCCAATTCCCTCACTTCTCTGGTACATTCTCTTATCACTCTCTCCAGTATATGAAGGATTTTGTAAGCTTTTCCTGCCATCTGCCCAATGTGTAGTACCCAGTTGAGTTTATTATCAAATATTATGCCAAGAAATTTACATTTCAAGCCTTCAACAAGCAATCCTGTGCCAACCCCATAATCATAAACAACTTTTAGTTTTTTATCTGTGTACCTAATAAACTGACTTTCATTCCGTGTTGACCTTCGCAGTTAAATGTTTTATCCAGGTCACCCTGCAGCTGTTCAGTCTTCTCCCATTTTGATCCCATTATATACCATTTTGTCATCAACAAACAACCCAAATTCTAACTGTCATCCATCAACACAATTATTAATTAGAATGATGAATAGTAGTGGTCCCAATACATTACCCTGTGGCACTCCCATATTTACTTCCATCACTTTTGATATTGCATTTCCTACTGTAACACCTTGTTTCTGCCTTTATAGAATATACCCAGAAAGTCACTTTTTCATTCACTCCAATAGTTTTCAACATATTCAATACAATTTTAGGGCTCACTCAGACAAATGCTTTATACAGATCTAATGCTACACTATCTCCCTTGTTAAATTCACCTGAAATATCTTGCATATAGTCCACCATCTGAGATTCACATGAATAACCTTGCCTAAAGCCATGTTGCCAATTTGCAGACTAGTTTCTTTCCTCACAGACATTTCTGTTGTAGTTGCATATCAATCCTTCCACTGCCTAAAGCTGTCAAATTAATCAGTCTATAGTTCTCAGTCCTATTTTTCACCCCTTCTTTATGAACTGGTACTACTACTGATCTTTTCCAGTCTACTGGTAAGCAGCAAGACTCCAGACTAAGTTTGAATTGAATTTCAAGGTAAGATATAATATCATATCCCACTATCTTTAATGCATCTATGGTAATATTATCTACACCAGCCCTTTGCACTTTTTAGCTTTCTGAGTTCCCTCACAATTTCCTGAGGATCTATTTTAATCTTTGTAGTTTCCTCATTTACTTATATGGAAACACTCTTCTGATTTATTCCTTCTCATCCCAGGATGATAGTCCCTAGTGGTCTCATTAAACCAGTCACTCAATATCTCTTCCACTTCCAAATCCCCAGTAACATCTTCTCTATTCTTATCTACAATTATCTGAATAACTTCCCTTTCCCTCAGTTTTCTATCATAGCCATAGAAATTTCTAGATGCATCATGCAACAATAATATTTTTTATAATCACATCTTTAGCTTCCATTTTGTTGATATTAATTGCTTGTTTAGATGTTTTAAGAATTCTATACTGCCTTGTTGTCTCTTAACTCTGTAGTGTTCTCACTAACCTCTTTACAGTCAAAACAAAATGCAAGTAGTCTTTAAGTATACAGTACAGTTCTTTAACCTTAAAATTGGTTCAGAAGCCCGAGAGAAAATATTAAGGCACTATCAGTTTGACCATATTCTATGCATTCTATGCAAGAACATGAAAAAAATATTTTATATTGTAACATTCTTACTAGTATTGGAAGTTAATTAAAGATGGAAAATAGTGAGTCAAATTGCCCAGTTTAGGCTTTTAACTACTACCTCTGTAAATTTAAGACTGTGACAAAGTGGTTAGTACTTTGCTAGAATATTAGTGACAACTACTGAGACACCACGAAGAATACAAAAAAATAAGAAATTTGTGATTATATACCCGCAAAAATGATTACATTTAAATAATTATATTTGGAATTGGAAACAGTTGTAATGTGTCCAGATTTCTGGAATACCAGATAATGGAAAAGTGTTAGTACTAATATAAATCAAATAATGACTAGAAAAATACAATTTGTGGTCATAAGTTCATGCAGTACTTATACTTGGATAAAAATTAGTTATCGATTACAGTCAATTTTACCTAGCAGCTGGCATTACTATTTATTGACACACCTGTGTGTTGTCGCATGTGCATCTTAAGAGAACTGAGAGAAGCTGCAGAGTAACCACAACAGCTGCAAAGATGTGGCCGAAGTTTGCGGTGCACATTGTCTTTGTGCAACCTTAATTTTCGCATATTGGAGAAAGTGCGCCCACATACATCACATTCCCCTTCCTTTACTGGTTTAGTTTTTGAATTCATATCATGAATAGCCTGAAATGGAAAATCAGAGATGTTACCACTTTTAAAAAATAATTAATGATCAACTAGGACAAACAGTGACATGTATTTTTTTTAATAAAATGATGTATTATAAGAGAGCTTCAAACATTTATCAACCTGAGAAAGAAAACATGACATTCTTTACCATTTTTTTATTTGGGTGCACAGCAATGCACCCGCCAAGTCGAGTTAACAGCGGCACTGCCTACTCTTTTCCCAAAGCAATTCAGGCCATTTTTGAACCTCAATTTCTTCAGTCGTATTCATGCTACATGTCTCAAATTTCTGTCATGCATAGATATCAGCAATCTTAGCAAACGTACTAAATTTTATTTTGTTACTATTATTAGTTTGGATGTTATTTGGATGCCAACTTCAGCGATTTTAACACGCACTGACTGACTAATAATTATCAAAACTCTAAGGCACTTCCCGTAGCCGTAGAAAGCTGAAATTTGGTACATAGATAAAATTTTACCCACGTATTACAAGAAAAGTCTGAAACTCATAAATTTCCATATATCTACCCCTTACTTTCTACCCTAATAACTTTATATACCTCAGATTTTCATTGTAGACTGAGCTTACTATGTTTAACTAATGTGTTAAATTTTACTTCTTTCCTTTTCTTACCTTGGAAGTTACTGAAGTTCAAAATTTTATTTCGGCATGACACCCCGACATCAAAATTCCACTGTACTTCCAGTAATCCAAGAAACAAGTAATTTGGTACAAATTTATGGTTTCATCCCTAAATCATTAGAAAAATCTAATATTGATAATTTTCCAAGTATTTATTTAATTAAAATCCCAAACACGAAGAATTCTGGCATATATTTGTGGCTTAATTGGTTTGCTCCAGATGAAGTTATAAACCTGAGATTTCTATACTACATAGAGGTAAACAAGTTTAACCAATGCCTTAAATTTTACTTTGTTCCTATGCTTATTATGGAAGTTACTTGGAATTTACTTATAGTGGGGGTTAATTCTATGGAAATCGAGACTGGTCACCCAAGATGCACACTCATTGTTTGCAGAGAGCGTGGCATTGAAGTGATATTTCAAGTTTAAAGTTTCGTGTGAAATAATGCCGTGCAATAAACTTTACGAAGCTTGTCAGAAATGTTTTTCCAGTGAATTTTTAATGTGCAAAGAGGTGTCGGTGAGCTATGGAAGCATATTATGCAACAAAAAGAAATCATTCCCTAATGATATAGAAAGAAAAGTGATAGAAAATGTAACCAAAAAATGTAGTTTTTCCTAGTATTTTTACTTGGCGTGTATAGTTTGTTCTACTTTATCAATAATGATAGCGATGAGAAGAATGTTTTTTTAGCAACCTCAAGAAAAAAAGGATTCCTCGCTATGCCCGAAAAGAGATTTTCCCAATAATTAATCATTTGTATGGTTGGTAGTGTCACCATTTGAGTGAGAATATTTGTAATTAAAAAAAGTAAATAAAGCAAATATCGGTCCTGCTTACTATATACACAATTATTTTAATGGTAGTATTTTATAAGAAACAGTACAAAATATAATACGGAAATAATTATGTTCCACTCAAGGTTGGGGCGTCAGAGTATGTTTGGGTAGCAAGACGTTCAAATGAGGCCAAACTGAAATCATGTAGTTTATGGATGCACCCTTACAAAAACAAATGAGATACAACAAAAACAATTGTTGTAAAAATAGTACAAATTTTGTGTTTGTTTAGTGACAAGAAGTTAATACATTCTGTCCTGAACCATGTCTACTTTTTACGGTTTGTATAATCACATCACTTTCCAAAACAGAATGATTTCTCTGGGTGCTATAGATCGTGGATTTAAAATAAAAAAATCTGGCGACTTGGCCATCAAACAAGCATAATATTTAGCTGAAATGAAAGTCATATTATTTATTACTAGCTGATACCTACGACTTCGTACGTGTGAACTTAGAATTTCATTGCCAGAATTGAATATAGAAACCTGTTAGTAATATAGGATTGGTCCCAAACAACACCGAGTCAGCATAATATGACAGGAAAGCCATCACTATATCATTCTACCGTCGAACCTGTATCATGAAGAGAATCAATTTCCAACATATTTAAAAACAGAAAAACGAAGGTGCGGGGATGTGTGTGTGTGGGGAGGGGGGAGGTGGAGGAGGGGGAATTAACTAAGGGCAGCTTTATTTTAGCTTGGTCTTTTCTTCTTTATTCAGCATGAGTATCCGATTCTTGGGTTCTAATAACTTTACCTGTTTGTGCTCTGCTAGAGCTACACCTTAAGCCAGGTTTACGTCCGCAAGGCATGTCACAAAAGAAGACAAAATAAACTGATGCCAGAAACTTTTAGGCATATAAAAAATAATAGTACAGTTCAGAGCAAATCAACACCTATACTAAATAATAAGTTTTGTCTCTAAACAAAATTTACTAACAAATGATACACTAACAGACCGCGCGAAAAGCACAGCTTGAGCAACTGACAACATTACAGAATAATGCACGCATCCGTCTGTCTGTCACCATTTGATTAGTTCTCAAAATTTCGTGAGTACAACTGTTATTCATACTGAAAAAAATGTCCTGTGTCCTTCCTACAGATACAAAGTATTTCCTTGTCAAATTCCATCAATATCGGTATAGCCATTTAGTCATCAAAACGTAACAAAAAGACAGAAAGCTGAAATTTGGTACACAGATAGCATTTTACCCACGTTTTATAAGAAAAGTCCGAAACTCTTAAATTTCTATATATCTACCACTCACTTACCCCTAACGTGAAATTGCTTTCTATCCTAATAACTTAATATACCTCAGATTTTCATTGCAGAGTGAGCTCACTAAGTTTAACTAATGTGTTAAATTTGATTTCCTTCCTTATCTTGTTGAAATTCAAAATTTTATTTTGGCCATGACACCCCGACATCAAAATTCCACTATACTTCCAGTAATCCTAGAAACAAGTAATTTGGTACACATATATGGTTTCATCCCTAAATCATAATGAAAGTCTAATATTGGAGTTTTTCCCTGTATTTATTTAGCTACAACCCCAAACATAAAAAATTCTGGCACATATTTGCAGCTCTGGATGAAGCTATACACCTGAGAAATTTTTAATGCTTAGAGATCAGAAAGTTTAAACTAATACCTTAAATTTTACTTTGTTCATATGCTTAGTTTGGAAGCTACTGGTAATTTTGTTTATGGTGGTAGTGAAACTAACGGCAATTGCTCAGCTTGGGCGCACACCCATTTTTTTTACTGAAATTGAGGGCATAATATATACTTGTCAAATTCGAAAAAGAGTGAGGGAAATCTTAGCTTTTACATATTTATAAGTTTGATAAAGCAACACATTTGTGGTATTTATATAGGTTAACTAAAACATGGCGTGCATAATTGCCAAGTCATCAATTTTTTTATCCTAAATAAACAATCTATGACACCGAAAGAAACCATTCTGTTTCACAAAGTGAAGTGAATACACTGTAAAGTGTAGAGTTGGCTCAGACTACATGAACACGAGACTTGGCCTATTTTTACAAGAATTGTTTTTGTGGGATTATTATTTTCTACATAGTCACCTTTCAACCAAATAGACTTAGACTAAAAATATTCCAACTTTTTCATACAATAAGCATATTATAAGATTTCTGTTGTTAATTAGAACCCTGACCTCACAGAGAAAATCACAAGATTATTTTCGGTATGGAAACTGCCATGTTCTGGTTCATAGTAAAGGAAGAATATCCCTTGCAAATGATCAGTTTGAATGAAACAAATATGTGAAGACTAGCTGGTACATGATATACAAAGTGGAACAGTAATAGGGAAGGACTGATCAAAAAATTAAGAAATGTGTTTGGAAGGGAAAAAATTACAACAACCATAAGTTGGCACTTGATTTCGTGCGTAAGTGTGTGGTAAGATTTTCTTTCATTCCCATGGAATAATTTACCAAGGTAATTTATGATTAATTTACCAAAAATGCTGAAATAATTTAAAATTAACATTTGTATAGGAAAAAAGTAGGTAGGTGCAACAAACAGGAAAAAATGGATGCGTAGGGAAATACCACCGGAGCATGCACTCAATCACAATTACATTGAATTAAAATAAGTTAAAAATGAGGGGGAGATTAATAATTGTAGCAGAGTGCATGGCTTCTCACAAAGGAAGGGATTCTTGGATGGTTGCTAGGAGATAGTTTTTATACTGCAAGTAACAAATCCATAGTGAGATAGGTAACATTGTTCCAATGGTTATGATATTTTGTATTATGATTCCACTCTAGTGATCCATTGATATATTTTCCTTCTTGACGACCTATCACTGTTTTGGTACCATTAGGGACCATCCTAAATTATGTTACATAAATTACATGGTCTTTTAACCTCCTACTTGTCAAGCTATATCACAGTTTGTGGATTCCCCCTCCCCCAGTTAAGACATGTCACAAATTTTGCAATTTCAAATTTAGAGCTGGATTAAAACAGCACTTCCAACATGACATCATGAAACTTATGATCCCCACTCTCCTTGTCACGTCATGTCAGACATTAGTACCTTGTCCCCTCCTCTCCACAGTTAACATGTGATGTAGTTTATGAATGGTCCTTTATTTCCAAATACAAGATTGCCTAGTTTTAAAATCTTATAATGACTTGAAAATGTACAGATTATTTATAGTATTTCCCTTTTTAATATTGTTCATTATATACTTTATTGTACCTCTGCACCAACAGACACTCTTATTCTCTCCAAACATTACCAAAGACACAACACATTGTGCTGTTCAATTCTTCCGATGTTGAATCTATTATCTACACTTGAATTTAAGCACCCCAAAGACATGGTCAGATGATATTGTAACTTTGTACACATACACACCATTGGAGGTTATGTAAGTGATTAGAGTTTCAATTCTCCTTGACAGGTAGACTTGCAACCAGATGCATTAGTGCTGTTACCAGACCTGGTAGGGTATACACTGGGTGTGAACAGTGTCAGATGTTGAGTGATCACTGTGAAGGACATGGAGATGCTGCATGCTCATATGAAACAGTGTTATCAGCACCCGACAAGAGTTTGCAAGGTAACTCAAGGTACCATTCCATTTGGCTGGCTGGATGAATCATGCAATATTTAAAGTCGTGGGGCATATGGGTGTGACAGTGGCTTGATGTTGGACTGCATGGGACAACAAGCATACTCATTGTCAACACTCTCATTGACCACATTTGACCACCACAAGGGAGGATCACTATACTGTGCACCAAGCATATCGAAACCCTTTCATGTCTGTGCCTCCCAACTGAGAACAAGTAATGGAATCCCTGTAATATTCTGTCATCTTGTACCATTGGTTGGAGACTAGCAGAAGCCCGGATAAGGGAAATACTGTCCCATGTAAAGGCTGCCACTAACACCACAACATAAATAGCTGTGCTTGGAGTTGTGCTTGGGACTGCAGATGAATGGCATCGCACTGTGTTCAGAATTGAATCACATTTATGCACTACCTCTGATGAACATTATTAGCGAGTATGGTGGAGATATGGAAAAAGGTCCCATTCCACCAATCTTTTGAAGAGACACATTGGTGTCACTCCTGGTGTGGGAAGCCATCAAAGTTACAGCTGATAGTGATTGAGCGAACTCTGATGGCACAACAATATTTCCCAAGCATCCTGCATCCTCATGTGTTACCTCTCATGTGACAGTATGGTGGTGCCATTTTTCAACAGGACAATGCTCATTCACACATGTCACATGTATCTATAAACTGTCTGTGTGATGTTGAGGTACTCCTGTGGTCAGCAAGATCCTGAGGTCTGTCCCAAATATACAGGGGTGGCCCTAGGATGGTGCGAGCGGTGCGATCCCACCGGGCGCTGTCATATGGGGGATGCCGAAAATGCAGCGATAGATCGTTTGTGCAAAAAATGAAAAATAAATTCTATAATAACCCATTTTGTTTTCACATGTTATTTTAACACACTAATCATCCAGATGAGTTTATAAATGTAAGAGCATCAGCTTAATGGACAGCTGTATGTCGTCATAGAATCCAGTAAACTGGAATTACTCGAAACAAGAAAATCACAACTCTCCAGTGCCGCGTCGCGCCACACCTCCCGCACCTGTTTCCTGCATTTTGGGCTGTAGTCTAGGAGTTCATTCACATGCGAGTGCATGTTCATGGAGCAAGACACATCACACTTATCTATTTCTAACATGTTAGACCTTAGGTGATTGCAATGAACGTTAGTATCATAAATATTTACAAAGCATAATGTATATTTTACGGACAAGACACAACATTACCTACAAAAACTATCTGGCTCACCAAACTTATTAAAAAAAATCAAAGCAAAACTGAGAAGGCTTCAAAATTTCTTGCAATATTTTTTAGAGAAATCATCTTAATCATAGTCATTGGAACTAGTTCAAATGTGACAGAAGAAAACTTATTTAATAGAATTTCTTCAGACAAGGCTTATGATAATAAAGAGCAGCATGTACGTGAAGATTTGGCTCTGGCATAATATTACAGAATGAGGCATACCAGACATACCGCCACCATCGCCTTTTCAAAGTACAAATAATGATATTTAAAAATGGTTGCTCATTGGCTCTGCAGGCAGAGATGAAATAATTATTCGAGCAATGGAAAAATCCAAGAAAAAATCATGGACGTCATTTTCAAGTACGCATTTTCAAAAGAGTAATGCCAAATGGAGAAACTTATAAAGGAAGATGGTTTGTTTGCTCTAAATCTACAGATATTGTTTTTTGTTCTGTTTATTCAACAGAAGATAACACACTTACTTGGGAAAAAATGATTTTATGACTGGAGCTATTTATCAAAGCGTCTAAAAACTCACTAAATTTCTTCATATCAGCAGCACACCATGCACAGTTGGATAGAAGCATTTATTCCATTAAAGAACTTCAGTGTAATAGACAAGCATTTGTAAATACAGATTGAAGACGAAAAATTACGCTGGGTTGCTACCCTCGAATGAATGATGTTAAAAATAGTCTATTCAACATGCAATAATTTCTTGTTGAGAGGAAGCTTTTGATCTTAAATACTTTGAATAATGGTAACTTCTTGAACTCCGCTGAAGCCAGTCCCAAGCCCGGTTGAAAAAAGAGGAGGGGAGGGGTAACACATTGTTAAAAAAAAACCTTGGTTCACCTGGCCCGGGTGATAGTACCATGTGAGGGCCCTTGCCAGGGATACGGTGAAGACCTCAACGGCAGTGAAGGTGGAGATGAAGATCATCGGTAGAGCGGAACTGGTGGAAGAGGCAGGCCAAATCCACTAGCGTCTGTTCTGGAATCCAGCGGTTAGTGGTCAGCGTCTGTTCACCTAGTTGGTGCGGCTGATACATATGCTTCTTGATCTCAACAATCAAGTCGTACCCATGTAATCTTCACTGAAGATTGCCCCAAAACAATTTCAACTTGAATAAGCATGATGGAACAAAAGGAAAAAATTCCACTACCCCAGGCATCAGTCTCTAAACTGATTTTTCCTGGTCATCAGATTCTGGGGGACCAGGAACATCATGTACAGAAGAATCGGAGCTTCTCAAAATCTCTACGACCAAAACAGAAAAACTTCATAGGAACTCTCAACACAAACACTCTCTCCAAAGTAGGTAAACTCAAACAACTCACAAACACCATGGAAATACTGACCTATAAAATACTGTATCTTCCTGTGAGTCAAAATCAAAAGCATCTCCTGTTTTTAAGATTGTTTACTGGAAAAATATATACCTCATCAAGAATAATGTTGAAACTAGATACACAAATATAAAGAGTTTTCAATTATTAATCGTAATTTATTCTATAGTTTATTGATTAGATTATCAAATTGTTTGGGAAAATACAATTCAAACTTTCATTTTTATGCACAATCTAAAGATATTTTTATTTGGTCAAATTTTTAATAACAAAATTAATTGAGCACCAAATTAAACAAATTTTATCAATTTTACCTTGTGATTTCGTAACTGTTTTGTATTTTTGAAGCCTTTACCACATACATCACAAAGAAATGGACGTTCAGTTCCATGAATCCGTTTATGGAGGTTAATCAGTTTGCTGTAACTAAAGTAAAATAGATTTTATTACATATTTATTAATGCAGTTAGTCAATTGACAGTACATTTTGCACAATTCATGTTGGTTGAGTCATTATGATTATACAGGGTCCGGCAATAAAACCTCCCTCATTTTAATGTGTTGTCACATAAAAACTAAATATGATAGAGAATAATTACTTTTATTTATGAAAAATACATACTTTGCCATTTTTAATTATTTGGTTTTAAAAATTATATCTGCCCTCCATTGTTGACACATTGACAAAGTCTATCCAGAAAGTTCTCCATACATTTTCGCGTCATTTCTCTTGGAATGGCTGCCAATTCTTGGGTAATGGCCTCTTTAAGTGCTTGCAGTGTTGTGGGACGCTGTTTGTACACTATAGGCTTTAAGTGTCCCCAAAGATTGGTGAATGTTGCATAGACACATTCACACGCGCCAAATTTTCCGGCGTTGTTGCAGTCCGAGGACGGCCTGTAGGTTTTTTTTTTTTAGTGCTGAACCTGTCTTTCTAAAGTTTGGCACCCACAGTTGAATAGTTTTTCTATCCGGGACACGATCATGTAGGCAAAGTTCGAACCGTCTCCAAAAATCTGAGAACAACTGTTACGAATAAATTCGTCCACAACAAACGCACGATGCTCACCAAGCCATGACATGACGCACACTGAAAATGGCAGGTACACCTCTTTAACCCTGCAGTGGTCGTGTGGATTACATATGTAGTCCACTCAAGCCATTTCTAATGGGACTTATCAGAGCGCGACCACTGCAGGGTTAAAACAAAACACATTCCACATCAGTATCCTCACTACAACCCGCACGCCGACTACGTGAAATATGGGAGGTTTTATTGCCGGACCCTGTATATTGGTGCATATAAAAGATGGGACTTGTACAGATGAATAATACATGTGAAAAACCAACAAAACACGAAGATATATTAGTTACAAGATGATATTCAGAAATTCTAAAGTACTACTTTTTATGACAAAATTTGTATGAGAATTATTCCATTTTGAACGAAATCTGTCTTGTGTCTTCAAAGCTGTTCAAAATTTATTGCAGTTATACCATTTTGATCAAAATCACAAACATTGGGCCCACTTTTAGCATAGTTTTATGTCATTTTGCTTCAAAAGTTGGCCAAAAATTACCGGATTAAAAAAATTATAATAAGAATTAAACAAACATATTTTGACCAGAAGTGTAATTATTATGTTTTGTTTTCCAGCTCCACATTTATTAAATTTCATTAATATTGATTATTTTACTGGAGAAAATCAAAGATTAATATTAACTGTCCCTTACCAATCAAAACATCTTCTTTTATTGTCTATTGTTATGAAAATCACCACTATAGTTCACACTAAGACATGTTAGTGAACTTTGTCAAAACATTCTGAGAGATGCTGATAATCTGAACGCAAAATTTTATAACAATTACTGATTTGTAGTAAATCAGTAATTCAAAACAAATAAAATAAAGCAACTTTCACACCAAAATGAATTTGTGAGAAAAACAGTTTTAGGCATGTGAATGAATGGTCACTCACAGACAGTCTCTGTGATCATTTCTGGTCACACAGCTACTGCTTATGACAGTTCTTGGATAATGGAAGTCAGGAACCATGATAACTCTGGAAAGGCAAATAGGAATTTGCATACCAACACAACCGTGCAATGAGGCATTCCAGCCCAACCAAACCTGGGTAGCCCCCTCTCCTAGGTAGGAGTGGGAACTTTTATTTTCATCACCATCACAATTAATATCCATGCCACCTTGACACAAAGACAGACCTGAGCAATTTACAAATTTTCCTCCACTTGATCAAAGAGTCAATGCGGCTAAAATTCAGCTCCATTTATTCCCACAGTTTGGGTAAAGAAACCTTTCATGGGCTCAGTTAAAACCTAACAAATTTAAGATAGGACAGGAGCATGTTGGAAACATTGTCAACCCAAGACGTTCTCCCACTAGCATCATACAGCAGAACAGGCTATTTAAGAACTCTTCTACGGTCATCAGCACATAATTGTTCTAAAAATCTCTCAGAATCTTGAGATCAGTTATGGAAGTGTGCAATAAATCATTCGCAATGAGTTGGAATTTCGAAAACTATAGGCTTGATGTGTTCAAAAGTTGATGAACGCAGAGCAGAAAGCCATGCAGTTTGAAATTTCTAGGAGCACACTAACAGTTATGAGGGGTATGGTGACAATTTCTTGAAAAAAATTGTGACATGCGACGAGACTTGGGCCCATCATTACACCCCTATGGAGTGCTGAAAGAATGGCGAAGATGCACTGGTGAAAATGAAGACGATATTGCCAGTAGGAAAGGTCTTGGCCACTCTGTTCTGCTTGTTGATTTTCTTCAAAACAGTGATCCATTAATTCTACCTGTTTCTGTGATAGTCTTAGCCAATTTGAGCTGCCAATTGGTCAAAAATGTGTGGCATTCCTACCAAAAGTGTGTTGCATCTCCAAAACAACTTTTTATGTTACCAGAATTTAAAAATCATTAGACTGTTGGAGGAAGTGTATAGGTAAGAAGTGAAATGGTCTAAAAAAAATAAGAAAAGTGTAAATTCTAAGTTATTTTGAAAAGTGTATTAAAAAAGGGGCCAGTTTACAGTTGATTCACCCTATGGCACAAATTTCAGAACTGAAGAGATTTTTCAGGGATAGTTTCAGCAAATGGAAGGATGGCACAAGTACAGTAGAGTCGAAGAGGGAAGAGTCCAAGGAAATAGTAAAAAAAGTGTGAAGAAATATTTATTCCAAAACAGAAAATAGAACCTACATATTATAATAGGGAGATGAGGGTGTTAAAGAGAATGTAACAGAGTTAAGACACAGCAAATCAGTAGTGAATACTTGAAACAACTAAACAAGGAATAAATAATAGCAAAGAAGGTGGCTAAAGATGGATATATAGAATATTATTGGTGCAGGAGGATCACTGACAGATGCAACTAGAAATTTCTATGGCTATATTACAAAACTGAGGGGATAGGAGGGAGTTGATACAATTATAGATAAGGATGAAGAAGAAGTTACTGAGGATTTAAAAAGGCATAGACGTTAAGTAACTGGTATAATGAGACCATTAGGGACTGTGATGGGAGAGTACAAGTGTTTAAGCCTATGTCACAGGAAGATGATGAAGATATAAAGATAATAAATGATTAAACTGAAGAATTAATCAAATATAGGAATGGGGAACAAAATCTAAATATCATGGATGATTGGAATGCAGTATTAAGAGAAGGAAAAGGGGAAGAATACTTTAGGAAGTTTTGGTCCAGGGGAAAGAAATGAGCAAGGAAGCAGATAAATTTTCTGAAAAGTACAAACTCATTGTTGTGAACCCACTATTATAATCATCTTTGAAGAATATACTCCTGGATATCCAGGGGATACAGGTAGGAATCAGTTAAATTATATCATGTTCAAACAGATCTTCAGGAGTAAAGTTCTAAACTCTAAAGTATATCCTGAAGCTGACATAAACTCTGACCACAATCTGGTGGTTATGAAGTGCAGGCTGAAATTCAAGAGAATAAAGAAGCAAAACAAGCAGAACAAACTGAAAGTGAACAAATTCAAGCAATCCAACATGAGAGAGAGAAATTTGCCGAGATGGTAGACATGGGTCTAAGAAATAACACTGAAAGGAGTTCAACTGAGGATGAATGGAATGTATTGAAGAGAGAGATAATCAAAGCTGCTGAAGAGACATTAAACTTTAGGAAACAAGCTACCCATAAACCCTGGTTCACAGAAGAAATTTTGTGCCAATAGATTGGAGGAGAAGGCACAAAAATTCTATTGAGATAGAAGAATACTTCCAAATCTATATAAGAATCAGAGAATCATTAGAGACATGCATCAGTTAAAAATCATTTGAGACAAGGATGTAGTCTATGCCCCATTAATATTCAATTAGTTTGAACAGGAAGCAATAAAGGAAGTAAAAGAAAAACTTGAATGTGACAAAAGTGTTCAAGGAGAAAAAATCACTATGCTACAATTTGTTAGCAGAACAGAGTGAGGATCTTGAAAAATCACTGGCATGAACAAAATAGTGAAGGAAGATTTTGGACTAGACATAAACCAAAGCAAGAAGATGTAGCAATGAAATGTAGTAGAAATGATAGTGATATTAATAGATTAAATATAAAAATATGACTGGATGCAGTAGAAGAAGTAAGTAAATTCTATTACTTAGGAAGTTAAATTATGGCTATGGCTGAAGCAGGAATGCTGTTACAAGCAGAATAAATCTTTTTGTTTCAAATACAGATATAGAACTCAGAAAATTTTACGGTAGTGAAGTGTGGACTTTCGGAATACCAGAAAAAATAAAAATTGAAGTCTTTGAAATGTGGTGCTATAGAAGAATGCTAAAAATTAAGTGGACAGATAAAGTACGAAATGAACATCTTTTAGAAATGATGGATGAGGAATGAAATTTATTGAAGAGATTTACAGAAAGAAAAGACAGGATGGTAGTCCCATTTTATGACATGCGGGACTGGTTAATTTGTTAGTGGAAGGAACACTCGAAGGTAAGAACCGCAGATGAAGACAAAGATTAGAATATATGAAGCAGATAATTGAGGACATGGGTTGTGAAGGATATATTGAGATGAAGAGATCAGTGCAAGATAAGAGGTGGAGGATTGCATCAGACCATTCAAGAGAATAGCAAAAAATTAAGAGACTAAAAATTTTTAAATTCATGCTGGGGATATATGAAATCCAAAAAAGCGTAAGGGGGCTGGTATAGATAGTATTATCATGGATGTCTTAAAGATAGCAGGATGTGACATTGTACGTTATCTTGAAATGTTATTTAAACCAATTCTGGATACTTGTTGCTAACAGATTGTAACAGAACAGGCATAATGCCTTTATAGTAATTTTATTTAAGGTAATAGAATTTACATCTATGGATACGTTGGTTATGTAAGCTCTCTGAAGTACAGATATAGTAGGATTATCGCTGATGATGCATGGCGTGTGGATTGTAGTTAAATGTTGATCCGCTTTAGACGTGATTTCTTAAGTGTTAATCTTTATTAAATGTATTGTAATTATAAACAATTTTCCTACCTTATAAAATAAATAAACCTGCAATCTTCGGATCTACCAAATGTCTGGTAGTTAATTTCTTCGTCGAGATTTAAGAATACATGATACAAGAAGATAATAAATTTTAAAATAGCTACATGGCAATACCGCGACAGGACAGTGTGTTTTGAAGTGGGATTAATTAAAAGCATAATTAACCATGGACACACACTGAAACAAAAGGTAGGAAAAGTGAATTACATAAAGTAACAATAATTAACAAGCGAGCAGCCATTACCACCGGAACGCGACAACCGAATTGAGCCGACGATTCCCGAGGAGAGCCGATCCGCTCAGTATTATTCAGAACGGCGCATAGATAACACCAGCAGCGGGAGCGATACGACCGACGCGGAGAACCAACTTCATTTACGGGAGACTGCAAGGGGCGGCATTGCAGGCGGGACGCAGTCCTAGAAGCTAGCAGTTCTCTTCAAAAGGAAAGTGCCAAATTTTTTTATCTTTGTAAGAAACACAAACTGACATGAGAAAATTTTCATATGAAAATTTGCATTGAGAAAAATTAATTTTCATAAAGAAAAAAAAAATTAAATTATTTTCTTCACGAGTAAAAGTCAGTTTGAGTTAATATTGAAAAAAAATTAGTTTCAACTTTCCTGGGGAATTTTATTAATTAATAGTGGTTACCTTGTTTGCATTTCATTGCATGCAATAGCGTACACCTTGTTTAACAATAACTGTGATTAGTGTTGGAGCAGAATTTATCTGTTTTAATTGTAATTTTTTTTTGTTTGCTTGCTGGTTCGGTGGATATTTTTTCTTTGCAATCAAAATGTTGGGCGATTGTATTGAAAGTGTTGACAACATGGCTACAGAAATGAGTGAAATGGTGGAGGGGATGGCAGCAATAGGAAGTGAGTCCTTGAATGACTCAGGTCCTGAGTTCACAGATGGGTCAGTCCGTGCTATCTTGGTACAGTTGCAATCGTTTCAAAAATCAGTAGAAAGTAATTTAAAATCAGTAGAAAGTAATTTGAAATCAGTAGAAAGTAATTTGAAGGCTGAGCTTGGGGGTCGATTACAATCACTTGAGAGTACAGTAGGGAATTTAAATAAGTTGGCAGAAGACAATGTCCGCCAATTAGGGAATGTCCAATTAGAATTAAGACAACATAATGTTGATTGTAAGGAACAAGCTGAACGGCTAGCGGAACGGCTAACTAGGTTAGAGCATAGTGTGAGTAGGGAGACAATACTGTTACGACAGGATAACGAAGTACTCAGTAAACAGTTAGTTGTCGGGGAAGAAGTCAATGTAAGTCACGGGAGGCGACTGGAGGCGGTAGAGAATCACTGTATCCTTTTGGGGAAACACATCAAAGAAGATAAAGAAAAGGTAAACAGTGTGGTCGTAAATGTCGAGTTGATTTCACAGAACTTGGGTAAGTACCAATTATCCACAGCAGCGTTGATAGAAGATGTTACTAGAGTGAAAGTTCCGGCAGTAGAAAGGGAGGATGTATCCAATGTCAGGGGCCATCATTCGACTTCAACAGCAGCGTGGGTCGAAGAGAAAATTGAATGGGAACAATTTGATGGTGATGGGCATATGCACCCCATTGAATTCATTTGGGACTTTGAGGGCTTTGCACCTTTCTCCGTTGCTTCTGAAAAACAGCGGATCGAGATGGTTCGTTGGTACTTGGCCGGAGGAGCGAGGCGATGGGCCGACTGGTTTGCTGGCAATTGTAACACTTTTAATGAATTCAAGAGGGAGTTTCTACGACATTATTGGTCGGTGGATAGGCAGATAGGCGTACATAGAGAATTGTTAAGGGAAGAAACTTATGTGGCCGCTAAGGGGACGCAGAAAGACTTTTTCATGATGTGTGCTGTCTCATGCAAATACCTCGATCGGAGTGAAGTGCCAGAGCATAAAAAGATAAGAGTGATATCATGGGGAGACGCAAGAACTGTGCGACATAGGAAGGAATGGTGGGCAGCCTTGGTGGGAATGACTAGTGTGTGTGAGAACCACACCGGGAATTCGAGGGGAACGCCAGTAGGTGTGAAAGAAGAGGATGTTGTAGAAGAGTACCCGAATGATGGAATAAGAGGAGTTTTCAAGGTGGTTTCTCGAAAATCTTATAAAAGTGTAAAATTGAATGGGTGTGTGGGGTCAGGCACTGATTGAAAGTGCATTTATATGCAGACAAATCCTCCACGTTTCTCACTTTTCTGAGGCCATTAGGGTCCAAAAAGAGGTATTTTGTTTTTAACTTACGATTAGAAGTTCAGCTTCGACATAGGCAAAGTAATAGGACCAATGTGAAAAACAATTAATAATAATAATAACTCATGTCATGTTGTGTTTCGTAGGTGAAGTGTTAGCCGTTGTAGCCCTGTGGCAAGGTGTGCATTTGGGGGACAAAGAAAAAAAAAAAACACTATGAAGATCAATATCAACTTTTGTTCAACGAGTGGTGTTTGATTGTCTTCTTCTTTGTTTTGTTTTAATGTTCCATTGTATTTCTTTCTCCATTTATATGTGACTTCAAGGTTTGTGCAATAATGTTAAAAATTATTGTTATTAACATAAGAGTAGTCGAGTGGCTGCCAGCCAAATTTTTTGTATTTCATAAGTCATTTCATTTGTCTGATATGTATAATCATTTCAATCTTAGTTTAAGGGTTACCTGGCGACGGAAGTCGGGGCTTTGTTAATGCCAACTTCCGCCTGGTTCCATCGGTGGGAGTGTAACAGAACAGGCATAATGCCTTTATAGTAATTTTATTTAAGGTAATAGAATTTACATCTATGGATACGTTGGTTATGTAAGCTCTCTGAAGTACAGATATAGTAGGATTATCGCTGATGATGCATGGCGTGTGGATTGTAGTTAAATGTTGATCCGCTTTAGACGTGATTTCTTAAGTGTTAATCTTTATTAAATGTATTGTAATTATAAACAATTTTCCTACCTTATAAAATAAATAAACCTGCAATCTTCGGATCTACCAAATGTCTGGTAGTTAATTTCTTCGTCGAGATTTAAGAATACATGATACAAGAAGATAATAAATTTTAAAATAGCTACAAGATGACTGAAAAAGTGTGATAGTAATACCAATCCAAAAGAAACAGTGTCGAAAATTACAGGCTAATCATCCTGACATGAGTGGTAGGCAAATTAATGGAGAGATTTATATACAAGTCAGAGGTGTCTGTGAATGTAAGTGGCATTTAAGTCAGTGATATATCTTTAGGCAAGGCTACTCATGTGAATCACAGTTATTAGGTTAAATGCAAGATATTTCAGGTGAAATGGATAAGGGAGGCCAAATTGATAGTGTAACATTATATCTTTCAAAGGCTTTTTACAAAATGAGCCAAATGGTGCTAAATAAGGTGAAAACTACTGGAGTGGATAAAAAAGCGATTTACCAGTATCAGAAGAATTGAGAGTTAAGATTGGAGTGCCACAAGGTAACCTATTGGGACCATTGCTATTCATTATTAAAATTAATTACTGTGTTGCAGTTAAATATTTGAAATTATGAATAGAGGATTTCCCAGCATATCACTGCTATATAATCTTCGTGGGTTCACTGCCATTTTGTGTAGGTGAAAGACAAGCTTTTGGCCACAAACTCTGCCGCCACCTTCTGGCCACAAGCTCACGCTGTGAGGTCCAGAGCCGCAATGCCAGTCTCTGGTGCCGACATGTCCTTTTAAGCTGGAGGACGACTGATACCTATGGAACAGCTTTTGCAATTCCACCAGGATCCTGCCAACAGACGCCATTGCTCAAGATACACAAGAGAACTCTGCACCTGGCTGCAAGAGATGCGTGCAGTACAAAGGGAGCACAGAACGACCACCCTAATGCTAGAAAACAGAGAACTGTGGCAGCTAGTAAAAGCACTGAAACAGCAGCGTGACCTGAAGATTGCCATAAACAGACCGGCGAAGGGGGAAGCCCCTACAAAAAAAAAAAAAATTGCACAACAGTATACCCCCACGGAGTACGAGCTGACAGCAGCTGAACAGCAGGAGGCGGACAACATGGAGAGGCAAGCAGACAAAGTCCTCAACACTCCACCAATGGATCAACCCCCCTCACGACACCAGAAGAAGTCTGGAGAATTATCCACAGGCTACCGGCGAAACAATCTTCAGGATACAACAAAGTAGAAAATCAACATTTGAAAAATCTCCCTAGGAAAGCCATAGTACTACTAACCCACATTTTCAATAGTTTTCTACTTCAGTGCTACTTCCTGATGGCATGGAAAACGGCAAAAGTAATGGCTATACCCTAGCAAGGAAAAGACCACCACTTGGTTGAAAGATACCACCCAGTCAGCCTACTTTCCTCAACATCAAAAGTTCTGGAAAGATTGCTGATCAAAAGACATAACTCCAGCCTCAAAGCAAAAAAATCCAAGAAGAACAATTTGCTTTCCAAAGCCAAGTGGCAGCAACCAGCCTACTCCTTAAAATAACAGAGGACATCAGTAAAAACTTTAGTTATAGTAAATCGACAGTAGCCATCTTCTTCAATGTGGAAAAAGCGCACAATAAGGTCTGACATAAAAGTCTGATCTACAAACTTCACACCCAAACCAAAATAAACCACTGTTACATAAAACTTGTAGGAAGTTAACTGAACAACCATCAATTCTAAGTAACAGTGGATGGTCAAAGATCATCGATCCACAAGATCCCGGCAGATATCCCACAAGGATCAGTTATCGCGCCAACTCTCTTCAACATTTATATGAATAATATACCAACACCACCACACGTAAAGAAGGCACAGTTCGCTGATGACAACATGCTCTATGCCAGTGGAAACAGACACGACTTCAACATCACCCATCTGCAAAGGGTATAGATGTGTTTACAGACTGGTGCTGAAAGAACAGAATAAAAATCAATGCAAATAAATGTGCACAGATCTATTTCACAAAGAATAGGCCCATCCTACCTGGCCAACTCACCGTAATGGGTCGAGACATAGCCTGGGCACAACAGCATCAGTATTTGGGAGTCACACTCAATAAAAAGCCTCTCGTCTGAAAGCACATATTAGACCAAAGAAGCATCCAACCTAGCTCCAGTGCTTAGCAACAAGAACTTAAGTACCACAACAAAAATCCAGCTGTACAAATTTGTAATCATACCCTATCTGCTCTACGGATACCAAATATGGAGAATGGCAAGCCCATCCAACATCACAAACATTCAAAGAATCCAAAACAAGTGTCTCAGAATGATACTAAACATACAACATTTCACATCAATGGATTAGGTACACGAGGAAACTAATACAGAAAGAATACTGAAATATACAACCTAACTTTCCAATGCATAGTAAGCATAGACACAAGAAGACACAACATCGGTAGTTTAGCCATTTTGGGCACAATAATGCCAAGGACGTGGCACAGACATGAAGTGCCACTCAACATTATACACAAGCAAGCATAAAATCAACACACTAACATCTGTGGGGTTTTTTCACCAAAGGTCATCTAAGATGACCACAGTCATGGTTTTCCACCCTAAAGTGTAAATAAATTGTGCCCCTAAAAAAAATCCTTACCTGAGCAAATTGACAAAACTACCAAAGGTCATGGGGTCAATAGAAAAGGGGGGGGGGACATTACGGGCACAATACGGAGCTGTGGCTGGCAGGAACTACGGAGTGCAGTCGTGGGAAGCAGAGGGGCGCTAGCCTTTAAAAGGACACATTGGCACCAGAGACTGGCATTGCAGCTCTGATTGTCACAGTGTGAGCACCAGGCCTGAAGATGTTGTCGCCAAAAGTTTGTCTTTCACCTACACAATCTGGCAGCAAACCCCTTGAAGATTATATGGTATCTGAAATTAGATTGTTTGCTGTTCATGTCATGTTATATAATAGGATCAAAATGGTTGAACACTGTAAACAGCTGCAGGGTGATCTGAACAGGATATATAGCTTGGTGGATCAACATGAGATGAAGATAAATGCAAGGAAGAGTCAGCTTATTATGAGCAAATATATAAAAAAAAAACTTAAGTTTTATTATGATTATAAAGTGGGGAAGAAATTGTTTGTTGAAGACTTGAAATGTAAATACCTTAGCATAACATTTAATAACAAACTCAACTGGTCAGGACACATTGGACAGGTAAAAGGTAAAGGTTTCAAAGTCTTTCAGTTGTTGGAAAGAGTGACAAGAGAAGTAAGACAATTGCTCGAATATGGTGGTGTAGTATGGAACCCACATTTTTGGTATCAAATACAGGTATTGGAGAGAGTGCAGAGAAGGACTTCTAGATTTGTCATTGGAAATTTCTGCAGACCACAATAAGTAGGATAAAGAAGCTGGAATAGGATCCATTGGATGAAAGGAAGAGAGTGAAAAGAGTCACAGGAGTTAACAAGACATATATTGGTAACTAGCTGACCCGACAGATGATGTCCTGTCCAAATGTCAGTAAATTTGTTTGTGATTGTTTTGTGAATTCGTGAAAAGTTATTGAAAATGTGGGAAATGAGAGGAAAAAAACAACACATTTCTGGGCGAGCATTTATTCATTAACAATTGTGTCCCTAGATATTCAGTTTGAGGAGGAGTACATTCAGAAGTATGCCAGTCGGAAATTTTACATTTGAGATGAATTCTATTAGCAGTTCACAGCTGAAATGATGGAAATAACTGATGTTCCTGGAATATGAATGACTTGGAATCATACTGTTTTGTTCAAAAACTTAGGTCCGCGTTGCATTTAGTCAGAATTTCATGTTAACCAAATTATTTATTTTCTTCCATTAAACATGAAATCTCAATTAATGTCAAGGTGTTTTATTTACATTTTGATTTCCATTATCGCATGATCAAACCAGTTTTGGTTGTTCATCGTTTGGTTTAATGCCTCCAAAGACTTTTTATGTGTCATCATACATTCATTCCAAAAATTCAATTTGCATTGCTGCAAAAAACTTTTGCCATTGCACAGTTCTTCAGAAAGTTGCACATTGGAGTTTCATTGATTTGTGTATTCAATGGCAACTTGACTGCTGAATGAATTGTTTGACTGCTGTCCAACAACGTAGCTACAATTCTTGATGAAGCAAGTGCAAAAGCAATTTCATTCTGTGAGTGATTAGTTGCCAAAATCAATGAGATCAAAAAAGTTTTTCCAGTTCGACTGGGAGCATTTAAGAAGAAATTTCCTCTAAATCCATGGTTCAAAACTTTCGTGAGAGTGTCCTATGCTTATTTTTGTTGCCGATTCAACAGCAGAACATTTGTTCGAGCTGATCTCACAGTGCACCACAATCATTCATTTTTCGTGTTTCAACTCTTGATTAAATGTATCGTGCATCAAATGATTAAGTGCTGTCATGTATAATTGAGGTAATACCTTGTTCAATTTCATCAAAGCTTTGTCCTCAATTGATATCAATGGAATAGAAATAAAATAACTATATTTGTTCAACAGATCGTGAAATATCACAAAAATAAAAGCAAAGGTAATTTTATTTTAGTTTAGGCTGGAATGCGTTTTTCTAAAGTTTTCTCCAGACCTACCAGTATTTTTATTCATCAGACAACATTCAATTGAGTTATTTCCATCCCAGGAGCATAAAGAACAAAACAAAAAAAGAATTACACATCTCCATCATTCAAATAAAGTTTTGTGGTCTTGAGTTCAGTCAAAAAATCACAGAAAAACGCACTTTCCGTTTTCACAAAATTTTCCTGGCAACTTTTCCAGATTTTTCTTTCTCTACAAATCTTATTCAGACTGTCATGAACATTAAAAAAAAAAAACCAGTTGGTCCATGAAAAAGCACTTTTCTGAGTTTTCTAATTTTGTGGGGAACTTTTCCAAGTTTTCTTTCTCTAAAAACCCTATTTGGACTATTATCAACATGTAAAAAAAAAAAAGGCAAATCAGTCAATTTTCCCAGGAACTTTTCCACATTTTTCTTTATCTAAAAAGTTTATTCAGACTGTTATGGACACTTTTAAAAAATAAAAATGGTTCATAGAAAAAAAGTACTTCCAGTTTACCCCAAATTTTCCAGTTTTTCTTTCTCTTAAAACCTTTTTCTGACTATTACCAACACTTTTTTAAAAAATAAACAGCCAAATTGGTCCATAGAAAAAAAGCGCTTTTTGTTTTTCCTGAATTTTCTGTCAACTTGTTCAATTTTTCTATCCATTAACATTTTATTCAGACTATTAAGGACATTTAAAAAAATCAGCCAAATTGGTCCATAGTAAAGGTACTTTCAATTTTGTCAAACCTGGATTCAGTACAAATAATATCAGCTGTGTTCACTATACAATTAAAGAAAAATGCCCTCCCATGAGTGTGATTATGATGCTGAGAAATGGGTCATCAGCCACATTACAGAAGAGTGCATGCAGACTTAGGGCCTATATAACGAATTAACAGATCACCTGAAAACAGCAGCACCTTCAATTCATTGTACTGAACATGTAGACAATTATTATTGGTAGATATGAATCTAATTGTTGTCTTTTTTGCCCAACTATAAGAAAAAATCTAGTGTATTATTTTGGCATTATTTTCTACAGTAAGCACAACTTATATCTTTATGCATCATCTGAAATTGTGAGAATAATTAAAAAAATACCAAAAATTGTGCGAAATACCAGAGATTATTGTAACTTACCTTGTTGTTTTATAAGGGCATTCATCACAAGAAAACAAGTCCATATCTATCACATGGCATCGCCACAAGTGTGTGCTCATGCCATTCCAGTGACAATGAGTATGTCCACATTCAGGGCAGGAATACTGGGCTCCGGCATGACAGCGGCGGTGGTAGTCAATATTTGCACGGGAACGTAACCTCACAGCACAGTTGTCTACATTGCATCTGAAAGTCAAAGAAGATTGCAGTCATGAACAATCATATTTTACAAAACAGCTAAAAAAGAACTGTCAAATATTTTTTATGGTTAAAAAACTACACAAAAAATTATTTAAAAAAAAGCCATAATACAAAATTACCTAAAATCCAATTCTTCTTCAGTTTCTGTTTCAGAAGATACCATTTTCAAACCATTATTCTGAGTTGGTTCATTTCTTGACCCTTTTGGTCGACCTCTTTTCCTAGGCATTTGTGTAGTATTTTCCTGTTTCTCAACTTCTTCACATATCATTATAAAATGCTGAGAGTTACTTTCATCAACTACCTGTGGATAATTTGGTCCAATGAGCAAAACAGTTGAATGACTTATAGAATTATAGTAAGTATTAATATTATTAATTTTAATTATGATGGTGGCCATATCCTTGGTCATATAATTACACCTTTTTAAATTTTCTTTTATAATTGGAGTGTTAAATTCTTCCCCATTTACTTTTTCAATTTACTAATTTTAATTTTAAATTCCTTAAGTGTTTTTTGTAAAATATTCATCACTTCAATTGGTAATTTGTTCCAATCCCTGACACCCTTACCAACAAAAGAAAATTTTCCCACTCCCTTATGCATGAAATAGAGCACCAGCTTGTGGTCATGGTCACTTTTCCCCTGTAGTACCATCACAGGATTTCTGGGTAAAGAATGGCAGTAGCCATGATTTCATACAGCTCTAGCCAAAGCAGGTTAGTTGCAACAGCAAAGGAAAACAATTGCAGACATTGGAATGTGGCTATGCAGAAGCCAATGACCAAGAAAGCAGGTCAGGAGTCAGCAAGAATACGCTGAAGCACAACGTCATTTGGCAGAGGATGGTAGAGGAGCAGCACTATTCACGTTACTTAGAGTCTTACCCACAAGTTTAATGTACCTCTTGGGAAGTGGCAGAGCAGGAAAAAAAAAGTTTTACAGGTCCACCATAGTACAAGGGTTTTTTTTTTCGTGTCATGGTGTGGCATCAGCCAATGATAAAAGCATTGGGTGTGAGGGTAGTAATACTACAGTAAGTGGTAATCAAGGGAAAAATAAAATAAGAGGTATTGTTAGACCTCTCAGTTCAACAGTGTTACAGAATCGGCTGTGGCAGTATTGGCGAGCAGAGTCAGCACAACACAACGAAGCAGTTGCAGAATTATGTAGCAGCAAAAGGTTGCTGGTCAGCACTTCATCAGCACAGCAAAAGATTGAGTAAGCAATGCCTAACAGTGTGGGTTGCAGTGATTCAGCCAGAAGTGAGAATGTAGTAAAGACAGAAAAGCTGGTAGTTAGTTTAGCAGAAGTTTTTAAATTAATTCCAAACACCTTTTGTAGTGAAAATGGAGTGTTGGAGGAGTTCTTAGATAATTGTGATACAGCGTTCACTCTTATTGATAATGGAGAACACGAGATTCTGTTGAAGTTTGTCCAGTCACGTATCGGAGGGCAAGCCAGGCAATGAATACTTGTACGAGAGAAGGTGAAGGAATGGAAAGATTTACAAGCAATATTGGTGGAAAATTATCGGCTTAAACGGACAGTAGATCACTATGCTATTAGTATGTTTTCGAGTCAACAGTGGGTGAGTGAAACAATAGCAGATTGGGTGAGTAGGCAAGATGGCATTGTAATCGAATTTGAGAAGCAACCAAAAAAGTTTTAAAAGGAAGTGAGTTGACGGGGAGCACTGAAATTAATCCATAATTTGAGTCATGCTGTGTTCACACAAGGTCTAATAGACGAAAAGATTATGGCAGTATTAAGAGCACGAGGAATGGATTTGCCTTTTTCAAATATAATTAATATTGCATTTTTAGAATAAACTGTAATTTTGTCGGTCAGAGAGAAACGGTAACACCAACAAACTGATCGCAAGTCACATACAGAATTAAATAGAGGAAAAAGTGAAGGTTGGAATTCAAGGAGTGCAAGGACAGCAGATGATTGTCAAATCTGTGGAAAAAGAGGTCACAGTGCGAGGCAGTGTGAAAGAGCATCAGGCATATGTGAAGTGGGACACACAACAAGAGTGGGTTGCCAATTTTGCAATCAAAGTAGTCACAAGGGGAGGCAATGCAGGAGCGACATAAGCTACAGAGAGTTCACTGTACGAATGAGAAAACAAGCCGAAGACAGACGGTTTGATGAAGATCGCAAGGTCGCTGTGGCAGAGTTAAGGCAATGGAGAAAAGGGCCAGGAAAGTTAGGAGCTGTGAATGAGCACGAATTTAAGGGCAATTCCAGAAGAGATTTAAATTTGGAGAAGCCGAGGTCATGCGCAAGATGTAATTTGTTGAGACACATGGGACAATGTCGCGACTACAGAGCAATGAAATGTAGTAATGTTACGAGTGGGGTCATCACCTATAGGACTGTAATACATGTCCATGGGTACAGCAAGTGCGTGGAGAACAGAAGAATGCGAAGAAGTTGGAAAAATGAGGCAGAAGGGAGCCATGCGGCCCAGTGACATTCAAAGACAGGAGTTGGGGAGTGCAAAGAAAGTACACACAGTCCAATTAAGCTTATTTTGGATACAGGGGCTGAGGCACTCAAGTCGACGTGTATAAGAGACAGCCACAAGAAAGATATGATGAAGGGAATACAGATACAAGGTAACAGAGGAAAACCCTTATTCACCAAAGGAGCAATAATGTTTACTCTGAAGGAAGGCCAGGAGCTGAGAATGTGTCATAAGTTGCAAATTGTTCCTGCAGGAGTAGACATGCTATACGGTGGAATTATAGGGCGAGATTGGTTGAAAAGGTACCAGGCCATAATAGATTATGGAAAATCGGTGGTGAGAATTCAGGTACACACCCTTTAGATGAAGAGTGAAGCAGAAGTCGAAGTTAAGTAGCGACAGGAAGAAACTAAGAAGAAGACAGTGCAACACGGGAAGACATTATGCTACCGTGTCAGGGCGTGGCAAGAGAAGATAATCAAGGTAGCAGTGGAGGGGGTTTGTACCAAAACAGGAATTGGAAGCAGGTGTATTGGTTCCCGAAGCACTTGTAAATGTGCGAAGAGGAAAATGTATTATGACAGTATTGAATGTCACAGAAGCAAGGTCGTATTGGCTAATCCGAAAGTTAAGGCAGAGAAATATGTGGTGCTGCAAGAGGCCAGGAGAGTGCGCGTCACAGCAGAGAGTCAAAATGTGCAGACGTGAGAGTGAATTAAAATAATTATAGATGGGTTGAGATTAGAGCAGTTGGTGGAGCCGGAAAAGCAAACTGCAAAAGTGCTGTGTGCAGAGTATCATAATGGCTTCCATTCGGAGGAAGACGCACTGAGATACACAGACACAGTAAGGCAGGAGATATGGCGAAAGTCAGAAGCAGTAAAGAAGATTAAGAAGCATCCATATAGAAAACCCGAGAAGCAGAATCAGAATTGGAGGAAAGAAGTGGAGCGCTAGAAAATAAGGAAAAGGCAAGAAGCGAAGGGCTTATGTGCAGTATATCAAAATGTCTTTCACTGGAAAGCAGCTATGTTGAAGCAAAAAGCAGAGAAACAGGAAATTCAAATGGAAGCTGGGGATGCAAGGAAAAATAAAGAAAAGAAGCAGGATAGCATACACGAAAAACAAGCAAACAGCCTGCAGAATGGCGTAGGAGAGTCATCAGGCAGAAATAGTCCACGGCAAGATAAATATGTCGTTGGTAATAAGAGGTTGGGACAAGGGCGTAGAAAAGACATCATATGCAGAAATACTGAAAGAAGAAGTCTACAGCACGATAAATACGTCGATGGTAATAAGAATTGCAAGCAGGTGTAGGAAAGACGTCACTAATGATCAAAGTAATCAGTGGCAGGGAGAATTCGCTGCGGGAAATAATACAGCAGTTTTATAAAGAGACTAGAGGTCTAATTCACAAAGATATAGTTCAAGAAATAGGAACCAAGCAGCGTTCGCCAGTTTTAACAAAGAAATCGAAGAAAAAAAAAGGAAGATATGCAGAAAAACAAAACAGTATGAAGTATTGGGACCAAGTGGAGTTCGTCAAGGATACTAAGGAAGTTGAAGAAAGAAATTAAAGGAGTGCCGAAAAGCGAAATAATACAAGTTAGCGGAACCAAGTGGGAAAAGCCGATGGAAATTATTATAAAGGAGCCAAAGGAGAAACAGAAGAGAAAAGATGAGAAATTAGAACGCAAGAAAATAAGAAGAAAAATCAAAAACTATGAAACATCGCAAGAGCGGCGCATAAATAGTGAAGCACCGTCGTCGGGGAGAGCAGAAGGAACTAGGAACAGAACTGTGGAGCATAGGCACAGGACATTAGCGGAATATTTACGACACTATGTGACGCAGGAGAACTGGGATGAATTATTAAAACATGGGACATTTGTCTACAACAATACCCCTCATATAGTGACAAAGTAACAAAATCTTCTCGGGTGTCCAGCTGGATGGTGGTGTAAAAACACGACGTTTCGACAGCTGACTGCTGTCTTCATCAGGTATCTTGTAATTGTTGTCAGCTGCCTGTCTCTGCCTCGACTGACTTGGCCACCCATTGAACCTCCTTTACACCTTCAGCTGGAAGGCCCACTCACTCTGATTGGTATAAAGCCTTTAGTTTTTTATCTGCTTACCTAATAGGCTGACTTTTCTTGGTATTTTTCTTCATTCAATGCTGACCTATCGATTTAGATATTCTATCCAGGTCACCCTGCAGCTGTCTTTTGACTGGTTTGATGCAACCCTCCATCCCTTCCTATCCCGTGCTAACCTCTTCATCTCTACATACCACTTATAACCCACGTCCTCAATTATCTGCTTCATATATTCTAATTTCTGTCTTCCTCCACAGTTCTTGCCTTTGACTGTTTTCTCCCCTAACAAATTAACCAATCCAGCATGTCTCAAAATATGACCAACCAGCCTGTCTCTTCATTCTGTAAACTGCTTCCACAAATTTCTTTCCTCGCCCATCATTTCTAAAACTCGTTCATTTCTTACTTTATCAGTCCACTAAATTTTCAGCATTCTTCTGTAGCACCACATTTCAAATGCTTCAATTTTCTTTCTTTCCGGTATTCCTAAAGTCCATGTTTTGCTACCATAAAGTGCTGTGCTCCACACATAGAGTTTCAAAAACTTTTTTCTAATTCCTAAATTCTGACCATAACCCATCAACACAGTCATTCATTAAAATAATGAACAGCAATACACTATCCTGTGGCACTCGCATATTTACTTCCACCTCTTTTGATAATGTATTTCTAACTCTAACACTCTGCTTTCTGGTTTTTAAGAATTCCTCTACCCAGCAAGTAACTTTTTCATCCAATCCAATAGATTTCAGTTTATTTAAAACCATTTTATGCTCACTCTGTCAAATGTCTTAGAAAGATCTAGTGCCACACTATCAACTTGGCCTCTCCTGTCCAATTCATCTGAAACATCTTGCATGTAGCCCACCAACTGAGATTCACATGAATATCCTTGCCTAAAGCCATGCTGTCGGTCTGCAAACCAGTTTCTTTCCTAACAGATATTTCTAATAAGTTGCATATCAATCACTCCATCATTTTACCTATCACAGATGTCAAACTAATTGGCCTGTAATTTTCAACCCTATATGTAACCCTTCGTTTATGAACCAGTACTACTATCGCTCTTTTTCAATCCTCTGGTAGGCAGACTCATTTTAAATAAAATTTCAAATTAATCTGGAGTCTTGCTGCTTACTAGAGGATTTGATAAGAGTGATAGTAAAATAATATTCCAGTGTCACTATTAACTGCAAAGGAATAAAACTTCTGAGTGGAAAACGGTTTCCGTTAAGAAGTACTGACAAGGAATATTCTTTTTTTTTCATCTAACATACCAAACTGGCTTGACTATCAAGATGTAAAACACCTCACATGTCATCCAAACCCACTTCCAAAAATAGTCATAGAATAAAGAATTTTAAGTTAAAATAAATCCATGTTAAAGCACTGGAACTTTATACACTAGAGTAGTAATAGAAATCTGGAAATTCCATCACCCAATATTCCCAAATTAATTCAACCTTAAAACAAAGTGAATTATTATAAGTGGCCAACACTTTCATTGAAAAATATCATTCTAAAATGACCAAAAAACACACTATTACCATTCTTAGGAAAAAATACAAAGCATTTGACCGGATGTGATAATTTGTATACAGAAATGCAAAAGTGCATGAAGTATTTACTTTGCATCATTCATATATCATTCATTTCTAAAATACTGTATTATTGCAAGCTTCAGTAAAATTTAGTTACATATATTACACACCAAATTAAATACATAAATGGTTCAATCCCCTTAGCCAAGATTTACCCATCGATCATCATTCATCCCTCTTCTCCAAACCTTCAGTACACATTTCCTTGCTCAGTACTTGCAGGCAAGTATGATTCTTATTTGTAAAGAACACTGTCCTAAAGATTTTAATTACTGTCATAATACTGTTCATAAATGATTGCTTATTTCTAAACCCTCAGTTAAATAGCATACACAGCTTTTTGTCTAAATACAATTTCAGAACTTTTCTAGGTTTTTTTAAAATTATTTGACATTCAGCTCTCAAAAATTCACCTATTTCAAACTAAATTTGTATTAAAATAACCTCAGTAAAATGATAATTTATTTACATTTAAATTATTGACAACATAACCATGGGCTTTCAAAATATTAAAAATGCAATTACTTACAAGTATTATAAATGAATATTTAGGGGTATACAAACTTGAAAATTGCTTGATTGCATACCAAGAACATGGTTTTGAAGATTTTTCAGTTACATAAAATAGCATTGAAAAGATGCTAACATATATAATATAGAGATGCAATTGAAAGTTTCCACTCCCTAATAAATAGTTCCCATGCTTCCCAGGTGGTGCTACATCCTAGTACTAAGTACCAACATTCTGGAAGATCTGCTTTAGTCTTTTTCTAAGATGGAACTGCACTTAGATACGTTTCACATGCTTGCCAAATACAACTGACAGCTGGGTTTAATAGAGCATGTGAAATATCTCAGTTCAGTTCTGTCACAGAAAAAGGCCAAAGCAAATCTTCCAGGTCATCAGCATTTAATATTAGAATACAGCACCACTCGGGAAGCTGGAAACTATATGTAACTAGCTGTTGTATGCAACTTCGTTCATATGTAGAATTAATGTACGGACCTCCCTCTTAAACCAATTATGTCACAGTTAACAAATCTCCAGCAGTAATAATAAAAAATAAATAAAAAAATAAAAATAAAAAAAACCTTGCAACTTAATTCCTCCAAATAATACAATGCCGCTCATACTCCGAAACCATGATAAACATTTCGACTGCAAGAAGAAACTTACCTCTAAGTGGACAGTAATTTGTGGACCCTTTTATCTTAGTTTCTCCACTTTTTGGAGTCACATCAATATAAATACTATATTATATTCCTGGGATCATGGGTTGTACACTGTTTTAAAACCAATCAAAATTCTACCTGTAATTTATCTGGGAAATTCATTCAATGAAAAATTAATGTTAATTTCCTAGCACTTTTTTCTTAATTTTTCAGTGCTTTGATACCACATTAAAATAAAAAAAGACATTATTTTACTCCTGGAAGCATGGACTGCACATTATTCAAAACCCCATCAATATCCAATCAATAGTTGTACTTTGTGTGAATTGCATTCTACAAAAACTGGAATATTAATTTGTTGTCACTCTTATCTTAAATTTCCTAGCTTTCTGACATTCTGTTTTTAGCCCTCACACAGGAATTGTAAATTATTCAAAATTACACCAAAATCTGACCAGTAGTTTTCACATGAATCCCATTTATCCAAGCAGACAGACAGACAAAATTTAAAAACAGTAGATTTCCTTTTCTGTAGGTTATTAACATTTTATTTTGAATTATCTTAAAGTTACAGACTTACAGTCTTATTATATTTATAGATATAAGTACAGAAGTCTTACCTTGTAGCCGAATGCATTAGTGTCACCATTATTAGTTGACTGTTCTGGATAACTATCCAGATTTGCAACAAGCAAATCCTCCGAAGTAACTGTACTTTGTGTAGCAACTGATTCAAGAGGGAAACCATTTTCTCCTTTTCCCGAAATATCTTCAGCTTGAATGGACGGGATTATCTGAGCCATAGTTATTGTTTCACTCTCCAGGTTTTTTACTCTGATTTTGCTCTTTCCTTGCACTTCTCTGTCATTCAGCTTTTCACTGTTACCACTTTTGTTGTTCACTTTTCCATTGTCAAGTTGGTGTGGGACATTTTTATTTGAGCTATTAGGTCTGCTTTTCCTTTTCCATTTAAACAAACTGTCATCATCCATAGCACTGTCTATGATTTCTTTTACTTCTTGCTCGGAAAGTTTATGGCTACTCAGCAAATGAGATGTTAGAAAAGGCACGCTGTTAAACATAGTAACACAAAACTCACATTTCAACGAAACAGAATGTCCATCACCTTGCACCTCTGCTGTATGTTCTTTTTCGATGTGTTGATTTACATTGGTTTTTTCTAGACTGATGAATCTACAAAATTTACATTTGTAACAAGAAACTTCCTCAATGAACTCTGAGTAATCTTGCCCTTTACTTGCACTCTCATTTGAATCTGTTCTCTTCGTCTTCTTAGCCCTAGATTTTATATTTTTCATTTGATTTCTTAGAGAGTGACAACCATTCCTGCTCTTTTTAAATCTCAGACTAGCACTTGAACCAGAGGACATATCAGTTGTTGGTACTTTATTTTTAATCATGCCATCAAAATCTTCCTGCTTGATAAAAACAGATGATAATGGCAACACACTTCCTCGACACTGCTCAACTTTAGAACTATTTTCTGAACTAACCAAAGTACTTGCTGTTCCATTTTGTATGCTTGGCGGAGAAATAAGCGCATTCATTTCAACTGACTCAGGTGTGTTTAACACAACAGTCACAGATTTTGTACTTGAACTTACATGGTTCACACCATCAACTGAATTATGTGTACCAGCCACTTTTTGTATCTCAACGGAATTTTGATCAATAAGAGAGTCACTGTCACAATACTCCAAAAAACCCGTAACTGGAATATCCTTAGATTCTGCTAATACTGTGGTTTGTTTAGCATCACAGGATTCTTCCACTATATTTATAATCTGAATTGATCTATTATTTCTGGATTCATGGTGAAGATGGTTCACTTTCTTTTGCTCGTCATTAGCTATTTGTTGAACTGGAGCTATCTGATTCACATTTGTTTGCTCTGTCCTAGTAAGTGTAGAAACTTTTTCAGGACTGTGGGATAAATGTGGCACCTGCAATAGAGTACATAAGTTTCTGCTAAGACTGAAGATTATATGCTTACATAATAAATTTGAAATGTTAAAAGTTATCACGAGACAAAGCAATATTATCAAAACATAAAATGAAACAGAATTTTGATCAATAAGTCTTTCAACTGTGCATATTGCTGTCAACAGTTTATTAATTTAGAAAACACACACAGAAACATTTCCTTCTTTTGTTATGTACAGTTGGATAAAGTGAACTCTATATATCCTTTACTCTGTACTCAATTTGCACATGAATAATGATGACTCAGTGAAGATGTAAACTGCACAAGAATCCAGAAAAGAAACTGTATATGCCAATCACAACACCTTCAACAACTGTTGAGGGAATCCTCTGAATAATACAGCATGACCTAGAACCTATTTCAGTAATAATTTGCAGAGACAGAGATACAGATCTGAAGGAAAGTTAGATAAGAGGGTTTCAATTTTGCTGTTGTTAATGGTAAAGATGTTACCAGCCAGAGCGGAATATAACGACTGACTGGAAGAAAACACTTGGTGTGAAATAGTCCCAGTTATACAAGTGAAAGTATTGTTGGAAGCTGGTAATTTTAACACAAAGAGAAGGTGATGAGTGGCCTCTTCACAGGGAAAACAAATTTAAGGAATTTTATTGGAATGGGCAGTAGTCAATGCTTCGTGAGAAATTACCAAAAACTAAATTTTCATTTTCATTTTAGTAAGTAATGTAATTTTAATTGCAATTGTTATGGAATATTTGCACCAGTGTTCATCAAATTTTCATTTCACGATTTTTTTTTTTTTAATTTTGCCTTTTCTTTGCACCTAGCCAACTAATTTTAATTTATAATATACATTCCACTTAAATAAATTTATCCATGTTCGATCATATTTACATATATTTTTCATTTTAGCTTAATTTCCCTCAGTCCCATACTGATCTTAAACTTAAGCAGTGATGGAATTTTAGACATGAAGACGTTATATAACCAGGAATATATTGTTGATCACAAATATTAGGCCTACACTAAATACAAAAACTTCTACAATGTGAAATATATGTGACATCAAATTGAGTTTACAAGTTGCCTGAATAAATAATTTGGATTTTGCAGTAAAATTTAAAATATGTGCAGGCTAACTCACCAACAGTTTATTGTATGGTTAACCATAAATAAGAAATCTGTAAATTAAGTGAAGAACTTTGTGGATGAACAATTGGTTTGTAATCTACAGTTCTTCAAGAATAATTTTAAAATGTAATATTTTCTCTGAATAGCTTTGAAAATATTTTATAGATATTTCCAAAATGCAAATGAGGATAATTTTGCTCAGTTTTCAAACACCATACTAATAAAGGAAATTGTATTTAGAGACCAGAAAGGTTCTGATACAAAAATGATGGGATTTGCCAGGCAACATTTCAAACATCTCATGTAAAAGTCACAATTTGAGTTAATAGATGATGCAAGTCCAGTGTTTTCCAACCAGTTATAACTTCTTGCCATGACTTATGCTGACAAGCATTTACTGTAGGTTTAATCTAGTCAAACGAATTTTTGGCAGTGGAGATAAATTTTGCAATGTAAATTTATCAAACCATGTGTTACTGTCAATCCTGATTCATCTTTTATATTTTTCATGTCATAGGCCTAATATGGATTAAAAGTTGCAAGCACCCATTGATCTTATGACAATGGTTACAGAAGTAGTGTTTGGTGACAAAAACACAACATTCAAGTGGAACAGTTTAAGATGGCCAGATGCATCTTCAATTAACAGAAAAACTTCACTGGTATTTTTCTTGAACGTCAGCAAATTAATTTAAAAAAAATTAATTCAATAGCAATGGAGACGCTCTGTCATCATTTTTCATACATCGAGTTTTCCTTTTCTTATTACAGTAGAACTCCAATTATCTGAACTCTGACTATCCGAACCACTGAATATCCGAATCGCTTTTTCAATTAAGCCAAAAACATATTGCGATTTGCAAAATAATGATTCTGCCCACGCACTATTGTCCTTCCCAGGGTCGATCTAGGAATTTTCCTAGGTAGGGCAAAAACTGTGGTGCCCCCATTGTTGTGACCCTCAGGCTGCTCCGATTGTCAGCCAACCTGGCGAGTCCTTTGATTAGTCAGTCAGTGTGTCCTTGACTGCAACTTGTTTGTGAGTGCATTTTGTCATCACCTTTGCTTCTAACAGAAATTGTGTTATCATTAGCGGATAAAATAAAAATTATAAAACAATTAGGTAAAGGAGTTACAGGTAAACAGTTGGCTGAGATATACTATGTTGAACAATCAATGATTTCAGACATTAAAAGGAGCAAATCTACACATTTAAACTTCGTGTCAGTGCTTGAAAACAAAGATGGAGGCTCTTCAAGAAAATCAATGAAGGCAGCAACAAACAAAGATTTAGAAGATGCCTTTTTCAAGTGGGTTTTGCAGCAACATTCTATGGGAAACCCAATTTCAGGACGGATTCTTTGTGAAAAAGCTAACATCTTAGCTCAGAAGCTTGGTTTTCATCCTTTAAAGCTACTAAAGACTGACTAAGAAATTTTAAGTCCAGGCATGATGTCCATGAATTAGATTTAAGTGGCGAGAAGTTATTAGCAGACTCCAAAACTGCAGAGGATTTGATTGAAACATTTAAAGTTGTAGAAGACTCCTACGATCCGGAGTTTTTGTACAACACCAATCAAACTGGTTTTTTTTTTTTGAAAGCTCTGCCTAAAACCACTTTAGCATCTTAAAGGGAGTGTAGTGCTCCAGGACATAAAGTTAGTAAAGACCGTTTTACGTTGCTTAACTGTGCTAACTCTATGGGAAGCCATAAAATAAAAATTTTGTTGATAGGGAAGTCAAAAAGCCCAAGAGCATTTAAAAATGTGACAAAGCTTCCCCTCTTTTATAAAAACCAATCCAAAGCTTGAATGATTGCGGCATTGAAATAAATATCTCTCGGGTTTTCTGCCGGATAATTGATTTATTTAGATCTTTTAACAACGTTTCGGCAACTGCCATCGTTGCCTTCATCAGGTTAACTCTTACATACAAGGACAAGACACTGACTGACTCGCGAGCCAGTCCTGGCTCCTATAAATAGCCTGTTGCCAAGGGAAGCTCACACTGCTCTTTGATTGGTCGGCGATGCACACGGCCATAGATGGGGTCAAACCGGTTTGGTTGCATCTCTGCATCTCGTGGCTGCATCCCGTAGCTCAGCAACTGGATGGTATTTAATAGCTCCATGGCAGTATCTTGAGTGGTCACCCATCCAAGTAAAAACCACGCATAACGTTGTTTAATAGTTGGCGTGTGCAGTCACCCATCCAAGTGCTCTCCACACTAATCGTTGCTTAACCAGCGGCATTACACGAGGGCTCTGGAACTGACCAATCACGAACGACTTATCTCCCATTGGTCGACGTGTCATGACGGCGTCTGCTCGGAAGGTTGTGTCTAACACGTTGCTGCTTTAGGTCTTTTACGACTGGCTCCCAAGCCTGGCTCAGGAACAGACCACCATCTCTGTTAATGCTGTTGTCACTTAATCAAATCTCCAGCGCTTCTCTGATCACTGAGTCCCAGAAATACGATATCTTGGCCAGAACTTCAGTATTGTTGAAGTTGATGCTATGAAAATTTTCTATAGCATGTTCTGCTAATGCGGACTTGTCCAGTTGTAGTAACCGCAGATATCGTTGGTGCTCATTGCGGCGTTCCTTTATAGTTCATATGGTTTGTCCGATGTAAACTTTGCCGCATTCACAAGGGATCGAATAAACTCCTGGGGCTTGAAAGCCAAGGTCTTCTTTCACCATGCGTAACATATCCCTTGTGAATGCGGCAAAGTTTACATCGGACAAACCATAAGAACTATCAAGGAACGCCGCAATGAGCACCAACGATATCTGCGGTTACTACAACTGGACAAGTCCGCATTAGCAGAACATGCTATAGAAAATTTTCATAGCATCAACTTCAACAATACTGAAGTTCTGGCCAAGATATCGTATTTCTGGGACTCAGTGATCAGAGAAGCGCTGGAGATTCGATTAAGTGACAACAGCATTAACAGAGATGGTGGTCTGTTCCTGAGCCAGGCTTGGGAGCCAGTCGTAAAAGACCTAAAGCAGCAACGTGTTAGACACAACCTTCCGAGCAGACGCCGTCATGACACGTCGACCAATGGGAGATAAGTCGTTCGTGATTGGTCAGTTCCAGAGCCCTCGTGTAATGCCGCCAGTTAAGCAACGATTAGTGTGGAGAGCACTTGGATGGGTGACTGCACACGCCAACTATTAAACAACGTTATGCGTGGTTTTTACTTGGATGGGTGACCACTCAAGATACTGCCATGGAGCTATTAAATACCATCCAGTTGCTGAGCTACGGGATGCAGCCACGAGATGCAACCAAACCGGTTTGACCCCATCTATGGCCGTGTGCATCGCCGACCAATCAAAGAGCAGTGTGAAGCTTCCCTTGGCAACAGGCTATTTATAGGAGCCAGGACTGGCTCGCGAGTCAGTCAGTGTCTTGTCCTTGTATGTAAGAGTTAACCTGATGAAGGCAACGATGGCAGTTGCCGAAACGTTGTTAAAAGATCTAAATAAATCAATTAACCGGCAGAAAACCTGAGAGTTATTTATTTCAACAATACGCTGAGAAAAACTAAAATGTCAGATTGCAGCATTGTTTACTGAGTGGTACGTTGAAATTTTCATCCCTGAAGTGAAAAAGAGCCAAAAATCTCTTGGAAAAGAAGGCAGTAAAGTGCTTTTGGTTGTTGATAATGCACCAACTCATCCCACCAAATAATCGTTGGAAAGAGGGAATGACCAATTGAAAATAATATTTTTACCACCAAACATCACAAGCTTGTTACAACCAATGGACTAGTCTGTTATCGAAACCATGAAACATGTAACGAGCAAAATTATCAACTCGTTACATCTTGTTTAGATAAAAGTAAATGCTACGCGAAGGCAGAAATGTTCAGCTTGAGGACTGGCAGATTCCTCGCCTATTCATGTGAAGCCTACCATAAATTATTTCGACAGTGGTCAAGGGAAGTTTCACACAATAGAACGGACCTCCCCATTCAGTTGTCTTTCTCTCTGTTTTCTGGTTTCAGCGGGACCCGGAGGGAAGCGATGAGGCAGTACAGCCAGGGCAGGAAAAGCCGCAAATTGGATCTTTGGCTGTGTACGGGCGTACACATGAGCGCCACATCCAAGTGATATAAGTACTGATACTTGTAGCTCTAGGGAGTGTGTTGGCCACAACTCCAGAGTGCTTGGATTTTTTGTTTCTTGTCTGTGGTGCCAACACATGCAGTGTGTCACCATGTCAACACAATGGCATTGACAGCTTGATGTGTTTTGGTTGTTTCTATATTTCTACGTCACACACTAATAGTGCAGCGACCAGAGCGAAGTGTCATTGTGGACCATTGGTGGCGTTCATTGTCACGTTAACGGCAGTGAAGTGATCATCGCACCAGATGGTAATATACATCGAGTAATATTTTGATTGCATTGCCTTATTTCAGTCGAACTGAACATGCCCCGGCAGGTAACCCTGCGGAAATAAGAACTTTTCTCAGTGGCTCTACCCTCTGTTTTTATTATAGTCAATCTGAGCTTGGCTGAGTGGCGCCTTTTTTTTATAACTCATTTGCAAGTTTATGTATTTTGTTATTTTAGAGGTAGGAAGAGTTTGTATTTTATTTTGATTAGTAATTTTCATATTACAAAGAAAATAAATGTTAAATTGTGAAACCGGAAAGTTATCATCATTTCAATGTAAAAAAATGAAAGTTTTTGCCATCAAAGAAAAATTAATTTTTAATAATCAATAACTGATCCCAACTTAAAAGATTTTTTAAATTTATCATTTTTTATTGGTTATTTGAAATGCCATTACAGAAGGCAACTTTTAGGGAAACTTTTGGTGGAGGGCAAAAACAAAGGTTGAATAACCACCAAAAAAATAAATTCGAAAGATTGCACTTACATGGTGATGGAAGCTCCAAGCTTCCGCCACCATGTAATTGCAAGTCACATTAAGATATGCATGGGACAAGTTGAAAGGCATACCAACTGAAGAAGAGAAGGAAACTGAGAAAAAGGAAAAAGAAGCTCAAGAAAAGGAAAGGGAAGAGACAAGAGAAGATGGGCATGACGTGTCACTTGAGGAATCCAGAAACATTTTTTTTTATAAATTCTTGGATGTTCAGAAGTTAGTGCTGAAGATATAAGAGAATGGGTGGTGTGTGAGTCATCAGACCTTGGGTATGAAACTCTAAATGATGATGAACTTATTTAAAGTGCGAGAGAAGAAAGTTTTGAGAAAGAAGATGACCTTAATGTTGAATTTGAAATAGACATGGGATCATCAGCTAGTCAAGCATTTGCTGGCCTTGAAACTGCGTTGAAGTGGATGGAGCGTCAACCCGAGTGTGACCACACGAAACTTCTCGCTGTCAAGTGGATGTGCCACTTGGCTGCCCAGAAATGGATGAAGAGAGTTAAACAGCTTATTTTGACCAAGATGTTCAGCAAGCAATGACTTTTATTTACAGTACCATACGTACATACTGTACTAATGCACAGCACTTGTAAGTATGCTTAACATATAGAAGTGTTGCCTTTTAATTTAATCAATTAAAAGCTCTTTTTCTTTAAAAATAGTTTTTCTCCCATTTTCAACATAAATTGCACTAATTAATTAAAATAGAACCTTTTTCGGAAAAAATCCAATTAGCCGAATTTTTTATTATCCGAATGGGGTCCGGTCTCAATTGATTTGGATAAATGGAGTTCTACTGTACTTTTATCTTAAATTCATCGAATGTAATTTACCCACCTCCCAACGTTTGCCCTTTACGAATTTTAGTTTTAAATTCTTTAAGTGTATTTGTTCCATTGGTAATTATTTCAATCCCTGACTCCCTTAACCACAAAATAAAATGTTCTCACTTCCTTATGCATGAAAGGGGTAATTAGATGACTAAGGGAACTGCTACTGGAGTTTGTGCTCCATCACAATTAAATAAATAAAAGTAATTAAATTGTGTGTCAGCTTGTGGGCATTCTTCATTCTTTTGTCAATATCCTTAAAGCCTCATCAGCAATATATACTTTCCACTTCTGGAACAAAACAGTTCTCAAAATAATCACTAAAAATTTCTGCTGTTATCCAGGCTTTCTCAATTACTTCCCCAAAAATGGCAAAAAGTGTCCTTACCCCTTAAAATACATAGATTCAGTGTTTATGAACAATCTTAGACTTTTATCATATTACAATATATATGTGTTTGTGTTACACTAGATAAGGCTGTCTTTGACACTTAATAACAATACCAAGTATGCAACACTGCATTTTGGCACCAATTTTTCAAATTTTTTAAGCATTCCAATAACCGTGGATAATCTACAGAAAAAACCTTCACTAGTGACGAATTAATTGCAATTGCAATTGATAATATGCCTCGATGATAATTTTGCTACATATCTAATTTTGCATTCATGGACACGAATTTGGCTAAGGTTAGAAGCGTTGCTATGCTGAAGCAGGTTGTGAGAGAGGCTCAGAGGACTTTGGGAAGGAGGAATTTCATTTCAGGGCAGTGCTAAGGAAATTCATAGTCCTATACCAGGATATGGTTCATGAACTAAAAGCCACAATAAATAAATGCAATTGGAACTGGCATTGGAACGGTTGGACTGTGACAATTGCACTGTGGTACAGTACCCACATGGGAAAGGAGCTTAAGTATATTAAGGCTTGGGAGATGTTACGGGATTACATTGAGAAAGACAGGTAACAAGAACATATTCATCTCCGATGGACACCCAGACAGTAATAGAGGGAACATATCATATGAAACAAGTGGCAGTTGTTGAAGAGGTGCTGTTGCAGACTAATTGACTTAATGGAGGCAAAAGTATAACACAGTCTAGAAGAAGGCATGGCCAGAGGAATAGTACCAAATGAAGTTAAGAATGTGGCAGGAGTTTAAAAGCCTGGGCACACAGAACGCGACAGCGGCAAGTGGTCGTTCTCTCGTCGCGGCGATACGCGATTTTGGTACGTCACACAGGACGCGACAACTCCATAGCGACAAATGCCAGTGAGACCCTCTCTCGCGAAGAAATCTGTACTTCTCTATTTCTTTCTTAATAAGTTTTCTTGTGCTAGGAAATTCTTAAAACATGTCAAGTGATGAGGGGACTCTACTTATTTTGTTCGCACTAAAAATGGTCTGAGTTCCTGACATCAATAAGAAGAGAGAATGCCTTGGTGAATACCACCGCCTTTGCCGGGGACTGGTATCACAAGAAGATAGATTTTATACATATTTTCGTATGTCTCGAGAATGCTTCGAGAAAATACACAATCTGTTAAAATCAACTATATTGCACCACGAACTGGAGAAAAGTAATTGGTACAATAGAAAGATTAGCCATTTGTAAGACAGTATGAGGTATGTACTGTTCATTTAATATATATTCTTAAAAACAAAACGAAAACGACACTGCCAAAACCAGGGCCGGTGCTAGGGGCGGTTAAGCAAGGCAAAAGTATCCCGGGCCTGTGCCCCCGAAGGGGGCTCCTCTGCCAGAGTGTCTAATTAAATAGAAATAAAACTTTAAAAATCTTGCTTAAAAAGGTGTAATTTGATTTTTTTGCCTTAAAATTTAAAAGTTTTTAAAAGTTTAATATAAATAATTTTGTTGGGGGGGGGGGGAGGAGGGGGCCCGAAAATCTTAGCGCCCTGGCCAAAGCCCCTGACCTCTAAGTGATTTTCAATCTTATCACTTCCCAGCTCTTCCCCCCTGCAGGCAGCTGTGTCATTTGCGTGGAGGTCAATATTAAGAAATACCCTTAAAACCAGGAGTTTCGTCACAAAGTGAAATATTCACAATAAAATGTACAATTTATTATTGACAATGTATTTCACAATAAAAAGATAGGCTCAAATACAAGTATTATTTATTTTAAATAATTACAGTGTAAACAAACAAACATAAAGTGAGAAACTAAGAAGAAAAAATACAATTCTCAATGCGAAAAATTATTTTTTTATGAGCTGGAAATCTTTTCATATGCACCTGTTAGTACACCTGAAGTAGTGGCCGTGGGATGTGGTGGTAATCAATTTTTCTTCATCGGCCATGTCACTCTGTCGTGCGACAATTCTGTAATTTTGTACAACTGTGTCGCTCGTCGCCGTGACAAAGGCTGCGGCCCGGCGACGGATCACTTTGTGTGTGACCGTCCCGATTCAAAACTGTGAATTACAACAATAGTGACGTCGTGCCGCGACACAATTCGCGTGTCGTTGTCGCTTGTCGCGTTCTGTGTGGCCGGGCCTTAAGTTACTAAGAAACCACAGCACAAAAATATACTCTATTAACCTGTGCCGCATGAGTGATTTCAGGGGAACTAAACAAATATGAAAAGATTAGTATAAGATGAGAAGCAACGGCAGTGTCTATAAAACTAAGATATACTTGGCCACTGAAGGAAAAGTAGTTTATAGTAAAGTAAGAAAAGCAGTGAGTTAAGAGGATAGTTGGGAGAGTTCTCGTCAAGGGCGTATCCAGAATCAGAACTAGAGGGGGGCAGTATTTGAACTGGGGGGGGGGGGAACTCATATTGGTTTCGTGGAAGTGTGGTGGGGGACTGAAACATGAGGATTTCTTACAAAATGAAACTCAAACCTATTCAGGAAACTATTGATTAATATAGTAATCCAAACACTTAATGTAAGGACCTACTATGTTGTTAATTAAGATCGTGAATCAGTTAGTTTTTTATGTAAACATTAATTGTCTCGGATTTTCAGAAACAAAGTTCAATAATTTTGTTTGTCAATATCAATATGGTGTTTTGTCACGAAATTTCAATGCACAATCATCATACATAAGCCAGTCAGTCTTTCTCTCCCAAAGTGCTCTTGAGCCAGTTCGTCACTCGTCAAAGTGTTCTGAAGGCAACTTAATTTTTCTTCTAGGGGCAGCAGTAGCCTCTCTCTGTCCCTCACTGAATACGCCCATGGTTCTCGTACCTCCGTTTAATTTTTTTTTTATCTATACTACCCTACAATGTCCTAGTAACATTTCGTTTAAATTTTGTAATCAGTGCGTAGATAGAAAGAGTAACTAAACCACAAATGGTTTTTATGCTGTTCAACTTTACAAGATAAGAAACTCCTGTGACAGCATAACTTGAACAGTAACGAAACCCAATCAAACATTAATTCTGTGATCAATTTCTTGTTTACAGAAGTTGTTAGCAATCCTCTCTGATATATTTGTAGTGTTAGCTCATGTAACTAACCACCAGTCTCTATCAACATAATTAATGTGGACAAACAAACTTGTAAATTCTGTAGTGTAAAATACAAAGAAACATGTTTGTTACATAGAAAAGAAATTTTGCTTTACATCCTACAGCTTTACAAGATTTTTTTTTTTTTTTTGCCACCTTGCCCTTCATTGCAGCAAGTGTTGGCCTTATACAAAACAAGCATGTAGAAAAATCAGTATTAAGGATTTTACTTGGATTTGAGTGTGAAGAAACAAAAGGATTAAAGAAGAAATAGATAACAGAAGGTCTATAGTTGAAAATTCACCAAAACATTTGACAGTCAGTCAAATCTCTATCAGAGGACGTTCACAAGATTAAAAATGGATTGAAATGGGGAACAACAAAGAAGAGAAAGAAGGATTGATAGAAGGGAAAAGGGAATCAATTGGAAATTAATTCATAATAGCTATGAATAGCTGCATCACAATGAGTGAATGAACTTTGTAAGTATATTAAACATATCTGATAAATTAAACTGAATACTGCATTAAACTCACACATTCAGTTAATTTTTGTGATTTAAAAATTTTCTGAACTTAAAGTTTCTACACACCAAACAAAATTGCTTTCTCACTAAGATCAGATATTAATTTTTTAGACTTGAGAAAATTAACCAGTTGAGTGTTTTATCAAATAAATAAATTAACAGTAAACACACTCATTATTAGAATAAATGAATGCAGTTTTCAAAATGTACACACAGTTTACAAACAATACAGAAATATTGTGATACGTACCTGATTTCCCACCTCTGAATGGTGAGACATGTCTGCTTCAGTATCTGCATGATTCTCAGAATTAAGGGCAGACAAAACAGATGATACTTGACTGCTGGTCATTGCAGGCAAAGCACCTGCTCTTGATAACTGTGACAGAATTTCTGCTGGTGACTGCATGCCACTGGACACTGTGTCCAAAGAAGGACATGTAGTGATAGCTAAATTTGTTGACATTGGTGCAGATGTTTTACATGGTGAAGAGAAAACAACATTACTGCAGCTCTGTGTTGCTGAACATGAACTTGACGATGGGAGAGTATTTTGAGAATGATTCAGAACAGTAGGAGTTGCAGCATACAAAATGGAACACTCCGAAGATGATTCTGGAGAAGAATTTGAGTTTATTTTTGATAAAGATGTGACACCATTTTGCCATGTTGCAATATCTAAAACATCAGTTACTCTCACGGAGCCATTTGGAACCACCTCTCCATTTAGAACAGAAGTATAGAGTTGATTTGCATCAGAAACAACAGGTAAAGATAAGGACAAAGGAATGTTTAAATGGCTGCTGCATAAAGCATTGGGTATTGTGATAATGTGTTCAATATCAATGGAGGATGAAGATGATTGTTCATCCTTATTCAAAACTGAATCACTGGGGATTGGGATTATAATACCTGAACTAATGTCACAAGAATTCTCAGAATGGTTATCAGGCAATGAAATCATCCCATGTGGATCAAAATTAGATGAATCATCAGATTTAATATCTAACTTTATGGCATTTTTTGTGTCACACATGCTTAAACTATGAGAGTCAGAGAATTTCATAACACCGACACTATTTTTATTAGAGTCAGTTATGGAGGAAGGGACAGGAATTATTATATTTTTTTCAGTGGTAGGTATCACCGATCCAGATCTTTGCAGATGGTTTGTTAGACTTGAATTTACTTCTGCCATTGTTGGTAAGGGAATTGATGTTTCAACATAGTAATTATTTTCCCTCTTAGGCACTGTTGACAAAATTAGTGTTACATTTCCATCTTTTGAAGATGAAAGAAAGTTGTTATCTTGCTTAATGATGGGACAAGTGTTTAAATTGGCTGAACTGCTTTGGGCCACATTTGATAGTGAAGAAGTATCAGCAATGTTAATTATTGAAGGTGATGAAATGAAAGATGATGGCACTGCAACAAATGCGGTTGTTGTGACAGGACAGGACTGGGAAAATCTTCCAGCTGGGGCTGATAGCACACTGCTAGTTTCTGATGCGAGAACTTTAAATTGTGAGGTGCCTAACTGAAGTGTCTTTGTTGAAACACTTTCATTGCATATTTTTTCATCAGTAGTGAGAAAATTTGGTACTAAGTTATCAGCTTTATGAGACTCTTTTCCAAGAAGTTTTCCATTTTCCTGTCTCGTCTGTGTTTTATCTCCAGCATTTTGGAAAGACGTTAATGCCTGCAAAGAAGTTAAAGGAAAAAAATAAGTATTGTACAAAAATTAATTTTTGGCTCATCTGACAACTTTTCAACGGACCTGTCTCAGTATACCAGCGGGGGGAGACCATAATGCTGATGTATTTGAGCAGTTATTTTCTGCATCTTCTACTTCCTGTAAGCTATCCGATCTCGTTAAATCTACTAAAATAGGGATTTCACGTTTCTGTTGTGTGGTTATTGGAGTGTTATAAATTACTGGTTTAAAATGAGATCTGTCCAACAATATGTCTAGTTTGTTATCCATTTCTGTCTTCTATTTGATTGGTTTCTTACATTCTAATGAGTACTTTATATCATTTTTTAGGCTGTAATATAGATTTAACATTCCTATAAGAAAGAACAACATTTTACACTGGCATTTTATAGGATGAAGCCGAAAGTTTTAAGGTTATTAATGTCTTTTTGGTGTGCTAAATTAGTTTCCAGTTACTGTAAAACTACTTCGATTCAATCCGCTTAAGACCAATACTCTTTTGTTTTCACACATCCTACTCTCAGACCTCTTGCTTAGATATAAATTTCTTTCCAGAAACATTTCAGCCACTACCCTGCAATGAGGCTAGTTGCCTTGTTCCTACCGACCGTCCTGCATGACTTACGTATAAGAATAAAATTCACTCATTTTACTAAACAATGCATTTTTTGAAGAGAAACTAAATTCACAATACACAAACAATGAGCACAATTTCCCCACACGCGTAAAATAAAATTCATAACCACAATTTCCTTGTTACATCACGCCATATTAGATAACCTTGAAACATCTTGTTACTGATCAGTGATTGGTTGCCCAAAGCGGCCAATTTAAATTTACGATATTGAGGGAAATACAAATGCTAAAGTCTACAACCGCAGGACGTAATTGCACTAACCATTAAAAATTTCTGTTACGGGTTTACTAACTTCAACAAAATATTTCAAATGTTTAGTAGTAACGCCATGCTAAGACTTTTCTAGCAATATTTATTATCATAACCTCCAAAAATTTAACAAGGTAAATACCAGTTCTAATCGCAAACACTAAAGTGATATAGATATTTTAAATATACTTTGATTGCTATGGAACATATGCTGCGGTGGAAATTTTCCTACACCCTATGTATCCCCATTTCTTATTTTTTTATTTTAAATTAAGAGTAATTTCTCAAACCACCTACTTTTTACCTTTTACAAACCGTATTTTAAATACTTTAATTGTTTTTTGTAAATTATTCAGCACTTCGTAATTTATTGCATTCCCTAGCTCTCTTACCGACAACAATCAAAAAATCCCTCTCTCTATGCCTGAAATGATGTTATTTAGTGACTTCGCGTCTCAAGTATACTTTATATTACAACAAATTATAAAAGATATTTCTTAGCAAATTTGCCACCATTATCCTCGTATACTACGGAAAGACGAAGAAAAGTACGCACTTGAGGCTTTACACGGCACCTACATGGAAGTGGTACTTCTTTTCATTGAGTGCTTTCTGTTTTTCTGAGTTCTACACTTGTCGCGCATTGAGTACTTGTTCCTTCACTATAGTTTATCGACAATGACAATCACGTCGATTTTAAGTCATTTCGACACTTTATTTAAAATCATTATAATTTTAAAAGCGACTGATGAACAATTTATCTGGAACACTTAAAGATTTTAAAAATAAAATTAGTAAAAGGGAAAAGTAGATGGCTAAGGATATTTCACCATAAGCATTTAAGGGGGAAAAAATCGTGAAAAGCGAAAGTAGGCGAGCAGATGATTTGCCGCAGTGACAAATGCTCTAATGGAATTCAGTTACTATGAACACTTTGTTTATGTAAACTCCACTTGCGATGATCTTTTGCCTTTCTCTTACGTGTCGATCGACACATTCACGCCAAAATTGCCCATTGCCCAGGAGCGTAGCTGCAAAAGGGCTAGGCAGGGTAGTGCACCAGGGCTCCTACTGCTCAGGGAGCCCCTACCAGCAACTTGGCAGAGAGCCAAAAAAAACCGTTGTCGCCCTTCTGGCCTGAGGGCCCAAATATTTTTTTTTTTTTTTTTCACCTGGGCCCTTGTTGACCTAGCAACGCCACTGCCATTACTTTTTTTTTAATGTTCCGTGCCCAACGGAGTCCGTACGTCACAGGCCTAACCGAATAGCGTATTTAGCATTTTGTAAATATACATCCTGGGAAGTTTTCAGAGAAATATAGAGACTAACATAAAATATGATCCGAATATCGACTGTGTCTTGTATTTAAACAAAATGCACTTACATGTAATATAGTTTCTAAGTTACGAGCAAATAAACAAAAGTTTTTATTTTGAGGTTACTATTAACACTATTTTATTGAAATTGCTCTTAATTCAGATTGCATTTCATCCTAAAACATGTCTCATAAATTTTATTGAAACCAAACGATTGCATAAACGGCGCGAGCGCCAACGCGGGGTGGCGTTGAGAACCATGGAACGGAGACCACAGCCTAACCGGCAATGTTTCATGCATTGATTTTTGTACCAAACCACTAACTTCTGACCTACCACATCTTTTAAGGTCATTAGAATGCAGAACCCTCATTTGTAAGACTCGACTTGCTCTTCCTCCCCACCCCTTTTTTTCTATATCCTCAAGCAATCTTTTGTTAGGGGCTGTTGAATCACTCTGACAGCCACTCATAGAAATACCTTTACTTGTTAAAGGCTTGAAGTGTAAATATTTTGACATAATGTTTGATAATAAACTCAACTGTGGAGAACACATTGAGCAGGTTGTAGGAAAAGGTTACAAAATCCTTCGTTTACTGGGAACAGTGATGAGAGGATGTATGTACCAGACAAGGTAAGGAACTGTGTTACACAAAACTTTGGTCAGACCATTTCTTGATAATATGGTGGTGTAGTTTGGGCTCCACATTTTGGATATCAAATACAGGGATTAGAAGGTGTACACAGGAGAGTAGCTAGATTTGTTTGTGGAAATTACCACAGGATCCAGTCAGGAATTGATATGATAAAGGAGCTGGAACAGGAGGCAAGAGAAGGGTGAAGAGAGTGCTGGAAGTATACAAGGCATATATTGGTGATGGGGAAATTGGTTGAAGAATATTAGGAGCAGTGTATAGAAATGAAAAGGTGATCATGGACACAAGCCTGCACTCGATTTCATACATAAGGGAATGGGAAAATTTACATTTGTGGGTAAGGTAGTTAAGGATTGGAATAAATAACCAAGGGAAGTGAAGAATAATTTACTAAATTTGCTAAAGTAATTTCAAATTAAAATTCGTAAATAGCAATAATAGTATCTTGCGCTAACCTCTTCATCTTAACATACCCTTTACAACCCACATACTCAATTATCTGTTTCATATTCTAATCTCTGTCTTCCTCTTCAGTTCTTACCTTCGACTGTTCTCTCCACTAACAAATTAATCAATCTTGCATGTCTCAAAATATGTCACTGAATGACCAACATTTAAATCACTGTTGGATGAAGAAGGTAATCATGTTTCTCCACTTTATAGTTTTTTGTTCTCGATACAGGCATGTTTTTCCATCAGCTGTTATTTTATTCATACTTCAGTTTATCTCTAATTTATCATATCTGTTTTTTCCCCTGTGCATTGTACTTTTACTCTCCCCCATTAGCTCAGATCATTATGATGTCTTGAGGATACCCAGCACCTAAGACAAAGTTAGCTGGTTCAAACACTGGCAGTGAAAGAAAGTTTCAACTGGAAATTTGCTGACAGAGAAAGTTTCAACTGGAAATTTGCTGACAGAATACAAGAAGTGGTGATGGTTAAATCTTAATCCTTACCAAGTGTATTTGAAGTGAGGGCATATGAAATTATTAATAGTGATTTATCTGTTGGGATACTATTAGATAAGAACCTATAGATGACATCACAAAAAAAAAAAAAAAAAAATACACATCAGCCAAATTGGTTTTTGTTTTTAAAGTATTCATGTCATTAGCTGATAACATCTCTTCAAATGTAAAAGATCTGATTGAGAGCAAAACAAGGGAAGAGAGAATGTTTGAGTCCACTGGAAGAAGGTCTCATTTTTGCATACTGGTTTCCAAACTGGTATTCCCATCCTCACGCAAGTTATTGTCTACCACCTGATGTATGGTTGGTCACTATAATTGGCCATTTCCTCATTACCTGGAATATCAGAAAAAAGTTTGATTCACCACTTGACAAATCTGATTTTTTCCCCATTCCTTTCAAATCTCACATTTTCAATAGGAAGCAAACCTGATATTATAGTGTTCATCCTTGCTCGTTAATGGCAGAACAGAGGGAGGCTTGGAAGGCTGTCACTGGATCTGCATGGATCTGCTGAATAGCAGAAAACCCTTGATGATGATGAACTTTGCTGACTGATGTCTGGAACGTAATGGAAGTTGGTTGCCGGGATGCTTCCTTCAAAAGGCCATGGCCGAATTCCTCCCCCCCCCCCATCCTTTCCCGTCTCTAAAGACCTCGCTGTTAAGAGATGTTAAGCAGTTAAAAAAATAAAATAAAAGGAATTTGGTTTTCTATTTTGTTTTTTCCACTTCTGCTTTATACATTGACGAGTGGGTATAATTTATGTACTGTGATTGGCATCAGGCATCATGTTGCTAACCTCTCGATTTCATTTACTGCAATATCCTCACATTTACAGTAGTGTGCCATGTTGGGGTGGTGTATTCTACTGCCAACACACATAGTGGAAGAATTGATAATCTTAGTGCTTGAGGTTTGGCATGCCATATTTTATTGTAGTGGTAGGAAAAAATACTGAAATAAATTGGTACAAAAAAATAAGGTAGGGTACTTTAAAAGATTTTGACTTTTGGATTTAATTTATAAAAGACAAGCCAGAGAAGCATCTATGAATAATGAATAAATAAAAATAAACAGTATGTAGCAACGGAATAATACTGACAAAATGAATTAAATAAAACTTTTCGCAAAGCAATTCAGTATGGAGAGTGTTTAAGGGATGGCACCACTCTTCAGTATGCAGATGGTGTGCATACTTGGCCAACATTTCCAATTCTTTATCAAAGAATGGCCCCAACCAGAAACTGTGTGTTGTGTTTACTTTGTTCCTATGTTGTTGCACCTTTCACCATGGCAAATGATGTTCTTCATTTAAATCCTTAGTATAAATATGTCATCAAGTATACTTTCCTTCCTTTTAAATAGAATTAGCATATAACAATTAGAATAGTAAGAGTTGGGTCAAACAATGGTTTATCCTAGAAGACATCGTGGGAAGGAAGAATGAAAGCGAGATATATCTAGTTTTAAGCTGGATGATCTAGTTAATGAGTGATGTCTTAATGCGATAATTGGCATTTTAAGAGATACTGTGTTGTTGTTGTTTGGCAGCTATCATTTACAGTGATTTTCAGCAGAGTCACAGGGCACTGGATCATTGGAATTGGGTAAATTGATATACAACAAAGAAAGCATTATCTGAAGGTTGGGAAGACTTTTTAAAGTGGGCTTAATTTTATGAAGCTGGGACACAGTTAATTGCATAAGAAACTTTTACTTGATCACAGCTTCATCATAATATCCTGTGTAGTATATTTTGTACTAGGGGCAAGAATTCTTGGTGGTTTATAGAAGAGATTTTAAGTTGACTTTTAATGGAAATTTACGTACTTTTTTTTTTTTTTTTTTTGCTGTCGTCAGTCTTTAGACTGGTTTGATGCAATCCTCCATCCCTTCCTATCCTGTGCTAACCTCTTCGTTTCTACATACCCCTTACAATCCACGTCCTCAATTATCTGCTTCATATATTCTAATCTCTGTCTACCTCTGCAGTTCTTACCTTCAACTGTTCCCTCCACTAACAAATTAACCAATCCAGCATGTCTCAAAATATGACCTACCAGCCTGTCTCTTCTTCCTGTAAGCTTCTTCCATAAACTTCTTTTCTCACCCATCATTTCTAAAACTCGTTCATTTCTTACTTTGTCTGTCCACCTAATTTTCAGCATTCTTCTGGAGCACCACATTTCAAATGCTTCAAGTTTCTTTCTTTCCGGTATTCCTAAAGTCCATGTTTCGCTACTGTAAAGTGCTGTGCTCCACACATAGAGTTTTAAGAAGTTCTTTCTAATTCCTAGATCAATATTTGAAACTAAAAGGTTTCTCTTTTTCATGAAGGCTCTTTTTGCTAGTGCTATTCTGCTTTTAACATCATTCCTGCTTCGGCCAACGGTTGTAATTTTGCTTCCCAAGTAACAGAACTCACTCACTTCTCCTATTGCATCAGATCCTATTTTTATATTTAATCTGCTACTATTGGTGTCATTTCTGCTACATTTCATCACTTTTGTTTTACTTTGATTTATATTCAGTCCAAAATCTTCCTTCAGTATTTTGTTCATGCCATTCAATAACTTCTCAATATCCTCAGCCCTCTCTGCTAATAAGACAATGTCGTCAGCAAATCGTAGCATACTGATTTTTTCTCCCTGAAAACTTATGCCACATGGAAATTTTTCTTTGACTTTCTTTATTGCTTCTTCTACATACAAGTTGAATATTAACGGGGATAGACTACAACCTTGTCTCACACCCTTTTTAACTGATGCATGTCTCTTCGTGATTCTCTACTTTTATTCACAGCCACTTGATTCTTATATAGTTTATAGAGGATTCTTCTATCTCGATACATTAGACCTGACTTCTTTAGAATTTTGAACATCTTGTCCCACCTAACATTATCAAAAGCTTTTTCTAAATCAACAAATGCCATAAAAGTATCTTTGTTTTTCTTGATCCGCCCTTCAAGTATTAATCTTAAAGACAGAATTGCTTCCCTTGTACCGCGATTTTTCCTAAACCCAAACTGATCTTCACCTACTATCTCTTCTACTACCCTTTCCATCCTTCTGTATATTATTCTGGTCAGTAATTTTGAAGCATGTGATGTTAGACTAATGGTGCGATAATTCTCACATTTGTCAGCTTGTGCTTTCTTTGGAAGTGTGAAGATGATATTTTTATTAAAATCAGTTGGAATTTCTCCTGTTTCATAACTTTTTGATATCAGCTTGAATAATCTTTCGATTCCTTCCTCTCCTAGAGATTTAAGAAGTTCTGCAGGGATCTCATCAATTCCAACTGCCTTATTTGCTTTCAAGTCATTCAGAGCTTTATTAAATTCTGTCCTCAAAACAGGATCTCCTAAGTCATCAATGTCGACATCGCCTTCCTTTTCCAATACACTATTGCTTCAAGTCGTCCCCAACATACAGTTTCTCAATGTATTACTTTCCATCTGGTTAGCTCTATCTTCTGAGCTTAAAAGAGGTTTCCCATCGGCAGCTTTAATGTTCATACCTCTTTTCTTCATTTCTCCAAAATTCTGTTTGATCTTTCTATATGCAACATCTACTTTACCTACGACCATTTCCTTTTCTACTTCTTCACATTTTTCTTGTAGCCATTTTTCTTTTGCTATTTTGCATTTCCTATTTATTTGATTTCTAAATTGCCTGTACTGCTCTATTCCTGCTTCATCCTGAGCATTTTTGTACCTTCTCCTCTGATCCATCAGCTCCAAAATTTCTTCTGTGATCCAAGGTTTTCGGGCACTTGTTCCCTAAAGCCTAATGTTTCTTTACCAGCTTTCATTATTTCTGTCTTTAATGCATTCCATTCGTCCTCGGTTGAACTCCTTTCAGAGTAACTTCTTAGATCTAAGTCTACCATTTCTGCAAATTCGTCTCTTGTGCTAGATTGTTTCAGTTTATTCACTTCCAGTCTGTTCTGTTTATATTGCTTCCTTATTCGCTTAAATTTCAGCCTGCACTTCATTAGTATCAAATTATGGTCAGAATCTATGTCTGTTCCTGGGTACTCTTTACAGTCTAGAACTTGATTCCTGAATCGCTGTTTCTAGCTGATATCTGCCTGTATCCCCAGGACGTTTCCAGGTGTATATTCTTCTTGCATGGTTCTTAAACAGTGTGTTCGCCACTACTAGCTTATATCTTTCACAAAATTCTAGCAACCTGCTTCCTCGCTCATTTCTTTCTCCTAGACCAAAACTTCCTACAGTATTCCCCTCTTTTCCTTCTCCCACTATTGCATTCCAATCACCCATGATTATTAGATTTTCCTCCCCTTTCACATATTGGATTAATTCTTCAATTTCAGCGTATATTTTTTCTATTTCTTCGTCATCTTCCTGCGACGTTGGCATATACACTTGTACTAATGTGGTTGGGACGGGCTTAGTTTCTAACCTCATCAAAATAATCCTGTCACTAAACTGTTCATAATAACTCACCCGTTTCCCTACTTTCTTGTTCATTACAAATCCTACACCAGTGACTCCATTGACAGCTTGTGTGCTAATTATCCTGTGTTCCCCAGACCAGAAATCCTGTGCGTCCTTCCATTTAATCTCACTAATCCCAACAACATCTAACTTAAGTTGTTCCATCTCCCTTTTTAAGTTTTCTAACCTACCTGCCCTATTCAGACTTCTAACATTCCACGCTCCGACTCGTAGAATGTTTCTATCCATTCTGATGACTCCTCCCTGAGCAGTCCCCACCCGGAGATCCGATTGGGGGACTATTTTACCTCCGGAATATTTTACCCAGGAAGAAGCCATCATGATATATGTAATTTGAGAGGATTACATGTCCTCGGGATACCCTTTGGGTCTTTAATGCAGTGGTTTCCCGTTGCCTTCTGCATCCCCATGCCGTTGATCATTTCTGATTCATCCGCCTTTAGGGGCCGTTTCCAACCCCAAGGGCAAGAGGGTGCCCTGAACCGCTCCCCGCTCTTCCGCCCTCCTTTCGGAGGCCGTTGGCAAGCAGTGGGTGACTCCTTATACCGGGAATCTTTCAGTCGCCAGAGCCTCGTCCGTGCAAACAGGGTGCACCACGTGAAGGAGAGGTTGACATTTGGTTGGAAAAAACTAGTATTGTCTCTCCCATACCCTTGCACCCCATTTACGTACTTACCTACCTTTGAATATTCCAGATTTTGTCTCAAATTCTTTCTGTTTCAGATAATTTTCACTCAGTAATTTCTTCAAATCATTGAAGCCCTTACTTACAAAATAAAGCTTTATCAATTCGTTATAGTTGAAATCAAGTGTCTCTTTGTGCCCATTGTCATTTCTTACTTTCCTTGCAACAGTCATAATTTTTCTACCAATATCCCTCCACGTCTCTCTGACAATATATGTATTATAAATACACTCGTAGCACTCTCTGGTCTGAATGCAGAAATATGTGGCCCATACTGTCTGCACTCCTTTTCTTTTTTTGTCGTTGCAAGAGTAATGGGATACATAAGCCTTGAAGATATTTTACATATATCTATGTAACCGCATAAGGTGAAACAAAATCATATAAAAATTGGCATAAATGGACACTGTTTTTTAGTTGCCTCAGCGTCAAGCTTCACAATATTTTCTTCATCTCATAAAACAAACAATAAAAAAATGCTTTAAACAGCTTTGTTAATCAGATTGCTTTGAGTTAAGTAATAAACAAAACTAATAACAGCTATATTTTACAGTTTAACAGGATGGTTGATTGATATTCCTGAATTGCTAAGCTTCCAGTCTCACAATCTGGATGATGTAGTGGAAAATTCTTATCTGGAAATATAGATTTAATTTTTAATTGTTTTTGTATACCAATTCATTCAATTCTGGTTTGGTTTTTGAATGCAGACTGTTGTTCATCAGCCCAATAACACTCATTCTTAATCTGACATTTAATGATTTACTTATTGATACATAAGTAATAAACTTTTAAATTAAATTAAATTGCAATGGAGCACATGCTCTGGTGGCAATTTCCCTAAACACCCATCTTCCCCCTTTTCTGCATCCACCTACATTTACCCTTTACAAATTTTAACTTTAAATTCTTTCAACGTTTTTGGCAAATTATTCATCATTTATCTTGGTAACTTATTCCAATCCCTGACCTAAAAAAGAGAATCTTCCTACACCCTTGTGACTGAAATCGAGTGCCAGCTTGTGGTCATGGTCATCTTTACCCTTCCATGCTTTACTTTCAATTCTTACACCAATATCTTCCCATGCCTTGTCACCAATATATGCCTTGTACACTCCAAAGACCCTCTTCACTCTCCTTCTGTCTTCCAATGAGTCCCCTTCCAGCTCTTTTATCATATCTGTTATTGATTGCATTCTGCGATAATTTCCAGAAATAAATCTAGCAGCCCTTCTTTACACCTTCTCCAACTCCTGTATTTGATACTCAAAATGTGGGTCACATACTACACTACCATATTCAAGCAATGGTCTGACCAAAGTTTTGTAACCCAATTCCTTTAATTCTCTCGTACATCCCCTCATCACCCTCTCCAACAAATACAGAATTTTGTAACCTTTCCCTACCACCTGTCCAATGTGTCCTGCCCAGTTAAGCTTGTTATCAAATGTAATGACAAGATATTTACATTTCAAGTCTTCAATAAGCAATTCTTTCCCCATCTTATAATCATAATAAACCTTTAGTTTTTTGTGTATCCAATAAGCTGACTCTTCTTTGCATTTATCTTCATCCCATGTTTGCCAACCCAACTAGATATCCTGTCCAGATCACCCTGCAACTGTTTGCAATCCTCAACCGTTTTGATCCTTTTATATAGCATTATGTCATCCACAAACAATCTAATTTCTGATTGTAAACAATCAACACAATTATTCATTAGAATAATAAATAGCAATGGTCCCAATACGCTACCCTGTGGCACTCCCATTTTTACTTCCACTTCTTTTGATATTGCATTTCCTACCTTAACTTTCTATTTTCTACCTTTAAAAATTCTTCTATCAAACAATCACTTTCTGATCCACTCCAATAGATTTTACCTTATTTACTACCATTTTATGGCTCACTCTGTCAAAAGCCTTTGAAAGATCTAGTGCTACACTATCAATTTGACCTCCCTCGTTCATTTCATCCGAAATATCTTGTATATTTCCCACCAACTGAGATTCACATGAATAGCCATGTTGCCTACTTGAAAACCACTTACACTCCTCACATATGTATCTGATATGGTTGCATATCAATCTCTCCATTAATTTACCTACCACTGACGTCGAGCTAATTGGCCTATAATTTTCGACGCTATTTTTCACCCTTCCTTTATGTACCAGCACTACTATCGCACTTTTCTAATCCTCTGGTAAGCAGCAAGTATGAAGACTCAATTTAAATAATATTTCAAGATAAGGTACAATGTCACATCCTGCTATTTTTAAGACATCTGTAGTAATACGAGGGTTGTTTTTTAAGTAAGGGTCGTTCGCGCGTATAGTCCCGTAGTTCGCGCGGACGCCGCACCAATCCACCGCGCCACTTGCCGGCAACCTTCCCGTTCACACTGATGCCAGTTGCAGCTCTGTAGCTGACATGTACGCATCGCTGTGCTACTTTATAATGTTTACGATTATTGAATCGCCCGCCGCGTGTGAGATACGGTCAGTGATACGTTTTTTGACCGCGAGAAGCCTATCAGCTGCAGAAATTCACCGTCAGTTAACAGAAGTTTATGGCTTGAATGCAATGAGTGAAGGTAAAGTGCGTCAATGGGTTAGAGAGTTTAAAAATGGCCGTCAAAACGTCCATGACGAAGAACGCTCAGGCCGGCCCTCTGTGATCACTGATGATTTGGTGGCTGCAGTCGAAACAAAGATTCGTGAGGACAGAAGATTCACAATTTCCACTCTTTCTTTGGAATTTCCACAAGTTTCAAGATCGGTTTTGTACAAAATTGTGTCTGAAAACCTAAAGTTTAAGAAACTGTGTTCTCGGTGGGTACCCACACTCCTCACAGAGGACCACAAAGGGAAGAGATTTGCCACTTCATTGGACTTTTTGATTCATTACGAGGAAGAAGGGGATGACATGTTGAGTCAAATTGTCACTGGAGATGAAACATGGGTATCCCATATCACTCCCGCAAGCAAGCGACAATCGATGGAATGGCGACACACAACCTCACCCGTCAAGGTCAAAGCCAAACAGACGCTGTCAAAGCGCAAGATTATGGCAACCGTGTTCTGGGACCGGCGCGGTGTTTTGTTAGTGGACTTTATGCCACAAGGAACGACAATCAACTCAGATGCCTACTGTGCAGCTCTAAAGAAGCTCCGCAGAGCAATTCAAAACAAAAGGCGCGGCATGCTGGCAGAAGGAGTTTTGCTCCTGCACGATAACGCTAGGCCTCATACCTCTCAAAAGACTCGGGATTTGATTGATTCTTTTGGCTGGGAAGTTTTGGACCATCTACCATACTGCCCCGACCTTGCTCCTAGCGATTTTCACCTTTTCTGGTACCTGAAACACCATCTTGGCGGCCAGCGCTTCAATGACGACGATGAAGTGAAAGCGGTCGTGAACTCTTGGCTGTCGGAGCAGGCGGCCGAATTCTTTGAAGAGGGAATTAAAAACTTAGTTGTACGGTATGACAAGTGCTTAAATAAAAAGGCAACTATGTATAAAAATAGGTAAAAGTGTGTAGAATCAGAAAATAAAAGTTTTTTTACAAAAGTATTCGTATCTTTTTTTTTAAAATAAAAACGGCCCTTACTTAAAAAACAACTCTCGTATTATCTACACCAGCCCCTTTACGTTTTTTTAGCTTTCTTATTTCCTTCATGATATCCTCAGGATGAATTTAAAATTTTATGGTCTGCTCATTTCTAATTGTTTTGTTAAGCTCGTTATCCGAATCAGAAACACCTGTTTCTGATTCACTGTCCCTAATTCTCTCTTTAAACCAGTCTCTGCCTTTTTCAAATTCTCTGTAACTTCTTGTCCATCCTTATCTAGAAGTGTCTCAACACCCCTCCCTCCTCCCAGTTATTAAATCTTTCCCTACCATCTCTACACAGTCCCGGCCAGATATATAAGAAACTATGTCACCAAGTTATTAACATCACACAACATTTTTATTACTAAATGATTATGCTTTCCACCAGCAGATACCCTTTTATCATTAATCACAAAAACATTTATTACCTTATTTAACAGCACGTCTTCAGATCCAACAGTGCATTTTCAAATGATAAGAAAACAATTCCCATTAAAGTAACCTTCACTATGACCATTAATAAAGCACAAGGTCACATGCTTCAAAGTGCATGATTGTATTTACCAGAACCTGTTGTTCATCAGACCAATAACACTCATTCTTAATCTGACATTTAATGATTTACTTGTTGATAAATAAAATATGTACAGCTTTTAAACCTTTCCCTGATAAGGGAGCGTGCATAAACCATGTAGCTCCATTTTGGCCTACTGTGAACCCCCCCTCCTTCCCCCCCGTAGCCCTACGTGGCTTTTGCCTCTACCCCCCCCCCCCCCCCCACGTAGCTTTTTTCCCTTTCGATTCCAGAGGACATTTTGTACTGTTTTCTCTTGTCAGATGATTGTAAATTATATAAGGAGATAATTAACTGAGGGAAATAAATACTCACATGCTGTTGTGTGTTCTGTTCCTCATTTTAACTGTGAAAAATGTTATGAAAGGAAAGCTACGTGGCCTGGCTTGGAACCCCCCCTCCCCCCACATAGCCTTCCAGCCAACCCCTCCCCCCCCCCCCTGGACCAAGCCACGTGGTTTTTGCACGGTCCCTAAGAGGTGCTGGGCTATTGGGGCGGAGGGGGGTGTTTCTGTTGCTTTTCATTCATATTATTTGTTACAGTTAAAATAAGGTACAGAGCACACAACAGCATGTGAATATTCATTTCCGTCATTTAACTATCTCTGGGAAAAAAGCTAGGCAAAAGCCATGTCGGGATAAGTGAGGGGGGTTCACAGGAGGCCAAGATGGAGCTACATAGTTTATGAACATTCCCTTATCCAGAATGACCTCAGTTTCAAGGAACAAGGCACCCACTTTTCACATTCCCATCAGAATGCACTATGCTGGGGTCAAGCTGCTTTCATATTTGTGAATGTAGGAGTATGGTTTACTGACATAGCTGCTAAGAAAATCACAGACACATTTCTCAAGGTTTCATTGTTCAATCTTATCCCAAATAGGGTTAGTACCCTTGAGTTTGTTGTCGTTATTTGGGCTTTAGGGCGCATCGACATCTAGGTCTTTAGTGCCCTGGTACTCTTGAGACCATACCAGTTTGTGCCCCAACTATAAGCTGTGTCCAAATCTCTCAATTAGTGTTAACAATCCTCTCTTCTTGTAACCCTATTACAATGAATTATGTTTTCTGGCTAACAGCCTAACTACTTACCTTCACGTAAAAACAGAATTATTCATCAGAATAATAAAAAACAATGTCCTAAAACAGTGTACTGTGTTGTTCTTCACTATTTCTGATACTTACTGATAAGCGAAAGAGGAAGACAAGCAGAGGCGTTTCTAAGGAGCATTAGAAGCCTGATATGGAATAAAAATGTGCCACAGAGAAGAGAGTAATCTATCACATATACTATGTGCTTATCTTGACTTATACTGCTGAAACATGGACAATGAAGAAGTGAGACATCAGTGGAGTACAAGCAAGCGAAATGAAGTTTTTAAGAGGTAGAATGGGGTTTACTAAAATGGACAGAATGAGGAATGAAGTGATTAGGTGCACCATACAAGAGGAACCCTTACTGGAAAGGGTAGAGAGCACCAGACTGAGATGGTATGGACATGTAAAGAGGATGGAGGTTCAGTGAATCCCAAGAAAAATTAAGCTGCATGGGGTAAACGACCCAGAGGAAGATCAAGAAATGGATGGCTGAAAGGAGTGTGTACAAAAGAGAGGAGAGGACTGGAACAAGGTGGTGACAGAGATATTGTGGGAAGAAAGAAGGAAATGGAGAGGGTTGTGCATGAAGCAGGCCCAGCCAGAGGCTGTTGATCTCATAAATATGTCTCAGAAATGATGGGTAAGGAAAGAACTGTGTAAAGAGTATCACAGAAAGAAAATACAGGACGGCGATTCAAAATTTAAGACACACAGAATTTATTAATCTGTTAATGGAGGTGACATAGAAGGGAAGAAATGTAGAGAGAGGCATATTAGAATATATGAGTTAACTGAGAACTTAGGATGTAAAGGGTATGATGAGATGAACAGATCAGATTTGGTTTGTCCATGTTAAGTACCAATATACAAGGATTTTAAGAGTTCTTCCAGTTAAATTGTTCAGTATATCCATTGGTAATTTATTTCCATGAGTAACACGCCCCACCCCCTCATGAAAGAAAATTTTAATACTCCCTTACACCTGAAATAAAGTGCTGATTTGTGGTCACAACTGTCTCACACTGCCATGTCTCCCTTGTTCTTTTTCATCCAGTATATGTTGCACAAAACATACAATCTGAGTTACACATGGACGTCTTCTTCTAACTTCCTTTCTACTGATTTACAGACCTTATTCTTTATCCCCATTGCAGCTAAATATGGATATTTTTCCTAACACCGAGGTCGATCTAATTAGTCTACATTGGTAGGTTATATTGTCTTGCTTCGTTTATGAATGGGGTCTACTTTGCAGCAACTTCCAGTTTGAAAATAAAAAATAACTGTCAGTATGGCTTAACATTAACACACATGCAGTAATTTTACCTACAGTTAATGCTATTTTATCTACCCAACTGCTTGATTCTAATTTCATATTTCCTACTAACATAGACAAGCTGTATTTCCTCTCCTATTTCTTTTTGATTATCCCTAATAATCTCACCAAATCAGTTGCTTCTCATTTTCAAATTTTTTTTTTTTTACTCCCACTCTGAACTAGAATTGTGCAAACGCCGTCTAGGCTCACTCGGTTTATTGCTGTCAGCGCGACCTTGCCAGAGAAATGCTGGAAGCAAGAAGCCTGAGGTCGAGCCTGACAGTAGGCTCGGTCTGTTATTCACATGCTGCGTGGGGACGAAGCAACGCTGGTACTCGTTTGGTACAAGTTACTGAAAAATTAAAGACTGCGGAGTATGTCTTATTGTAATTTTATACATACTGTTGTATTATTTTATAAGACTGTATTCATTTACTTCAAGAAAATTTGAATACTAATTCGGGCACTTACCTATGATAATGAATAATTACACCGCATTTCAAAATTTCTGTGGCGATTGTTCAGTCAACCAAACATGGTCTCTTTAGAATAAAGAGCAGCTCTAATGACCACTTTAGAATGACGTGCACTGATATGGGAAGTATTATTCTTTTCATCAGTTTTTCATCTACCATTCTTATGTATTTTGTGCATCTATAGATTGGACTGTGGCTTACAATTATATCAACCAAAAGTAAACTCCTCTTGTCCTCCAAATATAAAACTTGAATTTCTTAAATACAGGAGAGCAGATGTTTTTAGAGACAATATGGATAAAGTTCAATGCTACATAGATTATTTATCCTCTAACGATGGCAATCCACTTAATAGGTGGATATTTAGAGCAAAAGTGTACCCTTGGTGTCTAAAATTTCTACCATATTAGTGTGGCAAGCAGATTTTCAGCAGAGTATTTCAGAAAAGCAGAACAATCTTTTTCCTGAAAATATGGTTGATCTTTTCACTATTTACATTTCGTGTGAGAATGATATCAGTTATGTCATTAAAGTATGTTCAGTGTAGTACATTGATATAAATCCTTACAAGACATCACATATATCTGAAGCCTCCATGTAAATTATAAGGCACTAAATGTTGGTTCAGGTTATTCTTCATGTATGTCAATAACTGCAGATAACTTATTTATGTTATGGTTTTTATTATATTGTGTCCTGATTTCACAGTTTTTAATCCTTTTAGATACATGTTTGATCAAACACGTTATACAAGGATCGTTCAATAAGTAATGCAACACATTTTTTTTCTTCCTGAAACAGGGGTTGTTTTATTCAGCATTCAAATACACCACGTTACTTCCCAATCTTTTAGTCACACAACACTATTTTTCAACATAATCTCCAGTCAATGCTACGGCTTTATGCCACCTTGAAATGAGGGCCTGTATGCCTGCACGGTACCATTCCACTGGTCGATGCCGTACTGTATCAATAACTTCTTCATCATCCATGTAGTGCGTCCCATAGATTGTGTCCTGTATTGGGCCAAACATATGGAAATCTGATGGTGGGAGATCGGGGCTGTAGGGTGGATTAGGAAGAACAGTTTTGTGAGCTCCTGTCAGGTGTGAATACTTGTGTGAGGTCTTGTGTTGTCATGAAGAAGAAGTTTGTTCTGATTTCTGTGCCTACGAACACGCTGAAGCAATTTTTTTTCAATTTTCAAAGAGTAGCCCAATACACCTCAGAGTTGATTGTTTGACCATGGGGAAGGACATCGACCAGAATAACCCCTTCAACGTCCCACAAGACTGTAGCTTTACCGGCTGAGGGTATGGCTTTAAACTCTTTCTTGGTAGGGGAATGGGTGTGGCCCCACTCCATTGATTGAAGTTTTGTTTAAGGTTCGAAGTGATGAATCCATGTAACAATGTTTGACAAGAAATTGTCACCCTCAGCCTCATGACGATCAAGTAGTTCCGCACAGATGGTTCTCCTTTGTTCTTTTTGCTTTTCAATTAGACATCGAGGGACCCAGCGGGAACAAACCTTTGAATATCCCAACTGGTGATAATTGTGACAGCACTACCAACAGAGATGTCAAGCTGAGCACTGAGTTGTTTGATGGTGATCCGTCAGTCGTCTCGAATCAGAGTCTTCGCAAGCTCCGACATTGCAGAAGTCACAGCTGGGCACAGCCGGCCGGCATGCAAGAGATCAGACAGTACTGCTAGACCTTGCGGCGATGATAACACACACTTTGCCCAACGACTCGCTGTGTTTATGTCCACTGCCACATCGCTGTAGACATTCTGCAAGTGGCTATGAACATCTGAGATGCGCCAGTTTTACGCCAAAAGAAACTCAATTACTGCCCATTGTTTGGAACGCACATCCGTTTCAGACGCCATGTTACCAGTTCTGTATAATGCTGTCTCTGGTCGGAAGTAAATGAAACTATAAGAGACGAAGTGGGAATGTTTGAAAATGTTCCACAAAAAATGACCGTTTATTTTTTTTTTCCAACCAAAATTGGTCGAGAAAAAAATGTGTTGCATTACTTACTGAACGACCCTCATATCTAAGGCAGCTCAGTTGATAGAATGTACCCAAAATATTGATAGTAGTCTTTCATATACTTTAGTTCCAAGAATGCCCCTGCCATCTCCACCATTGTTGCACACCATACACGAGGAAGACACTGTGCGCATTTCCGCACTGCCGATCCTTCATTGTCCACCGAGCCATGGGAAGCTCCAGTGGTCACAGCTCGACGGAGTAGAGGACCAATCATAGGAATAACCGGGAGAATTCGAGCACGAGTAGATGGAAATTTGCACGACACTATTCTGAATACCATCACCCCACTCCAGTTCTCCTCAGTTTAACGTGACCATGTCTAATTATACCATTTAGTGTTCAATTTTTGGCCACAGAATCCTTGGAAAATACATCCCTGGCTTTCTCTTCTGCTAATAATATCTTGTAAAGTTGTTTTAAGTGTTCCCTATTCTCTGCTGGTTTCTAGCTCTATTGTACTTTCTTATCATCATCATATTTTTCATTCTATTGTAGTAAAAAGGTACCATGCTTTCTTATGTGTATACAGGGTGTTTCAAAAAGGACTTTACAACTTTGAAAATTCATATAAATTTTATGAAACAAGGTACAGAGCTGGTTTTGGTGTTGTTTTAAAGGAAAACACTTCAAGTTTTTTTTACCTTAAACTAAAGATGTTCTGTGTGGCTTCCGTTGGTTATTCTGCAGACATCCCATTGGTAGTCGATTTCTTCCCAGACTCGCACTAGCATTTCAGGTGTAACTTGCTCAGCAGCAGCGTAAATTCTTGCTCTAAGTTCAGGTAGAGTGGCCGGCAAAGGAGGTACGTACACCATATCTTTTATGAAACCCCAGAAGAAAAAATCTAGCGTTGTCAGGTCTGGGGAACGGGGGGGCATGTAATTGGCCAATCCATTGACCTGGAAAGTGGTCATTGAGAAAACCCCGGACGTCAGTCAGATAGTGTGGTGTTGCGCCATCTTGCATAAAGAAAACATTTTGTTCTTGGTCATCCTCATTGATCTGTGGTATCAAAAATTGTTGCAACATATCAAGGTACACTATCCCGTTGATGGTTCTCTCTTGGAAAAAAAAGGGGCCGTACATTTTCCTCTTGCTCAACGCACAAAAAACAATCACTTTAGGGCTATCATGGATTTTCACTGCCCCAAATCCTACAGTTACGTGTGTTAACCTTGCCACTTAAGTGAAAAGTTGACTCTTCAGAAAAGATTATGTTGTCCATGAAATGTTCATCATCATTCACTCGATTTAACATATCCACGCAGAAGTTCCTTTGTGCAATCTTATCAGTGTCTTTAATTGCTTGTAAAAGCGAATATCGGTATGGTTTCAAATGCAAACGTTTTCTCAACACACGCCAAACCGTCGAATGTGGGACTTGCAGCTCACGAGATGCACACCGGGTTGAAAAAAAAAAAGGTCGCCCCTTTTACCCCGGGCCCGAAATTCCTAGCGCCAGCCTTGCTGTTGACAAAACTTTTTCTCACTTGCTCAATGACCTCGTCAGATGTGCTGGAATGACCTGAGGATTTTTTTGTTTTTCTGAGCACCCTGTTTCTACAAAACATCTATGCCACTCATAAATTGTAGGCCTACTAGGAGGATCTTTAGTGTACTTGGTACGAAAATTACGCTGAACTGTTGTCGCAGACTTCGATTCTTCAAACTAAAACACACAGCTAGCACGCTCGGGTCCAATGAAGGCAGCCATATTTAACGTAACTGCCGCTAGCGCTTGTGCGGTACGATTAGGCACTAGCGGAATACGCGAGTCAAAACTTGAAGTGTTTTCCTTTAAAACAACACCAAAACCAGCTCTGAACCTTGTTTCATAAAATTTATATGAATTTTCAAAGTTGTAAAGTCCTTTTTGAAACACCCTGAATTGTTTGTTTTGGAACAAACATTTTTCCCTATTTTGTCTCTGAACTGTTCACATTTACTTTCCACAGTATTAGCGTGCTCATTCCACAGACTAAACCTTTACCTTATATTCTAGAACTTCTTATTTTATTATTAAAAGCATAACCTCCCAACTTTTTGCCACTGGTTTACTGAAATCATTTATATTCATAAAATTGCACTATTACCACTTAATCCTTCTGTCAGTGGCACACACAAGGCTACAATAACGCTAAGGAAAATGGTTTCAGTCTAGAACCTGCCACAAATACCAATTCATAAATGAAGTGAGGCACAAACAAAGGTTGACTGAATACACGGCAATGGTGGTGCACAAATAGATGGAGAGGTTCATACTCAACTACATCAGGAATGGCTGTGGGAACTCAAACTGATAAATGAAATAAAATTATTATAATCCCAGAAGTACTGTTAACAAATGTTTCATGTAACTGCCAGTATGGCTCAATGCACTGATATATTATACGGTGAACCAGGGAGGTACAATGTCATAGTCATCCTTATTGCAGATGGTTTCCCACAATCATCTAGACAAATGCTGGGATGGTTCCCAATCTACTCCTCAAATTATACATTTCACAAACAGAAAAATACACTTACAGAACACACAATTACACATTTCTTAGACAGGTGACAGTACAAGACTTTCCTCCAATACATTAGGTACAGGGGACCTAACAGGTTGGTTAGATTTCAGGCAGGAACTCTGTTCCTGCACCTCTTATGGTTTTCACTGGCCATCTGTGGTGGCCATTGTTGACATGGTCCTTGGTGGCCAAATCTGAGTCTCCTTTTCTGTTGCTCTACTACTCCTTCCATTGCTAAATTGTTTGCCTGCAGACTTTTGTTCCCCATTCTATCTATTTTTCCTTCTATACCCAGAATGGCCTGTCTAAGACCAAGAAAAAGTTTCAAATATACCACCAGCTTTTCTCCTATATTCATCCTCCAAAAGACTATCTCTCAATTTCTGTTCTCATATAGCACTGCCCCTAATAAATCACAGACTTTGAAAAATAGTTCCAGCATCACCAACCATCAACAGCTTTCTTCTTAATTGTACTATGGTAAGTTGCACAGATCTGGGATCAGCATGTGTTGTATTTATTTACACACAGTGTTGCAATTAAAACAGTACACATCATTTCAACAACAGATAATGGTATTTTCAATATGAACAAGTTTTCAGTTTGGTTATGATTTGGCCATTAAGTACATGAAACCCCATCTTGATCTGTAGGCAAAACAAAAATTTTGTATTTTGGTATAGTTTTTGTAAAATACATGTAAGTTTTTTACCTGCTTCAATCGCCCAAGTCGATACTGGACCAAAATCTAAAAAGCAATTGTCAATACAATTACTGTTACTGGACAGAACACTTATAAGAGTTTATCCAAAGTTAATTTAGATCTGATAGGAGGGGGGCTATTTTTTCCAGTACTCTATCATCCACTCCCATCTACCCCCAAAAATATAATTATTCTACTTTTACCTGGAGTGTTGGTTAATGGTGAGGCATTTGTATGAATCCAAAGCCATAAATGCAGTATTTCTGACCGTGCTTATTTTACTTTCTGCTCAATGCAAGCATAGCTATTTTACTGAATGGTTCTCTGCTGGTAGTTACCTTTGTAACAAACTATTTAACTGGGTACTCATCAGCTTGCTTTCTATTGAAGGTATTGTAAGTATGTTCCTTTTGAAGTGGTAATAAAAGCAGATCTCACAATGATATGATCAACAAGTGTAGGTTGCAATCAAGTTTACAGGAGCCAAATCTGTAACCAAACTCAGTCATACCATTCCATGATCCAGTCCGTTTGATTAATGGGGTACAAACTTCCTCTCTGTAACTGCTTTATTCCAGGTGGGTTGTGGCAGGTCTGCCAAAGCTTCAGGTGAGTAGGAAAATGATACCAGAAAGCAAATAAGGAAGGTTGAAAGTCCTTATAATTGTGATCATTGTCCTCAGAACTACTAACCAGCTGCTCTGTGGATGATCTTAAAGTAATACATTACATGATAATTTAATAAGATTCTTTGGTTTAAGAAAAGATAGGCTCTGCAACTTTCTGTTCACAGACTGTATACTAAAATTTCTTAGATATCTGTATTTAAGGCTATTTCATCAGTCTTAAATTTCTTGGGTAAATTAGAAAATTATGTAAAATAGAATCAAGAAGTAGCAGAGCAATATGCAATGCTTAAATAAAAAAATCAATGAATTAACTTCTAAAAATGTGCTCTTGTACAATATTAAATACAGCAAACTACTAAGTGAAACAGTCACTTGAGGATGCAGTCAGAATCTTTATTCAGTAAAGGATAGGAAGAGATGGATTATGGTGTCAAACAAGTCAGGAGACTGGGTAGGAGGGAAGGGATAGTGGTAAAAATATGACAATACTCACAATAATCATATGCACAGAAAACAGCATGCTGAGCTAAAAATAAGGTGCTATAAAAATGATTAATAAAAATTTCCCTAGAATGTTCTTGGTTAACAATTTATTGCTCAACAGAGTCATTGCTGAAAAGCACATTAATATTTAAATAAACATTTCACTCTGAATGTGCAAATCCATTTTTACAAAGTAGGAAACACTGTCACTTTCATACAAAGAAAAAATAAACCACCGTGTTGCTTTTAAATAACAGTAAGCCACACATCAATATGTACAGAACAAATAAAAACTCACATTCGTGGAAAGTTTGTTATTATTTGATTCAGTTTACTATACATCGAAAAATTTAAAATGATGAAGTTTTCACAGTGAAACTACACAAAATGAAAGCTAAATACTTTCAGCTGTCTATTTCTTCCAGTCATTCTTCTCGTAATCCCACTTGGAAGTGAGACCTTCTATTGGGTTCACTTGTAATGCAATCATTCGCCTCAGCTGAGCTTCGCGACGTTCTTCATCAAACGTCGCTGGTAATGGCCCATATACTGTAAGAAATGTTAAACGTTTATATCTTTCCACAGTAAATCTGATACAAATGAAGCTATGGTCTTGTCCGATAAGAGCTTAAAACAAAATCTTATCACAATTGTTGCAAATTTAATAAAAATGGCAGAAAATTATTCAACACATATAAAAGTTGTTGTTGTTGTTGTTGTTGTTGTGGTTTAAGGGCGCATCGACGGCGAGGTCATTAGCGCCCTAACAACGACCGGCTTAGCAATGTGGCTTAAAATCCATGTTCTTCCGTCTGTATGGTCGACTGCAGAGGGGTCGGCCACACAGACGGCAAATAGAGTAAAATGCTAAAATGTTGGCTGTAAAGGGGCCATTAAAATACAAAACATCACAGCTTATGTCCGGCTGGCTGTAAAGAGGCCAGCCAGACATAAAAACTTAAATCTAATAGTAAAACAAACACAAATGAGACAAAACAAAACAAGAGCTATGTACATGGATGAGTGGCTGTAAAATGGCCACTCATCCACCTAAAAAGATTAGGCCGGTCTTCCCAAAATTTTTGGGATCAGACCGCCCAATACACAGAATTTTAAAACTTTAGCCACATTGCTAGCTTCATTACTTAAAATAAGGGACAGATCGTTGGCTAGGCCAACGTCTGCCCTTAAGTCAAAAAATAAAACACAATCTGTTAAAATGTGGCGTACCGTCAAAGGTACGCCACAAGCATCACATTCCGGTGGGTCCTCCCGGCGGAGAAGAAAGCTGTGCGTCAGAGGACAGTGCCCTATACGGAGGCGAGTAAGGAGAACCTCATCCCTCCTCGCCCGCTGGAAGGAGCTGCTCCATGGCTGAACGGTCGGCTTGACTTGCCGGGCTTATTATGCTCGACTTCCAGCCACTGCCTCTGCCAAATATCAAAGATAAATCTCTTCACCCGCCGAGGCAAGGTCTGACTTTGGGACCGGTGCAAAGTCGATTCGGACCTTGTCACAGGCTAACTTGGCAGCTTCATCAGCTGCCTCGTTCCCCCTGATTCCCACATGGCCCGGTACCCAACAGAATAAAACCTCCTTTCCAGATGATTGAAGTGAAAGGAGGGCGTCCTGGACTAAGCGGTCTGTTGGGTACATGTTTCCTAGTGCCTGAATGCAGCTGAGGGAATCACAGCATATGATGTACTTCATATAACGACTTACCTTCATATGCTGGAGCGACTTTAGTATGGCGTAGCACTCGGCAGTATACACGCTGCACCTGCTATCCAGCTTGTTTATGTAAGTCGCTCGAGGGAACACTACGGAGCAGCCTACTCCGTTAGCCTGCTTAGACCCATCCGTATATACCGGGGTAAAATCCTGATACTGGTTTAAAATGTCACTAAAAACTCTGTTAAAAACACTGTCAGAGGTAGACAGCTTGTGGAACCTTGACATTTCTAAAATAAATCTGGGCCTCTTTAAAAGCCAGGGGGGAGATTTACTCCAACCCTGGTAATAAAAAGCTGGTAGTTCACAACCATATTATTCTAAAATCGCCTTTTTACGGTAGCTGAACGGTCTGGTCGCTCTACGGCGATTATCGTATAGCTGACCATAATTTGGTGTCATTACTACGTCGTGCACGGGACTACCAGGTGTTGCGGCAATGTGAACATAGTGTCGCACCATGAGGAGGTGCCGCCTGGTGGAAAGCGGCGGCTCACCAGACTCAGCACAAATGCTGGGTATAGGGCTAGTGCGATAGGCACCAGTGGCGAGCCGGATTCCTGCATGGTGGACACTATCTAAAATGCGTAGGTAGCTGTCCCGTGCCGAACCGTATATGATGCAGCCATACTCCAGACGTGACCGTACAAAGGCTCTGTAAAATTGTAGCAGGCAGGAGCGGTCAGCGCCCCACGACCTGCCACACAGACATTTTAAAAGATTAAGAGCTTTCAAGGCCCTGGCTCTCACATCTTTTAGATGCGCAAGCCAGTTGAGCCTTGTGTCTAAAATGAGGCCCAGAAATCTAACAGTATCAGTAAAACTTAGAACGGTGTTCCTCAGGGTAAGGTGGGGCTCTGGTAATAGGCTTCTGCTACGAGTAAAAAGTACACACCGGGTTTTCTCGGCAGTGAAACGAAAACCGGTGTGCACTGACCATTCATCCAGCCTGTTCAGCGTGAGTTGCAGCTGCCGCTCGGCGCTTCTCAGGCTGGACGATGCAATAAAAATTAAAAAGTCGTCCACATATAAGGAGAACCGTAGGGGACTCCTTATGACGACTGATATACTGTTTATCGCTATGGCAAAAAGAGTAACGCTTAAAACTGATCCCTGAGGGACACCGTTTTCCTGAATAAAAAGATCCGACACTTCACTACCGACTCGGTACCGGAAGCAACGACCAGATAAAAATGATTTAAAAAAACGGGGTAGGTTACCTCTAAAACCCCATTCATGTAACTGTTTTAAAATTACATGCCGCCAGGTAGTATCGTAGGCCTTTTCGAGATCGAAAAAGACACCCACAAGGTGTTGGCTGCGAATAAACGCATCCTGTATTGCCGCCTCCAGGAGGATCAGGTTGTCCAAGGTGGAACAGAACTTCCTGAATCCACACTGAAAGCGGCTCAGTAGATTACGGGATTCAAGACACCAGACGAGGCGGCGATTGACCATCCTCTCCAGTGTCTTCCCCACGCAGCTTGTCAAGGCAATACTATGATAACTACCTGGCAACAACTTATCCTTTCCAGGTTTTAAGATAGGGATAAGCGTTGCTTCTTTCCACAAGTCGGGGAAGTGTCCTCCGGTCCATATGTCATTAAAAATATCTAGAAGGTACTCCTTAGCATCTTTATTAAGATGCCTCAGCATCTGGTACTGGATCAAATCAGGCCCTGGAGCAGTGTCGTTGGCGCTGTTTAGCGCTGACTCCAGCTCCCAAAGTGTAAATGGGCAGTTGTAGGCCTCTGTATTTGACGAGTCAAAGCATAGCGCGCGCCTCTCGGCAGCAATCTTGCGTTGCTGGATCCGAGGGTCAAAATTGGTGGATGAAGTGATAGTGGCAAAGTTCTCCGCCATCAGCTGCGCTATGCTTCGTTCGTCGGTAATAATGCGTCCGTGATCCAGTAATCCAGATACTGGTGGACGGGAGTACCTTCCAGATATACGGCGGATAGACTCCCATACTTTCGACGAAGGTGTGGAACGATTTATGGTGCTCACAAAGTTCTGCCATGACCTTTCCTTGCTCTCCTTAATAACACGACGCGCCTTAGCTCTGGCTATACGGAACGCTGCTAGGTTGTCGGATGTAGGGTACAACCTGAAACGCCGCAACGCACGTCTGCGACCCTGAATGGCGGAATGACATTCATCGTTCCACCAGGGGACGTGCGTCCTTTGCAGCGTTCCGGAGCTTTTCGGCATGGAAACGTCAGCTGCCTGGTGAATCGCCTGTGTAAGGTGATTCACCTTCTTGTCAAGACTGTTATATTCCTTTAGAATAATGGAGCGGCGGTAGAGTTGCCAGTCGGCTTTGCTGACGTTCCATTTGCGTCGGTTATTGCCTCCTCCACGCTCAAACTCTACGTGCATCCATATTGGGAAGTGGTCGCTTCCTTGGAGGTCACGATCCACCTCCCAATGCACGGAGTCCCGCGATTGAGAGGGAGCACAATGAAAGGTCAATGGCAGAGGACCATCCGGAAGCAGTGGTAAAATGTGTCATTGCACCAGTATTGAGGACACATATTTCCTCTTGCTCTATTAATCTACCAACCATTCGGCCTCGGGGGCAATCGGCGTTTGAGCCCCACAGCGCACTATGTGCGTTGAAATCTCCTAGGAGGGGGAATGGCCGAGTAAGCTGCCGCAAGATGTTAGACATGTCGTCATAACTGATGGGCGTGTTAGGTGGTAGATAAATAGAGCATATTGTGAGTTGAGTGGGACCATAAATCCTCACTGCCACTGCTTGTAGATCAGAGGTGAGAGCTACAGGTTCGGAGTGGACAGTGTTTCGGACAAACACTGCCACTCCACCCTTCGCTCGATCACCCTCGGTATCGTCCTTACGGTACACGTCATATCCTCTTAGCACAGGTTGGTGTGATGGTCTGAAATGTGTCTCTTGTAGACAGAGACACAAAGGATCAGACCGTGCTAAGAGGTGTAACTCGTCTTTGTGAGCTGAAAATCCATTGATGTTCCACTGAAGTATGGGAGCCATCCTTACCTATTTAACCTCACCCGCCCCGGTTCGGGTGGGTCTTCGGCCACTTCCTGCTGACGAACGGGACCAGTCTCGTCCACCAGCATTTCCGTTTCTTCTTGCCCGGAGGTGGAGACAGACATCTCCGACCCAGAGGACTCTTCAAAATCCTCCCCATCCTTTTTCTTATTCTTCTTCTTCTGCTTCTTCCCCTTACTCTCCCTGCCGGTGGGCAGTCTGGGAGGAGAAGAAGAGGGGGACTTAACAAACTGGGTCGGATCAGTCTGTCTAAACTTTATACCTCGGATCTTTTGGTCACCTCTATTTCCACTGCTAGCAAATGGTATCGCTACCATTTCAGTAGCTCGTGGTGGAATAGGAGGTGCCATTAATCTGATGGCTGGTGGAGACTTTATTTCTGCTGCTGGACAGGTCGAGGTTGCAGATGTGTTGCTAGCGACATCCGCGGTCTTGGGTGTTATGACCTTCGTGGGTTTTGCACCACACTTGCACTGACATGAGCACATAGTGCTTGTGCCCATGTCTGCAAAGGATGTCTGCGTAGCAACACTTTCTTTCCTGACGGGAGTCGAGACCGTCTTGGCAAAGCTTGTTCCGAATATTGGAGCGGCGAGCGCTTTCGCCTTCTTCTTTGCCTCTATATAAGGTATCCGCTCTTTGGTCTTCAACTCCTGTATCTTGCGCTCTTCAAGATAAACTTGACACTCCCTACTCCAGGCAGGGTGCGACCCGGAGCAGTTGATGCACACCTGTGGGAGCGCGCAAGTGACACCCGGTTCGTGTGCCCCCCTGCCGCATCTACCACAGGTGGGGTTGCCCTTGCATGACGCCGTCGTATGTCCGAACCTCTGGCACTGGAAGCAGCGCATTGGGTCCGGAACATACGGACGGACGTTCAGATTAATGTATCCAGCTTTAATACACTTGGGCAACACTGGAGTGTCAAACGTCAGGACGAAGGTGGCAGTCTTTTCAAGACTGCCATTTACCCTCCGTTGAATCTGACGCACCTCTACCACTTGCTGTTCTTCCCACTCCTTAACCAGTTCCTCAGTCCCTAAATCCATAATGTCCCAGCAGGTGACAACGCCTTTACTAGAGTTTAGGGTTCTGTGGAGTTCGCAACTGACTGCGAACTCCCCGAGCTTCTCGCAATTAAGGAGCTGGGAAGCCTGCCTACTGGTGGTTGTTTCCAGCAGCAGCGTCCCGTTCCTCAACTTTTTGACTGATCTTAAGGTACCAACCAATCCTTCCAGTCCTTTATTAATGTAAAATGGGGACACTTTCTCAAATTTCCCCTCTTTCCTCTGCATTACAATGAAAGCGTTCGCTATGGAACAAACTTTCCCGTTACTATTACATTCAGAAGCGGGAGGGCTATCGACCCTAACCCGCTTCTTGGCATTGGGTGTATTTTTATTTGGCTGCGGCACACCCGTACCGCAGGGTTCATTGGTTTTTTTTTGTGAGGCTGAATTTTTGGTCCCACGAGAAAAACCAGTATAAGAAGGAATGCTTATACAACAGGGGTGCGCAGGTGCCCCTGAGGTTGCACGTTAGCGAGTGAATTCCCTCTCCACCCATTCACCTCCTCGGCACGTGGCTGACCTTGAGGTTGAGGGTTTTTTTATAGAGGTTTGTACCGTCCTCCGCGATCCGGGCGATGAAGCCAAGATCCCCATTCTCCTAGGCACACAACGTTCCACCGCCATGCCCTACGGTGGTCGTTGAAGCATGGTAGGAGTTTATGGTGTGGGAAACTTGCTGCGCTCACAAGTTTCCAGCTCGGGCACCGCGGGTTCGCCAAACCCGTACCTGGCACTTGCGTACCAGGCCCCTGCGGGGCACATATAAAAGTGCCAGAATTTGAAACTGCATTTGTTTATTACACCAAACTATCTAAAAGCTTTCTTGTCATTTCTGTTTCTATAGACTAAGTGTTTGCTATTCTTTGTGAAGAAGTGCAAAATCAACCACTAATATAAATACACCATATGTATTTTGCATACTAAAAACGGATATTCACCCCCAAAACTTAAGGAAATAAATGTGCAGGGAGTATAACGTTGTTACAGGAACCAAAATATACTTACAGGTTAACGAGTATAAATAGGATAAATAGAAGAAAAGTGTGAAACAAATTGAAATGCATGTTGCCTGATGCAACCGGAATGTCGGGGATTTATGTGACAACTGAGCAACTGTTGAGCAAGATTAATAACTGTTTCTTAGAAGGAAACCATCAGACACGTTAAGAATGGATTTCACTCTCCCACATATATGTTGAAGAGTATTCTGTGATACAGTTGTTCCTTCAAATGTAACAGTTTTCGAGATATTCGTGTGCAAAAAAAAATCCTAAGGGCTCTTAAATGTGTTTTGAATTGGCACTGTTGTCTAGGTTGATTCAAATCCCCATTCTATCAGATTTTATAGTCATTATTTTTGAAGGTTGTACTGCCAGATTGTGTTGTATTCTTAAAACAGGAAAATCTCTATTCTTACACTATTTTTTCATTTGTTACTAGTAAATTTGTTGTTTTGATGCATTAAAAAGAAAGTATGATTCTTTTACTTTTTCTTCTTCGTTTCTGTACTTGTATATCATAAAGTAATACTTTAAATGACATACATAACATAAAACAGATCAGTTTTTTCCCTTTATTTTTTTCTACAACTGATATTTTTAATTCCAAGTAGAGGTAACTCAAAAATAAAATGCGCAACAAAAATATTGATAAAATGGAGCGCAATGAGGAAATGTCTATAAATGTTGCAAAAGGCTTTTTTAGGTTTGAATTTACTAACAGATTTGCCCCCTGATCAAATTTCATCATCTTCAATGGTAATGGGCAAGGCATTATACAAAGCCATTGTTGATATAGTGACAAACAGTTTGCAGTTATTAAATATGGTTTAATATTATTTCATGCAGTAAAAGAATGCAAATTAAGTTGAAATAAAATTAAAGAATTGTGCTCAACAATTTCTGGAGATAAAATTAAAAAAATGGTATGGGGATACGAATATAGGTCCGCAAATTATACCTTGACCTTGCTGCCACTTGAAAACGTGCAGCAATAATTCTGGTATTTAAAATTCACTGGGATTTCCTGCATGTGAATTTCTCAAAAACTAAGGCACATATGAAGTAATGACTGTACCACAGAAATATCAAGTGAATTTGCTTCAACATATATGTGGGAGGATGAAATCTATTCTTAACATATCTGGTGATCTTGTTAATAAGATAGCATAGGGAAAAATAAATAGATACTTGTCACTTACCACAGATGAAGGCAGGAGGGCGAGACGAACACGCAAAAACACACGACGTGTTCGTCTCGCCCTCCTGCCTTCATCTGTGGTACGTGACGGGTATCTATTTATTTTTCCCTATCCTATCTTATTTTCAGTGCCTCGCGGCACTTTCTTTGTTTCCATTATCCAATTGGTGATCTTGTTATTGAGACATATGGACTGAGAAATTTTGCAAGTTAATTAGTAGATATCCTATGATGGGATAGCTCTACAGTGGTGGGGTTGATGGAAGCAGAGTATTTCATGTCTTGTAACCTGGACTGAAACAAGGAGAGGAGCCATGTTATTAGTATTTGTGAATCTGGAGTTACCTAAATCTAATTCCCTAATGAAACACATTCTGATGGTGGCAGTATCAGTTTTGATGTATCTATTTTAAAATTTGGTCTGGAAAATTTTTTTAACCATGCCATAACCTGCTTTTTATGTATTTCAAGGCTGGAACAAATATCATAATGATAACTGAATAGCTGTTGGCGATGTGTGGTGCTCATAGACATGCAGGCTGGGAAATTTGCTTGGCTCCCACTATATATATGTATATATATATATATATATATATATATAGTAAACAATGAAATCAAAGGCGCTAAGTAGCGAAAAGGGAGTTACTGCTGGAGGTTAATTGGTTCGATACACACACAGCAACTGAGGAGGCCTCTGAAGGGGGCCTGATAATGTCTACAACTGAGGAATGTATTTAAGAGTAGGACCAAGTGAGGATTTGCAGAATTTTTGCTATCCTTCCCTTCACTAGGAACCATAGTTGGTGGCTACATTATGGTATTGGAATTTTATCCTTATTATCCAATTGTTATTTTATGCATATATATGTATACTGTGTTGGGATATCTTCCTTTTCCCTTCTCTATCAACATTAATTTAATTTTACACCACCACCCACACAATTGTTATGCATGCACTAGACCAATAAATGGAATAATTTTCCTTTCTAGAGTTTAACACTTATTAGCTCACTGTTCCAGCTCTACACTTTAAAATGTTGAGCCATGAAACCTATTAACAAAACTGCTGTAATAATTTGTAAGTAGTGAACTACTTATAATCCCACCACAATTTGTAAAGTAAAACAGGGCAGCATCACCTTGCTTGATGCCATCTGCTACAAAAAAACCTAGTTATTCACTACACTGCATGTGAAGATTACAGGATTTACACAACCAGACATTAAGAAATTAAGTTCTTACATTTCTCTCTATGTAGTAGTAGTGTAGCATTTTGATAGCTCTGTTTTAATTAATGTGGAAACCCCAGGTAGTTCTTAAGAATGAATTCTCAAAGCAAAAAATTGATCAACAATGATAATACTTCATGCATTTGATCATTTCAGTCAGGTCAATATGGTAATTAGTATTCAACTAATCTTTTGTATAAAATAACCTCCTGCATATATTTTGTTAACAGTTTTGAAATCATGTTCTGACAAAAGTTTGAGCTTTGACAACAAAAAATGTATCTACAAAAACTTAAACCATTTATTATCTTATAAAATTCAATTAGCTATCAGGCTGTTATTAACTGGCTGCAGAAATAATCGCACTAAGCTCTTACCAAAAAGTTTCATCCCCATGTAGATCCACAAGGACAGAGAACAACAAAAGAGGGCAATTCCAATAATAGACTTCCATTCTCCCGTAGGTGCCTGCATTTCAGAAAACGTTTGGCAAAAACTTGCTCTGTAAAGTGCTTTCTTTTCTTCAATACTCAATTTTTTCCAATCACCCTTCTCTTTTTCACGAAGCGCCTAAAATATAAAACATGGATTTACTGATGTAACATACTCAGTTTTAATTTTGTAAATTATTTAACACAAAAGTTTTAATAAAAGAAGTCATATATAAAATAATTTATTTAAACAATGGGATAGGAGAATAACCACCGCTAACTAGAGTTGCTGCGGCGTACACTGTATACACATACAGCATTGACATTTTTGGGCTTATATCCTTTCTTCAGCAATAGAGTGAGATAGATGTTCAATTGAGGTTGTCAGCTAACTGGATGTGCAGACCATTTACCAGTAGCTTGTGGTGGGGGAAAATCAACACGGCAAGAAGTAGGGGTGGGATTTGAAAGATGCAAAACATATTGTGAGAAGAAGTCAAGGACAGATGGAAGAAGTCTGCATAAAATATTAAACAGTAAAATTTTCTTTTATATGAATATATAATTATATATTATATACATTAAAAAAAAAAGATATTGCACACTACTCAAAGATCAGCTCTGGTGAGCAGTGGTTCATGTGGGAATTTATACCTCTCTAATGGCCTCATCAGCTCATCTATTCATACCAAACCTACCAACAAACATCAGTACCTTCACTTTGACAGCTGCCATTCTTATCAAACCAAACACTCACTCTCCTACAGTCTTGGCATTCATGGTAGGCACATATGTTTTAAGCATAAGGCCTTCACACTCAGTGGCGTAACAATAAGGTGGCAGAATGGGAAAAATGCTACAGGTCCCCAGCCGGAAGGGGCCACCAACCCGAGAGGGCCTGCATCCCCTTTCAACAACCGCCCCCACCTATTATCACCACCCAGGGCAGTAGTAGAGCTAAAGAAAGAATAAGAAAAAGGCCACCCATAAATTGAGAAATTGGATGCCTCAGTTTGCAATCCCCTTGGCCCCCTCCAATGAATTTCACACAGGCTTCAAGGGTATAGCTATGCCACTACTCGCACTGTATTCCAATATCACCTCCCAACCTCTGATAACCAGTAATTACCCACAAAAATTTAGTTCATACACAACTTTCAGGTGCCACATCACAACCCGCTCAACCTACCATTCCAAACCACCAAAAACTAGACACAGTTCAGGTTTGGTCACCGAGTACTTCCCACTTCCAGGCATGGACTCAATCGAGTCCCTTCACAAGATGATTTTTCTTCAAGACTGCCCAGGAATAAGAACCCTCCTCCCAAAAATCCTACCTCATCCACCTAGAACCTGCTTCAGTAGACCTCCAAACTTATTCCATTAACATGGGCCTCCCTGTCTTGCAAGGCAGCCCCAAGATTCCTTTCTTGTAAAGATGCTGGAGCAAATAGGTGTAACTTGCTCTATGTCTCCATCACCTTCATAACTCAGTAACTAAGGAAAACATTCCCATCATACAACTGGCCACACAAGTATCTTCCCATCTAATATTTTAACTAATTCACAACTATTGCCCAGCCTCATACGTAGGCTATACCACGAATACACTGGCCATCAGAATGAACAGACATACAATATTCACCCAGAATTCTGACCACACAGTATCTCGTCATGCTGCCACACGATACCAACAATTTTAATTCATCGTCTGTACCATCAGAGTCCTCTCAGACGGAAGCAGCATCTCTGAATACAGCATGTGGGAAATGGTTTACCAGAATAAATTGGGTTCCAGGCAGCTGCCAGGTTTTATTTTAAGATAACATACAGTAATCTACTTTCTTTTCCACCAATTCCTCATCCGCTCAATCCTTTCTCATGAACCACCATTCAACAGAGATGATCTTTTGAGTATTTTTTTTTTTTTTTTTTTTTTTGTAACAGTTTAACGTCCCTTTTTAACAACGTGGTCTTTAGAGACGGGAAAGGATGGGGGCAAGGAATGGGAAGGAATTCGGCCATGGCCTTTTGAAGGAAGCATCCCGGCATTCACCTGGAGTGATTTGGGGAAACCATGGAAAACCCAAATCTGGATGCCCGGACGGGGATTCGAACCGCCGTCCTCCCGAATGCGAGGCCAGAACGCTATCCGTTACACCACCACGCTCGGTATCTTTTGAGTAGTGAATGCTTCCGGTTTACTTCTTTTAAACACCCACCCATACTTCCCACCATACTGATTTTTCCCCACCAGAAGACACTGGTCAATGGTCTGCACCTCCAGTTAGCTGCCAGCCTCAATCAGGCAATTACCTAATTGTATTGTTGAAGAATAAGAGCTGGAATAGGACTCATTGGAAAAAAAGGAGGAGGGTGAAGAGGGTCATTGCAGGGTACAAGGCGTATATTAGTGATGAGGCATGGAAAGATATTGGTGTAAAAATTGAAAGTTATGCACGGAAGGGACAAGATGACCATGGCCACAAGCTAGCACTCTATTTCAGGCACAAGAGTGTACGAAGATTCTCTTTTTTAGGTAAGGGCGTCAGGGATTGGAATAAGTTACCATTAAAGATTATGAATAATTTTACAAAAACGTTGAAAAAATTTGAAGTTAAAATTTGTAGAGGCCAAATGTAGGTGGGTGCAGAAAGGGGGGAAGATGGGTGTTTAGAGAAATTGCCACCGGAATATGGGCTCCATTGCAATTTAATTAATATTAATTATATAAGCCCAAAAATTTCAACACTGTGTGCACATGTATTTCTGTGATTTAATACTGCAGCAATCGTCAACTCTTCTCCTATCCAGATGTTTAATGTATCTGCATTACAGCACCTTTGTTTCCTAACAATTTATAATAATAATAATTACATGTCTAAAAACACCATAAGCACACTCATATATTTTTCACTCAGTTTGGACTGAGACAAAATCAACAAAATGCACGTCTCTCCACACAGGAACATAGATAAACTTACAGTTTCAATTTAAATAGAAACAGCTGCCAAATCAACAGACATAAATAGGGAAACAGAAAAGGATGTTGCTAAATCTTAGAGTAAGGTCTGAGGAATTCAGTTGCAAATAAAGATGATTGTTGCAACTGATCCATCAACTGGGAAATTTCCCCAAATTTGAAGTGTAGGAGATGTGTCCTGGTAGAAGAATTTACCTCAAACTCTATGCAAAAGGATATATGAACAATGTACAGCCTTTCTACAAAAAAAGGGTGGGTTTCAATATTTCTTTTCAAGCCAGGCTAGTTCTTATACTGCTAGCAAATTTATGTGAGCGTTCAGATTGCCTCCTTACAACCAACCAAATATTTTAAGTTCTAAATGCCTGGTTCTCCTCAATACATTTAACAAGATTTTTCTAATATTTTAATTTTATATAGCCCTGATTTTCTGATTTACAGAATCACTTTACAATCATCTAAGCCAGAGATTTTTATTTTTTTTTACCACAATTTGAATTTAAACACTAAAAACCTCAATATTATTGTTATTTTGCTTCTGGCTTTATGCCTCATCATGTTATTAACAGTCAAAGGACTGAGGGCATGGAATTGGTAGGAATATGGCCATGCCCTTATAAGGGAACCATCATGGCATTTACCTGGAGTGATTTGGGGAAACCAGATGGCCGGACAAGAATTCAAACCTGCTTCTTCCTGAATTAAAAGCCAGAGCATTAACTCTCAACCACCATGCTTGGTATCTCAATGTTCAGTGTCTCAAGAAATAATGTCAAAGTCCAAAAATGTACTGAAAATTAAATAGGTTTGATAATGAAGCAGAGGTAATAACCACCAGTAGCTGACAGATATATTTGAGTTGAACTTTTTCAAAATTGAATTAACTTAGTAACTGACTTTAAAATGATATGCAATGATGTTCAATATAACATGTGGTTCTGAGAACAAATTTTGCTACGCAGTTACCAAATTTTTAGGTTACCTCACAATGTATAAATCACACTATTAACCTGCAGTTTCATATTTGCCATAGTATTCCATTTTTTCAAATTTGGATAGTGAAACGAACCCCCACTTACCTTACATGATAGCTGTGTGGCGTGAACACAAAAAAAGACAACACAAATGACATAGTAATTTTCTGGTCTTTGCCCTTTGTCAATGGGAGAACATTATGGAGGGTGGGTGTTATCGGAGACCGTCTTACAGAAAGACCCTGTAATGACTCTGTGAGGCAGTCTCCTGTAACACTCACTCTCCAAAATGTTCTTAGGCAAATGAACCACCACTTGCCTTTAGATGATGGATGTGTGGCGCGAACACACAGAAAGACAAAAACACAACTGATAAAGAAATTTTCAGGACGATCCCTTCGTCAATAGGAGGGCATTATGGGAGGTGGGAGACTACCTCACAGAAAGACTGTTGACCAGGAAAATGGTGGGGGTAAATTCAAACGGGGTAAAAGTAGGGGCAGTGATTCAGAGCTAATACCCAAGCATAGATAAATATCAAAACTCATCTCTGGCAGATGTGAAGAGCAAAATAAAATAATAAATCTAAATATAGAGAGAGCAGGAAAATGCTTTAAGGTGATAATACTAACAAAGGCTAGGGAAATACGACCCAACAGTTAAGACAGATGAACGTGCTTGGAAATGATGAACATAAAAAGAGACGAACATAAGAAATGCAATATTTTGGTGGTTAGTCTTATTCTTGCCAGGAGTGAGACACCAGGCAGGGCACGATGTGCCAAGGGAGGGAGGAAGCCACTTGAGAACAAATTGGACTCGCCAGAGACAAAAAAGAATAATGAATGATAAGTGACTTTGGTAATGCATAGCTACAAATTAAACCGATTTTTATTGTAAACAATCTTGTTGCAATATTTCATAACTTTTAAGAACAACACAAAAAAATATTTGTTCAGAAGGATATGAGGAGGACATTTTGAAATTTAGGAGCTTGAAGCCTTTAATTTCCATCAAGACCTTGGGGTTATTGTCAATATATTAGAAAGGACTGAAAAAAATATCATGTGACTGTTGTTTTGAATCTTATCAGTTCTGAATACCAAATATATTGAACATTAGGATAGGATAAAGAACCACCGCTTACCAAAGAAGGGGATTCCTGTGGCTTTGGTACACGAAAAAAAAACAACACATGAACACACAAAGAATAGAATTTTCGAGAATCACTCTTCCTCAGTAGAAGTGAGATGGTTGCACGCAAGCGGCTGGCAGCCAACAGCATGAGCCACAATGTCGGTGGCTCATGGTGGGGGGGGGGGGGGGGGGGGGAAGTGAAGGTGGGGGTAGAAGAGCACAGGATGGAAAACGATGAAATAGTAAGTATAAAGCAAAACTGTACACAAGGACCCGTCGCGGAAGGGCAGTTTACCTCACTTAATGGTCCCAAAAGCCCACCAAGTAATGGACACATGTGCAAACTGGAAAAAAAAATATTCAGAAATTTTAAGTTAAAACTAAAAATAAGCAAAATTTGAAGTCACAATCTATAAATATAGGCTCTGGTGAGCGGTGGTTCTATGGGAGAAGGTGGAAATGAGAGGGATGGGTGGGAGGAAAATTGGTGCTATCTTAAATTTAGACCTGGAGATTGTCTGGTCCCCAGTTGGTATTTATAGGGCAGTTCCCACCTTCTAAGTTCTGAAATACTGCTTTTATCTGAGAGGACTCTGATGGCGCGGACCGAGAAGCAGGTGTTAAAATTGTTGGTGTCATGTGTAGTGGCATGATGAGATACAGGGTGGTCAGGGTTCTTGGTGTGTATTGATTGTCTGTGTCCATTCATTCTGATGGCCAGATTTGTTGAGAGTCTAATGTAGGAGGCTGGGCAATGGTTACAAGTGAGTTGGTATATAAGGTGGGAGGATACACAAGTGGTGAATCCTGTGATGGGAAAGCTTTCCCCAGTTACGGGGTTGGTAAAGGTGGTGTAAGGCGGGTGCATACGGCATAATTTGCAATGGGATCTGTTGCAAGGAAATGAACCTTGGGGCTGTCTTGCAGGCTCGGGGACCCCGTGCTTATGGACCAAGAGTTGGTTGAGGTTAGGAGGTCTGCTGAAGCAGGTTCTGGGTGGGTGAGGGAGGATTTTAGGAAGGAGGTTTCTCATCTCAGGGCAGGCTCGAAGGAAGTCGTAACCTTGTCTCAAGACTCGGTTAACGGATTCCAAGCCTTGGAAGTAACGAGTGATCAAAACAGGGCTATGGTGGGTTTTTGAGGAATGTGGATTGTTGATAGGTTGAGTAGGTTGTGATGTGGCACGAGAAACCTGTTTGTGAACTAAATCTGATGGGTAATTGTGGGAATCAGGGCTTCAGAGATATTGCTGGTATATTGTTGAAGAGCTTGTTGATTGGAACAAATGTGACTGCCTCGAATCCCTAGGCTGTAGGGGAGAGAATCCCCTTCTTTGGTATGCGGTGGTTTTTTTATCCTATCCTAATGTTCAATATATCCACTTTTAGTGCCTTTGTTTCCGAACAATCTATATATATATAGTACGACTCAGTTCCAACCGCATAACATTATCAATTTTAGAATAATCACAGAGTACTAAATAGTAAAGTGCAATTTAGAATTTTCAACATGGATGGCAATTTCAAAGATGGACACAGTCAATAAGGAAAATCTGACAGACAATTAAGTTTTGTTAACTACTGAAATTGGGATGATTACGTGTCCAACGTTACAGTCTTAGAAGCGGCACAAATTGAACCCTTTATTATCTGTCACCAACTCATATAGATTGGACATGTTCAGCAAATGAGTAATAGCAGACTCCCCATCAATTTTTATATGATGTGCTCAGCACTGGCAAAAGACCTCGTGTGCCCCTCTTTAAGTGTTATAAAGACCAGCCTAAAAAGATCATGAAGACCACATACACAGACCTGAACGCCTGGGACTACCTTGCAAAAGACTGTGCTCTCTGAGAGGAGCAGCAAAGTTAGGAAGTAGAAGCTCGTAACAAAAACAAAACAAAAAACAAAACAAAAAAATTGACAAACTACCACATCTGCCATGCACAGTAGGGGGGGATCTCATGGTTATTACAAACAAATCTGAAATTTAGATAGAAATAATATATACAACTTCAGAAACACCATCCAATTTTTTTGTGAAGTAATAAAGATTTATATTTTTAAATCAATAAATAAAATCTTATTTTTAGTCTATTCTTCACGTCAAACGAAACACCAATCACAGTACCTGACTTCATACGTTAGGATACAGATGCAATTGTGCGCTGCATTAACATGTATTTTTTTTAACTGTTTCCACGTTTATTTTAGTACTGAGTTATAAGAGACGTGGTAACAATCTTCGAAGTCGACTTTGTTTGCAAACTGTTTAATCAATTGTTCTGAATCCAGGATTTACTAAGCCGATAGTCGAAATCTTCTGAGAGTAGATATAATAATGGTTGGAAATTTCTTTGCCACTAATTTGGATTTGTAAGTATTTCAACTATTTGCCTAATTGAATTGTAAAATAAAAGAAAACATAACCTCTTCAGATTGTAAACGGGCTAATCTTTGTTATGAATGTCATGTGATTTTTTTATGTATTAGTACTAACCTACGAGAAAAAGTTTTGCTTACATTTAATTTCAAATTGGCAAGACAATCCTGTGGTCTCAATGGCATAGGATATGTAAAACTTCGTCGTGATTCGGGTATATATACTATCAAGTGCAAGGTGTGCCCGGAACACAAATTTCATTCGAAGTATTACGCAGTGACCATGGTAGTTGATGAAGATGAAGGAAAAGTTGTTAATATTCAGTGCCATGATTGTACCACAGGAGAATGCAAGCATGCTGTGGCTCTCCTGATGTGAGTTCACAGGAGAAGCGAGGAGCCATCCAGTACAGATCTAAATAGTTACTGAAAAAATCTAAACTGGCCCAAGTTGGCACTAACATTAAATACTGTACATAACAATGAAAAAACTCTGCCAGAAAAAATATCACACACAGACTGCCACCCCAATAATGTGCTACTGGCACAATTTCTCAAAGCTAAAAAAGAGACGTTAATAACTGTACCGTACTAAAATCACTTCATTATTTAACTAATGAACATTATAGTGATGGTGGCTGCCTTTTGACAACTGCGGGGTGAGAAGTATTTCTTGATGGCAAGCTTCTTTTCCTATCAGTCAGATACTGAAATTTTGATGGGAAGCATCCAGGTTTGATCATTAGTTTCTTTACAGATCCTATTATATGGTACCACATGCAATTTGGCAGCTAAAACACAATTAAGTTCATATTGTACTTGTGCACAAAGTACTTAAGTGCTGACTTATTTGAACCAAGTCTATGTAATTTGTTATTTGGACACTATTTTCTCATATTTACTTACATCAAAGTGACCCTCACAAAAGTAAATCGGTGATACTGCAGACATGCCATCGTATTGTCATCTTGCTAGTTGCAATCACTTGATTCGTGTCGGATTTTCGTGGAACATTAATAAATACTTTGTTTGGAAGTATTGATCCATTTATGTACAACTTCACAAAATGCTTAAAATCACTGTTGGAGTAACACGTTGCAGGTAAAGTTGTTTTACAAACGTATGACATCACACACGACAAGATCACGTGATGTACTGTCTGCGCGGGAATTTAAACAGTTTAACATTTACACATGGTTTTATGCCCTTAAAAAGCTTTATTTATGTAAAGTATTATTTTTCTTAGCTAAATACATCCACAATGGTCAATTTAAAACACCTTCTGAAAATCTGTCTACTTCCCTATTAGGTGCAACATATGCGGGCGCTTATTTTACGCCAGGATTGGCTTGATCAGCCATCAATGACGTCCACATAAATAAGTGTCTGCAAATGAGAATGAAACTCTCAACCAAATATCAGCCGCTGTCACCGATGACAATTTCGGACTACTCAACTTAAACCCCTTTTCACCGACAGAAAGTAGCTCTTTGGTAGACCATGAAACCAGTGATACAGATTTAGAAGCCTTCGGGAGACACAGTGAACATGAGTTAGTCATTACAATGAATCCAAAACCTACAATCTCAACCTACAACACATTTAAGTTATGTTAAACCTCAACTAAGTAAAGAAATCGAGAACTTAGGTGATTAGAGGTATCTAATAAGACATCTATTAAATCATAACGAGGGTCACCTTTTAAGTTTTTACAAACAACCACTAGTTCGCACTATTGAAATGCGACATTTATATTGTTGTTGAATTTGTCCTTTATTATCATTAAAACAGTGGTAGCTCAGAAATTTGCCGAGTAGTTTGTTTACAATGAGAGTTTGTTAAAATTGTGCTGTGAAAAAGGAGATTTAATTTGGTTTTAGCTGGATGATTTTTTTACAATTTTAGTAAAGGTTTAATTCAAGAACAATGCCCCAAATCACTTCATTCACAGCCGTTTACAATTGGTTTACAAAATTTCGCCGTAGTTGTGCTTCTGCCAGTGATGAATTTCATGAAGGTCTACCAAAATCAGCAGTTGGTCTAAAAAACATCAATGTAGTGTGCAACTTGATTCAAGAGTACCGGCATGTGTTTTACTGTGAGAGGCATTCTTAGGAATATTGATAACTGCAGTACATTCAATTTTGCAAGAACCTTTAGCTGTGAAAAAGAACTTTTCCAGACGATTTCCACATAATTTCTTTGAAACTCGAAACAGGCTCGTGTCAATTGGCACAAGGAAATGTTCAAAAAATTCAGCCAAGGGTATTCAAAATACACCATAACAGGAGAAAATACTTTGATATATTCGTATAAGCTGGAAATTAAACAACAATCAACTGTTTGGCTATTCCAAGGTGAACCGAATCCAGCAAACATGGTTTATTTGCGAAGCAACTCCAAGAAAGTTACCAAAAGTTTTACCAGTACAGTAGCTGAATCATGAATAAGATGTAAAACTGAAATATTATATATGTTTTTGTCATATGTATTTCACTCATTGCAGCCTTCAACTCTGGTGAGTGATGAATCATTTTCCTTACTATTTGTTATTTAAATCGATCTAAAATACATACAAAAAACAATTACAATAATTTGTTATACAATACAATACATTCATTTTCCATTGATCCCAATATAAGAGACTGGCTCTGTGGGATGTGGAAAGTTGTCAATTTACAGATAAACAGTTGCCTAACAAAATAATAAGTACACCACTAGATGTACAGTCATAGTACACATGGTACATTAAACACTTCCATTACAAAATAATACATACACCAGAAGATGTATAGTCATAGCATATATGGTACATAAAAAATAAAAAAAAATATCCATCTACTTCCCTCTCAATCATTTATGCACTCAATAATGTAGTATTTCACAGTACCTGAATATCAGGTGTCGTCTCTTTGAATCGTATTGCTGGCATTGGAAAGTCAGTCCTGTCAACATAGCTTGGTTGCCCATTGAATCCATAGCCAACTATTTCCCGATTTCCAATTTTAGCACGGAATGATGCCACTCCAGCCTTCTGTATCAGATGAACATCTCTAAGAACTGATGTTAGTAATCGACTAGCCATAGTGACAATACCTGAAAATGAAGAGGAAAAATAAATCAGGACTCCATAATTTATCTTTAATACATATCAAACAGCTTCATTATAAGACAAAGAAGAAAGTCGTTTGAAAGTAAGAATAAATAATCAGCACAGTGCAAATCACTCCTGTATACTGAGGGTTTGAACAGTTTGTGTATTAAACTGAAACATAAAAAGTATTTTTTAAATACAATTCATTAGTTTTGTAATATTTTATTTAAACAATACATATAAATTAAAAAGAAAAATTAACTGATAAAAATCAGTTGGTGTTAAAGAACACTTTTTAATTTAAAAAATAATTAGGTTTCAACGAACTTATGCAATTCATGAAATTATTCATGAAATAATAGTGATTTTTGTTTGTTTGAAAAACTACCCACTGAAGTATTAAATTATACATTTAGTTACTAGGCAAAAGCAATAAACTCAAGAAAGATGTATACAGATTTCCTGTACCTATCACCGTAAATTTTAAAGAATTAGTGAACAGTAGTTTAGGAATAAAGGGAAATTTGACATGGCAGACAGATGAATAAATGAAAGAATCTATAATGGTTCATTCTTTCATTCATAAGGTACCAAACCCCTATGAATCAATGATAAATGAGACTTCTTTCTACCATAACAAATGAACCAAGTACATACTATTTTTCTCTATTATTCTATTATTCGCCTGCTTCAGAAATACATTTTTCTCAGTGTATCAGAAGTTTTTTGATGAAGTCATCATAAAAGGTAGCTGCATCAGTAGCCAATTGTGCATGAATCCCTCTAACACGTTGCAGTCTTCAATTGATCAGCCATCCAGTGTTTCTTTTAATGATCCAAAAAGATGACAATCACAGGGTGTAAGGTTGTGGCTTTAAGGAGGGTCATCAGAGTGAGAGCTGCAGTGTATTGCCAAGCATTGTGATGGAGAAGAATCGCGTCTCTTATCAGAAGGTCACATCTTTTTCGGCAATAAGCAAGCTTAACCTCAACTAAAAAGTTGTTGTATGCTTTGGTCCTTTTGGATGATAGCTTGAGTGCTATTCCAAACTCACAAGAAATTTCAGAAACCATCAAACATCGGTAGCTGTCAATAAAATCACGAATTGTGTGAACATTCTGTTCTGTAATACTTGTCTGTGGGTAACGACCAAGGCTCCAATTTTTGACCTCTTCACGGCCTTTCATGTAAACATATGAGCCCTTGAAAGTGTACAATCCCTGAACTGTGACTTTAATCACTGGAAAATTTTGGTTGGTTCTTACCTTAACAAGTGAGAAACCTAATCACACTGTGTAATCGAAGGGTGCACATCTTTCTCAGACATTGTTAGCTGTACTACTAACTGAATAAGGCCAATAATTGCTCTCCCCACTCTTAACACCGTGCCCCCCCCCCCCCAAAAAAAACTTTTAAAAGAACACGACTACTAAATCTATTATTGTGTAATCGGTTAAAAAAAGTCTCATTTATACAGTATTTGAACCACCTTCGTACAATCGAATCCCTGCAGACTGAAAGTATGGCTATAAATTTCCTGAAGCTTTTCTGTTCAAGAAAAGGTAAGTAATATACAACACAAATGTACAGTACTGGCCATTGTGCAGCAACCATATATAAAAGTATATTATGGCACACGTATCTTTTGTCACGTATTTCCCAGGTTTCGTGTACACTTTTCCTTGACAAGTAAAGACCAAGTTAATCATATTTTCAACCCAAAAGTTTTGTAATGCATGTGCATTGGCCAGCAAAAAACAGTTTGATGTGTCCGTTATGTGTATGAGAGTATGATAGTTCAGTGGCAATAGAACTGATGCAACTGTGGTGAATATAATCTTGCCTACTTGTTTCATGTAAAGTTCATCCTAAAAGAAAATTGAGGGTATGTTGAAAACTAGCCTGCATAAGAAATTCGCAACAGATATTTCACTCCTGCTAAAATCCCAATATCATCTCAACATGGCAAATTAACCATCCAGGGAACAGTTAGAACCCACTGGTAGTGATATACAACACAAATTCAGCAAATAATTATACCAGCAGAAGGTATTTTTCTGAAAAAATTTAAGGCAACTACAAAGAGGAGGGAGGTTGGGTTATTTATCATTTAAAATATACAATCACTAGACGACCCGTGCGAAAATTTCGCGAATAAAATGCGATGAATAGTGAGGTTGAATGCTTGTAATATAATGAATAGTAGAACCGTACTTTTGTAGCAAATATTTCATTTAGTGTAATAGGTACGCAGCAAAATACTCACAACATATTACGAAACAGTTAGGAAAATTTAAAACACACTGTATTTATGACAATACTGAGAATAAAACCAACCTTAACAAAATGCACACAACATATCAACATCTCTGAAATATTTGTTGCTGTGCGAATAAAATGTTTACATTGGAATTGTATAGCAAAACGACAGTGTTTCCGTAACAAAAAAAAATATATCAGAAAAGCTACTTATTGAATAAAAAAAGTTTATTGACATCTCTGTGATATCCGCTGCTGAAATCAGGGGACTTGGCTCTGAACAGTCTCATACGCGCTACCACTTTAAGCACCAAATTCCGAACATTTTTTTCTTAATTTATGATTTTACCTAGCTGGAGACCTTAATTTTACAACGATATGTCATTTATCGATTTCGGATAGGTATCGAAGAAGATAAATGGCTTGTATTAAAAAATTAAAAAAACACGTTCTATAACTAATATTGATAATTTTGCCCTTTAAGGGTTGAATTCCAAAAAATTCCTTTTATAAAATATCAACCAAGGTAAAAAAAAAAGTTTTGAGAAATGATGATATTTTTACCCTTAAGGGTGTAATTTGGAGAAAGTTTTTTCTTAAAATATGATGTGACCATAGCGGCTAATTTAATATTTAAATCGATACGTCATTTATTGATTTCGATTAGGTATCAAGGGAAATAAACAGCTCCTGACAGAAAAATGCATTGTAAAAATATTAATACTTTTGCCCTCTAAGGTTAGAATTTTTAAAAATTTCTACTTAAAATGTGGTAACGGAACCGAAGACATTACGAAGACCTGAAGCTTTTAAATGATACCTCGTTTATCAATTTTGTTTAATTGTCAACGGAGATAAATGACTAAAGACAAAAAAACGCATTTTAGAAATACTGATATTTATGCCCTTTAAGGGTCGAATAACGAAAAATTCTTTCTAAAATATAATGTGACCATGGCGGAGACCTTAATCTTTAATATGATACCTCATTTATCTATATCGGTTATATATCAAGGGAGATAAATGGCTCGTGACACAAAAATGCATTATAGAAAAATTTATACTTTTTCCCTTAAATGGTTCAATTTCAAAAAATTCTTTCTTAAAATATCATGTCACAAAGCTGAGATATTATTCCTCATAATCCTACTTGATTTATCGATTTTGGTTAGATATCCAGGGAGGTAAATGGCTCGATATACAAAAAAAGCATTTTAGAAAAATCGACATTTTTACCCTTTAAGGTTCGAACTACGAAAAAATCCTTTCTTAAAATATAATGTTACCACGGCGGAGACCTTAATCTTTAATATGATACCTCATTTATCTATATCGGTTAGAAATTAAGGGAGATAAATAGCTCGTGACACAAAAATGCGTTGTAGAACCATTCATACTTTTTCCCTTTAAGGGTTGAATTCCAAAAACGTCATTCCTAAAATATGATGTCACCGAAGCTGAGACATTATTCCTCATTATCTCACTTGATTTATCGATTTTGGATAGATATCCAGGGAGATAAATGGCTCGATACACAAAAAACAAATTTTAGGCAAATTGACATTTTGCCCTATAAGGGGTCGAATACGAAAAATTGCCTTTGTTAAAATATAATGTTACCATGGCGGAGACCTTATTCTTTAATATGATACCTCATTTATCTATATCGGTTAGATATTAAGGGAGATAAATCGCTCGTGACACAAAAATGCGTTATAGAAAAATTTATACTTTTTCCCTTTAAGGGTTGAATTCCAAAACACATTTTTTCTTAAAATATGATGTCACAAAGCTGAGACACATTACTCCTCATAATCCTACCTATCATTTATCGATTTTGGTTAGATATCCAGGGAGATAAATGGCTCGAGATACCAATAACGCATTTTAGAAAATAAGTGACATTTTTGCCCTATAAGGGTCAAATTACGAAAAATGCCTTTGTTAAAATATAATGTTACCATGGCGGTAGACCTTATTCTTTAATATGATACCTCATTTATCTATATCGGTTAGATATCAAGGGAGATAAATCGCCCGTGACACAAAAATCGGTAATAGAAAAATTTATACTTTTTCCTCCTTTAAGGGTTGAATTCCAAAAACATTCTTTCTTAAAATATGTCACAAAGCTGAGACATTACCTCATAATCCTAACCTCATTTATCGATTTTGGTTTGATATCCAGGGAGATAAATGGCTCGAGATACAAAAAACGCATTTTAGAAAAAGTTGACATTTTTTGCCCTATAAGGGTCGAATTACGCAAAATTCCTTTGCTAAAATATAATGTTCCCATGGTGGAAGACCTTATTCTTTTAATGTGATACCTCATTTATCTATATCGGTTAGATATTAAGGGAGATAAATCGCTCGTGACACAAAAACGCAGTGCAAAAATATTGATACTTTTGCCCTTTAAGGGTCGAATTCCGAAAAATTTCTGGCTTAATATATGACGTCACTAAAGCGGAGATCTTAATCTTTAAAACGATACTTCATAAAACGGTTTCAGATAGGTATCCAGGGAGATAACTGACTCGTAACACAGAAAACAGCATTTTAGAAAAATTTACATTTTTGCCCTTTAAGGGTCGAATTCCTGAAAACCTTCTTGCTTAAAATACGATTTAACCAAAGTGGAGACCATAAGCTTTAAAATGACACCTCATTCATTGATTTCGGGTTAAGTATGAAGGAAGATACAGGCTTGTGACAAAAAAATACCTTATAGAAATAATATATATGATATGTATCAGCTATTATATCTGTTGGAGGTACGGAATATTAGTTGCCAATTAATGTACAATCACAAGTAATTTGTTCATGATCCACATCCATGTTGCTTTTAATAATGTGTCATTCCAACTCGTAAAAACCATCAGTCTGATTAAATCCAACAGTTACCATTCCTGATATGAAGGTAAAATATGGGCATAAGATACCAAGGCTATCTTACAGCATACATCCAGTCTATTTTTCCACCAGCTGTTCCCGATTGTATTCCAAGAGACACTAAGCAGTGTTTCCCAACGTGGGGCCCACGCCCCACAGGGGGGCAATTTGGTTTTTTTAGGGGGGCAATTTAGAAATTGACTTGATGCGATTTTACTGCTTTCTCTTTGGGTTATTTAAACGCAATGCCAGATATGGTTACAAAATATAGCAAAAAAGCAAATTGTTAAAGGATCACACTAAATTGCCATAGTAAATGTTTATTATAAATCTTTTGAATTTGAATTTTAGTATTTTATTATTTGTTTTTGAATTTTACTTACTGTGTTTTATAATATTAAAGTGTTTTCTTTCAAAAACCATCCTATATCAGTTTCTTTAATAACAAATAATTTATTTATTAAAAATTATGTACGGGGGGCAAAAAAATGTTGAAAGTGGGACATGACCCTAAAAAGGTTGGGAAACACTGCACTAAAGGCTAGCAGCAGAATTTATGATTTCAAAACATGAGACTGGAATTAATGCATTGGCGATTAAAGAAAAAAAAAAAAACTGAATACTTAAGTGAAGAGAATACAGCCTGGACCACAGTAAGATGTAATAGTAGTTCATGATATTGTGAATGCCCTATTTTCATATCCTATCTGTCACTATTACTCTGGTCTAGGCTGCATTACAACTTAAATGGGGGAAAAATGTATTTTGATTATACATACGACATGCAGATACCCTGTTTTCATTTCCTATATGTCTCCATTACTCTATAGTCTACACGATTAAATGTCTAGCGATATAATAAATATATAATTACTCTAATATTTATTGAAAAATACTAACAGCTAAAGGAGAATAATACTCCCTGGGCCATGACAGCCTAGATAGTGAACAAGTACAGTACTGTCTTCGGAGTACAGTCCAGAATGGCCAGTGTAAAAATAAGGCTGTACTTATGCTCCAAGATGGGCCAATCCCAACAGGGCTTCTTACAGCTAATGATTAAACATGCTACATGTAAGATAACATACATCATACCTTATGCTGTGCCTGAATTATGAAATGTTATTATGATAAAACTTCAAATAATACTGTTGTTTGAAAATCGAAACCTCTAATCCCATAAACAGCCCCATTCAATAATAGCTCTGGCAGCAAGTAACAATCAGGGATGTCATAACGCTTGGTATTAGATGCCCTTAACGAAGAAAACTATACTCTGCATAAATTGGAAATATAGGAGTAAGCGATACTGGCAGAACCACCTTACATTGTACGAGAACTACGTCAACACGATGATAGTTGATTATGAAAATTTTATTTCCAACCAATAATTAGGTAGTAACGTACCTTGGACCACCATAACATGGCTAGAACTTCGGTGGTTCCGATCTCATATTAAACTATAAATCTGGCCACAACAGAAGCCAAAGGCATGGCAAATAGACACTCTTCAGTAGATCATAAGACAACACAAATTTACTTTTATTTTTACCAACAGATCTATTTTGTAATTAATTCTAGCGGTATCATGCTGTTCCAGGGTGTATTGTAGCCTATCTCTTGAAAATAAATTTTGCCTCAAGATTGGCTACTCAGTATTATGATATTACCTAGTGCGGTATGAAGCAGTTGCACAGATATTGTGTAATCCTAGAAAGCCCATAAATCTACTCTTTCAAAATTTTTAAGATGAACAGTGATAAATTTTCCATACAGTAAACAATTATTCTATTGCAATGTTACTTAAAAATTGGAGTTCCATTATAGTTTGTGGGTAAGCAATCAACAAAAGGGCACCTACATAATGAGAACCAAAGATTGGTCTGAAAATCTAAACAAATATTCCTCGAATGATATTAGAAAATGAGTCATGCGCCTCGGGAGGTGTGCACACACCGGGGGTTGCTGCATGACTGGGTGGATTATCAATATGGCGGTGGGACAGATATTGTATATAAATCGCAGATGGTGGTAAAACGGATAATAAACATTACAAAAAAAAAATAATAATAATAAAGGGGGGAAATTAAATACATAAATATGGACATGTGGACGCATAAATTTTGAAAAATAAAATAAGGTAATTACTTAAATGACAATAATGCTACTACTACTCCTACTAATAATGAGTGATGCGTCAAGGAAAGGAATTTTATCGGTGGTTGAGGCCAGGTGGGTGTCTGGTATCTAGGATGTTTTGGTAAGCAAGTTCCCATCTGCGAAGTTCTGAGGCGGCGGTGGTTTCGGGGAAAACTCTGACGGCTCTCACGGTGAAACAGTCATTGAAGTTGTTGGAGTTGTGGTGGTTAGCATGTTCTGGTACGGGGAGATATAAATTGCGGGTGTGAACTGTCTGTCTGTGGCCATTCATTCTGGTTGAGAGTAGTTGTGTGGTCAGGCCTATGTTAGAACTCGTGCAATGGCGACAAGTAAGCTGGTATATGACGTGCGTAGTGGAGCATGTGGCATGCCCGGTAATGGGGAAGGTTTCCCCTGTGACAGGGTTGGAAAATGTAGTGGTGGGAGGATGCATGTTGCAGGTTTTGCAGCGAGGTCTATTACAGGGAAAAGATCCATAAGGTGTTTTTGGAGAGTCAGATGGAGGGTATTTGTGAACTAAGATGTTTTTGAGGTTAGCTGGTCTGCTGAAACAAGTACGGGGGACAGTTGGCAGAATTTTTGGCAGGAGAGTGCGCATTTCTGGAATGGACCGAAGGAAGTCATGCCCTTATTGTAGGATTTGATTGATGGATTCGAGACCAGGCGAGAACTGGGTGACAAAGACAGGGCTATGGTTGGATGCTAGAGGAGCCGGGAGGGAGTGGTTCCGTGGAGGGTGGGTGATAGCACGCGTGATTTGTTTTTGTACGAGATCTGGTGGGTAGGAGCGGGAAATAAGGGCTTGGGATAGGTTTTGGGAATAATGGGAGAGGGACTCAGCATCAGAACAGATACGTTTGCCACGGATAGCAAGGCTGTAGGGGAGGGAGCGTTTGGTATGGAATGGGTGGCAACTGTCAAAATGTAGATATTGCTGTAGGTTAGTTGGTTTGATATGGACAGAGGTGTGAAGAGCAACCCTGCCTGAGTATAATGTCAACATCGAGGAAAGTGATGTGTGAACGGGAGTAGATCCAGGTAAAATTAATGGAATGGCTATTGTTAAGGGAATGGAGGAATTCTAGGAGTTGATCTTCACTGTGGGCCCAGATCATAAATATATCATCTATGTATCTGAACCACACAGTGGGTTTGAAGGGGGGTATGGTTGAGGAAACGTTCCTCCAGACGCCCGAGGGAACAGGTTGGCATAGGAGGGGGCCATGCGGGTACCCATGGCAGTGCCACGTATCTGGTGGTACACAGTGGAATTAAAGGTGAAGAAGTTTTTGGACAGGATCATGTGGGCCAGGGATGAAAGGAAATATGTACTGGGACGGCTGTGTGGGGGGTCGCAGATCTAGGAAGTGTTCCAGGGCACTGAGACCCTGACAGTGTGGGATATTGGTGTAGAGGGAGGTTACATCAATGGAGACTAGGAAGGCGTCTGGAGGCAGAGGTGTATGGACTGTGGCTAGACGTTCAAGGAAGTGTGGGGTATCTTTGACATAAGATGGAAGACTTTGTACAAAAGGTTGGAGATGCTGGTCCACCAAGGCTGAAATCCGTTCAGTGGGTGACCCATATGCCGCAACTATAGGCCGCCCCCGATTGCCAACCTTGTGGATCTTGGGAAGGAGGTACAGGGTGGGTGTTCAGGGATTTTGGGGAGTTAGGAGCGAGATGGACTGGGGAGAGAGACCTTGTAGGGGGCCCTGCAAGTCCAGGAAAGTTTTTATTTCCTGACAAATGGAGGTGGTGGAATCTGTAGGGTGTGGTAGGTAGGTGTTTGTGTCAGACAGTTGCCTCAGAGCCTCAGCCCATAGTGATTGCGGTTCATCACTACTGTGGTTGAGCCCTTATCGGCAGGGAGGACAATAATGCTACGGTTTCTGGAAAGTTCCGTCATGGCTCGAGTTTCCATGTTGTTGAGATTATTGGAGTGTGGAATGGACTTCAGGAAAGAGGCTGAAGACAGAGTGGAGGTGAGGTTTTTTTTTTTTTTTTTTTTAAACAGTTTAACGTCCCTTTTTAACAACGTGGTCTTTAGAGACGGGAAAGGATGGGGGCAAGGAATGGGAAGGAATTCGGCCATGGCCTTTGAAGGAAGCATCCCGGCATTCACCTGGAGTGATTTGGGGAAACCATGGAAAACCCAAATCTGGATGCCCGGACGGGGATTCGAACCGCCGTCCTCCCGAATGCGAGGTCAGAACGCTATCCGTTACACCACCACGCTCGGTGTGGAGGTGAGGAACTCTTGGAACAGAATAAGTGGATGGTTTTGTGGGAGTTGGGGTGGATCCAGTGGAGATGAAGGTTTAAATTGTTGTAAGCTGGACTCAATTTCATTCTGCTGGATGTTGTTAGCTCCCGTGGTGGCAAAATGATATCGCCAACGTAAGGAACGGCAGAACGCTAATGAATCCCGGACCAAAGCAACATGATCAAACTTCGGGGTTACCAAACATCCTAGATACCAGACACCCACCTGGCCTCAACCACCGATAAAATTCCTTTCCTTGACGCATCACTCATTATTAGTAGGAGTAGTAGTAGCATTATTGTCATTTAAGTAATTACCTTATTTTATTTTTCAAAATTTATGCGTCCACATGTCCATATTTATGTATTTAATTTCCTCCCCTTTATTATTATTATTTTTTTTTGTAATGTTTATTATCCGTTTTTACCACCATCTGCGATTTATATATAATATCTCAGTCCCACCACCATATTGATAATCCACCCAGTCATGCAGCAACCCCCGGTGTGTGCACACCTCCCGAGGTGCATGACTCATTTTCTATGTCATGAATAAGGTTAACTACCGAAATATTGAGTTTATTTATTTGTGTGTTCATTATACAGGGTGAGTTTTTTATCTTGAGACAACTAAATATCTCGAAAACTACAAATCCGATCAAAAAAAGTGGGTAATAAAAATTGTTCGTCTCGACGGGGGACATCCGATGATACCAAATTTGACTCCCCACCCCCACCCCCTAGGGGTGGGGAAGGGGGAGAAAAAAAACTTAAATAGGAACCCCCATTTTTTATTGCAGATTCTGATTCCCCGGAAAAAACTACCCCTATTTCACCCCCAATTCGAGTCATTTTGGTCGATAGATGGCGCTGCAATCGACAAAAATCAAAATAAGCAAAAATTCATTTAAAAATGAGGATATCTCGTGAAATACACATCAGATCAGCAAAATACAAGTTAATGTGATTGATATTTTTCAAAAACTATTCAATAACACCACCCACCTCCAAACTTGAGGGATGGGAATGGACATTATTTCAAAATGCACTGATGCAAATTCTTTAGCAGATAGCGAAAGTCAAACATTACTTTTTGCGTTACCCAGGAACAACGACGTGGACGTAGTAATTTTCTGTTCCCTTTGGGGTGCTAGATTTAGGTGAGTCCCCTCGCCTCTCACCATCGGGGTGCTTGTTTTTGGTGAGTCCCCTCGCCTCTCACCATCGGGGTGCTTGTTTTTGGTGAGTCCCCTCGCCTCTCACCATCGGGGTGCTTGTTTTTGGTGAGTCCCCTCGCCTCTCACCATCGGGGTGCTTGTTTTGGTGAGTCCCCTCGCCTCTCACCATCGGGGTGCTTGTTTTTGGTGAGTCCCCTCGCCTCTCACGTGTTTGTTTCTAACAACAATTCTAAAGCAAGTGCTCGAAAATATCACCACCGACATCGATGCATTTATTTACCCGCTCTTGGAATGATTCGACGCAACTAAGAAGCATATCCGGCGTGATTTTTTGACAAGCGTTGGTAATTCGTTCAATCATGTTTTCAGGCGTTGTTGGCACTTCACTGTAAACTTCATTCTTCAAGTATCCCCATAAAAAAAAAATCAGGCGAAGTGAGATCTGGTGATATTTTGAAATAATGTCCATTCCCATCCCTCAAGTTTGGAGGTGGGTGGTGTTATTGAATAGTTTTTGAAAAATATCAATCACATTAACTTGTATTTTGCTGATCTGATGTGTATTTCACGAGATATCCTCATTTTTAAATGAATTTTTGCTTATTTTGATTTTTGTCGATTGCAGCGCCATCTATCGACCAAAATGACTCGAATTGGGGGTGAAATAGGGGTAGTTTTTTCCGGGGAATCAGAATCTGCAATAAAAAATGGGGGTTCCTATTTAAGTTTTTTTCTCCCCCTTCCCCCACCCCTAGGGGGTGGGGGTGGGGAGTCAAATTTGGTATCATCGGATGTCCCCCGTCGAGACGAACAATTTTTATTACCCACTTTTTTTGATCGGATTTGTAGTTTTCGAGATATTTAGTTGTCTCAAGATAAAAAACTCACCCTGTATATGTTCTTCTCTCGTCGCTGCCTTCAACTGTGGTGAATGATGAGTCATTTTCCCTTTCCTTGCAATTATATTGCCTAAAGCAGTTTCCTTTTTCCTTAGTCGAATGATATTAGAGAATACATATACATCACAGTCATAAAATACATACTAACCAAGTTATTCGAAAGATGGGCAGTTCCATCAAAGTTATTATGCAAGAAATACGTATTATCGTCGCCTGAAGTTTACCACAGATGTTTCTTAGGCTTTATTCTTCAAGAAAAAAAGGCTATGTTGTGCATACACACACGTATAGTTTCACAGCAGACGTGTAAGATGATTGTACACCAACGGTGTACGATATAAACAACCAGACATTTCGAAACATGAAAGACTGTTGGCGTAGTAAATTTAATTCAATAAAAAAGGGAGCAGTTAAATAAATATTTGCTTTTATTATATCGTAATCATAGGAGATAGCAATTTTTTATGGCGGTTATTTAATGATTTATAAAAGTAAGTTATAATTTTCGTATTTAGCATATATGATTTGGTACGTTACCATCAGCAAAGAACGTGTGCATAGAGAGATTGTCCTGAGGTCCAGGCCTCATTACACCACACATGACGGTACAAATTCCCAATTTAATATTTTGCAATTAAAAAAAAAAGTATGGTTTTGTAGCAAACTAATCAGATAACGGGAATGGAAAAGTGTTTATCAGTATTTTTTATTATTATTATTGGTGGATTTGTAGCGGCATCCACGCTGTGTCTATGCAGTTGGGTCATTCCATGTCAATTCAACCAATTGTAATATATGATTTGAACCTTGACCTCTCTGATTTGGATGAAAATTTTTTTTTTCAGGTAATGTACCCACCAACACTAGTTTAAATTTGAAATTTTTCGGACTTTTGGTTTTTGAGTTTCAAGGGTTTAAAAATCCAAAAAATGACTGTTTTTGACCGATTTCTGATTGGTTTAAAATGCTGTAGCTCAAAAACTATACAACCAAGAGAGCTCAAACTTGCACCATTGTTTTCCTCTAAGAATGCCCTTCAATTTGATATGTAACATGACTATGCTACCTAATTCTGAAAATTTTTAAAAATTACAAAACTTTTTTTTGTTGAAATTTCCAAAATACGTACCATTGGATTTTTTTAATAAAAATTATATAAGTTGTCCAGTCTAACTGACTACAAGCATGCAAAATTTCAAGAAGGGATCTCAATGGGTTCTTGTATAAAAAAATAATTTACTACCAAAAGCAGACTATTTCTAGGCTATGAATACCAAGGTAGGCATACATAATTCTAACGAACAAATTATTAAGTTAGCCTTTTTATGTAACATTACCCTCTTATTGTTTGTTAATTCATTAAATGATATAATGTTTTAATTTAATTTTCATGATTCTTTTAACTATGCATCAGATGGAACTGAACATATTTTAATTGGTAATATACACGCTAAAAGTTAAATTTTGATTAAAGCCACTCACCTTCATCCTTAGTTTTAGATGGCAGAGATTATCTTTTTCTTGGTTTTTCAGTGTTAGTTGTAATCATTTACAACAAGTTCCTTATAATAGAATTGTACAAGATGAAATACAATCATTCCACTAGACTAGCACCCAAGCTACACTGCATCCTTTCATCATATATTATAAATGGGAGGGGAAACTAAAAAAACATGCAGTATGTCTTCATATCAGATTGCCTGGAACATAATAGTCGCTTTCTATGTATTCCAGAAAAAACTGCTAGAAATCTTAAAGCAACCGTTGCCTTTTACCCTTAAAAAGATTACTTATTTTTCTGATGACAGCGCTGCATAATATAAAAATAAGATAAACTTCCTTAATTTGTGTTTGCATAAAACTGATTTTGAAGTTGAAGCAGAGTGGGAGTTCTTTGCAATATCCCATGGCAAAAGTGCATGCGATGGCCTTGGCGGAACTGTTAAGCGGCTAGCTGCTAAAGCCAGCTTACAAAGGCCCTATAACCAACAAATCTTAACACCCAAATCACATTATGTATTTGTCACGGAAAACATAAAAAAAACATTGACTTTGAATATTGCACAACAGAAGATTATGAAGATACCAAAGAATACTTACTTCCTCGGTTTAGTGAATCAAAAGCGGTTGTGGGAACAAAACTTTCACTCATATAAACCCCACACAGAGTGTCAAATTACTGTCAAGCCTGATCATTTTAGTCTTGCTGGGTCTCTTGAATATGTGACAACAGTGAACCAAATAACACCATCAGATATTGAAAATATTGCTGCTGGTTTTGTGACAGTAGCATATGATGACTCTTGGAGGCTAGGATGTATTGAAGAAAAATACAATGACTTGTACCGAATAAATTTTTTACACCCAAAAGGTCCAGCCAATTCTTTTTACTATCCACAACCAAGAGATTTATTAGATGTCACTGGAAATACTCTTTTACAAACAGTAGATCTAACTACAGCTAAGGGAAAAACCTACACTTTAAGTGCTTAAGAAATGAAGTTGTCTTCTCTTGCTTTGGAAAAATATCTTGAAAGATGCAAAAGAAGTGTTTAAATTATGTTAGGCCGGTTTAATTCTAGATGGGGATACCGCTGCCTCCCGACTGTTAACGTGACGTCGCAAATCTTCACGGGTTCACTGCGGGATGATGGTGAAATGTGAGCTTCACCTCAAACACTGAACATCTGATTGTGTTATCGGACATCTGCGGCCACTTACCAGCGGCCGCTTACCAGCGGCCGCCTACATCTGATCCACCTTCGGGATATCAGTTTATGTTGATATTGTACAGCTTTAAATTATTGTGATCTCGCTACGCTTGGTCACAATATATGTTTTTACACGGATGACTGTACGTGAAGGCAATGTCACGATAACGTCACGTTAACAGTCGCGAGGCAGCAGTATCCCCATCTAGAATTAAACCGTTAGGCCTACCCTCACTCAACACTTATTTGTGCAAATACTATGCGTATTAACTTTGTAAATACCAATTATTATTAGAAATACTGTTCTATCTACACAAATATCAACAAGTTAATCTTTTTCCCAAGAGAAATTACTTTTGCCAATTTCTATTATAAGGTACTTGTTGTAAATGATTACAACTAACACTGGAAAACCAAGAAAAAAGATAATCTCTGCCATTTAAAACTAAGGATGAAGGCGAGTGGCTTTATTCAAAATTTAACTTTTAGCATGTATATTACCAATTAAAATATGTTCACTTCCTTCTGATGCATAAGTAAAAGAATCATGAAAATTAAATTAAAACATTGTATCATTCAATGAATTAAACAATAAGAGGGTAATGTTACATAAAAAGGCTAACTTAATAATTTAAATTTGTTAGAAATATGTAGGCCTACCTTGGTATTCATAGCCTAGAAATAGTCTGCTTTTCACCTCACTAGTGTGTATTTTGGTAGTAAAATATTTTTTATTCAAGAACCCATTGAGATCCCATCTTGAAATTTTGCATGCATGTAGTCACATATAATTTTTATAAAAAAAATCCGAGGGTACTTATTTTGGAAATTTCAAAAAAAAAATAAAAAATATATATACATGTTTTTTAATTTTTAAAAATTTTCAGAATTAGGTAGCATAGTCATGTTACATATAAAATTGAAGGGAATTCTTAGAGGAAAACAATGGTGCAAGTTTGAGCTCTCTAGGTTTTACAGTTTTTGAGCTACAGCATTTTAAAACAATCATAAATTGATCAAAAACAGTCATTTTTTGGAGTTTTAAACCCTTGAAACTCAAAAAATTTGAGATTTCAAATTTTTGGAGTTTTAAACCCTTGAAACTCAAAAAATTTGAGATTTCAAATTTAAACTAGTGTTGGTGGGTACATTACCCGAAAAAAAATTCATCTAAATCTGAGAGGTCAAGGTTCAGACTGTTAGTTGATTTGAGATGGAATGACCCAGTTGGAATATACTGTGGTCCAGGATTCATTTGCAAAACATTACGGTTCAAATATTTAAAAAAAAACATAATAATAATAATAATAATAATAATAATTCTCTCATGACTTGTCAATAAAAATCATAGGCCTACCTCACATTCACTAATGTCCTTCTCCTTCAACCTTTTCCACCTCTAATAAAGTAGAGAAGCAAAACCATCATCAAAAAAAAGTGAGAATCTGCCACGGCTTCCTTGATAGTTCAGTCTCACAGCTACGAAGAAATGTCATTAAATGATGTACAATGTCTCTCTCACGGCTTCTTTGATTAAATACGTCTATGATATCAATGGTTGTTTACACAGTAGGTACATCGTTAATGTAGTCACTGCTGTAAAAACTATACATGTGTGTAAGTGCAACATAGCCAGAAAAAAATGCATACTGTATCTATATGGCATGTAGAGAAGCAGATAAAACACATGAAATATCCAGTATTAATCTTATGAACAAAGATTGAAGACTTGTTGCACCAGAAACAAATAAAATTAGTGCCTAGGACACATGCAATGTCTCTTGTATGTTAGCCAACCTTTTATGATTATTAAGTAAATACCAAAACAGGTTTTTGGTTAGGTTGGAATGCAACCTGGAGCAGAGTGAGAACTGACAGATAAATGTCAATATTAGCAGAGATTGCAGTGGATCAGAATAAAAATATATTCTGCTTGTTAACCATGTCAACTTCTGCAACTGGCTTCGCCATGAGAGGTTGTCTACCATGTGAATGAAATACGTTATTGTCCTCTGGTGCAACTTGTTTGTTAAGCTCTGCTATGTGCTGTTTATTAGGCCTGCTGAAAGTTTCAGGCACCTTTAGGCCAACCGGTTCTCCACATGCCATATCAATCCAGAACGCAGTTATTCCATGAAGACTAAAGTCGAAGAAACATCTGTGATTCTCATTAGCGGGTAATAATGTTTATTTCTCACATAACAACTTACCAGGAACTGTCCACCACGTTTCCAATGCCTTTGGCGATTATAATTTGAATTGAATTTTATTTGATCCATGAAGTCATAATAGCCAAGAAACATATGAACAAATTTTCAGACCCAAGGATAATTTCTTCTATGGTGGTTCTCAATGCATAGCCACTACCAAAAGCTTCTACCATAAATGTTACACAGTTTCTTCACTGAAGTTCAGTTTCTCGACATCGACCCAAAAATGATAATGGTACTTGCTGATTTCATTTTTTATAATTGTCTGTTTTACTCAATACTCAAACCATTTCTCGAGGCACACTGATGACAAGTATTTCAGTGGAGCACAATATATACGAAACCAAGCAACAACTCCAATTCGACCACAAATATCCAGCGAATTTCTTCTTTCAAGTAGGCCTAAGTGCAACACAATTGTTTCAGTGAATAACGGCTTTACAGAACTCCGCACTTAGCAACTACACTAGATATAACAGAATATGTTACATTTACGGAAAATTCAAGTAGAAAGCACGCTACAACAAAAGAATATGAACTACTAGATGCTGAAACGGGTAATCCACAAAAGCGTAATTTCTTATTAAAACTATATCATTGCAATGCAGTCAACTGCAGTCGCATAATACGATTAATTGATATTAAATAAACATTGGATACGGCAAATTCTGCTGGATATCGTCACTGGATGATAAGAAACCGTAAAAGAACTAAAACACTTGCACTGCTAAAATAATCTTTATAATATGATCTAAATACAAAATTAACGATCTGACATACTCTACAAATTGCACTTATAAAGTCTCAACTACTGTCTTCTTTTTTTATTTCCTATGAGCTATCAAAACAAGGAAGCGGTTTCACATCTGTCGACAGCAATCTTACCGTTCACACCTCCCGATTCCAAGATGGTGAAGGAACTCGAGATGGATCACAGAGGTTAAACAAAAGTCGTCATATCATATTTGTAATATATTATCTTCGTATATATGAATTCACAACAATCCAATCTAAGCAAAAAACAGATGATATTTTTGCTGTATTAACAAGATGATATTTAAAAAATTGATTCATTACTATAATGAGATTATTTCTTATGGAAGTGTTGCTCGTTGTTACATAATCGATAGTCATCATTAAATCAATTAATACTATTCATTTTAAAAAAAAATCCTAGCATTTAAGCATCAACGAAATCCAGTTTGCAAATCTCTTGATATTTTTTAAATCTTAAACATTTAAAAAAAAGTTTAATCCCTTCTTGAGAGATTAGATATTGTCTCCCTTTTTAAAGTTACCTTACAGAAACCACTACAACAATAATATAGAATACTAGTGAATGTTCTGTCTGTATACCTCTTGGTTCCTCTAATGTATTTATTTGATAAAAAGAATATATTTAGTAAGAATGTGTATTAAAAATTATTAAGGAATCAATTTTTAATATTTTACGAAGCTTTAGATCTTAAAAAATATAGTTTAGTGCTTATAAGTAAATCTCCTCAGTTGCCTACTATAACACAAATATATTTTCTTGATAGTTTTAGATGAAGCACCATTAAAACCACAGGACAATTAACTATGGTATAGTTTTTTTTGTTTGTATTCGGCATAAAAAATTCTTCCGTGTACTCTTTACACTAGTAAATTATAATTTATTAATGTTAAATGTTTTTCCCTTTATTCTAAAATATTAAATTATAGTTCATTTTAGTAATATGATTTTGCTAAAGGTTTTTATTTACATAAAAATCTTTAAATTGTAAACTACTGTTGTGTTTACACATTGAACATTGGGTCTTACTGGGGTACTTGCCTGATTTTGGGAAAGCAGTTAGTATTGTAGCTATTCGTCTACTATAACAAAAAAAAAATTATTTCTGGAAAAACAAACGGGAAAATGCAAAATTTTGGATTTTTATACACCGCTTTGAATTTGGCGCCAAAACGGCCATGGTCGTGTTCATTCATTCATTCATTTTATTTGGTCCTATACATCATTTACATACTACTTGTATAATGAATTAGGACAAGTCAAGGTACAGTATATTCAATATTATTCTTATCTTAATTAACAATTTTATGCCTTAAGTTAACTACAAGCAAAGCGGCGAATCGCTATAGGCATGGAAATATACGTGTGTATGCGTCTCTATCTCTGTGTGTTTTTTTGCGTAAATGTGGAGATACCTTCCTTTATCTCGTTTGTCTGGATGTATGATGTGCTGTTCCTGCACTTATGCTTGTGTGAGGTGACATATGGATTTGTGGGTGAGACCTAGTATGAATATGGGAGTTATGATATCTGTCTGATGACCAAGTGTCTACTGCTACTCGTGGTACATGGGGGGCACATGTTACTGAATGGCAGAAAAAGCTTAGGTGTGGGATAGACGTGTTGGTGCTGATGTGAACAGTGTTGTACCTAGTACACATGATACTGGATGGTAGTGAGGTCTGTAGTGTGAAATAAATGAGATGATGTTGATGTGAAGAGTATGGTGCCTGGAACATATGTTACTGATGATTGTTTGGTCAGTTATGAGCCATGGGGGTTCTACCCCACTTTTTCGTCGCCATGATTGGGCTGGTTGTTGTATCTAGCTCGCTGAAGGCATGGAAATGTGAGTGTTTGTGCGTCTCTCTCTGTGTCTGTATGCGTAAATATGGTGATACCTTCTATAAACACGTCTGTCTGGACGAATGATTTTGCTGTCCCTCCACTTATGTTTGTTTGTGCTAGTGTATTGAGATGTATGGATTTGTGGGTGAGATCTGATAGTCAAGTGTCTATTGCAACTCATGGTACCTGCTTCACTTTTTTACTGAATGGTAGAAAGGGTTGCGGTGTGGGAGAGACGTGTTGATGGTAAATATAATCAACTGGGGCGTGATGAACACTATTTATGGTATAAACACTTAGGTTTATGGTGAAAACATGCCATCTTTTGCACACCTTCTATCTCGCCAGGCTGATGATATGTAAGGAGACTTCTGTTTTTCAGCCAGTCATGAGGCAAGAGAGTACTACACCACTTTTTTGTTTCCATGATTGGTACCGGTAGTTGTGCTGAACTCTCTGTAGTCTTGGACATGTGTATCTGCGTCTCTCTTTGTGCATGTAAGCGTAAGTATGGCGATACCTGACTTTAACTCGTCTGTCTGATGATTTTTGTAACGATAGTTCTATCCAGTTAATCAGTTGTAACGACAATTCTGCCCCCCCCCCCACTTCATCGTTTCCGTGATGCTTGCTGTTAGTTCTGTCGACCTCGCTGTATGCATGTACAAGTGTGTGCGTGTGCCATTCCTCTGTGGATTTGAGTCTAAAATATATGGTTATAGAATTATGCTCACCATCAACGTGTGCTTCTAACCATTGTTTCAGGGCTTAGGCAATCTCCCATTTCGATGTGCTCTTTACAGTTTACTGCCGTTTGTGTTGGCATGTGAATTTTGATTCTCACTACATAAAAATCATTTAACAGAGAGGGGTGATGTACCAGAGAAGCGAAGGACTTGGGTACAAACCCACAGTCAGACCATTGCTTGTGTGGTGTAGTATGGATGTCATTGGAAGATAGGAAGAGTGCTGAGGGGCTGTAGGTGGCGTATAATGCTGTTAGAATGGATATAGGTGGAATAATTCTGAGTGGTGTATGGAGCCTAAGTTGACCATGACCACAATCTCGCACTAGACTTTAGGTGATGAGGCCTGAGTGGATAAAATATCTAAACACCCACTTTGACCTAACAATTTACGACAGTTCAAGTGTGAGCACTATCTTAGGCGTAATAGAACTAGTGTCTGCACCTATGGTAACGTTTTGGATACTTGTCGATGTGTGGGGATCTTCTATGAAAATGTGGGTTATGATGTCTGTTTGATGACCAAGAAACTATCAGTTAGCTAAGAGCATTATGATAACTCTATCGTGGTTACTTGAACAAAGCATGCAATTACAAACAAATGTCACACTTGGCCCTGAATCCGAAGGTTGGCGTTAAATGGGAACATTTTAAACCGAATGGAGAACTCTCCTGGGTCGTGATTTATTGAAAAATAATTTCCTGGAAAAAGGGAGAGTTTTCCTGGAAAACTGCAGTAGAATCACCTTAAGTGAACATTTTGGTACCTGGCTACTGATTAGGAGAAGACTTTGCGAATTTTGAATTTTTGGTTTACTTTAATGCACGAACAGAAGGTAACCCTGTCTGTAACTGATCAGGGGTTGGATTGGGAATCATTGGAAAACAGAAGGTGGTTTGAGGAAGTGCTGTGGGTACGTTGGCGATGAGGCTAGGGGTGGATCTTGATGAAAGAATTAGGAATAGAACATCAGTAGAAGCTGGCACTGGATTTCTTCTATAAGGGAGTGGGTAAATTTTCTATATCTCCACCTTGGTCACAGGCGATGGTCTCAGGCATGTTCTGTGCATAGCGTGACTCGATTTTTATCACATAGGACTGGCGTACTTCGATTCGACAGGGGTAAAATTAGTAAGATTAACAGACGGTATTTCGTTCCTGGAACATAAGTGCTGTGCTGTAAAATACAGTTAAAGGTGTCAATCACTGATGTGTCACAAGGGATTGATTGGAATTTTAGACAAAGTGCAGCTAAGGACACTCAATTTGTGATTGCTTACGAAAGCATAACAGAATTGTTACATAGATTGGTCTGGATAGACAGACGACAAAGGTTTGACCTGGATGGCAACAATTACGAGTGCGATGAGATATTTTATACCAATGGCAGCAGAGATAAGTTAGAGAAATAAGGTATTGTACTGATGCTTCCATTCCTTGAGTTTTGCCATGGTCAAACTGGAAACTTTGATTTTTTCTAGCCTTGGTGTGGGAAAGGCTTTGTCACAAATATTTTCAAGTGGCCTCTTGTCCAAAGACAGGGTTGAGAAATAGGCTTCAAAAAATTACAGCCTGATTGGTTTGACATCATGTAATCACTTCAGAAATGGCTGTAGGGAAAGAAACTGGTTTTCAAATCGGCAACTTTGCTTTAGATTCATCGAGGTTATACTTACATACATCACTAAACCCCTTCAATGTCTCTTTGAGTTCAAAAAGTGTCTGTGTTTCATTACACATAATTTAATAAATCCTTTAAAATACACGGAATGTAGGTGACACTCGTGAGCTATATTATATTGTTCATAAAGAATCCAACATGATGTGAAAAAGTGAGTTTGTTTCCCGTCTCTTCGTCGGTGAATTAATTTTTAATGTCTGCCTGCTTCGATGAATGGAATTCCCTACCTTCGTCGGTGATATCTGTCGGTTTCAATGAAAGGATTTCACCCATTGATGGGTTTTTGAGTCTACGAATTTTGAAAGGAATAACGTATGGTAGGTTTGAGAAATAGGATTGAAAAAATTACATGCTGATTGGTTTGACATCATGGATGCACTTCAGAAATGTCTGTAGGGAAAGAAACTGGTTTTCAAATCGACAACTTTGCTTTAGTTTAGGAGCTATTAATTCATCGAGGTCATACTTACATACATCAGTAAACCCATTCAATGCCTCTTTGAGTTTTAAAAGTGTCTGTGTTCTCGGTCTGTTTCATTACCCCTAATTTAATACATCCTTCAAAATACACGGTCCGTAGGTGACACTCGTGGGTTATATTATATTGTTCATAATGAATCCATCATGATGTGAAAAAGTGAGTTTGTTTCCAGTCTCTTCGGCGGTGAATTAATTTTAATGTCTGCCTGCTTCGATGAACGGAATTTATGTTAACAGCGAGGTCTTTAGAGACGGGAAAGGATGGGGGGCAAGGAATGGGAAGGAATTCGGCCATGGTCTTTTAAAGGAAACATCCCGGCATTTACCTGAAGTGATTTGGGGAAACCATGGAGGCCTGGATGGGGATTCCCTTTATACCTCGTCCGCCATCTTCTTTTAGCTATGAAACACATCAAACACGTGCACTTCTAATAGGAAAAGGGTCCAGCACATAATGGAGACCATCATACTCGATTTCCCGATTAATAGATTATATTATCTTCCATTTTCTACCTACACCAATGGGTCCGTTCAAAACGCGTGAAGATAGAACTTTAACAATATTTATGGTGCTCGGTAAAGGTGCATATGGTAGAGAAATTTCCTCGTCAGCCGACGCGTAGAGTACACATTTCGTCACGCTTAATGGATAAGCAAACATATATAACAGTCGAGTGGGAATTTCTGTAGGTGTGTTGAAACAGTGTACACATTTCGCAGAGCGCGCATTCCAGAACAGAAATATGGAGGAAATACTTTCACCTAGCGCAAGGTTCTGCCATCTAGCAGTCGGTCAAGTGGCTGCCATCTAGCGGCCACCAAATAAACTAACGGTCCAGCGCAAGCCCGACTGGTGCTGCCATCTGGGCGGCCGGTCAAGGAACTAACGATCCGCCATCTTGTGACGTCATACGACCTTGACCGCCATTGGTCCATTAGAATTTCCCGCCATGCAACTGTGACGTCACGCGGACGAGTGGAGTCTCTTTACGGTTGTCCAAAGAGCTTCTTTTCCTTGAACCCCATATTACACCTACTGTTACTAATTGTTATCAAGAGTGAAAGGTATGGTAATTGCAGCAGAATAATGAGGGCAGGTGATATGTCGAAGTTTGTGAGAAATGGTTTTATTGGGGCCGGCTACTGAAGCGTCATCAATGGGGATATTGAGGAGTCTCTCCAGTGTTTGAGCAGAGTTTGTATTGAAACTAGGAAGAATTAAAATAGGGTGTAAGGATAGGTGCCATTGAGGCAGAACTGGTAGGTACCAGGACTGAAATGTATAGGCTGTGGAAAGGGAAAAAACAGAGATGGTTGAGAAGTAGAAAATGAGAAAGCTGTAATTAGAATGAGGGGGACGTCTGATACTTCTATCAAAGCTAGAAAGGAATGAGCCTTTTGTTGCATATTTAGGCGCAGCAGGTGTAGAACACATTATTAGGGAGCGTGCATAACCACGTAGCTCCATTTTGGCCTCCTGTGGACCCCCCCCCTCCCCCACGTAGCCCTACGTGGCTTTAACCTCTACCCCCTCCCCCCCCCCACGTAGCTTTTTTCCCTTTTGATTCCAGAAGACATTTTGTATCGTTTTCTTTCGTCAGACTATCGTAAATTACTTATGGCGATAATTAACTGAGGGAAATAAATATTCACATGCTGCTGTGTGTTCTGTTCCTCATTTTAACTGCGAAAAATGTTATGAAAGGAAAACTACGTGGCCTGGCTCGGAACCCCCTCCTCCCCCCACGTAGCCCAGCATAGCCTTGCACCCAACCCTTCCCCCCCTCCTTGGACCGAGCCACGTAGTTTGTGCACGCTCCTTAAAGAAGGACTCATGTACTTAATTCATTTGCACCATGATGGCCGTTTGCTTCATCCCATACAAAACAATCACATGTATTTCTCTTCAGGTCATAGTAGAGTAGAGAAGCATCCCCTTTAGGAAGTTGTATTACAGCCTGTAGATAATTTTTTTTTTTTTTTTTTTTTTTTTTTTTTTTTTTTTTTTTTTTTTTTTTTGCTGTCGTCAGTCTTTCGACTGGTTTGATGCAATCCTCCATCCCTTCCTATCCCGTGCTAACCTCTTCGTTTCTACATACCCCTTACAGCCCACGTCCTCAATTATCTGCTTCATATATTCTAATCTCTTTTTTCCTCTACAGTTCTTACCTTCAACTGTTCCCTCCACTAACAAATGTAGATCATAAACAACCACTACAGCATTTGAATTTTCTTTGTCTGTTTTTTTTTCTCCTCTGTTGACAATTGTTTTTCAATAAGATGTTGGTTAAATTTTTCTTGTAACTTCTGTTTTTCTTCACTGTCTGCATTTTCAAAGGCTACGCAAGTTTCACATAATTCTTTCTTTGGAACAAAAAATAAAATATCGTATTCTTTTTTAAATATTCTATAAAATGAAGTATAGTTGGCAAAAGGTACCTTCTTTTCTTTGCAGATAGCCACATAGTCCTTGTGGATGTTTGCAATTGATTTGCTTTCATCAATAAATAGCCTCGTTGTATTTTCCCTTAGGTAATGGCTTTCAATTTTCGGTATGGAATCAATGTGCTGCCTCACGCCTTCCCTTATCATTGGATCTAAAGATTTCTGGTGTTTTATTGCATTATTTATATTACAATAGACTTGCACCCGTCGACTAAATGTAGTGTAAGATATCAAGATGCCGCCAAGAACAAAGTTTTTTTTAAATTTAATATCGATGTTTCAACTTTATTGAGTCTTTTTTTTTTCAAGGCAAAAATCACTTTAAATAAAAAAAATAAAGTTAAAAACATAGTTATAAAGTTGAAAAGACATGAATAAAATTGTCACTTTATTTCATTTACAGGATAATTATAATAAACTAGTTTATTATAATTATCCTGTAAATTTATTTATCTGTACAATGTTTTACTCATTTGTACCAAGCCAATTATCTGTATAAATAGCTGAAGGCTGTATAGTGCCATTTGGCGCTTCAAGCCAAATAAAATAAAATAAATAAATAAATAAATCTGTATAGCAACATCTGCAAGTTTCATAATATATTGCTTCTTTTCTTCTCTTTTTTTTTTTTGTTTTATTTTAACTTTTTCCTTAAAATAACAGACCTAAAAAGAAGTCAAAACCTCGGCATTAAATTAAAAAACTTTTAATTGTTAGCTACATATTACTATCCTAATGTACATTATTAATTAAATGTGAGCATTCTTTCAAAAAAAAATTAAATAAGTGTCCCATTTAGTGTTAATAGTAAAATTTTAGTAACAAGAGTGTCATAAGTGTGAATCATAGAAGACGAAAATTATGTCGGAAGAGAAGATTTCATGCAAGAACGTCATATCGTCTCAAACCACAAAGTGTAGACTAAGTTTGTGCTGTACAGTATTTTGTAATAACGTCAAACTCAAAATAATCCAACGACAAACAAGGTTGCTTGCATCAAGAACGACACATTAAGGAATAAAACTAAAGGCATTTAAGCAGATTATTTCAAAAAGAATGTCACAATTTGATATAACACATTATTGAACAAATGTAAATATAACGTGAATAATCTTACCATTTACACAATATCGTCATAAACAAAAATACGCCGCTCTTGAAGAAACTTATCGCTATGTTACTTGACAATAGCCAAAATTCAACTGATATATGACAGTGTTGTGAATAAACTGATGGGCGGTCTGTTGAGAAACAATAGTGACATAACCTGCTCTCTCTCGGCGAATAGTTGAAGCTCAAATGTGTCGTTCTACAAACTAAAAGTATACACGAAAATGGATCATCTCTTGGTCATAACTCAATAAAGGTCATTTTTTAGTTATGTCACTGTTGCAGCAAATGAGCGATATGGTTTCCGAATATTCATCCCCTCTCCCCCTTTCCACCCCCATAATTTTTTCACCCCATAATTTAGGCAATACCACATTTTTTATCCGATTTAGATAGGAATTTGTACACTTATACTTTAAAACAAACAGAAAAATACTGCCAACATATGGTTTCAGAATATTCATCCCCTCTCCCTCTTTCCAACCCCATTACGTTTTCACCCCATAATTTAGGCAAACCACATTTTTTTATCCGATTTAGATAAGAATTTGTACACTCATACTTTAAAAAAGAGAGAGAAATACTGTACATATTAATTTCACAAAAACCCAATCCCTCTCCTCTCTTTCCACCACCTTAATTACCCCCTCTTCCCCATAACACCCCATAATTTAAACAAACCCGCAAACCGTTCGTCCGTTTACGGTGAAGCTTTGGTGAGTTGTCGAAGGGATGACGGAGAAGGTTCCTGTCAAAATTTTTTTTTAAAAAACCCACCCCTCCTCCCCATAATTTAGACAAAACCACATATTTCATCAGATTTCCATGGGAATTTGCACACTTATACTTTGAAACAAACAGAAAAATACTGCCTGCATATGTTTTCCAAAGCGCATCCCCTCTCACCCTTTCCAACTGAAAATGAATGAAACAGCAGTTTAAAATTTATATTTAAATATTTTTTCATTTAATCTATTTGCCTACTCAAGTCCAGCAATAGTGAAGCATTGCCGGGTCAGCTAGTTTAGAATAAAAAAATAAAAAAACTGGTAACTTGGCCATTATGCATACCATGTATTTAAACTGATGTGATGTATTGTAAGGCATGACCTAATACTGATTATTTTACATTTTTAATTATTTATTTAAAAACTGGTTTAGATTTTAAAGTAAAAATGTAAAACCTACTTAGGACATGTAAAAAAATGTCATTTTGACAATTAACATCTTGTTAACTGTTAATTTTTATCATTTAACATTAAAATTGATTTATTCATTTAATTAACAGACATTTACTATTTAATTTATTAACGTTTTAAATAACTATGTTTTAAATATATGCCTAAAAAACCGTTGGCGAGAATCCCGCGGGATTGCAGTCCTTATCTCTTCAACATCAGAAGCACCTCTACACAGCTTGATACTTATGTCGAATCTTCTTAGTACTGTAGTCATTCAAAATTTTAAACAAATTTGTAGGATATTGTTGATACCGTTTCATAGAAGTGACTTGCTTGTTCATTACTGGAAATATCTTTAATTTAATTTAATTGCAATGGAGCACAGGCTCCGGTGGCAATTTCCCTTCACCCCCATCTTCCCCCTATCCTGTACCCACCTACATTTGCCCTCTACAAATTTTATCTTTAAATTCTTTCAACGTTTTCGGTAAATTATTCATCATTTCTCTTGGTAACTGTTTCCAATCCCTGACACCCTTACCTAAAAAAAAGAGAATCTTCCCACACCCTTGTGCCTGAAATATCGTCAGTTTTATCAACCATAACTGAATACCAGTCCGTATTTTGCACTACTTTTATTATTTTATGCAGTATTTCGTCACTCAAAATTACACACGCTTCGTTAGTAATATCGTAGAACAATCGCCCATATTTGTTGCGAAAATATCCTATGCTCACAACTTCAACATCGAATGCAATTTGAATGTTTGTCCTCTTGATAGCGTTCAGTGTACATTGACGGCGCGTTAAAAATTGGCTCTATACAATACATAAAAACAGTGAACTTTTCATAGCTTTATTTCATGATGAAAAACCACTTTGAGTGAGTGCCTTAATGTACCCATCTCCTCTTAATGTTTTCGGCGCCGAAACGCCACTAGAAATGGTTTCTTTACAGGTTTGACAAACCCCTTTATCTATATCTTCATCATTTTAACAGCCCTTAAATAATTGTCTGCCACTTTGAAAATTGTGCCTTTTCTTCTGTTCAACTGAATTTTCAGAAATAAGATTTTCTGGTTGGATTTGCCGAGCTGTAATAAACTGAGAAGAGCTACTAGTGGAGGGTTCTTCAGGTTACGATTTCGAAGGACGAGTTTATCTGTGGAAACTATTAATTTTCCGAAATAAACGCGACAACATGAAGCGCATAAGCACATGTTTTGTTTACCAGCTCGACTAAGAACGAGTGAGACACCTGAGACAGCCAGCGAGCGGCGACGGATGGCGGGCTAGAATTTGCGCGTGGTCGAGTTGCTTGTGTGCACCTTTTTACGAATCAAACCAACACTTACCACACATTAGATAGTGTTAGGTATGACCTAACGTAGTGTTTATATTTTTCTCCTTGGGCATGACGTGCACACTCACATCGAAAGCAAGTGCGATCTCGTCGACAAGTCTTGCCTCGCCAGGCGGTGCGTGACGTAGGTAATACAGGTGTCGCTCGAATTCGATTACTGATTACTGTTGATGTCTATGATCATGGGTGCTCCGCACCAACTATATACCTCTCGTGGGTGCCGGCGCGTCTGCTCTAATCCCTTCAGTTTTTTATCCCCCGCCGCAGTAAGTAACCGCTTTCCGTCTCACATATTTCGACTGTTTCGTTAGCGGCAGAGTCTACAGTGCTCTCGGACCGGTACAGTCGCGCAGCTCAAGCGGCCGTTTCATAGGAAGCGCTCCCGTTGCTTTCAATTGTATTTAGCGGCTGTCTCGGGCGGCAGGTAGCGCACCTTAATATGCGATTACATTAAACACATAATGAAAAATTCTAATTCAATTTTTTTAATTTTCTTGTAATAATTTCTTGATTTCATATTCTTTTAATAATACGCTTTATAGACTTCCAAATTTAATATTTTTCTATTGATCCAGCATCGAAACTTTATCTTAACTTGTATCTTAAAATGTAATTTTGAACCGTAAAATACAGTTTGAGTGTCCGATTGTTTTCAATGAACGTGGCAATCACATTTCTCTTTTCATTAGGGAAAAATGAATCCAAAAGCACTGATATTGGCTGTTTTTCTTGTCGTGTTCCACCTTCAGTACAGTAACATTTCTCTCTCGTCTTCAATATCAATTGTTTACAAAGAATTGAGTTAAACGCGTCAATCGACGGTCCACGTTTCGGCCGAGGCTAGGGTTGCCAACCGAACAACAATATTGTACTGTATTTCGGGTCTGTGTACTATATATACTGTCGAAAAAAAATTATAGTACGCGAAGATACTATCATATCAGGTGGGTGGCTCAAACATTTTTTTAACACAAACTAATAACAAACAAATCCCGACTTTATTAAACCTGTGAACGCACATTACTGTACGTTTTCCTTTAGAGTTACCGGTATGTGATGTACGTGTATCCGAACGCGCTTTTGTCTTGTCGAAATTGCTTCGTTACTGTTTTGTTACTTATTTTCGCTTAGCGGTTGTTGATCTTTTTTATATTAAGTTAAATTTGTTAAGGAAAATGACAGCAATGACGAAAGTGCGTCAATTTCAGCTGAACTGGAAGTCACTGAGCGACTATTATATTAGTTTAGGATAGGATTGTCCTACAGATATTCAAAATATTATGACTAAGCCCCGGATACTTAGGTTCGAACCTATTTTGTTCCCAACCTAATATCCTCGAAATTTTAACTTTCTCTTTCGTCTACTGTATAAACTAATAATATTCATAAATTTAATAGGACCTAACAGTACCAGATTTTTATGTTATGAGCTAAAATGACCTAATTCGGATTTTAGAACCTAAAATGACCTAATTCGATGTACTGATCCAGTTAGACTGTAATTTTGTTACTTAAATAAAACAAACGACCGACCAGATTAGCTCAGGGGTGCGGGCCGTGGTAGACGCCATGGGTTCGAAGTTCGAACCCCACCATTGGCTGCTCTGAAATGATATTCGGTGGTTTTCCTTTTCACCTCCAGGCAAATGCCGGAACAGTGCCTTATTGACAGGCTACAGCTGCTTCCTTTTCTCCCTTCCTTCCCAAAAATTTCGTTTCCTTCTTCTACATCGATCCAATTTAATGTCACAAAGGCGATGCCCAGCTGTATCTATTTCAACGTGAATACTAAGCTCCAAGACGCTGCAAATGTGAGTGGTATATCCCTCGCTGAGTCCGAGGGTAAGCTAGACTTGGATGGTAAACGAACTACGTTTACGTGTAAAACAAATGGATTTATTTTAAAATTGGAATAACAATTCACCATAATATTAAATGATGTGTTTTAACCTAATTGTTGACAGTAACATTGAGAAAAGCTGTAACTATGCGGTGTCGCAACTTCACATTATTACAAAAGTTTACATTCAGTAGAAACAAATAGAAAAAGCAAGTTTTAAACATAGCACGTTAAACATTAACAATCTAAGGAACACAAACCCTTTCTGAGAAATTAACAGTTGTATACCGTCATCGTTCTAGAGATGGGCAGGTCCGAGATTTTAAAGGCGTCGGGTCCGGATGTACATCCAGCGCTGCGGATCTGCATCTAGGTTCCGTGTCCGGCGGACCTGTATGTGTCCGGTTCTACAATCGGGCAGGCGTAGTGTATGGCGGAACTGGATGTGTACGGACCTACATCCAAATACGTGTCCGGCGGACCTGTATGGGTCCGAACCTACAATCGAGCATATGGTGGATACAAATCCGACCAAGGAGAACTGCAGTATGAGTTATATCGTGTTCATCCATTAATTTATGAAATGAAAGAATATTAAGTCTGATAATTTTGTTTTATTTTTGTCTGAAACTCACAATTGTACGTAATATTATAAAATCACAGCATAATCGGATTTGATAATGATAGAAGTAAAAGTAAAATTTCTGTGAGCTTCTATAAGAATAAAATGAAATCATTTCTTAATAATATTTAAGTACTACTAAAAAAAATTTTAAAAATCGAAATTCTTTGTTAACTATTCGTTTTATTTTTTTTAAGTTTTTTTTTTTTTTTTTTTACTAAAAATGAAATTATTCAAGACAACATTTTGAGATAATTATTGCCTTTCCACAATATATCAGCTTAAGAAACCGGATATTATAAATGAACAAAAAACAAAATTGCAAGTATAACTTATTTTAAATTGTGAGTGAGAAATTATGTGAGATTTGTTCTTATATTATGTATAGTGTTTTGCTCTGGATACTATGTGAAACTGTTTTGATTGTGTGAATAAAAAGTTGTCGTGAGTGCTAATTCGAGTGCGATACAATGCATTTTAATTAAACAGTAATATTTATATTTTGCCAGCTACCGTAACGTATTTTTGGTGCTTTCAAAATTTTTATTTTATTTTGTGCAATTTTGAAAACTTTTAATTTCATTGTAATTTTATTTTATAATATTTCCAATTTATTTGAAAGTATTTTTAAGCAAGATTTAATTCTTAGTAATAATAACCGATTGTTTGAGCCATTGTTAGACGTTCTTGAAACGGCTGGATGTGAGGTTACTTTTTTTTTTTTTTCAATGTCGGATTATAAAATATTGCTGTAAAAGCGGCCAGCAGAGTCGCTCGCAATAATGCCACATATTCATACTGATATATATTACTGGCTGTTGCCCGCGACTTCGTACGCGTGGATTTAGAATTTGATTGCTAGAATTGGATGTACAAAGCTGAAAATTATCTAAGATGTCCCAAACAACACTGAGTAGGAATAATATGACGGGAACGGCATCAATATACCATTCTACCTTCGAACCTGTCTCATGACTAAAACTGTTATTCATTTCAGGAAAAAAAGAATCCTATTTCGTTCCTAAATATACAGAGTATTTCCTTGTAATCGGTATACACATATAGTCGTCAAAGCGTAAAAAAAAGATGGAGGGTAACTTTCGCATATACAATATTATTAGTTTAGATCACACAAAAACTACCTGTGTAACCAGTATACCGTGAATAAATTAAACGCTTAGGGCAAAGATTTGCCAGAACATGATATCCTTACTATAAAATCCTAGCCTTCGCTCAGACTATGAAAAACAATTCATAAAAATATTGGCACCCAGTGGGATTTGAACCCGAAGACACGCTGTAGTTTTCATAAGAAGAAAGCTCGTTAGGGACTGTGTACAAACTACGTGGCTCGGGCCAGAAGGGGGAGGGGTTGGCTGGAAGCCTACGCTGGGCTACGTTGGGGGAGGGGGGGGTTCGAGCCAGGCCACGTAGCTTTGCTTTCATAACATTTTTCACAGTTAAAATGAGGAACAGAACACACAACAGCTTGTGTACATTTATTTCCCTCAGTTAAGGGAGCGTGCATAAACCACGTAGCTCCATTTTGGCCTCCTGTGAACCCCCCTCCCCCCCACGTAGCCCGACGTGGCTTTTGCCTCTACCCCCCCCCCCTCTCCCACGTAGCACGTAGCCTTTTTCCCGATTGACTCCAGAAGACATTTTGTACTGTTTTCTCTTGTCAGATTATCGTAAATTACATACGTGGATAATTAAATGGCAGAAATAAATATTTACATGTTGTTGTGTGTCCTGAATCTCATTTTAACTGTGACAAATAATATGAACGAAAAGCTACGTGGCCTGGCTCGAAACCCCCCCTCCCCCCACGTAGCCCAACGTAGCCTTCATGCCAACCCCTCCCCCCCCTAGACCGAGCCACGTAGTTTGTGCACAATCCCTTAGAGACAAAGTGTGTAGACAAGGGATAAGGAAAAAGTAAGTCTGGTTGCTAATACTCGGAAACAGTTGGTCCATTGATACACGAAAACTTAGGATCAAATTTCCAGGTCATGACTAGTGTTGCAAATTGAAAAAAAAAATTTTTTTCAGCTTTGTGAAAAAAAACATGAAAAAAAATTAGCACCCTTGTATTTTTTCTATTTTTTTTTCTTCCAGAAAACAATATATTTGATAAATTATAGTTTTATTTACGGAACTTACATTTTACACGTGTGTTTTAAATCTTATTAAATCATATAATGTCTTATATATTGATTCATATATGTATCTATATGGTAAAACAATTTATTCATCCTCTATGTCAGTACCACATTCACTAGTATCAGCACTACCAACATTAGTTTGGTCGGTGTCGGAATTTTCTGTTCCTTCTTCTGTCTCCTCTATATCCATAACTTCAAAAATAGTTATATTTTCTTTTGCTGGTTGTTCTTGTATTGTACTCAAAAGATTTTGAAATTGCAATTTTAAATTGTGAGCAAAGTACACACTGTGCATAAAAACTGCGCCGATAATTCTGTATTACGGTCTTTTAAGTTTGAATTTAAATCTGTTATCATACAAAATAGGAGATTTCTTTCTTTTTCAATCGTTGGTTTACGCCAACGGTTGCAAGGAAACGATTCATAATTACTGACAATGACGGTATCACTATACGCTGAGAGTTTAACAGGTATACGAATATAAGGAAAGTACAATAACTAATAAAAAGAAGCAAAAAAACCTTAGATAAATTTAAAATTTCTAATTTTTTGAAAATATCCGTAGTTCTACGGATAAATTCGTAAGGCTGGCAGCACTAGTTCAAATAGCAAGTATCAAACCAAACAACGGAGAACGGGGATTCCTTCAAGCGCAACCTGGCCTCTTCGGGAAGTCCCTGTTTGTAAAAACTTCAGTCAATGTTGCCAATATTTTCGTAATTTTCTTTTCAACTGAACCAGAAAATTATAGTAGATTTAAAAATTAAGATAAGTACTTAGTATAAACTCTAAAACAGTCATATTAAACGATAAATGCCTTACAAATTTGAGATTTAGTAGCTTATGAAAAAAAATTTTTTTTCATAGTTCTTTTCATAGTTTTTTCATTTTTTTAAGTCAGAAAAAAATCGTTTTTGACTATCTTCAAACCAACGAGGGCACACTCTAATATCTGTTAGTGTTTCCATTGCAACATAACGGAAGGAATATTTATTTACCACAGCATATCCAGCTATTGAAATCATAGATGTTAATGAGTTGTGTTTAACCTTTTGGTCACTAACTAAAAGTAGGGTTTTTGTTCATTTTTAATATTGTTTAATTTTACTCTTATGTAGTTGACTCCAAGAGGTATTTATTATCTTCCATGTATGTTATACTTACTTTTATTAGCATCACAGATTTCTTGGACATATTAATTCAGTTTGTTAAGTGGTGTATTTATTCCTAGCATCGAGTATGCTAATAGTTGAACTTTCAAGAGACCTAACTCTGCTTAAAGCCACATAAGCTTCCCCTTTAACGAATATATTGCTACGTAAGGTTAAAAGAACGCAATATTGTTGTTTATTAACTGTAACTGCCTAATATAAGAGTATGGGTAATATTTTGCGCTCGACATTTTCTTGTGCACGCAGATCATCGACAACCACAGTGGAAGACTATATGAAAAACCGACACTTGGTCTGGTCTCTTTAAGAGTTGAATAATTAAAATCAGCATAAATTACCTGTCGTATATCTCCATGTTCCAGTTGATTTTTACACAGAGCTGACTATTTGTCGTACTTCCCCGTTTACTAACCCAAACTTTGGGTTGCATTTATAGTTGTCCTATCATAAAACGTGATCACAATAGATCGTAAGTTGACTTAAGAAGCCACGTGTTTTATTTGGATCGTCAGATATATATTCCTTTCGTGAGCACTAGGCAACCATGGAGGCAACAGAGACAAGGCAAGAAACTCGAGTAGAAGATGAAAAAATAAAACATTAACCATATATTAAAAATAAAATGGTATGTTCCTGCGAGAATGAGGCCTCATTTCTGAAAGTCTTAGTATCCTAGAAGTAGACTCTCAAATATTTGCTGAAATGATTACAAAGCAACATCAAAAAAGATTCGTATGTTAGAGAAAACGTGCACAGCATGTCAGTACTTTCTCGATTAGGAACGAGGCCTAATGCTCCTTGCACTCAGCATTGCCCTGCCCCAAGCCCCGGTAGCCTGCAGTGCAGCGAGAAAATTTAAATTTGTTCTCTTGATTTAACATAAACTATCGCAATTTACATTTTTTTGGGATCATGGAACCGTCTTTGTAAACTACTTCAAATGATAACAACCATGATGGGCTTATACATATATGCAGGGTGGTTCAGAACTATATGTCAAAAATATAAAGGCAGGCAGAGGGGACTCAAATAAGCAGGAATGTGTGTGCGGTAATGGCGTATTAAAGCGCTATCACGCAAAGCCGTAGGAATCACAGGAAACTGAAAAGACAAAAGAAAACAAAAATTTACTATCAGTTTATAAGAGCTGCTCGAAAGAGCGGCCACCAACAGTGATACAGGATTCACCGCGGTGGCGCATGGACTTCAGGCATGTCGAGGCAAATGCCCATCAGCAACAAACAAGTGGGCAACAAGATCTTCCACAGATGTGATGGGATTCTCGTACACGAGGCTTTTAATATGACCCTAAAAGAAGAAATTCGAGCAGGTTAAATCAGGAGAACGTGGTGGCCAGGACCTTATGTGCCTCAACCTATCCAATTCTGGCCAAAGACAGCGTCCAGGTGATTCCTGACTTCATGGCTAAAGTGAGATCGGACTCCACCGTGCTGGAACCACATTTGTCTGTGAACAGCTGGAGGAACATCGAACAGAAGTTCAGGTAAGACCTCCTGCAGGAAGATGCTGTATAAGAGGCCAGTCAAACGACTAAGTAGAATGTACGGTCCAACTTAATTATTGTGCACAATGCTTGCCTAAACAATGGGAAATGTTTCCTGGCAGGCGTCTGCTATTGTGAAATGTGGGTTATCATGAGCCCACAGGTGAGAATTGCGGATGTTAAACATACCCGACCGCGTAAAGTTAGTTTCATCAGTGAATAAAACATCTGCAGAGAAGTACTATTGTGACTGCATAAAAACTCGGTGATGCCCTACGAGGCAGAGAACGACGTGATTACATGCACAAACCACAAAATTTCTCGAAACCGCTGCAAGTTCCATGTGATCGTGGAGAGAAAAATTGACATTCAATGAAAACGCAGCCACAGATTTTTTGAAAACTATTTGATATGAGAAGAGGAGACGCTGTCGTGCTGGTGCCTAAAACGGTAATAGCGCGAAACAGACCGCCGACTTTGAACTTGTATCAATAAATATCTGGTCTGTGGCGTCCCAACTGTTCGACGCCTACAAGGAGAAATCCCGCCGGAACCACAATACATGACCAGCTGATGCCCGATGCTATTTACCACGGTTCAAATGGCGTGTAGCCACTCGAATAATCTATTTGTATGCATGGCTAAGTGATAACACAGTGGAGCGACGTTTGAAACTTTTTCAGACAACCCGTTAGACGACCCTGTGAATGAAAATTGAATTGATAACCGCTGGAACTACTTGATGTCAAATAGCCTTGAAACAAAATAATCAATGTAATGGCGTGTCAATAGATTTTGTTGTTTAATTGGGAACTGATCAATCAAAAAAGTAATAAATCCAACATTTGTGAAAATATCTTGTTTTTTGTCTCGTATGTTTTGTAATCATATAAGAAATGTCATGTGTTTTGGGACTATTAAAAGCGATTAAAAATAAACATAACTTCCATCCATGTCCAGTAACGATGAAATTCATACATTACAATATAAGTATATATTTTGAAATGTGCTTTCATCGCCTTTGGCTTTTGATGGTGTGAATAGATGCAAAATTTGGAATACAATGATCAAAAACGGATACCCTGGGCATTTAATTGGAATTATCAACAGTTTATGTAAAGACACAAAAATAATAATAAATACTTGCACCAAGAAAAATAAAGAGATATTGATTAACAAAGGTATTAAAGAAGGCTGCAGCTTATCTACAGCTTTGTTCGACATATACATTGGTGACTTGATTATTAACTGCAAACAGATTACCAATCCGGGAATAAGAAGAATAAATAGCTAATAACAATAATTGATCAAATTGCGATGGAGCGTACGCTCCGGTGGCAATCTCACTAAACACCCAGCCTTTCTCCTTTCCTCTTCCCATCTACTTTTTCCCTCTGATAATTTCTTTTGTGCTGATGATCTAAGAATCTACAAGAAAGTGAGAGCATTATATAAACTACAATTAGCAGGAAAGGAATAAAACTTATGACCGAAAGAGATGCCGCTCATCGACTATACAGACGAAACGCCTCAGACAATAACGTTACGCTCACAAGGTCATTACTGAAAACACAACTCCAGCTTTGTGGAAGAACATTCGACTACTTCTTGAAAATGGTTTTAAATTGTTTATTGGTACACCTTCTTCACCGAGTGAAGAGATTTTTTGACGGCAGTGCATTATTTTGCTTAAATTTCAAAGTTAAAATTTAAATAATTTAAAAGCCCGCCAAAACGCTCCTTCGCTGCCTGGCGTGAGCAACGACAGTTGTGACGTCACACGTCTGTAAACGCTGCCGCTGCGAGTAGAGCGTTTCCAATTAACCAAGTGTTCAGCTATTTTTATTGTTTGTTGCTGGCTACTTCTTGTTATTAATGAAAGTTCGTTTTGAATATAAAATCGAAAACAATTTGTAAAAGCCTTATTTGTGGAGCTAGCTATAGAAACAACCACTGAGTTTTATTCTGTGGAGCGCAAAAATGTAACAACTTCAATTTGATATTGCCACAAAGTCACTTACGTTTTCTTTGAAGCTCATTTACACCGCGATTTCGTAGAGTTAAAAGTAATACGTTGTTTAAGGCGAGAATTATTAGGGTTAGGGTCCTAAGGATCGATCCTAGCTTCGGAATATGTTCAATATGTTTTCTTTTGTCATTTTCTTTGGATACTAGTTGCTTTTGGTTGCATCGCATAATCATTTCTTCCCGAAAATCCACCAAAACATCATTTAATTTTTCATTTTTTTTACTGAAGGCTTCAGAACTTTTTGGATAACAAGTGAATTACAACCGTTTGAAACAACCAAAGAATATTTGAAAAAGGAAATTGGACGTTACTTGCACACTATAAACAGGGTATTTTTTAAAAAAGAAATTAATTGCACATTAAAAGTAAATACCGCCTAATAGACGAAGTTATGTCAGGAAGATAACCTGCAGTTGTATCGTCAGGTAAAAATTCCAACGAAAAGGACAACGCGTTCCGGAACTGTTGCAAGATTAGCATGAAGTTTGTATGAGTAATGTCACTTCTAAAATAAATTCCATTATTCGCCGCAGTGTACCTGTAATTTTTGCAAGATATTCTCTCTCTGTTAAGTTTAAAAATTAAAAGTTTTCATGTATGGTAGCAATTTGTTTCAAATGCTTGAATGACGCTTAGCAACTATTAGGGATTCTTCGAATAAAAACATAGTAGTGTAAAAAACAGCAAACAAAAACGGAAAAAATGCACGCAAAAAATATTATCCCATCCAAGGATCGAACGTAGGACGTTCTGAATTTCATTACCACTCTTCAATCACACAGCTATCAGGACACTACTTCTTAATTGCTTCTCTTTATGTTAATAGCAAACACTTCACAGTTTCTTCGTGTGAGATGAAGTGAAACGAGGTAGGTAAATGAATAAACAAACAAATTCAATTTTATTGACAAAAAATATCATTTATCTATAATCTTTAATCTGCAATTTAAAAAAAAATGGCCCACAACTGTTCCGAGCGTGGTGAGTGAGCGGTTAACGCTCTGGCCTCGCATCCGGGAGGACGCCGCACAGTGTAATATTTTCTAAATCTAGAGGGACAAAAGTCAGTTTTGATAATAGCATACGCAGGTAAAATATTTATATTCAAAGTAGATAAACCATATTACTCGGAACAAAGGATTATTTTCCACGAATTCACTCCTAACAATAGAAAAAATATTTTGAACAATGGGCTTCCTGTGATCCTCCGATCAAGCGCTCTATTCGGGCCGCGTCATTTGACTGAGCCTGGTCAATGATTACGCTGTGTTTCTGCTGTTAGTAGTGACTTCTGTGTTTCTTTTGCTGTTGGCGATCCTCAAGGTAAGTTAAGCATGCTTTTTCCGTGATACATTAGCATAATTAAAACAGTGCAGATTGTTTTTAATTTTTTAAAAAACTACTGAGTCAATTTCATGTTGAATTTTAGCTCATTATACCACATTATATCGGTCTCTTGCTGTATTTATTTGAAAGAGCTGCTTATTAGCTACCAGAAATACCTTCATTTGTTTGCGCATATTTGCGACACCCATACAACTTTTCTTTATTTCTTTATTTTCACTGCACACATTTCGCGTACAGAATTTTTCGACGTGTGGTTTGCTAACGCAAAACAATCAATCTCTAACTTTCAATTTAAATATAAATGAGTCTCAAATTGAAGCTGTTACATTTATAAGCTCAGCAGAATAAAAGTCAGGGGTTTTTTCTATAGCCAGCGCCACAAATAAGGCGTCTATTTTCGATATTTTTCCGCTGTAGGCGTTTACAAATTGTTCTTGATTTTGTATTCAAAATGAAATTTCATTAATAACAAGAAATGACCAGCAACAAACAATAAAAATAGTTGCAAACTTGGATAATAGGAAACGCTCCTTTCCCAGCCACAGCGTTTATAGACGTGAGACGTCACTCAAGCAACCACCAATCGTAGAGCGTTTTCTATCACGTGACCAGAGGTAAGAAAAGTATAATTTTTATGTCGCTTTTTTATTTAAAAAAATTCACTTTTCTTTTCAAAATTGAAAAATTTGATTCCTGAAGCATTAATCTACGAGAATGAGTTCAATTTATAATATTTTTTTAATACTGTCAAATAGCCTAATCAAATAGCCTAATCACTTACGACTAAAAAGCAGGTGAGGAAAGCTATTGCACGGATAAAATCTAAAGCAAAAGGGATAGATGACATCGATATTAGAAAGTTTAATAAAATATTGAACGTAATTATCCCATTTATAACACATATCTTTATTTTTTTCTATATTTGCTGCAACAAATCTAAAAGTTTAGAAGATTGCCATATTAGAAAGTTTAATAAAATATTGAACGTAATTACCCCATTTATAACACATATCTTTATTTTTTCAATATTTGCTGTAACATACCCAAAAGTTTAGAAGATTGCCTTAGTATAATCATTACCAAAGAAAACCACTCTTGTCGAACCGTCAGATTATCGATCAATAAGTTTATTACCTACCATTTCAAAAGCTCTCGAATAGATAGTTAATGACCAAATCAATAAACACCTAAATGCGCACAACAAACTAGATAATTTTCAGTACGGTTTTCGGAAGAACCACAGTACGATGACTGCACTCATAAAGGTAACAGACGACATAAGACTTGCTAAGGAGAGACGAAAAATAACAAAAGTGATACTTCTTGATTTCAGAAAGGCATTTTACACTGTCGACCTTGACATTCTCCTGTCCAAACTGAGAGGATTAAATTTTTCCAGTGGCACTGTTGACTAGTTCGAATCGTATTTGAGAAACCGTCAGCATCGTGTTACGGATGTCAACAGATCACCATGGGAAACTGAAAACTGGTGTCTCCCAGGAGTAGTATTCTGAAGAGAGAGCTAGGATGTTAACCGTTACTCGATGACGTCACAGGGGTGGAGGGTGAAGACCAAGGCGAGAATGATGTGTTTAGTTCACCAACTCGCCACCAGGCGGCAGCACCGTACAGCGCTATTCATCGGAGCTTGGTCGGGCAGTTGACACCAATTCTGGCACACACCCCCGCAGGTGACAACGGTTGTTGCTATTCCCAGCGTGAAAGCAGGAACCTCCTTCGCGTCACAGATGATTTTTGCATCCCATGTCGCAGTCATCCTATTTCTACGTGTACCGCTAACCTATGACGCGACATCAGGACACTCAGTCTGAGTATTTCTGACTGCCCCGTTACACACCATCGCCTGAGACGTTGCTCGCTAATTCAGAAGTAACACACGCCGTTGGTACACGTCTATCAAGAATATTTTCGTCTCGACATGCAGCACAGGACGATACCCTCTGTTTCGAGCGTATCATTACGGATTCACTGATGTGGAATGTGCGCGTCATGTTATACACTGCTAGCTGGTACAAATGAGATATCCCTCAACAATCGTTATTACCAAACCAGTAATTTTCTTCCTAGGACCTTCGAAGAGCATTGTTTTCATCCTGCCCGAACAGAAAAACTGCTTGACTTGTAATTGAATAAAAAATAAGTTATAGACGATTTAAAAGCATTGCTGGTATAAATGAGTGATCCCTCAACTATCGTTATTACCAAACCTGCAATTTTCTTCCTAGGACCTTCGAAGAGCATTTTGTTATGTCTTATTGATATTTCCAATTATTATAATTCATTAATTGTTTAGTTACCCTAAAATTAACTTCTAAAAATAACATTTTAGCAGAATGTCATCACTTTTCCTCAACAACACTGAGTAAATCCGCTTGCATGCTGTTAGCATTCGTTATTAAATTTCTTCCTACCATTTTGTCATCTGTTTTTAATATAATGAACTATTTTAATTCATTATTGTTAAATTACCATAAATTAAATTCTAAAATTATTTTTTCGTATTTTTTGGACAAAACTTATTGTTGTATTCTGGAAATAGTATTTTTGGCTCAAATAACAAGTTCTTACTGGAAATCCAGACCTCCCTCCCCCCCTCACTCTTCTCTACCTTATATCTTTGTAAGTATTTAGATGCCATTTCCCCCCTTCCCTCCCACTACAATTGTCTTAGTACACTTGGTGGTCATGCTCTTCGTTATATTATTTACTATGTGGGGAAATATTAGCACACAGCTCTATCTAATTCTTTGTTTGACACTGTTTTCATGTGAATTCATTCACAGACAAAGGTATGGAAAAACAACCGCTTTTCGAGTTCTGGAACATGATACATACTTTAACTTTATGAATTTTCTAGAGCTGAACAGCAGATCGGTTGATAACATGTTCTGACATTTGGAGCAGGAACAGCACTAGCAGAACACAAAAAATTGTTCTAATTGGGCATTAACCATGCGACATAGACTCATTTGACATAGATTGCGACGTTTCTCTCACGTGATCCTGAGACAACGAATACTGTATTGTCAGAACAGCGTGATACAAGTCTTAAAATCTGGTAAAAAATGTGTATGAAGAATAAGAGCCTACACCAGCTCGAAGGCTAGAAAAACCAGTTTGTCGATGACGCCCCTCTTATTTCAAGTTTACAGTACCACATATCAGGAGGACAAGGGTTCGAATGCCCACCCGGCCATCCTGATTTCGGTTTTCCGTGGCTTCCTGAAATCACTCCAGCCGAATACAGGGAAAGAGTCCTTTAAAACTAATTCTGTATTTGACGATGTGTCATGTGAGAAGCAGGATGACATGAATCTCAAACACATTTACACCCGACAGAGTTTAAATATCTATTGGAAGTGAAAATCCCCCAGGTTTTATTTTTTACACATGCAACAAACATAATTTCTTGATAAATGATATTGACATTTTAAAATATATTTTATTGCATAATAATACATCACTAAATACTTATGGTTTCATTCCATGTGTGTCATAGGCCTCTCTTGCCTTCACATACTGCCCCCCTTTTTTTTTTACCTAATTCTTCACTTAATATCCATTTATTGCCTTACACTTTTTGAAATTTCATGTTTATAAGATGGGAATTTTATTTATATGGGAGGCATATACATTACTGTTAATAACACAAAGGGTATCTCAAACTCGAATGGCCCGAGGGGGGAAAGAATTCATATAAACATCAAATCTTAGCATCTCGACTATGGCTCAGCGGGTGAGGCGTCTGGCCGGAGATAGATAGTTCCTCCGTTCGAATCCCTGTCTGGGTGGTGATTTTCACAAGCCCTTAACCCAACTTCACCTCTGGCACAGATTACCGTGTAATGTAAAGTACACCAGAATCCATCTATGGGTCCGATTCTATATTAAACATTAGGTCTCTTCTAAGGATAACAACTCTAGTTGTGAACACTTTCAAAAGCAAAGATTCAAGACAAACGAAGGCCTAATGTGACCTAAACGAGCATTCATACTGGATTGATGGGGTGCAAACAGTCAGTCAGTCAGATGAAATTTTTTAATATCATGCTCGTCTCTTGTCTCTGAGCACAACATATTTATATGTGCATAAAAAACACACCCTCACTCATTAATGGAAAAGTTTTTAAAAAGAATTTGGGCATGTATAAGGCAAATGGATGTAGGTGCGGACAGTGTAGGTAAAAACCATACAGCAAACAGCGTAAACAATACCTGATAACGAGGTGTACACACTTTTTCTATAGTTTCATTAACCCTGGAACGAGAAAAAGGTGACAAGAGACGATCGTGATACTAAAATTTTTTCAACTAACTGACTGACTGTTTTCCAAGTATTACCTTGTCTTTAAGCCAATCCCCATATGAATGCTCGTTTGGGTCAACTAGGCCCACGTTAGGCCTTCGTTTGTCTTGAATCTTTGATTTTGAATGTGTACACAGCCATGTTGCAACTAGAGTTGTTATCCTTAGAAGAGACCTACAGTTTAATGTGGAATCCGAGTCACGGAAGCGTTCTGGCGTACTTCACATTACACAGCAATTTGTGTCAGACGTGAAGTTGGGTTATGAAAAATCACTGTCCCAGACAGGGATTCGAACCGATGACCTTTCTATCTCCGGTCAGACACCTTATCCACTGGGTCACAGTCGTGATGAATAATCCGTATGGATCGTTTCTATCAAGTGAAGCAGAGCCAGTGAATGGTGTATGGAGAGAACAGCGTGTTACACACCATAAAAGCTGATAATGTGTATAGGAAGCATATCTAACATTCAGATGCTACCTTTTCTTGTAAAATCTAGCTCAATTTTCTCATAAGTGGGATAAGAATGCAATCATATGAGCTGTGTGGACAGTCAGAAATTGTTGGTGAGCGTACCGTTACACAGAGCCTGCTAGCGAAATCATCTATATTTGGTGAGATACCGCATGCATAACCGTTTAGAAAGTTAATGTGTGCTTTTAACCATTGTTTCAGGGCCTAGGCACTATCCCATTCTACTGTGCTGTTTACAGTTTACTGGTGTTTGTGTTGGCATACGAGCTGTGTTTCTCACGTTTTTCACTATATGCACTTCGGGGTAAAAATAATTTAATTGAGAGGGTGCCGAGAGGGTGTGCCAGAGAAGCAAAGTACTTTGCTACAAACCCACAGTCAGGCTATAGTGGCGTAGTATGGAGCACATATTTTTTTTGTACATCAAATGAAGGGTGCAAAGGAGGGTAGCTAGATTTATTAGTGGAAAACATTCAACAAGTGACATAATAAAGGAGCTGGGCTGGATGTGACTGGAAGATATGAAGAATGTTGGGAGAGCTGTATAATGGCGTATAATGATGATAGAATGGATATTGTTAGAATCATTCTGAGTGGTGTATGGAGCCTAAATTGACCATGACCACAATCTGGCATTAGACTTTAGGTGATGAGGTCTGAGTGAATAAAATATCCAAAAACGCACTTTCACATATGAATGACCTAACAATTTACGACAGTTTAAATATGGGCGCTATCTTCGGTGTAATAGCACTAGTGTCTGCACCTATGGTGACGTTTTAAATATTTGTCAATGTATAGGGGTCTACTATAAAAAATGTGGCTTATGATGTCTGTTTGATGACCATGAAACTATCAGTTAGCCAAGAGCATTGTGATAACTTTATCGTGTGTGCTGTGTTTTTTCCATACCTTTGTATATGAATGAATTTTTTTAAATTAGGCGTTTGTCGCGGCTATCTTAACTTCCCAGTCTACCGTGTATTGTTACTGGCGCAGTGCTGGCGTTACACAGACAAATTTCAACGACCATCCAAAATTCTAGTATTTCCAGAATATCAGACTCTTTTTCGGGATCGTCGTTGTCATCGTCATTGGAGGTGAGAAAGGATATATGGCAAGGAACGGTGAGGAATTCGGCCATGGACTTTTGAAGGTCTCTTTCCCTGCATTTGTCTGGGGTGATTTCCAGAATCCAGGCACTCTTCCATTTCACTGATCTGTTTACAGTTTGATGCCATTTGTTTTGGGTACGAACTGTTTTTCTCACGTTGTTCACTACATGTCCTTCGGGGCAAAAATCGTGATGAGTGGATGTACAAGAGAAGCGAAGAACTTGTCTTAGAATCCCAAAGTCAGACCATTGTGTGCATATAGTGGTGTAATATGGAGTCCACAGTTCTTGGGCTTGGAAGGCAGTGCGCAAGGGAAGGCTGCTAGAGTGTAAATATGGTGATACCTTTCTTTCACTCGCCTGCCCACATGTAGGATGTGTAGTTCATTTACATCACTAATGTGTGTGTGTGTGTGTGTGTTTGTTTTGTGACGTATGCAGCTGTGGGTGAGCAACCAAAGTATACCATTGCAGCCTGTGTTAATAAAGGCTCTTGAATCTACTCATACCTTTGTGGTGCTAGGGGAACATATTACTGGATGGCTATTTGTTATGTGTGATGTATGATGTGATATGAGATGATGCTGATGTGAACAGTTTCGTAATTGTGCACATGCTACTTGATGGCTGAGGTGTGTGAGAGGCGAGGGGGTGCTAATGTGAACAGTTTGGTACCTGGAGTACTGATGGATTTTTTCTGGTTCCATGGTGAATATGGAGTCCACAGTTTTTGGAATTGAAATGCTGTGTGCAATGGAATGCAGCTAGAGTGTAAATATGGTGATACATTTCTTTCACTCGCCTACCCACATGTAGAGTGTATAGTTCATTTACATCACTAATGTGTGTGTGTGTATTTCATTTCCATCACTAATTTGTGTGTATCGAGCTATGTGTGAGCATCCAAAGTACGACATTGCAGCCTTTGTTAGGAAATGCTCTTGAATCTACTCATGCCTTTGTGGTACTAGGGGGGGGGGTGGGGGCACATGTTACTGGATGGCTTGTTGTGCACATGCTACTAGATGGCTGAGAAGTGTGAGAGGCGAAGCGATGCTAATGTGAATAGTTTTGGTACCTGGGGGTAGCTGTTTGTGATTGTTTTCTTTTTCTGGTTCCTGGGTTAATGAAACTATATAAAAAGTGTGTACACCTCGTTATCAGGTATTGTTTACGCTGATTGCTGTATGGTTTTTACCTACACTGTCCGCACCTACATCCATTTGCCTTATACCTGCCAAAATTCTTTTTAAAACTTATCCATTCATACCTTTGTCTGTGAATGAATTCACATGAAAACAGTGTCAAATAAAGAATTAGATAAATAAAACCTGGGGGATTTTCACTTCCAATAGATATTTAAACTCTGTCGGGTGTAAATGTGTTTGAGATTCATGTCATCCTGCTTCTCACATGACACATCGTCAAATACAGAATTAGTTTTAAAGGACTCTTTCCCTGTATTCGGCTGGAGTGATTTCAGGAAGCCACGGAAAACCGAAATCAGGATGGCCGGGTGGGCATTCGAACCCTTGTCCTCCTGATATGTGGTACTGTAAACTTGAAATAAGAGGGGCGTCATCGACAAACTGGTTTTTCTAGCCTTCGAGCTGGTGTAGGCTCTTATTCTTCATACACATTTTTTACCAGATTTTAAGACTTGTATCACGCTGTTCTGACAATACAGTATTCGTTGTCTCAGGATCACGTGAGAGAAACGTCGCAATCTATGTCAAATGAGTCTATGTCGCATGGTTAATGCCCAATTAGAACAATTTTTTGTGTTCTGCTAGTGCTGTTCCTGCTCCAAATGTCAGAACATGTTATCAACCGATCTGCTGTTCAGCTCTAGAAAATTCATAAAGTTAAAGTATGTATCATGTTCCAGAACTCGAAAAGCGGTTGTTTTTCCATACCTTTGTCTGTGAATGAATTCACATGAAAACAGTGTCAAACAAAGAATTAGATAGAGCTGTGTGCTAATATTTCCCCACATAGTAAATAATATAACGAAGAGCATGACCACCAAGTGTACTAAGACAATTGTAGTGGGAGGGAAGGGGGGAAATGGCATCTAAATACTTACAAAGATATAAGGTAGAGAAGAGTGAGGGGGGGAGGGAGGTCTGGATTTCCAGTAAGAACTTGTTATTTGAGCCAAAAATACTATTTCCAGAATACAACAATAAGTTTTGTCCAAAAAATACGAAAAAATAATTTTAGAATTTAATTTATGGTAATTTAACAATAATGAATTAAAATAGTTCATTATATTAAAAAAACAGATGACAAAATGGTAGGAAGAAATTTAATAACGAATGCTAACAGCATGCAAGCGGATTTACTCAGTGTTGTTGAGGAAAAGTGATGACATTCTGCTAAAATGTTATTTTTAGAAGTTAATTTTAGGGTAACTAAACAATTAATGAATTATAATAATTGGAAATATCAATAAGAAATGACAAAATGCTCTTCGAAGGTCCTCGGAGGAAAATTGCAGGTTTGGTAATAACGATTGTTGAGGGATCTCTCATTTATACCAGCAATGCTTTTAAATCGTCTATAACTTATTTTTTATTCAATTACAAGTCAAGCAGTTTTTCTGTTCGGGCAGGATGAAAACAATGCTCTTCGAAGGTCCTAGGAAGAAAATTACAGGTTTGGTAATAACGATTGTTGAGGGGTCTCTCATTTGTACCAGGTAGCAGTGTATAACATGACGCGCACATTCCACGTCAGTGAATCCGTAAAGATACGCTCGAAACAGAGGGTATCGTCCTGTGCTACATGTCAAGACGAAAATATTCTTGGTAGACGTGTACGAACGGTGTGTGTTACTTCTGAATTAGCGAGCAACGACTCAGGCGATGGTGTGTAACGGGGCAGTCAGAAATACTCAGACTGAGTGTCCTGATGTCGCGTTATAAGTTAGCGGTACACCTAGAAATAGGAGGACAGCGACGTGGGCCGCAAGAATCATCTGTGACGCGAAGGAGGTTCCTGCTTTCACGCTGGGAATAGCAACAACCGTTGTCACCTGCGGGGGTGTATGCCAGAATTGGTGTCAACTGCCCGACCAAGCTCCGATGAATAGCGCTGTACGGTGCTGCCGCCTGGTGGCGGGTTGGTGAACTAAACACGTCATTCTCGCCGTGGTCTTCACCCCCCACCCCTGTGACGTCATCGAGTGACGGTTAAAATCCTAGCTCTCTCTTTAGAATACTACTCCCAGGGCTCAGCCCTTGGCCCACTTCTTTTTCTATATATTTATATAAATGATGTGGCTAGTGTCTTACATTTTTGTTGTTACTACATATACGCTGACGACCTACGACTACACCTTAGTGCATCACCAAACGACGTACTCACTATTATAGAGCAAATAAATGCTGACCGTAAGAATCTTTCTGATTAGGCAAAGAGGCTTGGATTAAAAATAAATCCTTCTAAATCTCAGGCAGTTGTTATTGCTGGTCAAAAACTGACAAGCAGCAACTTCAAATCAAATCTCCCAAAAATAATGTTTCAGGGGACAGAGTGAAATTATAGCGATTTTGTAAAAGATCTGGGATTCCTTGTAGATAGTAATTTAAACTGGTCTGAGAATACTGTCTCTGTATCTCGAAAGGCCTTCTCTTCTTTTCATTCTCTGTATAAATGTAAGAAATTCTTCCCCACTCATATGAAAAAACAACTGGTGCAGACACTTGTGCTTCTCCATCTCGATTACTATGACGTTGTTCAGCAAAATTTGAGTTCGGTAGACATAAGGAAACTTGAAGTTGTTATAAAGTCCTGTGTGAGGTTCATCTGTGACCTGCAACTGTATGTATTTTTTTTTCTTATGGTTTAAGCCTCTTCGACGTCGAGGTCATTAGAGGTCTGAAAGGATTGAGGAGAAGGAAAGTGACGGAATTCGGCCATGGCCTTATAAAGGAAGCATCCCGGCATTCGCCTGGAGTGATTTGAGTAAACCATGAAATACCCAACTCTGGATGCCCGGACGGTGATTCGAACTATCGTTCTCGCGAATGCGAGGCCAGAGCGTTAAACTGCTCACCCACCCACGCTCAGTGCAAGAAGTGGGACTGAAAATAAAAATGTCCATATTGGGACCATTGCTGTTCGTTATTCGATTGTGAACTACCAAGGGTAATTTTAAGGTCCAGTGCTATTTGAGAAATTATAGGAATTTTCAGTCATCTAGCGATTGGTAGCAGGCGATAACTGACCCGCTGAGAGAAGCATGAGGTGCATGGTGCTTGTCCAGTGAGGAATTCGCTCAGCATGGAGTCAGCACCAAATTGTTCAGTGTTCGGTCTTTCCTGTAGGCATCCGAGGTGACCTAGGAGTTACAAGCTATGAAGTAGGGATTTTACCACCGCGCTGACACTGACAGCAATTAACCACTCTTCGATAACCGCCTGTTAGAACCTGTCACCCTCCCATCCATTCACCAAGGCGACCATCTGCCTTTAGTATTATAATCTGCACTACTGGAACCGCTTACTACCGTTATTGGAGATTAACTAAATCGGCTGCAACTGCACTCCACTTTATTGCTATCGACTGTAATACACCAGTCTTAAAGGCCAATAAATTGGTTTCACTGCAAGCAGGGCCGGCGCTAGGAATTTCGGTCCCGGGGTAAAATGGGCTACATTTTTTTTTTTTTTTTTAAGCTCTACAAACCGGCGGGCAGACAATGGGCGGATTGTTGGCTTCTGACCTGGGGGCCCCTACAGCCGGTGATCGGGGCCCCCATCAGCCGGCGGGGCCCAGGTACATTTGACCCGCTTACCCCTCCCTAACGCCGGCCCTGACTGCAAGTCTCACCTAATATAGTGGGAACATATATCCACTTCTAACCATCGGGCTACAAGGGGGTGTGGAAAGTATGGCTGGTTCAACATGAAATGAAGAGAAATGGCAAAAAAGAGTCACCTTATTAGGTAAAGAGATAAGAAAATAAAAGCTTCTGTGATTATAAGGTGGTGATGGAATCATTGAAGATATAATGCGTAAACAGCTTGGCGTAGTATTTTATAATATACGGAACCGACATTAAACATTAGACCTATGGAAGGTTTCAGAATCCTGTATTAACTTGAGTGTGATGGGATAATATGGACCCCTATACAGGACTTGGAAGGGTTAGAAATGAATATAACTAGATCATTTTGTGAAAATTACTGCTATAAAGAAGGGTAAGATACAATAAATTAACTGGGTTGTTAGTCACTGAAGTGGATGAAAAGAGTGCTGCTGATGAGAATGGCGAATATTGTTGATGGCTATTGGCATAGAGCCCGGTGAGTGACCGGTAACGCTGAGCTTATCATAGTTTCCTAAAATCGCTCCAGGTGAATGCCAGGACGATTCCTTCAAAAAGCAATGGTCGAATTCTTTTCCGTTAGTTGTCTCAAGTCCCCTCCCGCTTCTAATGACCTCGACGAGGAGTAAAGCACGAAAGAAAAGGTTATTGGCACAGCTTGGCAGAAAATTGTTAGTCCATTAATCGTTAATTAAAGAAGTTAACAAAATTACAAAAATTTAACTTTTAAGTTAATCTAAAAATTCTTAATGGTCTTCTTAACTTCCGTTAAATTGAACTACCGTTAACTTTGGTCTGTTACATTGGTAGTTGACGTCGTTTGGTATGTTCGAATTGCGCGCCTTTCCACGCTCGTACTTCGGACGAGGCGGTTGGCGATCGAATAATAGGTAATAGAAAGTGCGAGTGTGATGCGTATACAATTGTTATGCTAGGATTGTCTCTGATGCTAGGCATGGCATGGTTGTGAGCAGGGAAGCAAGAGTTTTGAAGAGTTTCTATTTTACGTCTTCAAACCGGCGCTCACTACTCGTTTCTAATTAGATCAGCGACTGATTTTGATATTTCACTTTTTAGTTAGTGTTGGTTTGTTGTTCGTTTGTGAAATGAGTTAATCTGACATTCGTTACATGATTACGTCATGAGAACTGAAGCTCTTCAATCCACTAGTGAAAGCGGCAGTGCCAACAATAGCAACCAGAATATTAAAAATCCTTGGCCACATTTGTGCAATAATGTTGCACTTAAATTAAGACTGGGAAAGCAGTTGCTTTATGAACTCAAACTGTGTTTGCCTAAACTTTCTACAGTCAAGACTCCCTTGTCTAGCCTTAATAATCTTAAACAACAAATGAAGAGGATGCATATATCCAAATATGAACAGTTTGAAAAAAAAAAAAAAAGTAAAAGCAGATCGAACTCGTAGTAAAAAAATAATAATTAAAAGCCTTCTTCAAGTGATGTAGATTATTATGATGTAGATAGCAGCAGAATTGATTTGTTTTCATCGCCATCTGCTAATAAAAGTTTACGTAAATAAAAAAATTGACATCATAACGGCTGGAACCATTGTATTCCAAGCTGGTGTGGACTGATGTATTGCAAATCTTTTCGTTGCCACCATAATTCCACTACATGTTGAAGAATCCGATACGTTTGAAAAGCTGATGAAAACGTTGAATCCCAGTAAAAACTCAATTTCCAGAAGGACATTTGGCAGATGTATTATTGATTCATATCATGGTACATCGCACCTTGGCATTGCTTGCAGTAATACCTGTTGCAATCATTAACATCAGTTCCACTCTTGAATGGTTAACTTTTAACGGTTAACTTTAACTTTCGTTAAATTTGCAAAAATGTAACGCTTTAACGATTATCGAAGTTAACCTTTTAAGTAGCGGTTAAACGATTAACGAAGTTAGCTTTTCGATTAACTGTGCCCACCTATGGCTATTGGCAAGAGAATCGTGACCGTGATTACAAACTAGCACTTAATTTCAGGCATGAAGTATTTGAAAGCCTACTGGCGTGATTATTGATTTTAATTAAAAGTCACTTATCTAAACACAAACAATTGTTAATTAAATAAAAGGTTCTTTAAGCCGCGGTCGCCAGGTTTAGGTACTGTTCTCCATCGCGATAATTAAATGAGAGAGTCACACAGTTTAGGGTGAACATCTACTCAAAAAACTTTATTCTAGTTCATTAACCTCTGCCACTACACCGACGGAAAGTACCACCACCAAATAATATATCAACAAGGAATCGGACTTCTTCTTCGAAAACCGCAGATTCGTGAGATAAGAGAGGTTGACTTACAAAATAGTCTCCCACATTCACTATCGTCTTCTTAACGCAATACAGTCACTTGAAAACACAGCATTCCCTTGAAAACAGTGAGTACCACATAATACAAGTCTCCATCATCCACTTCACCGAAGTTTTCATAATTTCAACTATTAGACCGAAAAATGTTCCTGCGTCAGACCTTCACTTGACGGAGGTCAAAGACTCACTACTTTATACAAAGACAACATAGCATTAACACACGACGTCTGCCACAGATACTACTGCAGGGTACAGACGTTTGTTATGTTACACTCCCTCCCTAATACCGTGTGATAGTCGATCAGCTTTGGCATGATCAATTATCAAGACAAGAAAAGAAAAAAATCAATTTAAAATTCTACTTTGGTGGCTTTCCGTCCTACATTGACAACATTTTGCACATTAAGTCCAAGAAACATATCAAAAAAATATCAGACACAACAGAAATCAAGAACCATGAAACATAAAAAAAAACAAGAGAACACAAAATAAAATAATAATAAAAAAAACAACATGAATTTGTATCAAATTGTCAGATGATACAATTTGCTGTCAGAAGCACAGCTTCCGAGAGGAACACAAGCTGCGCTCAGGTCAATGACCTGTATACCTTTATTCTCCAAAACATCACATTATTCATTTCACCACCCTTCTTCGAGCTGCTATATTGCTGTCAGCGTTTTCGCAGGTAAAGGAAGAGTAGGATTTGTTGTGGTATCCAGATTTTCTCTAAAAAAAAAAAAAAGGATTGGTAATTGAAAAGAAAAAACATGGAAATAACAGGATAGGATTCCTTTTTTTTTTTTTTGATGAAAATGTATTTTGTCCATTTGGTCTGTTCACAAAAAAAACTCCTATTCTCTTTTTGCGTCTGGTCACAATCGGATAATTTAACACTTGTTCGCCCACCCTCATTAGTTTTTCCACCATATGGATTTTCTGTCGATTTTATTCTTCTCAGCAACAAACTGGGACGGTTTCGCTCTACCCTCATTAGTTTTCCACCTTATGGATTTTCTGTCGATTTTATTCTTCTCAGGAACAAACTGGGACGGTTTAGCTATACAAGTGACTTCTTGATATATCTCGCCATCGAAAGTGACTGATTCTGCCAAGTCATGGCGTTTGAGTGCATAATCTAACTCGCCCGCTTATTCTTCCGCTCTCGCTAGTGTTGCGGAGCTCAAATCTTTTGTGGCCCGGGTACCAACAGTGCCCCGTATATGCTGCTACGCGCCCACTGACGGCCACTGCTCCTGCTCCAGTCACTATTGTCAAAGTCATATGGCTGTCGTACTGCGTTAATTCTATCCAGCTTTACTTCTCCGGTAGTTACAGATAAAAAATCCCTCCACTTCCATTTTTATAACCTCATTCTCCCGTAATTTAGCCTTCTCCTTCGCAAGAGTGTCACGAAAAATTCCTTCTGCTACCTCAAAAAAAAATTCTAGTATACTTTCCTCCACAAACTACTCTTGACATCCTTGAACATCTGTTTCCACGGCCGTAACACCTTTATAGTTTGTCTCACCTTCATCCTTTAAGGCCTCCACTTTCGGCATGTTTATATTATAAATACAACGGGGAAATCCAATAAAGATAATCACTCAGTCGCTTTAATTTCCCCCTTCGATTCACAGCAAATAAAATCAACACAACGCTGCTATTCACAAAACGCACTGGCTATATTAAAGAATTACGTGCATGCAAATTAGAAACAAACTACTTGCACAGTGTAAACATTCCAGAGCCTGGGATATCAATTAACCGTAAGTGTCACTACAGTGAAAAAGGAATTGGAAATGGAGAGGAAACCCAACTCGGCTTTCATTCCTATACGTGACTTGAAATTACAGGAACAAAACTATCAAAGGAATGGATAGTGAAGGACGCTTCGCAGCAGCTTGCTAGCACCAAATAGCCAACACTTAGCTTTCTGTGTCTTTTCTCTCGTCAGCTCGGCTTCCATCGGCTGCTCCCGGTTTGGCTCGGATCAGCTGTTCCCAACTCGGCTCCCGTCGGTTGCTCCCGGTCTGGCTCGGATCAGCTGTTCCCTGCTCGGTTTCCGTCGGCTGCTCCCGGGTAACTTCGTGAAAGTCCGCTCCGCGTAGACGTCGGCCGCCTTCGGTTCCGCTCGGCAATGGTCGTATAGTTACTTTGTCCTCCGCCGGGCTGCGCCACTTCCAACCAGTCTCCAAGTGGACTAACTTCACTAGACCTCTTTGACTTAACACCTCGTGCAGCTGGTGTGGTATCTCTTCCTCTTTGACTATTGTCGTCTCTGCGCCCAATTGTCGTCTTGCTTGTAATTTACTGTAATTTACTTTCGTTCCTCTTTATCCCCGAGTGTATGCTCGGGAATAGAAAGTTTATTTCTCCTCCAGATGCTTATTTCACCGCACGTCCTGTCACGGTCGCCATGAAAGCCTACTGGCGTGATTATTGATTTTAATTAAAAGTCACTTATCTAAACACAAACAATTGTTAATTAAATAAAAGATTCTTTAAGCCGCGGTCGCCAGGTTTAGGTACTGTTCTCCATCGGGATAATTAAATGAGAGAGTCACACAGTTTAGGGTGAACATCTACTCAAAAAACTTTATTCTAGTTCATTAACCTCTGCCACTACACCGACGGAAAGTACCACCACCAAACAATATATCAACAAGGAATCGGACTTCTTCTTCGAAAACCGCAGATTCGTGAGATAAGAGAGGTTGACTTACAAAATAGTCTCCCACATTCACTATCGTCCTGTTAACACTATACAGTCACTTGAAAACACAGCATTCCCTTTAAAACAGTGAGTTCCACATAATACAAGTCTCCATCATCCACTTCACCGAAGTTTTCATAATTTCAACTATTAGACCGAAAAATGTTCCTGCGTCAGACCTTCACCTGACGGAGGTCAAAGACTCACTACTTTATACAAAGACAACATAGCATTAACACACGACGTCTGTCATAGATACTATTGCAGGGCACAGACGTTTGTTATGTTACATAGTATAAAGAAGTGTTAGTTCAACTGAATTACAAAGGGAAATTTTAAACACCTTATCACCAACACGAGGCATTTAAAACAAAAATTTGTGAAATTGAAAAGTTGGTGATTAGTTCCATCGGAAATAAGTTAAATAATTTATTTTTTTAAAAATTATAATCTATTGGCTGTTTTTTTATCATTAGATTTGGACTACTTACTATTCACAAAGTTTATAAAATGCTCTCACTGATTTTCATCGTTACTGGTCGCTCTACTAACGAAAATTTGAGCGTTTTTTTTTCGATATGATAACTGGTAAATTAATACAAATGCTTTTTGTCTCTTAAATTTCGGAATAACTCATATTTCCTGTTTTCCCCTTGTATTTTATGTTTTTGTCTGGATTTTGTATATTTTTATATCACACATTCATAGAAATTATTGTTGAAACTTCTATATTCAATTAAAACTCTCTGGCTGTCATTAATTTGCTAAAAATCTTAGATATAATTGTCATAAAATGAAGTACACAATAATAGTAAATAAACATTATTTAAAAAAACTTCTGAATTCAGACGGCTTTTATCTCATTGTCTTTTTTCTGTTATTTATGGATTTAATCGCTGCATCTTTTTCTCTTCATTTTTTTGTTGTTGGTTGTTCAATCGTGTCTGGATGGTTTCTGTTGTTTTGATAAGCTTTATTTTCTTCGGATTCTAATTGTAAGTTTCTATTAAAACAAATTTTGTTTGAATTACTGGCAAGCTAAATGGTATATGTTAATGTTTTGTTTAATGTTCATCATTCTGCTGCTCAACAAACGAAATATTGGGCAGTTCTATCATTACCTTGGCGCCACAATCTAGTGATGAATTTTTGTTGAACTCGACGAAAGAAATCTAAAATAAATAATAAAATTTTTCATATCTCCCTTATTTTCCAAGATATAGCATGTCAAAAATCAATTATATGTATAGTTACTTGTGCTTTTGGAGACCTTTCTTCTAGTTCAGGCCGTATTTCAACCTAGCAACAGCCATTAGGAAGAAAATAAAACACCTTTAGTGCATTTCCATCATGTAGATGTAGTGGTTTTCAAGGGCGTATCCAGGATCAGAGCCAGAGGGTGGCAAGATATGAGCTAGGGGGTGGGGGTCAACTCGTATTGGTTTCGAGGAAGTGGAGTGGGGCACTGAAACATGACGATTTCTTACAAAATGAAACTCAAACATATTGAGGAAACTATTTTTATTATAGATTAATATAGTAATGCAACCACTTAATCTAAGGACCTACTATGAAGTAAATTAAGATCGTAACTCAGTTATAGTTTATGTAAACATTAATCGTCTCGGATTCTTAGAAAATTTATCAGTTTCTTTGTTTCTCAATATCTCACGATGCAGCGGCCCCCCTCCTCCGCCCCTCGCTGGATACGCCCATGGTGGTTTTGGTGATTTTTCTTTTGTTCCAGGCCAGATCTCACCCTAACCTCCTCACTTTCGAGATACAGTATCTCGATAACTAAGTGAGATATCAAAAAAAAAAAATATTCTTTATTTTAGATTTGTCTCGTCCAGTTACATACGAATGCAAAATCAAATTTGGCAATGGCGAAATTTTTCTTTTGTTCCAGGCCGAATTTCAACCTAACCACGTCAAATTTGAGATACGATATCTCGAGAACTAAGCGAGATATCAAAAACTTTTATTCTTTAATTTCGATTTGTCTCGCCTAGTTACATAAGAATCCATCATCAAATTGCGGCGCCACAATTATTGTAGAATCCCCAAATATTGCAGCGTACAGGGATTTGAAAGTATAATTTCAGATCGCTATACGAAAGAAATTATTTACATGCAGAGGTACTGTAAGAACAAACTACTTAACAAAAACTGGTGTTAATCTCTTGAAATCTGGATGGCCTGCTCTCTTAAGATGTTGTCTTATTCTCCCAACTTATGTAGACCCCTGAAAGGCACAACAAAGCAATTTAAAACCGTCGAAATATATAACTATTGCTCAGCTATCAGATGCCGTCAAAGTTGCCAAACTGACACAAATCTTCCGAAGTGTTGGATAATACTTTCATTGTACAATGTTCTGGACGTTTCAGTTTTTCTCCATTAATAAAAATTCTCTTAACTGTTAGGTTCTAGCTATTAACCTCCGACTTTTAATTTAATTTGTTTATTTACGTTGGAACGCACGCGCCGGTGGCAATGTACCTATACACATATTTTTTACCTTTCTTGTACCCGCCTATTTTTGCCCTCTGCGAATGTTAACTTTAAATTCTTTCAGCGTTTTTGGTAAACTATTAATCACTTACCTTGGTAATTTATTCCAATCCCTGATCTTTCCTACAAAAGAAAATTTTCCCATTTCTTTATGCCTGAAATTGAGTGCAAACTTGAGTTCATGGTCATCTTTTCTCTTCCAGTCACCTCTGTTAATTCTTTCACCAATATCTTTCCCTGCCTCTTCACTATGCCATGTACACTCCTAAAAACCTCTACATCCTCCGCTTGACTTCCAACTAATCCCATTTCACTTGCTCTGTCATATCAATTGCTATTGCATTTCGCAGCAATTTACAGACTAATCTAACAACCTTATTTTGCACCCGTTCCAAGTCTTGTATTTGATCCCCAAAATGTGGAACCCATACTATATATTCTACCAATGATCTGACCAAAGTTTTGTAACCCAATACCCTCGCTTCTTTGAAACATTCCCTTATCATCCTCTCCAATAAATAAAGTCTTTTGAAACCTTTACCTGCTACCTGTCCAGTGTGTCCTGCCCACTTGAGTTTAATTTCAAATGTTTTGCTAGGGTATTAACATTTTAAGTCTTCTACAAACAATTTATTCTCCACCCAATAATCATAATCAATCCTTTTTTTTGTTTTGTTTTGTTTACTTAATAAACACTCTTTATGTATTTATCGTCATATCATGTTGACCTACCCACCTATCCTTTGCAGATTACCCTCCAGCTATTCAGTCCCCTACCGTTTTGATCCTAGTATATAACATTGTCATCTGCAAACAATCTAATTTCTGACAGTAAACCATCAAAACAACCATTCATTAGAATAACGAATAGCAATTGTTCCAATACATTACCTGGTGGCAATCCCATTTTCATTTCAACTTCCTATGATACTGCATTCGCCACTCTAACTTTTTGCTTTCTACATTTTAAGAATCACTAAATCACATTTTCATCCAACCTCCAATTATTGGATCACTCTGTCAAGTACCTTGGAAAAATCTAATGCTATACTATTATGTTGGCTAGTCCATTTCATCTGAAATATCTTGTATACAGCAAACTAGCTGAGATTCGCATGAATATTTTTATCTAAAGCCATGTTATCGATTTGTAAACTAGTTTGTTCCTCACTGACATTTCTGATATGGTTGCATATCATTCTCTCCATAGTTTGATTACCACTGATGTCAAACTAATCGGCCTGTAATTTTCGAGACAACTTGGCACGCGTCCTTTATGGACCTATGTTATCACCAAGCTTTTCCAGTCCTCTGGTAATCAAAAAGTATTCAATATCAATCTATAGGCCTACAACGTTCCAAGATAAGGGACAACGTCACATCTTGCTACCTTAAAGGCATTCCTAATAATATTATATACACTGTACCTTTTCAGTTTTTTTCTTTTTAGCTTTCTTAGTTCTTCAGAATGAATTTAAAATTTTTATGCTGCTCGACTCTAATTGTGCCGACAATCTCGCTCTTTGATTTATACCCTCCCATTCATGAATCATGGTTCCTAAAGATCGCATCAAAGCAGTTACTCAATGTCTCTGCCATTTTCACATCCTCAGAAACTTCTTCTCCATCTATAATTGTCTGAATACCTTCCCATTCCCTCAGTTTCCTAACATAGCCAGAGAAATTTCTAGATGAATCATTAAAACGTTACCCTTCGGCGATAATATTCTTCATTAACCTTATTAATTACTTGTTTAGTTTTTTAATGTTTTCCCTATTGTCTTGCTGTCTCTTAACTCTGGTGAGTTCTCTTCTTAACAACCTTTTCAACCTCCATATTGTACGAGGGCTGTCCAGAAAGTAACAGACGTTTGGGCCTGGCGCGGCAGAGTGCGGGACTAGCGCCGCCATCTTGGCGTCAAAGTGCGCAACCAATCTTGGTAGCTTGCGCTTCGTGCCTATCGTACTTTTTATACAGAGGAGTGTTAAAATGAGCGCTGCAATTGAAAATCCCACCAGTTGTGAAATGCGAGCTGTGATAAGGTTTTTGTTGATGAAAAATCACAAACCATATGAAATTTATCGCTAGATTTGTGATGTGTAGGCCAAGGAATAATGAGTGAAAGCCGAGTGAGGCAGTGTTGCATTGATTTTAAAAACGGCCGAACCAATGTTCACAATGAGGATCGCAGAGGTAGTCGTAGTCTTGTGAGTGATGAATTGGTGGCGAAAATCAACGAAAAAATCCGTAGTATGGAGGTTCTGTATATCTCTTTATTTGTTGTTTTGGAATGAATATTTCTTTACCATTTATTATCATTATTATTTATTTTAATTGCGTTGGAGCTAACGCTCCGGTGCCAATTCTCTTAGTCATATAATTACCCCTTTATATATATAATTGGAGTGTTAAATTCTTCTTCGATATACTTTTCCAAATTACAAATATTAATTTTAAATGCCGTAAGCGTTTTTGGTAAATTATTCATAACTTCACTTGGTAATTTTTCTAATCCCTGACACCCTTACCAAAAAAAGAAAATTTTCCCACTCCTTGAACTCTTCCCACATTGACAGCACGTACTTGCTGATAATTCTTCAGTTGGAAAATTTGTGTTTTTTTGTTGTTGTAATTGTACCTATTTTTCCCATCAACTTGGACGCGGTAATAACTGCGAAGATGTGTATGAATGTAAAGTTCAGACACGAAAGTACGATATTTGTGGAGACGTATCACAGCACTGTTGGAAGTGGTGATAAACTAATCGATTCTGAAATCCTAGTACCTCATCCTGTACAGTGGTATATGATTTAAAGTTATGATCCAAGTTTTGTAGATCTCGATACACGTTGTAATGTACCCGCCACATTGCGTTTTAATTCTCGGTAATTAAATTTAATCAGTCTTCGTAACTAAAGATTTACTGCACTCAAGACCATTAGTTTATTGGTAAAACACTGAGTAATTTGCAGGTAATTTGACGGTGATAATTATTATTTGTTTTAATAAGCTGTGCATTCTAAACCGTCAAATATACACCACACATTGTCCATGAATAATTGTTCAGACACTATCAGGGGTTGTCCATTAATTACGGATCCAGCGAAATCTCACCAAGAGGGGTCCACAGAAATCTCACATCATCATTTTAAAATCATGTTGATCAGTAGTGCTAAAAAAAGGCCAACAAACGACGCGGATTTTAGGGGGGAGGGTATGGTCAGGACAAAATCTCACGTCATCTTGGAGGAAGGGAGGGTTTCCGACCAGATCCCACCAAATGTCACCTCAAGGGGGGGGGGGGGAGTTGGAATTCCGGAAAAACACCTCACGTAATTATTGGATAGCCTCTGACTCAGCAACCTTCTAAATTAGCAGTTCTTAACACTGGCAGATTGTAGCTTATTCAGTTTAATCATAACACCATGTTGACATAATATCCTAGCGATAGTGAACATACTGCATGACTTCACAAAGACTTACTTGGTTTTTTTTTATAGAGATGGCTTAATCATAACACATGGCTTAATGGAATTATTAGAAAAATATCACATGAACGATGGTCTAGCACTGAGGACTAGTGACCGATCGAAGATTCGGTTTCGGCAAGTTTTGATTAAAAAAAAAAAAAAAACTAGTTTCTGGCACAGTTTCGTTTTCTTCAGAAAATCGGTCGAATCTTCGGCTGCGCGAAACTCAGTGATCGTGAATAACCGCGCGTCGTTCGGCTAATGTCGGGTGAGCTCGTGGCTCGCGTGTGGTCGCCAGCTGAGTTCACCGGCCGGTGTGATTGTCATGAGTGAATGAATTGGTAAGTATTTTACTTCTGACATATTTCAATTTCATTTATTAGGTATTGATGTTCTTTCTGGTGAGCAATTCACTCGCATTTATGTATCATGAGAATTATGTAAAAGTAAAAAGAGGTTATGTTTGATTCACACGTTTCTTACCTATATTTGTTTTTAGGTAATTGTTGTTGATTACACTTTGTACCCTTATTTGAATTTTAGCCACTCAAACACTATCTGCTGTGATTTAACTGTGTAAGTTGATTTTAACCGTGAGAAAGCGCGTATAGCTCGACCCCTTTACCGCTTACTGCGCGATGCGCGAGGTGTCTAGTTTAGTTCGGATGGGTAGTAGCCTACGTGTAAATTTTCTTATCTAGTTGAAATTCATATTTACTTGATTTAATGTTCCTAATTTAGAATGAATGCAATATGCCTCCCTTGTTACAGTGGTTTTATTTTAAGTGATCCATGAGGCGTTATTTATTTATCTTACACTTTCGTTTCTGGTAAAAATGTCACAAAAAGAAAAGAAATCCGATATGGCAATTTTTCGAAAAAAAAACCACTTCTAATTCATCTAAAGATGTTGGCAAAATTTGTTACAAAACATATTCATTGGCAAGCCAAGAGCCCAAAAACAAACATTGCGTTGGAGTAAAGCAACAGCTAATAAAGTTCCATGACGCGGAACACAGGCAGGTGTTAAAATGACAGTCAGCAATAGAGGAATTTAAAAATAAGATAAATGTAGCAAAATTAAAGCGAACGGGCTCAAAGATCTCATTGGAAGTATAGAGCACTGAGCAATCGAATCTTGTTCAGTCAGCGATACCGACTTGTACAATGGCCAGATGACCATGAATTTGTAAAAAGAATTGACAAAGCAATAATGGACGTACTAATTGTGGACATGTTGTCTTAAGCTTTGCTGGAAGGCGAATGATTCCGGCGACTGAATATCGGTCCCCAAGAGTTCATAAATATCGTATGAAATCTGAAAAAAAATATTTTAGATCGTCGCTGAAATCCCAAACATATGAGAAAATTAAGTCTCAAATAAAAACTTAAATGGCAAAAAGCGAGTGGAAGAGAGCTACCACTGATATATGGACTAACTTCTCAACTTTACAGCTCATTTTACCGTAAATCATCAACGCCTAAATGTTATATTGGGTGCAAGCGTGTTGGAACAGGATCATACCAGTAAATATGTACATTGAGCAAACGTTTACAGAGATAGTGAATGAATTGAGTTTAAATGGCAAGATTTATCAGATCCTTTGTGACAGTTTGCGCCATGCGTGGTCACTATGAATCTATAGGTTGTGTGGCACACACGCTGCTGTTTATGATAAAACACACACTATTTTCAGACGAAGAATCCAAAGACTTATTAAAAATTGCAGAAAAATCGTAGGTGATCTCAGCCATAGCAAGCAAGCAACCGGAAAATTGACAGAATGTAAAAAAAATAGTGGGGGCTGCCAGAACATACTTTGGTGCAAGGTGTAGTACATACTTGATGTTACAATGGCTTTTAGAGCAAAGGAATGCAGTAAATTTGTACAGTGTTGAATTCTTTTATGAGGCCACATTTGATTTATAATTTTATGGCGCATGCATATCAATAGTAATACCTTTCATATCATTACTAACCCACAAACAGCAAGTTCAATCCGAAGTTGAAGATGAGATGATAACAAATATGAAAAACTCAATGTACAAGTCTTTGAAGATCAAATTGTCTTTTATAAAAAGGAACCCTTCATTGATGGCTGCGACTACACTGGGTCAATCGAAATATCTCGATTCTGATGAAGTGGATATTATAATGACAGAAACAATATCTTTTTTGACTGAGTACTGTCCGGCGGCAGAGAAAATGTTCCCTCAAATACTAAAGAACTGATCTTGCCCGCCTTCAACATACAAGAAAAGGAGAGTCTTTGGGATACACACAATAATACTCCTAATCAGGTGGAGATAACTGGATCTTAAGATCAGAAAACTGTTTTGAAAGAAAGAAATCAGTGTTATCTGTCAGAGCCACTATTGCAAAGCAGTGACAACATATATTGTTACTAGCATTTACCCGCTGCTCCGCACGCGCGGGTCTTTGCGTGTATTAAATTTTATTACCAAATGTTAACTTGGAGAAGCAAAAACTGTAAACTTCATTTAAATATTTTCCTCTCCTTTAATTATTACCTTGGCGTCGGTTTTCATAATGCAGTTCGAAAGTGTTTTTTGTTATACTTATATTTTAACACAGAATAATATATTAAATATAATAAACTAAAGCTACGTCAAACATTATTGTTAACGGTCCGATAAAGACGAATCAAGAATCAGTTGACCTTTTAGACAAAAATTTGTAACACACTTTCCTGGGGAACAAAAGTGAATCATATTAAGGCAAAAAGAAATGTACCTTGGAAATAGGTCAACAGGAAAGTTACCGTCTGCGGGAGTGTTGGCAGTACAGTCAACCATGGAGGAAGGAAATATATGGAGACGACGTAAGAGACCTTCACCACGCATTGAAGTGAAGCAGGGCGGAGGAGGAGTGGGGGGGCATGGCCGGAGTGGAGGGGGCATGGCCGCTTCCATACAGACACGTGGAATATGTACAAAAACCTCAAAGGGACTCTAGGATAAAGGTGACACCGATATCTGGTGATGGATTATTATGTAACTCGATATGACAAATAAAAAATGAAGAATAATTTTTTTTGATATTCTGCTTAGTTTTCGAGATATTCAGTCCCAAATGTGAAATGGTTTTGGTTGAAATTCAGAAGAAAAAATTGGTTAAAGTCAAATTTGATAATGGATTTTTATTTAAAAAGACGAGACAAATGAAAAATAAAGAATAAAAAATTTCGATATCTCACCTAGTTCTAGAGATATACTGTATCAAAAGTGAGGTTTCTTGAGTTGAAATGGATAAGAAAACTTTCGCAAAAGTCAAATTTAATGATCGATTCTTATGTAACACGACGAGACAAATCGAAAATAAAGAATAAAATTTTTCGATATCTTGCTTAGTTTTCGGGATATACTGGGAACATCGCAATGTTTGGAAGCGCAATACCGCTGCTGCCGCCATGCGGGAGAGCTTAGAGCCTGCTTCACCGATTTAACGTCACTTCTCCTCCATATATTTCCTTCCTCCATGCAGTCAACAGCAATTTCTAAAATTATGTATGACGCCAACGATAGCATTTGCAACAACGAATCTGAAATCGCAGGAAAATTTTCGTTATGAGATATGTGTGTATTCTTATGCCGTGGGTAATAACATTTGTTTCTGGTTTAATCATTTCTATGCATCTACAAAAAATTGAGCCATCTATCTGCCACGTATCTCAAAATTGAAGTGATTAAGTTGAAATGCGGCCTGGACAACGTCTGTTTTGTTTCCGGTAGTTCACGTCATCACTGACATGACACTCATCAAAGCATTTATTAATTACTAACAATAACTGCATTACTAGTGCCTTACGTTGTTGCAAGAACATTCTAGCCCAGGCTGCATTTTGATCTAACCATAAGCTATACTGATATTGCCCCTTCAAAATCAAACTATGCAGATACACCTAAATTAGGGTTGCCAACTTTTTTTTCAAAATAAGGGAGACTATGATGTGACGACGTGACTACCGTGAATGAAGAAAAAATGTTTCCTTAGAACAATTTTATTACATCAAAGAAACTAACAAATACAAAATGATTACAATGGTTCTTATTTAAAGCTATATTTATGTACATCTTTGGCAGCAGCCTGAAGTTTGGGATTAATCTTTACATATTCTATAAATTCTTTGCATGTGTAATCAAAATTAACACTGATTTGTAACTCAGCTTTAATTAAATCTACATTGCAACGGTTTCTATCATCACACCATTTATTAATCATTATAGAAAAAATCCGTTCTGTGTGGGAATTGGATGCAGGTATACTGAGTACAAAACCAAAAATATGTTGCAGCTCCTTGAGTTTAATTCCCTTGGCTTTGGCTCATTCATCACAAATACCCACTTCTCCACAGCATTGCCATCAACAGAAACTTTTGAGGTTATTGTCTCTCTCAAGGAGAGTGTACAGGGCATATACTGGTGATGAGGCATGGAAAGATATTGCAATAGGTATGAAAAGTAGTGCATGGAAGGGAAAAGATGACCATGACCACAAGCTGGCACTCGATTTCAGGCACAAGGGTGTGGGAAGATTCTCTTTTTTAGGTAAGGGTGTCAGGGATTGGAATGAGTTACCAAGAGAAATGATGAATAATTTACCGAAAACTTTGAAGGAATTTAAAGATAAAATTTGTAGAGGGCAAATGTAGGTGGTTGCAGGATAGGGGGAAGATGGGTGTGTAGGGATATTGCCACCGGAGCCTGTGCTCCATTGCAATTAAATTAAATTAAATTTAAAAAAAGGAAGAAAATTTCTCATATAGGTTGTCCTCATTTATGTCAAGTTGAAGATGAATAAGAATGTTCTGAAAATCTTTAAAATTAATATCATTCTTCAAGCCTAATGGGAGCAAGGATTGCATTATAACATTGTTTGAAATGTTGATACGATTTACAACATAGGAATGAAAAGATTCATAGAAGTCAACAAAATTATTTTGAATGATAGGGTCTAAATCGTTCAAGATTTTGTGTGTATTACTTCCAAAAAACATATCCTCTTTTCTTTGCAAAATTTTAGTTGTCAATGTTTCAACTGCATTAAATGATTCCATGATGGTTAAATCAGAAATCTCAAGGTATTTTGACGTTTCTACAAGTAGGTTGCCAATTTAAGAAAAAAACACAAGATTTGCTTTAAGTATTAACATTTTATCTGGATCCTCGTCATTGAAATATTGTTTCAAAACTTTAGGCGTTTCATTCGTGCTTTGAAAATAGCTTGTTATTGGCTCCCAGTTCTTCAATAACCTATCAACTGATAGTGTGAGGGACAGCCACCTAGTAGGCACATGCTTTAGGATTTCACTCCATTCTGTACTAACAAAATTAAAAAATGATTTTAATTCCTCCCTTCTTTTTGCAGATACTGAAAAATACCCATAAATCTTTATGATTACCATTTCTATGTCTACATCTAACTTATCACAAGCATGTTTAGTGCCATTGTAGATTATGTGATTGGTGCAGTTTGCTTTAAATATGTAGCCATTATCATCACATAAAAACTTCATCACAGGCTTTTTTTTCCATAATTGACACTAGCATTATCTGCACAATATGGAGAAATTTTATTTACATCCAAAGAGTGAAATTCAAGGCTCCTTGTTATCAAAGTGTGAATACCATAGGGCATATACTGGCGATGAGGCATGGAAAGATATTGCAATAGGTATGAAAAGTAGTGCATGGAAGGGGAAAGATGACCATGACCACAAGCTGGCACTCGATTTCAGGCACAAGGGTGTGGGAAGATTCTCTTTTTTAGGTAAGGGTGTCAGGGATTGGAATGAGTTACCAAGAGAAATGATGAATAATTTACCGAAAACTTTGAAAGAATTTAAAGATAAAATTAGTAGAAGGCAAATGTAGGTGGGTGCAGGATAGGGGGAAGATGGGTGTGTAGGGAAATTGCCACCGGAGCCTGTGCTCCATTGCAATTAAAAATTAAATTAAATACCACCTGCTGTCTCATCAGCTTGTTCCACAAAATCTAATAGTTTATTTTTTATACCAACAAAAGGATCAAAATACCTGATTACCACAGGAAACATTTTTCTGTACTTATAATTAGAAGCATCTGTAGCCACAGAAAAAAAGGTGCTACACTTTTCTGGATCACCAAGTACATTTAAAAAGTCACTTACACTTCTTGGTGCTAACACATGTTTTGCAATTGACTCTGCCTTCGTTTACCACAGTGCATTTTTTTGGCCACATCGGAATCCACAAATATGTCCTTCGCAAGTTTATTTGCACAGTCCATGCTATTATAGCTGAGGTTATGCTTCACCGTATGATACACCACTGTTAACTCCCCTACCGCAATTTCGCTGGATTCGCCACTCTCTTTCTCGCTCGGACGATGAAAATAGCTGGAAATCTTGGACGAGTCGTTCATTTCTCTTATTCTGCTTTTGTGTAATTCGGTATTAGCGTGTTGCACACAATCCGCATTACCACCATGTTATATGCTAAACTCGCGCCTACAAAGTGAACATTGTGCTTTATACTGGTTGTTTTTAACGAAATTAATCAATGAATAACTTTCTTCCCACCTTTTCTGGTACACGCACAAGTATTTCGGTTTCTTTTTAGGCGTAGTATGTTTAGGTTCATCCATCTTGCGTTATTATGGATTTAAAATTGGAACACAAATTCAAGAGCAACAAGTACGACACACAAAACACACACAGGATGCGAATATGCGAATTGAAAGCGGAAGTTTAGATCGTATCGATCACGATATCGATGAGGTTGTGTTATCGATTTTACATCTGTGGAGCAAGAATTAGCAGAAAACGAGTTCTTCTAAACCGCGCGGTAAATTTAAATAGCAATTAAGTGTGATTTCCTTAAATACGGGAGATATGTGCTCCCGGATGAAATCAAAACTGGAGACGGGTCATAGCTTAAAAATTGAGCAGAATATGGGAGTTCCTGTATAATACGGGAGAGTTGGCAACCCTAACCTAAATACACTAAATGTATCGCTGTATTCTTTTTTGGGAATGACAACATTGACAATTTCAGGATTTAAAGTAGGTGTACCATAAATTATAACAATTTATTTCATAATACAATTTCAGTTTGAACTGCAAGAGGACTAAAACACGCGCAATAATACATCGACTGTCTCGCAGTGTAAAGTTTATTCATTTTTTCCTCCTAGTGATTGTAGTTAGGTTAAAATGCGGCCTGGAACACATTGAAAACGTCACCAAATACTCAAGGAGCTATGGATATAACTGATTTTTTTGTTTCCGATATCTCGAGAACTACTGGTAAGTGATATATGACAAAATTTTATTCTTTACTTTGGAATTGTCTATCGCTATTCTTCGGTGACCCGGTATCTTACTATCGATATTAAGCACAATATTAATTACCGTAAATCTTACACTCCTGTTACTCTTATTGAAAAGATATTATGGTTTCAGTAACGAATTCCGTATAATTATGTTTATCAAAATTGATAAAACTGGGAAATCATAACAAAATATACAATCCAGAGATATTTGTATTTGGTCAAACGTATAATTCTTAAAGTCAATTAAACCCAATATTAGTAATGCTTAATAAGCCTGATTCAGTTATTATGTTTATTTACTGCATTCAAGGAAACAGAAAAACTAAATATTCGAAGTCAAAATATCAATCTGAATTCTAAGTTAAGTTTGTGTGATACTTTTCAGTTTTTTGTGCAAGGAGTGAATATCTCAATTATAGTTTGACCCGTATCTCGTAATTTCATGTCTAGAAATGTATTTAATTATTCCCTCCGTACCTCGGTACATATAAGTGCGTGGTTCCCGTTCAAATAAAGAGACACAAGCAGCTTTCTTACAGATTTTTAATAGTATAGACTACCTCGAGCCCGTCAAAAATTAATCTGAAAGTTCATTTTTTTTGTAGTTGGTTAATTATACGTAATTGTTATTACATAATGCTAATGGCCTTGATTTTGTAATGTTTCACATATTTCATTTGCTGTTCACATAGCAATACAGTAGTAACATCTACTGATTTAATGACGACGAAGTATAAAACCAATGAAATTAAAAACAAATTAGGAATCCATAAAACTTATGCTATCCATGTAATATCAGTTTTATTCCTTGTCCAAGCACAGTAGGCTATTTGACAGTATTAAAAATATATTACAAATTGTAGTTATTCGGGTAGATTAATGCTTAAGGAAGCTATTTTTGGTAAATTTGAAAAGAAAGATGGATTGTTTTTAATTAAAAAAGCTAAATAAAAATCAAATTATTCTTGCCTCTTGTCAAGTGACAGAAAACTCTCTGAGATTGAAGATCGATTTAGTGACGTCATCTGCCTGTAGGCGCTGCGGCTGCGTATGGAGTGTTTCCCGCTATCCAAGATTTCAACTATTTGTTGCTGGTTATCTCATGTTACTAATGAGATTTTGTGTTGAATATAAAATGAAGAACAATTTGTAGAATCCTACAGCGGAAAAATACCGAAAATTATTTGTCGAACTAGCTATAGAAACAACCACTGACTTTTATTCTACGGAGCTTGAGAATGTAATAATTTCAATTCGAGAATCATTTATATTTAAACTGAAGTTAGAGATTAACAGAAATTCTTCGTAAGAATGACTAAAATTTGGAATTTAGTTAGTTGTTTTAGGAGATATTTACGAGAAAAATGCAAGTGTATTATAAGGTAAGCACAACAGTTAAATAACTGGATGGTATGGACAATATTTCTTAATTGCAGACTATTAAAGAGAAGAAAAGCAACGATCCATGATATCCAGGCAGCTGCATGGTTAAAGATTGCTATAGGAATTTGAAGATCCTATATTCGAACCTTGATTAGGATAATATTTTTTTCGTGTGTACATTTCTTTTTTTTCTGTTTGCCGTTTGTTGCTTTACAGAATCATGATTTTATTAGAAGAAGTCATAAAACGTCATGCAAATGTTTGAAACATAAATTGCTGTCATACAAAAAAGCTTTATAAAAAGATAACCTACTGCTTTTAATTTTGAAACATACCAGAGATACGTCATAATTGCAACAAAACCCAAGTACTCGGCGTTGAATAATAGGATTTATTTTATCAATAACATTGCACGCTAATCTCGCAACAATTCCCGAACGTTTTGAATACTTTTTGTTGGAATTTTTACGTGACGATTCAACTGTATGTTTCCTTTCTAACATAAATGCATCTATTTAAGCGGTATTTACTTTTAATGCGCAAGTAATTTTCAGTTTTTTATACTTTTTATCGGTGTGCAAGTAACGTCCAGTTTCAGTTTTGAAGTCTTTCTTGGTTATGTCTCAAATGTTTATAATACTCTTGCTATCGAAAAATTTGTGAAAGATTCGGAAAAAAATTAAGTTTTGATGGATTTTAGAAAAAGAATATGTGCTACCAACAGTAACTAGTATCTAAAGAAAACGCCCACAAATAACAAAACATATTCCATAGCAAGGATCGAACCTAAGAACCCTAACTTTACTGATACTCGCCTTAAATAGCATACTACATTATCTCAAAGAAATTATGGTGCAAATTATATTTACAGTAAATGGCATGCGACTTAGTCGCTATGTCGTCTGGGTTTCTATGAGCAAGTTGCAGCGACTGTTTTTCCTATTTCAGCTAATGCGGGGACACTTATGTTTATTTGGAGAGTTTTATTGTTGTGGTTGTAGATTGATGTACTACACACTATTTATAAACCATATTTCCAACAATTTATACACAAATTCAGAGACACGAACTAAACGTTACTTACGTAGAGTGAGCGCCTGCTGGCACGTGACGTCACGAGTGTCGTTGGCTCGCGCCAGTCAGCAAAGGAGCGTTTTGGTGGGCTTTCAAATACTCCATATTTTAACATTGAATTTTACGTAAAATAAGCACATTTATCAAAAAATAAATAGTACCCGGTAAATAACGTGTATCAATAAACTATTTAAAACTATTTTCAAAAAATAGTAAAATAGCTAATTCAGCACGTTAAATATGGAACTACTTCCTCCTTCATTAATTAATACCTTCAGAAACATGGCGCTTATGACAGCAGTTTAAATGGTTTGTGAAACTGATTTCAGAGTCAATTATGCTGTAACAAAATATGTCAGTTGTGATTCTGGTCAACTTAACCACAACCTCCACTAATATTGCGTTCCAAAATCATAGCTTCTATTACCCTCATATGAATAACGACGGGCATCACCTATGGTAGTTGTAGGAATTTATTCTGGAATAGCTAGTAAGGAAAAAAAATAACGATCGGGTCTACTGGAGATCGCGATTTCGCCAAAATAACATTCTGTAATGACGTCATAATACTGCTATAATCAATTGCAAGACATATTATTTTCAAGCAGTAATTCCTTTGTAATACAGTCTGTACCATTATTTTCAAGCAGAAATTAGGTTGTAATACAGCCTGGACCAGCAGTTAAATGTACTTCCGAAAGTATTTCTAGAGGAGTCTTGCGTTTGCCCACGGCAGTATACAACACCAATTCCGGGCGGAATCGCGATCTCCAGTAATCCCGATTTAATTAAATAAATGCATTTTACTTAAATGACTGAAAGTATATCAAAAACGGATAACTGTCATTTATTTGAGTGATACCTTTCGCGATTCGTACATTTCGCGTAAACTTTCACTGATATAATAATAAACTTCATTGTTCCTTATCTTCTATCAAAAAATTCTTAGGTTATGCATTAACATAGTTCTTATAACTGAAATAGATAATATAACATAAAAATAGAATACTCTTCTCCTTACATGAATTTCTGCATCTAGTTGTCCTAAATAAATAAAAAGCAACATGTAAATTTAAACGAACATACCAATTGTAACTTTATGACTTGTAATTGCATCGCATTAATTTTTTTTATCCCTACTCTTCGTATGTTTGTGCAGTTACTTCCACAACAGACTATTACGTTTTATCTGTCAACGCAGTTACATTATAGCAGAGACCATGAGAAATTTCTTAAATCTTACTTTCATTAGAGACATGTTACTGAAAAGTAGTCGTAGTTTTACGTTTTTTTCTCAGCTGAAATATTTTTACAAATTATTTCAAGGATAAAATGCTACGAAAAGCAAACTTATTGCCTGCATTATGGCAGTTAATTTCATAGCAGTTGCGTATGTATTAAACTGTGTACATAATTTTTAATATCTCTGCTCACTGCTATTTTGCAGCAATAATATCGTTGTTGAATTGCGAGTGTCACATCGCTTACGCTACATAGTCATATCCTAGATGATTTAAATCTATATAAAAAGGTAAACTTAAATCTCATTTAATAGCTAACACATGTATCAAAAGCTAAGGGTATCATCTAAGATGGTAGTAGGAATTTATTCTGGAAAAGCGTATAAGGAAAAACGAATAAGAATCATTTTTAATGATATCTTTCCTTCTATGAGTACGTCACTCTGGTTAGATTATCAGAGTATTTATTTGGGATTTTATTTAAATAAATGCATTTTACTTTAAATGACGGAGGCTATAATTTCGAAAACGGATAACTGTTATTTATTTGAATGATACATTTCGCGATTACTTACGTTTCTCTGAGTTTTTAGTAAACTTCATTGTTTCTTATCGTCTGCAAAAAAAAAAAAAAAAAAAAAAAAAAATTAATAATAATAATAATAATTCTTAGGTTATGGTTTAACCTAGTCCTTATTACTGATACAGATAAAATAGCGTAAATATTTAATACCCTTCTCCGTACATTAATTTCTGCATCCAGTTGTCGTAAGTAAACAAAAAGCAACATGAAGAAAAGATTGTAATATGGTGGCTGTTGATTCGCGAGTGATGGCTGGCACGTCACCGTTCTCTAGCCAGTAGCTATAGACGACGTGCGCAGTCTCCAGATTTTATATAAGAGGACTGAAACGGCAACCCATAACCTACATTGAAAAAAGCGATTTTAAGATATCTTTCTGCTCCGCCTATCAGTGTTCCAAGTGAGCAGCTGTTTAGTGCAGCTGGACAAATATACGCAGATCGTTGGAGTAATCTGCTTGGTGAAAATGTAGAAAAACTGCTTTCCTTTCCGCACAATACAGAGTGATTCATGAATGTTTAATATTGAAGGAGGTGGTAGTATGAAAAATACTGAGTAAAAGGTTCATATAAACATGTCAGATTTCCTTTCGTTTTAGAGATGCAGGTGCTGTAACTTTATGTATAAAATTAACCTAAAAAAATGATTAAAATGTATTAAACGTATTAAAATGGACGGAGAGATTTTCAAACATTTAATTTAAACTTTTGTAAAACATGCTTGTGTTTTTGTATGAACAAGGTACTTCAATAAGATATTTGCGTGTTATTGATCATTTTCTGAGGTTTATTCTATGCGTAACAGTCAAGCACCTGTTTCTCCAAAACGAATGTAAATCGGACACATGTTTATATAACCTTTTTCTCAATATTGTTCAGTCTACCATCTCCTTTGATATTTACCATAAGACTTTTTAATTACGAATACTAAAATTAATTAGTAATTTAATAATAAGCAGTTAACACATCGGAAAATATCGCAAATAAAATGCGATGGTGGTTTGTTGTAGGTTGAAAGAAGAACAGGCTCATTTGTAGCAATATCTTTCTGATTTCAGCACTCTACTTTGACGCAAATACTGGACGTTATCCCTTCCCGGAAGCCGAACTGTCGAAGACCTCACCTGAATACCATTAAAGTGAACAAAACACACACTGTATCTACTGTATCTCTGTGATATGTGATGTTGCTATCTGACGGTAATGTGGTCTTAGCCCGTGTGAAAATTTCGCTAGTAAAATGTTTCCTTAAGAGAGAAAAAAGAAAAATGCGGAAAGCTACTTATTGTAAAAAAAAAGAAAGAAAAAAAAACGCGCTATTTATTGCTTTCTCTGTGATATATGAACAGGTGGGCACAGTTAATCCATACGTTAACTTCGTCAATCATTATTCCGCTACTTAAAAAGTTAACTTCGATAATCGTTAAAGCGTTAAATGTTTATAAATTTAACGCAAGTTAAAGTTATCCGTTAAAAGTTAACTAGTCAAAAGTTGTACTGATGTATTAGTATTATAGTACGGTAGGTTTAACTGCTCTCTATCACAAGGTGTTATGTACCATGATGCAAGTGTGGATTTATTTATAAAAATTAACAAATTGTGGTTACGCTATCGCCACAACAACGAAGTGGTATTCCTGTCTGTTTTTATCTTTGTTGAGACTGTGATCAACATAACACTTGCAAATTGTCTTACGAGAGACAATTAAGGTACTCATATATATATATATATATATATATATATATATATAAAACATGAATGCAGAATGAAAAGCAACAATATTATAGAAAACAAGTTGGACTGGGACACCTGAATATGTGAAAACTGCGACCAGTGAAATTTGCGGCCAACCTAAAATCTACGATCAATGCCTGTTACGGTTACCTTTGTGCCACGGCGTACCTGTGACCTAAAGGCCCCTTTAGACGACCCGGCCTGGTTTCACTAAATCATGGCCTGCATGTTTTTACGTGAACAAATAGAACGGACATCCTTTTACATTACACGGCCGAAACTGCCAAACTAGCTTCTACTTTAAAAAAAAGACACACAAATGTTTCGAATTAAAATTGCACATCACCTTTTTCGTAACTTATGTATTATTTCTTTGAATTTTTTCGCACTGGTTACTGAAAGTTGAGTTTTTTGCTGATCTGCAACACTGTTTGCAGACTCCAGTGCGATACTAACTATCGATCAGGCGGCCGGTCATCCACTGGCACAGAATTTCGTCGGAGTAATGCCCGATTTGACGGCCGAACAGTTTGTCCGATTAACCTCTTCCGACACACACTGCCGATCCGTCACTGTTGCTTCAACACCAACTGAACGCGATGTTTTTACTAAACGTCGCGTACATTTATTAAAACTAAGCTGAAGGCTGCAGTTTTAATATGGGAACGTTCATAAACCACATAGCTCCATTCCGGCCTCTTTTGAACACTCCCTCCCCCCCCCACATAGCCCGACGTTGCTTTTGTCTCTACCCCCTTCCCACCCACGCACACACACACACTCGTAGCACATAGCTTTTTTTCCTATTGATTCCAGAAGAATTTTGACTGTTTTTTCTTGTTAGACTATCGTAAATTACATACGGAGATAATATTACATGTCGGAAACATATATTTACATTCTCTTGAGTGTTATGCACCTCATTTTAACTGTGACAATAATACGAATGAAAAACAACGTGGCCTGGTTAGGAACCCCTCTCCCCCCCCCCCACGTAGTCCAATGTAGCTTTCTAGCCAACCCCCTCCCCCCCACGACCGATCTACGTGGTTTATGGACGGTCCCTCTGAAGTATAGCAAAGGGTATAACTATTGCGTGTCATTGCCATTTTCTTAATATCCTTGTTATAAATCATGTAAAATCTTGTTCTGTTACGTTAACATATTTCCATGTTGTCATAGCACATTTTCTTTCATAACATAATGATCTCTTATGTATGGCAGGGGTGTTGTTTTGCAACTTTTAATTGTTAATGATGTTTACAAATTAATACACCTCATTACAGATAATAATGTTGATTTTTCAATAAGATAGGTTATGACGCTTTTCAGTTTATTTACGTTTGCAGAATTCACAATATAAAATAGTCACGCTGCCGGGCAAAAGCTGCCCAAAGTGCCCAGTGACGCCATGGGTTACCCATGGCGCCACGAACCTCAGTTGTTCGTTCGTTCGTTCGTTGAAAATGCTCGGCGCGCCACCGCCAAGATTTTAGCAGGCGGCGCCCACTACTACACCGAACATACGATGATACGAGTGGTGGCGTGGCGCACAGTTCAAACACACGAAAAGACGTCAACAACCTATGTAACGGACTAAAGTTAACGGAAGTCCAATTTAACGGAAGTTATGAAGACCGTTAATGATTTTTTAGGTTAACTTAAAAGTTAAATTTTCGCAATTTTTTTAACTTCGTTAATTAACGATTAACGGATTAACTGTTTTGTGCCCAGCTGTGGATATATGATGCTGCTACAAGCGATTACGCGATCAATCTTTAGTTAAAAATGTGTCGCGGTGAAGGGGAAGATCGCAGTCGGGGTGAAGATCGATGTCGCTGTTGGTGGGAAAAAGCATGCCGCGCAGGTCATGGTGAAGACGAAAGTAGATATCGAGGTATAGCTGCTAGCGTTCATCAGTGTTTTGAAAACCATTGTAAGCGCCACACGTTTTAAATTGTTTGTATCTTGTGTTTAACCCGAGTATCATTTACTTATGTAACCTGCAACGATTCGTGGAAGTGATAACGAAAGGGATGTTGATGATCTGTCAGTAGCCACAAAGTGGTGGGTACTTCATACGGCTAGTAACGGACAGTTCAGTTAACACCAAATAAATGAACAGATAAAATCGCTTGGTGAATGTCACCATTTATATCAGGACCTGAAAAATCATCCAGCTAGATTCCATGCTTATCAACAAATGATACTACGAGTATAATCGTTTCAATACATTTACAGCAAATTCCTGGACAAACTGGAGAAGTCAAATGTTTATAACAGTGACCACACCCATACAATACATGCTGAAGAAAAACTCGTTGTGATAATAAATTAGCAATAAGTTTTGTAAATAAAGTAATGTATCCTTTAGCAAAGCAGTTTCAAGTCAAATTTAAAACATTTTAATCCAAAATCAGAATTTCTATTTTACAATCAAAATTTTCAGTTTCAAATTCAGTCAACATGAAACATTTTATTTTAAAGAATAACTAACACAAGAACTAAAATTTCACCTTCTTATAATTTATAATAATTGTTGTAGGACTGAATTGGGTATTTGATTAATTCTTGAAAATGGTTTTAAATTGTTTATTGGTACACCTTATTCCCCTGGTGAAGGGATTTTTTTTTTTTTTTTTTTTTTTTTGACGAAAGTGCATTATTTTGGGTAAAATTCAAAGTTAAACTTTAAAGAATTTAAAAGCCCGCCAAAACGCTCCTTCGCCGCCTGGCGAGTGCAACGACAGTAGTGACGTCACACGTCTGTAAACGCCGGCCCTGCGAATGGAGTGTTACCTATTACCCAAGTTTTCAACTATTTTTATTGTTTGTTGCTGGTTATTTCTTGTTATTAATGAAAGTTCGCTTTGAATATAAAATCGAAAACAATTTGTAAAAGCATACAACGGAAAAATATTGAAAGTAGACACCTTATTTGTGGGGCTAGCTATAGAAGCATCCACTGAGTTTTATTTTGCGGAGCTTAAAAATGTAACAACTTCAATTTGGTATTGTCACAAAGTCTCTAACGATTTTCTGTGAAGTTCATTCACATCACAATTTCGTTGAATTAAATGTAATACGTTGTTTAAGGCGAGAATTATTAGGGTTAGGGTCCTAAGGTTCGATCCTCGCTTCGGAATATGTTCAATTTGTTTTCTTTTGTCATTTTCTTTGGATACTAGTTACTGTTGGTTGAATCACATAATCATTTTTCCCGAAAATCCACCAAATCATCAATTTAATTTTTCTTTTCTTTTTCTGAACGTTTCACAAGTTTTTGGATAACAAGCGAATTACAACCATTTGAAACAACCTAAGAAGATTTCAAAAAGGAAATTGGACGTCACTTGCACACCAAAAACCACGTTGTTTTTTTAAAAAATATCATTGCACATTAAAAATAAATACCGCCTAATAGACGCAGTTATGTCAGGAAGGTAACCTGCAGTTGTATCGTCACGTAAAAATTCCAACGAAAAGGATAAAAAGCGCTCCGGAACTGTTGCAAGATTCGCATGAAATTTCTACAAGTGATATCACATCTAAAATAAATTCCATTATTCACCGCAGTGCACCTGTATTTTTTGCATGATATTCTCTCTCTGGTAAGTTTAAAAATTAAAAGTTTTCATGTATGGTAGCAATTTGTTTCAAACGCTTTCATGACACTTAGCAACTATTATGAATTCCTCGAATAAAAAATGGTAGTGGAACAAACAGCAAACAAAAACGGAAAAAATGCACGCAAAAAATATTATCCCATCCAAGGATCGAATGAGGGGCGTTCTGAATTCCATTACCACTCTTCAATCACGCAGCTATCTGGACACTACTTCTTAATTGCTTCTCTTTATGTTAATAGTAAACACTTCACAGTTTCTTCGTGTGAGATGAAATGAAACGAGGTAGGTAAATGAATAAACAAACAAATTCAGTTTTACTGACAAAAAAAAATCATATATCTATAATCTTTAATCTGCAATTTAAAAAAATGGCCCACAACTGTTCCGAGCGTGGTGAGTGAGCGGTTAACGTTCTGGCTTCTCATTCGGGAGGACGCCGCACAGTGTGATATTTTCTAAATCTAGAGAGACAAAAGTCAGTTTTGATAATAGTCTACGCACGCAAAATAGTTATTTATATTCAAAGTAGATAAACCATATTACTCGGAACAAAGATTTATTTTCCACGAATTCACGCCTAACAATAGAAAAAATAGTTTGAACCATGGGCTTCCTGTGATCCACCGAACAAGCGCTCCAGTCGGCCGCGCCATTACACTGGGCTTAGTCGATCATTACGCTGTGTTTCTGCGTGTTAGTAGTGATTTGTGTGTTGCTATTGCTTTTGGCGAGCCTCAAGGTAGGTTTACGCATGATTTTTCCGTGATGCAATAGCATCATTAAAACGGAGCGAGATTATTTTTAATTAAAAAAAAAAATACTGAGCCAATTTCATGTTGAGTTTTAGTTCATTATACCGATCTCTAATTATTTGAAAAGGCTGCTTATTAGCTACAAGAAATACCTTCATTTGTTTGCGCATATTGGCTACACCCAAACAACTTTATTTTCAGCATGACTGAACAAATTTGGCGTACAGAATTTTTCGAGGTATGGTTTGCTAACGCAAAACAATCAATCTTTAACTTTCAATTTAAATGAGTCTCAAATTGAAGCTGTTACATTTTTAAGCTCAGCAGAAAAAAGTCAGGGGTTTTTTCTATAGCCAGCCCCACATATAAAGCGTCTATTTTCGATATTTTTCCGCTGTATAAAGTGACCAGATTTTAAAATTGGTAAAGCGGGACACCATTGACGGAAGGAGAGGGAGAGGAAGGGGGGGAGGAGTATTGATTAAAAAGTTGGTCTATATGGAGCAAAATTATTTTTATAGAACGCAAAAATATTATTGTAATATATTATTTTAATTTGAACATAAGTACAATTTGCAAATATAATACATTAAAAAATTATGTGTAGTATTATTTTTACTCTTTGGCATATATCTCATTTGAGTGATTTTTTTTTTCCAGTAGATTGCTGTCATTGTTTAAAAGCTCATAAAATTTTTTCACAAGACTTTGTTAAATTATATTTCACACATAATACGGCTTTCAAAGACTCAGCATTTAATTGTGAATTTTCTGTGTTCCACACTTTATTTACTGTAGAAAAAACGCGTTCAGTCGCAGCATTAGTTCCTGATAAGGGGGCGTCCCTTAATGACGTGTGTTTTTACGGCTTAATTCGCCTTTATAAAATACAGTTTAAGTAATACGAGTACTGTCTGGTAAATTCAAGGAAATTTATGTACTTATGAAATAAATTACTTACCTAAATTATCTGAATAGCTGATTTGTTGACATCACTTGTCTAACTAGCACTAGCACGCAGGACGATGTGTATCGTCTGAAAGGCATTTAAAAAATGTTTTCGTCGTTGTCAGTGTCGAAAAATGCCATTGTTCAATACGTCTAAACAATGGTAGTCGAATGCTAACAATTGATGCGATCTTTGATAAGCAGTTCTTGATAATCACTTCTCGATAGTCAGTTCTCAACAATTATTCGTTTTTATTAAACTTTAACATTGTAAAATTAACAAAACAAAAATAATATAAAACTTATATCATGGCGAAATCCAGATGGCCGCCGAAAGGCGTATACTGTATTCCCTTCCCGTTCTCCCTCCATTCTCTAGGTTTTCATGCATTATTTTAAAAAATCGGGACTTTTCCAAAACGCCGCGGGACGCGGGACAAATTATTAAAAATCGGGACTGTCCCGCTAAAAGCGGGACGTCTGGTTACCTTGCCGCTGTAGGCTTTTACAAATTATTCTCGACTTTGTATTCAAAATGAAATTTCATTAATAACGAGAAATGACAAGCAATAAACAATAAAAATAGTTGAAATCTTGGATAATAGGATACGATCTATTTCCAGCCGCAGCGTTTACAGACGTGTGACGTCGCTCAAGCGACCACCAATCCTAGAGCGTTTTCTGTCACGTGACCAGAGGTAAGAAAAGTATTATTTTTATTTCGCTTTTTTATTAAAAATAATCCACTTTTCATTTCAAAATTGAAAAAAATTAGCTTCCTGAAGCATTAATCTGCGAGAATGAGTTCAATTTATAATATTTTTTTAATACTGTCAACTAGCCTATTTTCCGTCTGATTTATGTCGGTAATAATTTCTAACTAGTCAATCAAACCGTTAACAGTGGATAATTATTTCAATTACTGTATAAAATTTGTTCTAATTTATCTACTTCTGACTGTCTAATTGCTTGTAACATCCACTTTTACATAGTTGTCCACTTTATTAAAAAAATCTGTACCTGTTATTTATATAACAGGTACTGTGACTGTTTTTGCGTATCGTCACGGGTCTAGAATAATTCCAGTTTTTACGATGAAAGATTATGACAGTTTGATCTGATTTGGCCAAATATAAGCATGACCTGTGTTTCACACTTAGGATGAATAAAATCTCTTGAGCTTGAATAGAGGTAAGTATTAAACACGGTCATACATTCGAACTTGCTTAAAAACGAACTTGACTTGTATTTGACCCTTAAAGATCACTCTGCAAATTTAAAAAATAAATATCCTGCATGCTTTGAAAGCATCACTTTGTATATTATTGAGATTGGGCAAACACTCATAATCTAAACCATGGAGGAAGGAATAATATGGAGACGACGCAAGAGACCTTTACCACGCATGGGAATGAAGCAGGCCGGCGGAGGAGTGGGGGGGGGGGGGGGCATGGCCGGAGTGGTGGGGGCTTGACCGCTTCCCAACAAACACAGGGAATATGTACAAACACCTCAAGGGGACGCTAGGATAAACTTGACGCCGCAATCTGGTGATGGATTATTATGTAACTCGATGAGACAAATAAAAAATGAAGAATAAAATTTTTTGATATCCTGCTTAGTTTTCGAGATATTCTGTCTCAAATGTGAAATGGTTTTGGTTGAAATTCAGAAGAAAAAATTGGTCAAAGTCAAATTTTATGATGAAATTTTATTTAAAAAGACGAGACAAATAAAAAATAAAGAGTAAAATTTTTCGATATTTCACCTAGTTCTCGAGATATACTGTCTCAAAAGTGAGGTGTCTTGAGTTGAAATGCAGAAGAAAAATTTCGCATAAGTCAAATTTAACACGACGAAAAAACTCGATAATAAGGAATAAATGTTTTCGATATCTTGCTTAGTTTGGGGGATATACAACATCCAAATTGAGGGGTTTAGGTTTGGATGCAGGCTGGACCAAAAATTAATTCTGTCAAAGCCACAATGATTACATGGCTGACATGCAGAATGGATATTTCAGTTTTATTACTACCACTTGTGGTTAGTCTGAAATGTGTCCTAGACCAGAAAAAAAGTAAGAGGACCCACTCTAGGGATGAGCAACCCAGACATTTTGTAGGCTGGTACCAGAAATAAAATGTTTATTCAGTCACCTTAATGAACATTCTCTTGATCAAGATGTGTTGTCTAATTTCACAGCCCTACTTATTAGGACAATTGTAAAAAAATTATCTCTCAGTTAGATTTAGATACGGGGGGGGGGGGGAGAATGTTGTACAAAAAAAAAGAGACTAAATTAGAAACACATTCCCCAAATTGATTTTGTTCAAAGGCCAATAACTTCTTTATTTATGAAGCCCATTTTTATTTCTGCATGAACCTGTTTCGACATAAATAGATGAGAAAGATTTCAAAATCGGTAAAAATAGGTATAGACGTATTTACAAACAGAAACAAGTTTTATATGAAGCTTTAAAAATAACCTAAGTCAATGGCCTGAAATAGCTAATTAAAAAATTAATAAAACTCACAGCTTCTCACATAACAGTTAATTTCATCATCCATTGTCAGTATAATCAGCAACGTGACGAAAGAAATCGTAATAGTAAATTCACTGAATCGCGAAGTAAAACACGCCCCTTTAAATCTCATTTTAAACACTCGTTAAAAAATAATGCTAGTCTATTATGTGCAGAATAGCAAGTTTGCTGATTTTCTACACTACACCAAGAAAAATTTGAGAACAATGTCATCCTATTGAGAGCTATGACTAAATATTTATAGACGTGCTGCAAAGTTTGCGGTGTCTACCGCTCACTTCAACAACGATAATTACAATTCAACTTACTTATGAAATGATATTCCAGGTTCTTTCCTGTCTGGCCTATTTGTGCAACCGTACGCAACACAAGCTGGCATTTTTAAACACTTATACACAATACTAAATGAAATAATCACTGCATCTACCACAATGTGAACACCTTAATTGTTGGGAAGCGCCATATGGTCGCTGCCGGTGCTGCCACCATGCGGGAGAGTTTAGTGCTTGCTTCACCGATTTAACGTCACTTCTCCTCCATATAATTCCTTCATCCATGATCTAAACAGTGGTCATAGTATCTGTGACGGCCAGAGAACTTAATACATATTCCATATTACGAAACAGTTGAACAACTTCGCAGAAATAAGTTGCCGGAATAGTCGATACGGTGACATATTTGGTCTGATGTCCACTTAAAATAACCTAATAACTCACGTACAGAGAACACTAATAAAGACCAAAAACGAAAGTGGTCAGTAAAATGCCTAAAAAGCAAATAAAGTGTATTACATAAATTATGGTCAAGCAACAACATTAGTGAAAGTTGCAATTAAACTGAAATTTATCCTAAGCCGAAAAGACAATTGGCATTCGTGAGACTATGAGTAATTTTTTTTCGAGTTTTTTTAAGTTGCGTTCATTAGCAACATGTTACTGAAAAGCAGATCCACTTTTTTTTCAGCTGCAAAATTTATCAATATTTTTTAAACTATGAAACGCTACGAAAACCAAACTTAATGAACATATTACGGCTATTAATTTAGTAGTAGTTGCTTCGCTATTAAATTGTGGAAATAACCACGAATTTTTTGTAATGGTATCTCTGGTGGCTGATTTGCGAGCGAAGGCTGGCCCATGACATCACCATTTCCCAGCCAATAGCTATCGGGGTGAGTGAATGACCTTACGAAATCATATAGTAGATAACAGAGACAAGTAGATAATTTATACGAAACATAAGGTAGCATTGTCAATGTCAGTACATTATTAATTTGTACCTGCAGTTGTATAAAATAAAATGACATTCATTAAAAAAATCAATATTTTGAACGAGACAAAATTAAACGACACCACTCTGTACAATAGGAAAGCCGAACTACATAATTAAATGTAAAGCTGGATCACGTGACACAGCGCAACCAGTCAGGGCCAATTAGACCTCCATTATTGCGCTAGGCCGCGATGTGAAAACAAAATACTTTATTCTCTCATCGATGTCGCGGTGAGTGTCGATGTTGGCGGTGAGGATGACCGCTCGAGCGACCGCCTTGGTATCCGCTGATTGACAATGCTTTTGTTTCACATTAGGACTGTTGATATTTTAAAAATATTTTCAATTTATCGATATTTAAAAAAGATCAGTATTTGATTTCAATATATCGAAGAAAAATTATCGACGTAACCATATATCGAACCATTAAAAAAAAAAAAAAAACTTACAAACACAAATTGTGCAACATGAGATATTCCTCTAAACCAAGTCTTTACTTTCTGAAGCAATGGTGTGTCACAAAGATACGGATAGATTTCTTTTATTATTTAGTGACTTGGCCATTACGCATATCATAATTTTTACTAAAACGAAAGGTATGAAGGATCTCATTTACTCTTGTAATACCCTGAAGAGGATCGATAGGAAACCTTGTCTTTTGTGCATTTGTAAAATTGATAAAGTATCACAGTAGGAGCATTTATTTAGGTTAAAGTTTTCAGATCATAGTATGCATTGTGTCCAAGTTATTTTATTTTTTTTTTTATTTTTACAATAATCATTTTATTTCACATTTTATTTCATTTTGTAGGTTTGTTTATAGCTTACTCAGAGTCTTCTTATTTTTTTGATCCAATTTTTGCACCTTATCATACATTATTATCTGCATTTCCTAATATTCCAGCTAACACACAATTTTCAAGTCGGAATACATCTCTCGACATTGAGCACGGTTAGTTTAAACAATGGCCTCTCGTCTGATTCATTCTGGGGGAGCGATGTCCTGCTTGCATTGCTCCCATGGTTTGAGTAGGCGGTGTACCAATAACTTCCACATTATATACGGTATACCAGAACAAAGTAAAATATAATGCGTCCAGGGAAAAGCAATTAACGTACTAATTTGCAACAAGTCGTGTCACTTTTGGGATTGCCATTGGATAAATACAGGGACTTTTCATAATGTTCGTGGTTGAAACCATGTATGTGCACCATATTACCTGTTTTTGGACATCTGGAATTTGTGTGGAATCATGATGATGGAGCGTCTTAGTCGTTTCAAACAATTTGAATTCCACTCACTTCCAAAGTAAGTAGAATTTAACTCATTGTTTAAGATTAATAAGATCATTTTATAATGAAAATTTATGATACATAAAGATAGTAAGGTGGAAAGCGATATCACTTTTGAATAAGGCAATTCACAACTTTTTTACTTAAGATTTGCAAAAAAATCTGACCTGTGTTACAAATTTCAGCTTTCTATGATTATGTGAAGTCCTTCAGTGTTTTGATGATCATCAGTCAGTCAGTCAGTGAGAAAATCTGTGAAATTTACTTACAAGTGACTTCCAAACTATGAACATGAACGAAATAAAATTCAATGTGTATGCTGACATCTATGCGCAATAGAAATTTTCTGCGTGCAGCATCATCTAGACCAAAAATATTAAGGTACAAAAATGGTTCCAGTCGCTTCGAGAAAAGGACTGGCAGTGCCGCCTTTGTCTAGACTTGCCGAGAGCACTGCCTTGCACCAAGATAGGTCATACAGAAATTAGCTAGATAGGTTTCCTTAACTAAGTATATTTATTAGGTAAAAAAAAAAAAAAATGTAATGAAGAATAAATTGAAGTAGGCCACTGTGCTTTTAGGAAAGTTATGTGTTTCACCTTGTGTTAGCACCTGTTTTTAAAATTACTCGTTGTTTTATAGTAACTGCTGGTAGACTACTGCGAGTCAAAACTGTACAAAAAGATGGAACACGGAAGAGTGGTCACACGGTACAGGTAAGCTTGTGCAAACCGAAAGTGTCGGCAGCTGTGAGTTTGTGACGATGTGGCCAATAGAAGAGGTGTTTTTTTTTAGTGGATGCATTATTTTATTGTTTGCTTATAAAGAAACAACAGACACATAATGACGCCGTAGGAGTAAGTGGAGCAAAATGTGGTTTTTACGGAGAAACGTACATTCTCATATCAACTTAATTGAAGATTTGAGAAAAGATTCGGAAGAATGGCGTATTACCATAACGATGGGTGGTAAATGTTGTCTGTCCCGACACCTGCCTAGAGAGAACTTTGTTCATTTCTTTGCGACGACAACTTCTTTTTTTCTGTTACCATGTCCTTTGTTGCATTTGGTTCCACCTGAATTACAATAAATATAACATTTTTGAAAAACGATAAAAATATTGCGTATGACAATGTAAATACCGGGTGTCCACAAATGAATATCGGGGTTTTAATGCTTTATAAGATTTATTACATTATCCTTACAGTTATAAATGATATGTCAAATGAAAGAGCAACTCAAACAGTTTTGTTCGTTGGCACTAGTGCGCATCTGCGTGAAATGTTTCCGCTGCGATCCGCTAGAATGCGGTAGTAGCAAAGATGGCGGCTAGTGAAGAGAAAGCGTTTTGTGTTTTACAGTTTGCAAAGACTGAATCTGCAGTTACTGTGCAGCGTGCGTTCCGCATTAAGTTCGGGCGTGATCCTCCAAGTGACAATAACATCCGTAGATGGTATCATCAGTTTGAAGATACAGGCTGCCTTTGTAAAGGGAAGAGCGCGGGACGACCAAGAGTTAGCGAAGAGACTGTTGAGCGAGTGAGAGAGTCGTTCACTCGTAGCCCAAAGAAATCTGTTCGGAAGGCTAGTCGCGAATTAGAAATTTCTAAGTCGGCCGTTTGGAAAGTTTTAAGGAAACGCTTGCAACTACGTCCTTACCGTTTACAGTTGTTACAGGCTCTAAAGCCTGCAGACCATGGTTTACGTGCCAAATTCGCTAACGAAATGTTGTTACATGACGATGGAGATTTTCTACATCATGTTGTCTTCAGTGATGAATCGACCTTTCACCTCAGTGGACATGTTAACACTCATAATGTGCGGATCTGGGGCTCAGAAAATCCTCAAGAGATCGTACAAGTGCAACGAGACTCCCCTAAAATCAATGTTTTTTGTGCCGTATCCCGGCGGAAAGTTTACGGACCTTTCTTTTTTTATTAACCGACTGTAACTGGTAATTCTTACCTTGATACACTAGAGCAATGGATCTTCCCTCAGTTGGAACAATATGAACCAGAGAACTTCATTTTCCATCAAGATGGTGCGCCACCTCACTGGCATAACGAAGTACGCGGTTGGTTGAACGTAACTGTACCCGACCGCTGGATTGGCCGCAAGGGGCCCAATGACAGAGCTTGCTATGCGTGGCCTCCACGTTCACCTGACCTAACGCCATGCGATTTCTACCTTTGGGGTTTCATCAAGGATCGTGTGTATGTGCCTCCGTTACCAGCCGACCTCCTTGAATTACGACAGAGGATTGAAGCAGCTGTTGCAACAGTTACTGAAGATACACTGCTCAACGTTTGGGAAGAACTCGGCTACAGACTTGATGTGTGCCGTGTGACAAATGGTGCCCACATAGAACACTTGTAAGCTTGTATATAAAACTGTTTGAGTTGCTCTTTCATTTGACATATCATTTATAACTGTAAGGATAATGTAATAAATCTTATAAAGCATTAAAACCCCGATATTCATTTGTGGACACCCTGTATAATACTTAACAATGTAAACATTTTTTTTGAACGAGTAAGTACATGTAATTTAGATTTATAACTTTTTTTTTGTATTGCAGTGAGCGATACTTAACTACACATAGTATACAATTTTTCAGTCATTAAATGATAAACTTTTTTTCCGTCAGAATATTCCTTCGATTTAATCTTCCATATTGCCGGTAACTATTTGTACAGGGTGTCAGGGATTGGAATGAGTTACCAAGAGAAATATTGAATAATTTACCGAAAACGTTGAAAGAATTTAAAGATAAAATTTGTAGAGGGCAAATGTAGGTGGGTGCAGGAAAGGGGGAGGATGGGGTGTAGGGAAATTGCCACCGGATCCTGTGGTCCATTGCAATTAAATTAAATTAGCTCTATGAACTGAATTACAAATTCCTTTGAATAATTTCGTACGTCACCCATTTCATCTGTTGAAAAAATGTGTAAACTGTGCAGTGAAATCTTTAGCAAGTCAACGATTACACAAGCCGCTCTTTCGAGTTTGCACGCGCTACCATGTTGCCGTCCACACGCTCTGTCTTGCATGCGCACATTAGTTTGTGCAGGTACCACTCATGCTTGTCGATCGTTTTGCTTGTACAGTCTTAAGTTGTAATGCAAGACGGAGTGTGTGTGGGGACAAGTCGATCGACTTAACTGATGTGTTCCGTCAATTGTTTGGCTTGAAGGTATGAAGAGTGCTATTGATTTTTCGTTTGTGTTCCTACTTGCCGTCCAGCAAAACAGTGTGTGTGTGCGTACTTCCGTCTTGCATTACGTCTTCTTAGTAGAAAATGACTGATATTAGACTACTGTTGCGTGAATTTCCAACTGAATTTATTGATTTATACAGACAAAATGAATGGCCGTGGAAAATCAAAAGTAAAGATTATTTAAACAAACAGAAAAAAGTGCTTATCAATAAATTGAAAGAAGTTGATGAACACGCAAATAAAGAAACTATTATTAAAAAAAGTGAATTCATTAAGAACTTGTTTTCGGAAGGCACAGAAGAAATATAATTAATCGTGTAGATCTGGGTCTGGTATCGAAAACATCTAAAATCCAAATTTGTGGTATTTCGACAAGTTGCTGTTTCTTACTGATCAAGAAACGCCAAGACAGGATGGCATAGACAACATTCAAGACACAACTTCGGGTTCAGTAAATGATCCACGTAAAAAATATAATTTTATTAGCAAACATAATTAGGTACATACAGGGCCGTAGCTAAGGGGGGGGGGCATTGTGGGGCAATGCCCTACCTTAAAATTCCAATGCCCAACCTTAAAAAATACCATCAACTAAGAAAATATGCTAATTACCTAAACTGTTTGTTCATAGGATGAAATGGTGGGGAAAAAACTAATGTACTACTAACATAGCGAGGTGTAAACAATTCCGAATTAACTACGTTTCGTCACTGTCATATATACTAATTCGTTATTCTGCCCACAGATGACATTTGAAGTATATATTGTCTATGGTGTTTATTAGTGTAGTGTGGGTGTTCAATGTTTCAGGCAGTTAGTGACATAATTTTTTATTTAGTGCCGTGAACTGAAGACCGATTAATTTTGTTATGGATATACAGGCTTTCTTTAGCAAAAAACGCAGAGTTATAGAGGAAATTAACCATGAAGGACCTCGTTCCTCAAAACAGATTGAAGCTCAAAATACAATTACCACTCCTAGTCCTATAGAAACAGGTTTGGTGAAAGATGGTGGTAATGTTAGCTGTAGTATTCCTTCTGATATTGCACAAATCGAAGAACCGATAAAGCATCTAAAAGAAAATAACAGGACCTCTGTAGTGGACTGGTTCAAGTGATATAAATGTTTGCAGTATTCAGTTGATAAAGATGCTGCTTTTTGCTACTCTTGCTAGCAATTTTTACCTCATGGAAGCAAACAGACTTTGTACACTTTCACAGGTTTCAGAAATTGGAAAACTGCCACTGATTGGAAATCCATTTCTCATGCACAAGCCATGAGATCAGGCAGGACAAATTACATAGAATATCTACAACTAGGTTTGATGAAACGTTAATATGTCGAAGAGCATTAGAAAAGTATAGGTCTAATGCGATGTCTATTATAGAAGCAGTAGAATATCTAGTTGTCAATGAATTGACTTTGCGTGGAAATTATATTTTAGAGGAAGAAAAAGAACAAGGATTATTTAAGATTTTTTTTTTTAATTTTTTTTTAATTTTTTTTTTTTTTAATACACGTGCATGAAACATCCGAATTTTAAGGAGGCTCTCAGTCATATAACATAAAACGCAACGTATCGTTCACCTGAAATTCAAAATCAAATACAGTAATTCAAGCAATGGTTCTAGCAGTGTGGAATTCCATTGCTAAAGATATTGAGGAATCTGACGTGAACTGGTTTACTCTAATGGAAGATAGGATGAGAGATAAAAATAACCGAGAAAATATTGTAGTAACAATATGTTACATTAAGGATAGCTTCGTCAATGAGTCGTTGCTGACAGTTACAACTATTGAAAAACCTTGTTACAGCCACTTTCATGGAATTAACGTTGAATATGCTTACAGAAAATAACACTGACCTCTCCGGCATGCTATAATGTCACAAGTGTAAGGTATGAGAAAGTTTCAACGGAGTTGCGACCAAAATAGAAAGTAAATATAGTCAAATAATTCCTAATGTCTACTGGTACAGCCATGTCTTGCATTTTAAACGCATCAGGAGAATCTCGGAAAAGACTTTCATCCGTCTTTTTTTGGATCAATACATCATGTTACATGAATTCTTTCACCATGGCAAAACAGTTGCCTTGTATACTGGAAAAAGGATTGGCTGGTTCCTTAAACTGCATTGGTCAAGACACTTGGCGGTTACAAAAGTTGTAAACAATAATTATTCATCGATTTTGATGACTTTAGATGAAATTAAAAATGTCAGATTTGATGGTGACGATGGAGCTAAGAGTATCAGCATTAAAAGTCATACTCAACTTGGAATTCCGAATGGCCATGTTTGGGGCCAAAAAAATCTTATCCCTCCTTTAGCCTGCAGTCCAAAATTCAGGATTGAAAGACGTCACAACAATCGTAAAGTGCAGCCAAAATGAAAAAATTGAGATCAGATGAAATGCATTATCAAATTTTGGAAGAAGCTAACTCTATGACAAGTGGCAATTCTGAAAATAGGACCCAGATTCACAAGAGGCTCAAGAGGAAAATCAAATCAGATGGATGATTTATAGGCCTACTTGATGACGGCACTTTTGACTAAAAATAGAAGACCAGGATGCTCAACCATATAAATCTGATTATTTTGAAACGTTGGATATACTAATTATTGAGTTACAAAGAAGATTTTTGGATGGTCTACCAAATTCATTAGTGAGCCTTGATGAGTCGGAGGTAGACAAAATGGTACCATTGAAAAATTTATGTGAGTGAGAGAAACTTAAACAAAACTATGTTGCTGCTTGTAAAATATTAGTGTTATTTATTTATATCCAATTCACAATTTAAACTTTGAATATATTTTTATTCCACTTGGGTTGAAACATGGGTTCCATGTACAAAGAAAATTGTTAAACACCTTACCCCAAAATCAGTCGATGCTGCTGGTAACACAGCAGGTTTCTTTGCACAGAAAATTGCATTGGCAATTCAATTTGGAATGTAACCAGCATTCTTGATATCTTGCCACACGGGCACCACATTTTTTTAATGATTTTTAGGTTTTTAAAGTAGTTTGTATATAGTTGCTAGATATTTAAGTTATTTTATTCTTTTCATTTTGAATGTAACCTGTAAGTTTCTATGTAGTAAATAAATTAGATTTTTCAGTTTCGACTGAGTTTTCAGCTCTAACAATTCCATCAAGGGAAGAGGCTACCGTGGTCAAAGCTTATTTGAGTCATCGCGAGGATAAAATGGAAAACTCAATGCGTGTTTTGTACAGGGAGCGATCATGGAGGAAGGAAATGCGTGGTGAAAATCGTTTGCATCGTCTCCATATATTTCCTTCCTCCATAGGAGCGATTGGTATAGAGATTATGCTCCGAGGTGGCAGATAGGGGGGGATCATAACCGGCTTTCCGGTGGACTTGAGTGAAATAAAATGGCTCTTGTGGAACAAACACACAACAACCTCTATGGTTAACAACGGTAGTTGCATGGAGGAAGGAATATATGGAGACGACGTAAGGGATCTTCGCCACATACTGGAGTAAAAACCGGGTAGAGAAGTGGGGAGGGGAGGCCGCCATATTCCTTGACCGGAGAAACACGGGAAATGGGCACAAAAACCTCATGGGAATCATAAGACAACCGTGGCCCCGCAATTTGATGATGGATTATTATGTAACTCGACGAGACACATCAAAATGGAAGAATAAATTTTTTTGATATCGTGCTTAGTTCTCGAGATATACTGTCTCAAAAGAGTGGAGTTTCTGGTTGAAATTTAGAAGAAACGTGTCCCCAAAGTCATATTTGGTGATAGATTCTTATGTAACACGACGATACAAATCGAAAATAAAGAATAACATTTTTTGATTTCTCACTTAGTTCTCGAGATATTGTACCTTAAAATTGACGTGGTTAGGTTGAAATGCGGCCTGGACCAGAAAAAAAACTATCGCCGTGTCCATATTCGATGATGAATTCGGACGTAACTTAATGAGCAGGTAATTCTTTTTAACTTGAATAACAAACTGTTTATTTCTATAGTCCTTAAATTTTAGTTGATGTTCAAATAGGTTATATTTTCACATTCTATTTCAGTAATTGACAAGAAAGATTTCAAAATCTAGAAATATACTTGTAGACATATTTACAAACAGAAACAAGTCATATCTGAAATTTTAAAAATAGGATAAGTCAATCGTTAGAACTTAAAAAAAAATGAATACTTCATAAAACCTCATAGTTTCTGAGCTTACTTAGAAGATATTGTACTGTTAGTGGCCTATATAATTTTGCTAGAAAAATCAGTGCATTCATGAATCAGAAGCTAACAGCTAATGATAAGTAAATTGTTTGTTCTCTTCTGGTATACACCGCATTTCAACCTGCCAACATTTCCATTAATATTGCCGCTACAAAACCAAACTATGTAGACACATCTAAACACAAGAAATGCATCGCGAACTACATTTTGGCAACAAAGTTTATTTCATCACGTTTAGTAGTTCGCACAGCACAAATTATCAAAATGAATTTCATCGTGCACTTTCAGTGTAAACTTAAACGTGAGTAATGCATGCAGAATACCATATTCACTGTGTCGCGATGTAAACATGACCCGCTTAAATTAAATTTCCAACACTTGTCTACAATAAGGCTAGCTTTTCAGGTGCAAAATAGTAAAATATGCTAATTGTCTACACTACACTAACAAAAATTTGAGAATGATATGATCCTATTGAGAGCAATGAATAAATTTATAGCGAATGGCACTAATGTTGCAGTTGCCTGTCAGATACTTCAAGAACGATAATTACAATGTGACTTACTTATGAAACGCTATTCCAGGATTTTTCCTATCTCGTCTGTTTGTGCAACCATATGCAGCACAACTTGGCATTATAGAAAACTTTAGAATATTAGAAAATGAAATATTCTCAGCAACTGACACAGTGCATACAGCCCAATGTTTTGGTACTCCTACGATATCCGCCGCGCAAGCGCAGTTTTTTCACGAGGTTTCACGGATTTAGCGTTATCTCGTCTCCATATATTCCTTCCTCCATGATTCCATCACCTGGCAAACAACTTGGGAAGACTGCACTCACATACGGTGGGCAGTCACTTGAAAAGTGACCTAGATGAGTCGGAGCATCTGGAAATACCAAAGACTAATAGCAGGTCAAAATTTAGAATTAAAACAGGGCAGATAAATAACAGCTACACACAATATAACCTCCCTCGTCCAACCAGTGAAACTCAAGATTTCGACAGACAAAATGGATCGGAAAAGGAAATTGATAGCCGGGATCCAGGAAATGAGAAAGACTAATCAGGAACCGATAGAATCACAAGGGTAGAATTTACAAGGGAATACCATAAAAAGTGTAATGAATCAGTTTCCACAATTCGGAACAGGATTTATAGTCAACATCAAAATACTAGAGTCAATAGTAGAATTCAAAACACAATCTCCTAGGTTCTCAACGTTTACCTTAAAAACTGCCAATAGAATATACATGATAATAAATGCCCATGCCCCAACTAATGATAAAAACAATAGAAATGAACATGGAGAAGAGGTGGATGAATTTTTGCTACTTCTGGATCAAACAGCAACAACATAAATAAAAATCACAACAAAATTTTAATTGGAGGTTTTTTAACGCCCAATTAGGAAGGGAAAAAAGATATAGAGATGTAACAGGGAAATGCCCAGCACAAAGAACAATCAACAAGAATGGCAGAAGACTAGTGAAATTCTGCAGAAACCATCACATGATCTCAAAATCAACATACTTCACGAGAAGACTAAATAAACTCAAAACCTGGAAACATCCAGACTGGAAAAAAGGAGGATGGATAAGAATTACCACAGAGAAATCCTTAGAGGAACAGATACTGGATCAGATAATTACATGGTAAAAATAAAAATTAAGTTCACTCCTTTGCAAAGAAAAGATGCCACACCAAAAAGAAGAGAGCCTATGACCACATAAACTGATAAACAACACGGAAAATGAACAAAGAACTGGGAGTATAAAATTAACTGATGTACTGGAGGAAATAATTTCCCAACTGAAACAAATAGCTGAACAAGTAGCCCCAATAAATCCCAAAAAAAAAATCACCCAAGGTGGAATGTGACAAAACAGTCGAAGATAGACATAAAGCTTGGGTAAAATATCAGAGTCAGAAAACCGAAGAATCTTACTTGGAACTCGCAAAGCAAAGGAAGTTAAGAGTTAAATGCCAATACCAAAAAGATATACTTTTTATGACAGAAACAAACAGCAGGAAAACAAGGGGAGGAGGGGTTGGCTGCAAGGCTGCACTATGTGGTGGGAGGGGTGGTTCCAAGCCAAGCCACGTATCTTTCCATTCATATCATTTTTCATAGTTAAAATGATCTACAGAACACACAACAGCATGTGAATATTTATTTCCTTCATTTAATTATCTCCGTATGTAATTTACAAGAGAAAATAGTATGACATGTCCTCTGGGATCAAAAGGGGAAAAAAAAGCTATGTGCAACGGGGGGATGATAGAGGCAAAAGCCATGTCGGACTATGGGGGGGGGGAAGGGTGTTTCACAGGCGACCAAAATGGAGTTACGTGGTTTACAGACGCTCCCTAATGGCTAAAAATAATAAAATGCCCCATAGCAATAAAGAAAATACGGAAATCCTAGCAGAAGCATGTAACAGACTGCGAGAATCCTCCAGAACTTCCTCAAATAAACACAGAAACCCCAATAAAAACACTGACAGAAAATATAAACCCACATGAAGTTTGCAAAGCTTTAAGACAGCTCAAGAACTACAAAGCAAGTGGAGAAGATCAAACACTTGTGGAGCTCTGGAAATATGCTGCAGAATTAGCAAAGATATCATTACACAATTGCATGGTGAAAATCTGGAACAGAGAAGAGCTAGCAGAACATTGGACTACAGCTATAATACATCCAATTATATAAAAAAGAAGAAAAATCAATCCCAGACAATTACAGAGGTATCTCCCTCTCGGATTGCACTATAAAGTCTTGTCGAGAATACAATCACTGCAAAGGTTACTTGAACAGGAACTAGGAGAATATTAAAGAGGATTTAGACCATGGAGAAGCTTCCCAGAACAGATAATAACCTTAAAACTAATAATGGATGCCTACAAAAGGAGACAAAACCTTCTAGTAGTAATCTTTGTAGACTTCAAGAAAGCCCATGATTGTAGGTATTTTGAATAATGTATTTAAAATAGCTTTCACGACGGAAAACTCGTAGGAGATTCCGATATTTAACAATCGTACCAACAAAATTATGAATGATCTCGTTCTCGATGTCGAGGGAATAACTAAACTGCTTATGAATGTAAATCCCAATAAGGGCTCCCGGACCAGACGGTATTCCTACAAGATTCTATTCTAGGTACGCAAAGGAAATTGCACCGTATTTGATGAAATTATATACCGCCTCCTTGGATCAAGGAAAACCACCAGCCGAATGGAAGACCGCCATCGTAAGTCTGGTGTTTAAAAATGGGAATGTTAATGATCCTCAAAATTATAGGACGATCTCGTTTACCTCAATATTTTGCAGGATTTTGGAACACATCATCTATTCTAATGTCATGCGGTTTTTGGATGAAGTTGAGCTTTTAATCCCAAATCAACATGGATTCAGAAAAGGCCGATGCTGCGAAACACAACTTTCACTTTTAATTCACGACTTGAGCCGTATTATAGATGAGCAATCCCAGGTTGATTTAGTTCTATTAGACTTTAAAAAAGCTTTCGACACTGTGCCTCACATTAGGTTACTTAGGAAACTTCGTGGCTACGGCATATCTAGACAACTATGCGACTGGGTTGCAGACTTTCTGGAGGGCAGAACACAGTGTGTAGTTCTCGACGGTGAGCGTTCATCACTTACTGAAGTGAGGTCCGGGGTTTCTCAGGGAAGCGTGATAGGAGCTCTGTTGTTTCTCATACACATTAATGATTTGTGTGACATATTAAGGGGGATGAAAAGATTATTTGCCGATGATGCTATTATTTATCGTGAAATCACAACCTAGGACGACTGCGCTTTGTTACAAAACGATATTATGAAAATAATTGCGTGGTGTAAAGATTAGCAGTTAGAGTTAAACGCTAAAAAGTGCCAAGTCATGCATGTAAGTAAAAAGGTGACACCATTTAGCTTTGAAAATACTATTAATGGCACTGCCCTTAGAACGGTAGATTCCGCTAAATACCTAGGGGTAACAATTCGTAATAATTTGTCGTGGAATGAGCATATCGAGAATGTAATTGGGAAAGCAAATCGTATGCTCCGATTTCTAGGTCGTAATTTAAAACAATGCACTAAGGACATTAAATCGATTGCATACAAGTCACTAGTGCGTCTCACTTAGAATATTGTTGCTCTGTATGGTGTTCCCATCAAAAGGGATTAATGGAGGCATTAGAGATGGTCCAAAGAAGAGCCGCCCGATTCGTAACAGGTATATATAGTTGGAGGGAAAGCATAAGTGCAATGTTGAAGGAGTTAGGTTGGGAAGATCTGGAGCAAAGAAGGCGTTGCTCTCTACAGAAGTTAATTGAAAAATTCTCGACTGAAGTATTTTGGAATATTGTTACCAGCAACATTCATTCCCGGAATGACCGCGAAAATAAGATAAGAGAAATCAGGGCCAGAACCGATTCATTTCTGTACTCATTTTTTCCACGAGCGATTAGGGTGTGGAATAGAAAGGATTTACGGGGTGACTAAACATAAAATTCGACAGGAGTAGCTTTCGATAAAGTACTCCGGCCACCCTGATCTGGGTTTTCCATGGTTTCCCCAGATCGCTCCATGTGAATGCTGGGATGGCTCGTCACAATAGCCCATGGGCGCCTTCTGCCATCTGTAGCATCGTAGACAGAGTTGATTGTGGACCTCTGGTTCAGAGCCGTATTGAGGGGCTGAACCAGAGACTACGACGTTCCTGTGATTACATTGGCTGCAGATTTCTCGATCTTCACCATAGGGTCGAGTCTTGTAGGGTTCCCCTTAATAGGTCAGGTGTGCACTATTCACGTGAATCGGCTACACGGGTGGCAGGGGCCATGTGGAATGTACTGGGTGGTTTTTTAGGCTGAGGGAGGAAGACCCGAAACACGAAATTCAGTTACGGGCAACCCATTCAGATGCAACACCGGAATGTAGGAGCAACGTAAAAGAATCTCGACAGTTAAAAGTTCTCGAAATTAACTGTAGAAGCGTTTGCAACACACAACCGGAACTTGAAAGCGTTATTTGTAGTACAGAAGCGGATATCGTTATCGGTACAGAAAGTTGGTTGAAACCGGAAATAAGTTCCACCGAAACTTTTAAAGATAGCATGAACGTTTTTCGTAAAGACAGATTACATTCTCATGGAGGTGGGGTATTTATAGCTGTGAGTAAATTTCTCCCATGTAATGAAATAGACGTCGATACGATCTGTGAAATCATATGGATTAAACTCAACGTTGCTGGGTCAAAACTCATCATAGGCGCCTTCTACCGTCCACCCGATTCCGACATAGTTATTGTCAAGGAGTTGAGAAATAATGTAAATAGTATAGCTAGCCGTTTTAAGGATCATGCCATGATTCTAGGAGGCGACTTCAATCTGCCTTATATTGACTGGCGTAATTACGTTTACATCACAGGTAGCAGGGATAAGGCAGCTTCTGAAGTAATTCTCGAGTTGTTGTCAGATAATCATCTACGCGGTGTCATAACGGTAGCGAAAACATTTTAGACTTGCTGGTTACCAACAGGCTAGAATTATTCACCGACATTTCATCGACCACAGGAATAAGCGATCACAAAGCGGTAATTGCGACTATCAAATTAATGACCAAGAGAAAAAGGAAAAAAGGGCGAATTGTATACAGATTTAATAAGGCCTCAAAGGAGTGTTTTAGAACCTACCTGAGGAATAATTACCATAACTTCAAGTCAACAAAGGACACCGTTGAAGAGATGTGGCATCGTTTTATACATATAGTCAGGGAAGGCATGGAAATAAATATACCAAAGCGGACAATAAAAGGGGAAGAATGATCCACCGTTCCACACATGCGAAGTCAAAAAATTACTAAAAAAACAAAGGAAAATACACGCACGCTCAAGAAGGAAGGGGTGTCGCAGCGATTTAGAAATCTTAGCTGATTTAAGAGGACGTATTAATAATGAAAATGCGTGAGGCCTTTAACGATTTTCCACTCCAACTCTCTCTCTAAGAGTCTCACAGAAAACACAAAGAAATTTTGGTCGTATGTACGAAAAGTTAATTGTACCAACAGCAATATTCCAGCACTAATTCGTGAAGGTTCCGAGGTTAATGAAAGCCGCGATAAAGCTAACGTACTAAATACTCTATTCAATAATTCATTTACAAATGAACATAAGGATAGTATTCCCGTTTTCCCACGCCGTGGCGAGTCGGTGATGGAATCATTACGAATAGATACTGCAGGTATCATTAAGCAATTAGAGCCCCTGAAGTGGGGGAAAGCACCGGGCCCGGATGGAATTCCAGTAAGAGTATTTTCCGAGTATGAGGCGGAAATCGGGCCATTTCTGTCTGATATATTCAGTAAATCTTAGAAGAGCGAAAAGTACCTTCAGACTGGAAAATCGCGCAAGTAACTCTCCGATTTTCAAAAAAGGTGATCGAAGTGATCCTGGGAACTATCGTCCCATATCTATAACATCTGTTTGTAGTAGAGTTATGGAGCATATTATATGCTCCAACATTATGAATTTTCTAGATGATAATATTTGCTTACAACAAATCAACACGGATTTCGGAAGAAAAGATCATGTGAAACACAGCTGGCCCTATTTACACACGACGTAATGAAAGTTATCGATGCAGGTTCACAAGTAGATGCAATTTTTCTAGATTTCCAGAAAGCCTTTGACTCTGTGCCACACAACCGTCTTTTAGCGAAGCTTCGAGCGTACGGTATATCGGATCAGCTTTGTGAATGGATAAAGGATTTTCTAACTGGTCGGTCGCAGTATGTTGTCGTTGAAGGAGAAAGTTCTTCTAATCTAGATGTTACATCGGGTGTACCTCAAGGAAGTGTAATTGGACCACTTCTTTTCTTAATTTTTATAAACAATCTCGGAGACAAAGTGAAAAGCCTTTTTAGATTGTTTGCTGATGATGCGGTTATTTATAGGGAAGTAAGGAATTTGGCCGATTGCTTAGAAATTTGCGCGATCTGGATGTTATTTTGGCTTGATGCGCTGAGTGGCAACTTACTCTAAATTGTAAAAAGTGAAAGACAATGAGCATAACTAACAAAAAGAATCCAATTGTTCAGAAATACGAGTTAAACAATACAGTTATTGATATGGTCGATTCTATGAAATATTTGGGAGTAACAGTACAAAGGAACATGAAATGGGACATACTCATTAATTCGTTAGTTGGTAGAGCAAATTCTAGGCTGCGATTCATAGGTCGAATCTTGAAAAATTGCAAGGAACAAACAAAGGAGATAGCGTACAAATCTCTAGTGCGTCCACATTTGGACTATTGATGTCCCATTTGGGATCCGTTTCGTAAGGGGTTGATCGAAAGTATAGAGAAAGTACAGAGAAGAGCCGCTCGATTCGTGACCGCTTGCTACAGTCCTTATGAAAGCGTCACAGAACTGATTAGTAGTCTTGGTTGGGAGTCTCAGGTAGATAGACGACGCACGTTTCGTTTAAACTTATTGGTAAACATGCGTACTCCACTTTCACTTTGAGTGTAGTGAAATACTTCTTCCACCAACCTATTTGAGTCGGAAGGACAGGAAAGATAAAATTAGAGAAATAAGGTGCCGGACTGATTCTTATATGAATTCTTTTTTCCCCTCATACCATTAGGGATTGGAATGCACAGCAAAGAGATTAGCTTTGGTGCTGAGCACCCTCTGCCACCCACAATTTTGTGATTTGCAGAGTATATATATAGATCCCGTATATCCCCTTCCAAACCATTACCTTCCCAGATAGGTGCAATGCACCCTCCGCCACAAACTTTTAGTGAATCGCGGAGTAATAGTAATAGTATCCATAGAGATTCATTGCTGGATATATTAAGAAATTTTGGACTGCATCCCAAATTAATAAAATGATCAAATTAACCCTCACAAATACGAAATCTACAGTAAGTTCAGAGAAGTACTATCTGAACCATTTATAATTAAAACAGGGTTAAGACAGGGAGATGGTCTTTCACCACTTTATTTATTTATTATTATTATTATGTTTATTTATGTATCAATCTTGTTTCATGGATCCCTGCTGAGGAAAGACCTCTGGGATGTGAAACATGTCAAGGTTAATACACATACATACAATATGAGTCATAATCATAGTAAAAAACAAGTATATGTTGCAAGGACAAATAAAGAGAATAACAATAAACATTAATTTTTATAACTGAATTTTGCAAAAGTCCTATTGAATACAATTAATTAATTTGTTCAATTTCTTGAATGTTGTAGAAGGAGTTTCCAATAAGATAATCTCTCAGGTTTTCTTTGAATATATCTTTATTATCTGCAGACTGTTTTATACTCTTGGGAAGTTTATTACACAGATGTATACCAGAATAATTAACTCCTCTTTGTACTAATGACAGAGATGTTTGTGGTTTGTGCAAGTTATTTCTGCTTCTTGTATTGAGATTGTGTACCTGTGAATTAGAAGTAAACAGGTTACAATGATCTATGACAAAGCACATGAGAGAATACATATACTGAGAACTCATTGTAAGTACACTGAGTTTTTTAAAAAGTTGTCTGCAAGAAGTTCTTGGTTTTACCCTACACAACATCCTAATAGCTCTTTTCTGTGCTATGAAAACGTTTTTACTTTGTGAAGAGTTTCCCCAAAAAATTATGCCATATGACATTACTGAATGAAAATATGAGGAGTAAACCTGTTTCGTTAATTCTAGATCTGCTGTTAGAGAAAGTGTTCGTATTGCAAAGGTGGCACTACTTAACTTCTTCAGTAGTGAAGTGATATGTTCATGCCAACAGAGTTTCTAATCTATTTTAATACCAAGGAATTTTCTAATATTGTGTTACTTTTATAGCTTACTTGTAAATCTGGCTGTGCATATTTTTTTGTTTTAAATCTAATATAAAGTGTTTTTGCAAAATTTAATTTTAATGAATTTGCCATAAACCAATTTACTACTTCACTAAGTGCTTCACTTACTGTAAGCACCTTAGAATTTTTTAAAATTCTAGCTCCTTAGATTAGGTATAAGGGAGGAAGTAAATTCACAGTAAACATAAAGATCGATCGTAAAGTCACCGAAGTTGAACTTAGAAATTTCGAGAAGAGTAGTTTTTAACTTAAAGGAATTTGCCTGTAATTTTCCCCATAGTTACAATCCACAATAAAAATCATTTTAAATTGTATTTATCATATCACGAAATGTTTATTTTAGGAGATATTTTGGTTTGCTCAGATTTTGAAACACGCGATCATAAAAGTAGACATTCTAAGATTTGTAATATCTTTAAATCGAGTAAAGCGACAGCTCAACTTTTATCACCAGCTGTAGTCAGCACTGTCCTTGATATTTTGGTAGTAAAATTAAATAATTTGGCGAAGTTTAATTAGCGGTTTTAATTAAGAGAAAATAATAAGCTTTTTAATTAAAAGAGATATTAATTTGAAATTTATATCAGTAGATAGCCCTAATTAAGACGATTATGGACATATAATGGTTTCAGTGAAAAGTTTAAGCATTTGTCTGGTAATTAAGTTTTTGAAAATAGATTGTCGTTCGTTGTCGCTGTAAAAATTCAAACGTTTGGGTTAATCCCCTACTTCAGAGCTTTGTATCAACACGCGAAATTAAATAAAACTTTAAAACTAATCACTCTAAATTTCCCACTAAACTGCCGTTGGACTTCTAGTAGATAAGTCTAGACATTGTCAAAGTTTAAACATTTTTAATAATCTGGATCGTTAAATAAATTACACACACTTTTGATTTCGCGGAAGCGAAAAGATGTGATACAGTTGCTTACCTCACTGATTCTAGTGGTTTCTATAAAAAGACCCCGCCGCCATCATGTTTTTGTCTTTCTTGTTCGGGGGAGCATTATGTGAGTGAACCTGCGTCAGTCTTGTGTAGAAGCGGGTAGGAAATGGTTAGATTTTCGCGCCAATGGGTTGGGATTTTGGTGTGATAGCCTGCGAGGATAACTTTTAACATGAACTTATAAATTTACTAAAGGGGTCGGTCGGTTAAATTTCTCTCCACAACCTGTAATATTCTGGAAAAGTGTATTCGATCTGCCTACTCAATGTTAAATGCATATTTGAAATTTTGTGACTTTGAAAATAAAACTTTGAATTTTCAGAAAGTGAACTTTTGTCATTTCGTAGTTATCTTGCAACCTTTTCTAGATTTGTGGTTTAGTAACAGATCTAGTGGCGACCTTTAAGCATTTTAGTTGAGTTACTGTACGGCTACATGGTCAAATTCAAATTATTTCATGAACATTCCGCAGAACTTTGAATCCACATAAACTGTTAGTTGAGACACTAAGGTGATACTACAGCCCCGGTATCAGCCTCGGTCCTTAAATTACAATAAATTCTGGATTGCTGTTTGGTGTTTTTCTCACAGTCAGGTTAGTGTCATCTGCAAATAAAACACTCTTAACTTTGTAAGATAAGTTTCCAGGAAGGTCATTGATGTACAACAAGAAGAGGAGGGGTCCTAGGACAGAACCTTGTGGAATTCCATGTTTTATTTTCTCCCAGTCCGATGAAGCATCTTTACTTATTTTAGGATAAAAAATGGAAACTTTTTGCATTCAACTTTCCATGTATAATTTAAACCATTTACCTGCGGTTCCATAAATACCATAGTATTCCATTTTCTTCAAAAGTAATTCATGATTTACACAATCAAATGTTTTTGCAAGATTACATTATTCCTACAGGGCTCATTTTATTATTCAGTTCCTCAAATGTGTTATTTAAAAATGAATATATAGCCATTTCTATGGATGTTCCTTTTTGGAACTCAAATTGTGATTTACTGAGGATATTATTTTGTTTAACATGTTTTATTACTCTACAGTACATGACTTTTTCAAAAATCTTTGTGAATCCTGAAAGTAATGAAATGGGACGATAGTTATCTACACATGTTGCTTCTCCTTTTTTAAAAAACGGTTTTACAACTGCATATTTTAGTCTATTTGGAACACACCTTGCATTTAGGATTCATTACAAATGTGGGCAAGTTCATGACTGATACAATCTGAACATCTTTTCAGTAATTTGTTTGAAATATTGTCATAGCTGGAAGAATTTTTAGGTTTTGATTGTTTCATGTGTTTATTTGTTTCTGAGACTGTTACTGGTGGCAATTCCATTTCTACTAATTTATTTGGGAAAGCAGTCTGAAGAAGCCTTAGGGCACTATGTGGGGATTGCTTTTCTATGCCTAATTTCTCTACGACTGAAGTAAACGGTTTGGTAAATATTTCACAAACCTCCCCTACTTCATTGTGAACAGATCCATTTTGTTCCATTTTTATGTCTTTAGAGTGATTTACAGATTTTCCTGTTACAGTTTTTACTATATTCCATATAGTTTTCATCTTATTACCTGAATTCTCTAATTTATCTGATATATACCTGTTCTTGGCCTTTCTTATTACATTTCTTAGTATTTTAGAATAAAGTTTGTAATGAGCTTACAGGTCCCTTTTTGTTTTACAAGATACTCTAATACCCTTTATTATCCATCCTTTACCCAGTTCATTGTTTGGAGTATTGACAACTTTCCTTTTTTTGAAACTTCCTTCGAAAAGTTTTAGAAATATATTGAGAAAGGAATCAAATTTTTCATTAACACCCTGTTCATGGTACACTTCTGACCATTATTCATTATTTAAGGAATCTATGAAATGTTTTATATTATTTTCATTAATATTTCTTTTATATACCCAACTTTTCTTTATCTGTTTAATAGTGTTTCTGGACTTGATACATAACAGCTGGGCATCATGATCTGAGATACCATTTATTACTGGAAGTATGTTGTAATTATTGTACTGAGAAATATCCATAAAAAAATTATCAATTGCAGTCCTGCTATTATTTTGTATTCTAGTAGGGAAATTTACAAGTGCCGTTAAGTTAAAAGACAACATCAAGGTTCTCATTGCTGTGATTGAGAAAGTCAGCATTAAAATCTCCACATAAAACTATTTGTTTGATATTTTTGAAACATAGTAGCAAGGACTCTAAATGAGATAAAAACTAAAATTTCCTGAGGGGGCCCTGTAAATTGCTATTACTATGAGCTCTTCCTTAGCATATTCTAGTTTAGTAACATAGCATTCAAAGTGTTGTTCTATACAATACTTGCTTACATCTACACTGTTGCATTGAATATTATTTCTAACAAAAATGGCAAATCCCCCTTTCTCCATTTTACATCTACAGAAATGAGAACTTAATTTATAATTTGGGATGGACAGCTGAGATATTCCTGTTTCAGACAAATGATGCTCAGATATGAACAAAACATCTAAATTGCAATTTCTGAAATTTTTAATCTCTTCTAGTTTTAGTAATCTTCAACTGTGTCCTTGAATGAGTGATGAGAGAATGGTACAAGGAAAATCCTAAGAACATAAAAATATCCACCAAGAAGGATCAAATAAACCTAAATTGTTTGGGATTCGCAGATGACTTAGTGTTACCAGCTAATAACATACAAGAAGTCAGGAATCAAATAATTAGTCTACAAAATATAGCATAGAAATAAGGACTACAAATATCTTTTGAAAATACTGAAATTATGGTAACAGAGCCTTTTAGTAACAAACCACATAATTGTAGATAACAGGAAAATAAAAATAGCAGAACAATTTAAATACCTGGGCAAAATTATAACATACGACTTGAATGAAAAACCTGCCTAGCAAGAGAGAACTGACCAAATGATAAAAGATCAAAAACTAATGTGGTCTACATACAGCAAAAAAGTCTGTCAATTAAAACAAAATTAAAACACTACAAGACGGTGGTTCAGCCAGAAGTATCATACGGAAGTGAAACTCAGAAAAACAGAATTGGCAAAAATTTAAAGGTGGAGAGAAAAATTGCAAGAACATGCCTAAATAAAAAATATCAGAAAGAGGGGCAATGGTGAAGCGTCTGTGGGTACACCCATGCCGGGTGCTGAAATCCTCCCCACCACCTGGCACACGGAAGTGACGTCGACGTGTAACTACTTTGGTATAGAGTTGCAGCGCCATCACACTATTCGTTTGTTTTTGTTTATCATGGAGTGCGTCTGATAAGTCGATGTGCGCGATACAAGAACTGATTAACGGGTTAGAATTCACAAGATCAAAGTGAATTAAACCTTGAAAGTACCGTTGGATTTAGTCCTCTTATCGGCCTTTCTTCTCGTTTGTTGAACCGCTTGAAATCATTTTTAAAATCTATAAATGTCTGATTTTAGACCAAAATCTTTAACCTCTAAACATCAATAAAACATTATTTGAAGTTGAGGTAATGCGTCCCGAGGCAATGTACGAATTTCCCGAAGATGAGTTTAATGAGTTTTGTGCCGGATGAGATTATCTTCATTAAAACATTACGAACATGACTTGTGTGGGGAATCCAGGGAGCTTGTTTCCAAGACTAGCCAGCCACAGGTAAGAGCTTGTTAAATTGAGCTTGTAGTATTAATTATTGTAATTTGCTTAAATGTGCATTATGTAAGTTTGACTTTAATTTGCAGCAGTGGGAAAAGCCTTACACTTGGAAGGCAAGTAGGCTGTTTGAAATCAGATGTAATATGAAAGGCACAGACAATACCAAAACCAATCGAAGTGGCTCAAGAAGAAATGTTCAAAGGTATGCTGCTTGCCATGGAGCCCATTATTAATAATAATAATAATAAAATTGTCATGGAGCACCCACTCCGGTGGCTATATCACTACCCCCCCCCCCCCCGACCCGTCCAACCTACCTCGGCCCTCTACCACTGTTTCCCTTAAATTCCTTCAGTGTTTCTGGTAAGTTATTCATCACTTCTCTTTGCAATTTATTCCAGTCCCTCACTACCTTTCATATGAAAGAAAATTTTCCCCACACCCTTATGCCTGAAATCAAGTGCCAGCTTGTGGTCATGGTCAACCTTACACTTCCAAGCACCTCTCTTAATTTTCTCACCAATATCTTTCCATGCTTCATCACCAGTATAGGCTTTGTACACTCCCATGACTCTCTTCACCTTCCTTCTATCCTCCAATGAATCCCATTCCAGCTTTTTTTTATCATATTAGTTAGTTGTCTGTGGTAATTTCCAAAGACAAATCTAGCAGCCCTTCTCTGCGCTTCCTCCAACTCTTGTACTTGATACCCAAAATGTGGGTCCCATACTACACCGCTGTATTCCACCATGGTCTGACCAAAGTTTTGTACCCCAGTTCCTTTACCTCTCTAGTTCATCCCCTCATCACTCTTTCCAACAGGTGAAGGATTTTGAACCCTTTCCCTACTACCTGTTTAATGTGTCCTGCCCAGTTAAGTTTACTACCAAATGTTATGTCGAGGTATTTAAATTTTGAGTCTTCAATAAGTAGCTCCTTCCCCACTTCATAATCATAATCAACCTATAGTTTTTTATTTGTGTACCTAATAAGTTGACTCTTCTTTGCATTTATCTTCATCCCATGTTGACTCACCCAGCTAGTTATCCTATCTAGGTCTTCCTGCAGCTGTTTACAGTTTTCTATTCTTTTGATCCTTTTATATAACATAATGTCATCTGCAAACAGTCTAACTTCTGACAGTAAACCATTAACACAATCATTCATTAGAATAACGAATAACAATGGTCCCAATACACTACCCTGCAGGACTCCCACATTCACTTCTACTTCTTTGGTTACTGCATTTCCTACCAAAACTTTTTGCTATCTACCTTTTAGGAATTCTTCCAACCAGAAAATCACCTGTTTATTAACTCCAATAGTTTTTACCTTATTTAGCACCATTTTATGGCTCACTCTGTCAAAGGGCTTTGAAAGATCTAGTGCTACACTATCAACTTGACTTCCCCTGTCCATTTCATGAGAAATATCTTGCATATACCCTACTAACTGAGATTCGCATGAATATCCTTGCCTGGCCCCTTCATGGCACACCTTCTCCTGCAGTGATCCTGGACCATCAAACTATACACTGGAAATGAGGACAGGGGACCAAGCTTACAGTGTTGAATGGAATTTAGCCCAGACAAAAATGATAACAGGATCAATGGTCTATGAAATTCTGCGCACTGTGGAAGCAGGTAGTGTACTAAGTATGTACTGTCATAATAATAAATATTTTAGCAGTTTTCTTACTTACATAATTGTTGATCTAACTTTTATGTACTCATTTTAGAAACATTGAAAACTTGTTGCAACTGGTAATTTCTGTGAAGGTCCAGCCAGGAGACAACTGAACCTAAAAGAGCCTAAAAAATGATCCATCTCTAAAATGGGGATTTTTGAGAAAAAAAATAAGTTGCCAGGTCTTATGAGAAGCTCATGTGATTGAAGGTAATGGTGTGATTTTTTTTTTTGCCTTTATGTTGTTTTGTTATTACAGCCACTGAGCCAAACTGTTATTTTGTGCTATATTCTTGTGGTGTGAATAGATATAGTCATCTTCTGACTTAAAAAAATGCTGTTTACATTTCCAACAGGTGTAATCATGTGGACTCTTCCAAAGTAAGGAGTGGGATTACTTTGGTGCTACTCCAGGTGGCATTACTGAGGATGGAAAGACCATAGTTGAGCTTAAATGCCCATACAGTGTGTGATTTGATAAACCATTGCTGTGCCCTTCTTTGTCCGCAAATGGAAAAGTGATGAACAAAAGATATTATGCGCAAATTCAGGCACAGCTGTAGTGACTGGAATTGATAGATATGATTTTGTGATTTGGACAACAAAGGGAATTGTTGATCAGTGTGTTCTTTTAAATAGATCCTATAAGAATCAGTTGATGAATGCTGTTAGCCTCTACTATCATGGGGTATTTTAGCCTATTCTACAAGCCCAAAGTTCAAATTCTTGAAGATTGTCATAATTGTCTTTCTCACAATGTCAAAACATTATTATCATTAATAATTACTAATTGATAAATTGCGATGGAGCGAATACTCCTATGACAATCTCCCTACACACCCATCCTTCTCCCTTCCTCCTCCAACACACTTTTGCCCTCAAGCAATTTTTACTATGATGCAATAACAAGTTTATTTTTGAATGTGTTGATTTTTATGAAAGAGCTATATATATATTTATTTATTTTTAATATGTTTACCCTAATTTATGTAATCACTATATCAAGATTATTGATTTTGTTATATTAAGCTATTGAGAAGACTGCCGTTTAATTAAATTGCAATGGAGTGCAGGTTCTGGTGTCAATTTCCCTACCACCCATCTTCCCCCTTCCCTGCCCCCACCTACATTTGCCCTCACCAAATTTTATCTTTAAATTCTTTAAAGCTTTTGGTAAATTATTCATCATTTCTCTTGGTAACTTATTCCAATCCCTGACACCCTTACCAAAAAAAGAGAATCATCCTACACCCTTGTGACTGAAATTGAGTGCCAGCTTGTTGTCATGGTCATCTTTTCCTTTCCATGCATTACGTCTAGTTCTTACACCATTATTTTTCCATGACTCATCACCAATATAGGACTTGTACACTTCCATGACCCTCTTCAACCTCCTCCTGTCTTGCAATGAATCCTGTTCCAGCTCTTTTATCATATCTGTAACTGATTGCATTCTGTGGTAATTTCCACAAACAAATTTAGCAGCCCTTTTTAGTACACTCTCTAATTCCTGTATTTGGTGCTCAAAATGTGGGTCCCATACTACAATACCATAGTCAAGCAATGGTCTGACCAAAGTTTTGTAACCCATTTCCTTTACTTCTCTCGTGCATCATCTCATCACTCTCTCCAACAAGTGCAGAATTTTGAAACCTTTTCTTACTACCTGACCAATGTGTCCTGCCCAGTTAAGCTTGTTATCAAATGTAATGCCAAGATATTTACACTTCAAGTCTTCAACAAGCAATTCTTTCCCCACTGTATAATCATAATCAACCTTTAGTTTTTATTTGTGTAGGTATCTAATAACCTGGCTCTTAATCAACACAATTAGCCATCAGAATAGTGAATAGCAATGAACCCTAATACACTACCGTGGGACTCCCATTTAAACTTCCACTTCTGTTGATACTGAATTTTCTAAGCTGACTTTGTTTTCTACTTTTTTTAAATTCTACTACCCAACAAATCACTTTCTCATCCACTCCAATAGTTCTTACCCTATATACTACCATTTTTGGCTCACTCTGTCAAACTCCTTCAACATATCTAGTGCTACACTATCAATTTGGTCTCCCTTGTCCATTTCATCTAAAATATCTTACATATATCCCACCAACTGAGATTCGCATGAATATCCTTGCTTAAAGCCATGTTGCCTACTTGAAAACCAATTACGTTCCTCACATATATTTCTGATGTGGTTGCATATCAATCTTTCCATTAATTTACCTACCATTGATGTCAAACTGATTGGCCTATAATTTTTGATTCTATTTCCCACTCCTGCTTTATGTACCAGCACTACTATCGTACTTTTCCAGTCCAATGGTAAGCAGCAAGTATCCAGACTCAGTTTAAATAATATTTCAAGATAACGTACAATGTCACTCCAGCTATCTTTAAGATATCTGTAGTAATATTATATACACCAGCCCCTTTATGTTTTTTCAGCTTATTTCCTTTGTAATGTACTCTGAATGAATTTCAAATTTTTTGATGTGTTCATTTCTAATTGTGTTGTTAAGCTTGTTCTCCGAGTTAGATCATGTCGTTTCTGATTCATTCTCCCTAATGCTTTCACCAAACCAAAACCTCATTATGGCACAAATCTTGTTTGTCTTTATGGAAGGAACATTTTGTACATGTTCTTTGTACTAATATTGTGTCCTATTCATGTGATCTCAATCAAAATTTTATTATTGCTTATAAAAGTAAATGATTTGTTTCTCTATTAAGTAGTAATTTTAAAAGTTGACAACTCCCTCAGAACCTGAATCTTTTTGCATAGTCACTAACTTGAGTGGATGGATTTGATATTTATTTTAAATACTGGTTAATCATTTTGTATTGCTTAATTATATAGCCTAAATGGTTGTGTTTATTATTTTGTGTGAACATTGCTGCAGAGCGCAATTAGTAACTGATATCATAATAGAGCTAGATTTTTTTAAACATTGGAAGACAGCAGAGGTTTCAAGAGAGTACTGGGAGTGTACAAGGTATGAGGTGTTGAAAGATATTGGTGAAAGAATTTAGAGTAAAGCATGGAAGGGAAAATATGATCATGACCACAAGCTGGCACTTAATTTCTGTAAAATTTTCTTTCGCACATAAGGGATCAGAGATTGGAATAAATTACCAACGTAAATGATGATTAATTTACCAAAAATGCTCACAGAATTTAAAATTAAATCTGTAAATAGCTTCTTATCAAAATATGCTTGTCCTTAGGGTACTTGTTATACTTTATTATACAATAATTTCTGTAACAACTTATTTCTGAGATTTTATAATTTTTGTACAACAGAAAAAGAGGTAACTGTAAATACGATAAATACTCCATATTGTAAACCACAATTGTTTTAATTGGTCATTGAAGTTGTGAAAAAACCTGTAAATAAAAGTTGATGTAGTTTTTAATACATAACTGTGTTTCAAGCATTCATAAAAGAAAATTGAACTGAAGAAACTTGAATTTTTCTTTTTATAAAGGCTCATATACAATTAAAAACCTAAAGTTTAAAATGTTAGAAACAGTGGTGGAAATCAAACTGCTATTTGTTTGACGTTACAAACGTTGAAAACAATGTAAAATATCTTATTTGCAAGAGGACATGTGTATGTTGGCATTGCTTGGGGTAAAATAGCGTATATCACTTTTTTCACCACAGTATGCAGATTTGCGATAACCCTGCTAGTGATTTAGATCTTATGACACTCTGAAAGGTGTAATGTTAAGAGTGGCTCCTTTTGCTTCAAAAAATCAAACATTAAAACCCTTGTCAATAACAATAAAATGTCCTCCTTTTAAAAGCTCAAGGAAGCCTGATAACTCTACCATTTGAGGATCAGTTGTTGCTCCACCATATAAATGGGAACAATATAAAGCTATTCCAAACTCACTAATACCTACTAGTGCTTTGAGAGTATGAAAACCTTTGTAATGTATGTTCCTTGACCATGCTCAGGGTAACCACTACTTTGTATTGGAATCTCAGTACAATCAATAACAATGTTTTATTCTCCATCCACCTCTTTGTACATTACCTAACAATTTAATTCTTTGAAAGCATTATACACACAGGTGGGAACAGTTAACCGAAAAGTTAACTGCGTTAATGGTTAATCCACTACTTAAAAAGTTAACTTCAATAATCGTTAAAGTGTACATTTTTGCAAAATTAGCGCAAGTTAAAGTTAACCATTAAAAGTCAACCATCCAAGAGTGGAACAGATGCTTATGTGTTGTAATAGGTATTACTGCAAGCAATACCAAGGTGCTATGTACCATGAAGTGAATCAATAATACATCTACTAAATGTCATTCTGGAAATTGAGTTTTTACTGGGGTTCAGCGTTTTCACCAGATTCTCAAATGTATCGGATTCTTGAGCATGTAGTGGAATCTTGTTGTCAACAAAAAGGATTGCAATACATCGCTCCACATTAGCTTGTAATATGATGGTCATGGTAGCTATGATACCAAACTTTTTGTTGACGTAAACCTTTATTAGCAGATTGCGATGAAAACAAATCAATCCTGCTGCTATATATATCAGAAGAAGCCACAGCACTCGAAGGCTTTGAATTATTTTTCTTTTTTTCCCAATTAGTTGGCTCTGTTTTTACTTTTTCTTCAAACAATTCATACCTATTTGGATATATGCAAAGGCTAGATATGTGTGCCTTGATTGTAGAAAGTTTAGGAAAACACAGTTTGAATGAATAAATCAGCTGTTTCAGTCTAGATTTAAGTGCAACATAAACGCATAAATGTGCCCTAGGATTTTTAATATTCTAGTTGCTGTTGTTAGCATTGCTGCTTTCACTAAAGTTTCAATTACGTAATCATGTAACGAATGTCAAGATTAACTTATTTCACTAACAAATACCAAACCAGTTCCAACTAAAAAAGATAGATTTTCAAAACCTTCTTTCTTAGTATAAAATAGCATGGTAGCAGTAATGGCAAAAAGAACTAGGAAATAAAATTCAAATACCCGTCCGGCATTGAGATCTCGATTTAAAATGTTGTCTCAAAATGTTTCCAGGCAAACGCCAGGATGACTGCCGCAAGAAGCAATGGCTGCATTTGTTGCTGTTCTTGTCCCGAAATCTCCTCCGTCATTAATAAGCTCGACGGCAATGAAGCGTAATAATAATTAAGAATAGTTAAAGTATAAAACAGAAGAGTGTATGTGCGTTTTAAAGAGGAGAAATTATATTTTTACATACTATCAATCCATATCACCATAACTGAAATTCTTAAATGTGGAGAAAGTTCTTTCTTTGTAGTAAAAATAATGTACTTCATAGAAGGCAGATCCTTCATTCGTCCTTCACGAAACCACATTACAGCCCAATATACTTTTTATTGACATCTCAATAATATAATTTGGTTAGTTTAAAAACATTATTAGTTATTGGGTCGGTTCAGCAGTCATAGAAAATTCTCATTCCCTTTATTTGTAGCGCTCATTGTATGTAGCATTTAACATTAATTTACAGACCGAAACGGTAGTTATAACATACTGTTATCATTTTGTAAGCGATTCCAACCTAGTCGGGGGGGGGGAGGGTCTACGGGGCTCAAGCCCCCCCCCAAAAAAGCATCTAAGTCCACCCCCGACATTGTATTTTTGGAGACTTTTTTTCTTTAGCTTTACGGATTCGAGGCCCGAGGAGGCTATAAAGACTACCCCATGGCCGACTGAAGCCCCCCCCAAAAAAAACCAAAATCAATTGAAAGCAAGCCCTCTGAAACAAAATTCTCTCAAGTCAAGCCCCCTCCCCCAAACCAAAGTCCGCTCAAGGGGCCCCCCCCCAAAAAAAAATCCTGGATCCGCCCCTGCTAGTAGTATTTCTGTCAAAACATTTAACAGTTACCAAATTTCTATTTTACATAATGTAGTCAAGATTCCAATGAAGGAAGATGTAAATCCATCTTGGGTATGACGAGAGAGATGTCCGAAGTCAAAATGAAACGAAATATACAGGCGAGTTGCGCTATAGGTCTATTTCATCGTTATGCTAAAATAGATTGAAATTACTTGCTTTACGTGTCCCATATATGTATCATAGAAACCGCTGGAGTAGATAACGTATATTGGATGTCAACACGGCAGTATGGAAAATATTTATCGACAAGACAGGTTCATAAAATAGAAACATGCTCAAAAAGTAATTTTTTTCACTTTTGCTCCAAGTGTACAATTACTTGACAGTAATTACATAAAAGCTTTCATTGGGAAGCAAACCTGACTGGTAGCGTGGTTTGTTTGGTTTGCGTCCTCGCGAATACGGGCGAGTTGCGGTATAGATCCATTTAACAGTTACGCTAAAATAGATTGAAATTACTTGCTTTTCGTGTCCCATATGAGTGCCATAGAAACCTCTGGGGTAAATAACGTTTATTCTAAGTCAACACACGGCAGTATAGAAAAAGAAAAATTAACGGCTAGTGTACTTATTTCGTTTTTCCTTAATTGCGAGTTCCATTTTTTTCTTCGTGTTTTGAATTAATTGTACCTATTTGCTGGTGGTGGTTTCTAGTGATGGAATTATGAAGTACTGAAGAAGAGTTATTCACTTGTCTAATTTGCAACCAAAGATGCTACACGAATCGTCAATGTGACGTCACTTCCTGATGCCGTGGAGTGGGGGGATTTTTCGGCTCGGCATCGGGTGTACCCACAGACGCACGTGGCAATGGAGGATAGTGCCAAATGAGGTGATGTGCAGGGAACTGGAGCCCATCACAGATACTATACGCAAGAATAGAATTTCTTTCCTTGGTCACATCATGATGATACCAGAAACCAGATCAATAAGAAGAATAATAGAGAAACTTTTGAAGCTGAAGCAATAGGCAGGATGGATTAAGCAAGTTAGAGAAGAAATGGAAGAATTAGAAATAACCCTGGATGATCTACGAATCAAAACAGAAAAAATAAAAAATTGAAAGACTAAAAAAATTGATTTAAACCAAAAATAGACAAACAATACACAATGAAGAGGGTATTTACAGGAGAGGAAAGACAAAGAGGATCACAACGAATGAAAAGATACAGGGAAATTCGGAAAGATCGGTGCATGGACATGCATAAGAAGATAACCGGAAAATGACTCAAGTGGCCCAATGAGGCCGTAAATGCCTGATAATAATAATAATACGTTTGTGGAAATAATAGAAACCTGAATAAATGATTTTTTTCCTCTTATCTATCACCCCTCCCGACAATTGAATACTATCTCACTCACTCACAATCACAATACGACAAAAATCGATTCACCAGATTAGATCAAGCAAAATTTTAACTTCCGCCTTATCTGTAACCATCTCTGCCCTACCTTAAATTCAACTCTAGCTACGGCCCAGGGTACATAGTTACAGTATAGATATATAATGTCAAATTATACTTAAGGAAATTTTAGTACTATGAAAAGAGCACAAAATGGGTTCTTTATTTTGAGGAGTTTAAGTATAGGTTTTAATTGGCATAAGCATTGTTATCTTGCCAATGAACTTTTCCTTAACCATTAAAATATTCAAAAAGATTCTAGCAACAATTCATTTAGTAAATTGATGTGACTAAATTGTGCTTACTTTAATAGCCACTGTTTTGACCACTTCTGTCTAATTCTGTTCCTTTTATTCTTTCTAATTATCAGAACAATAGCCGCAGCAACAACTAATTCCTGTGTGTCTGCCATATTGACATTTAGCATCTGACAGCAAAATGAAGTAGTAGACGGAGTGTGTGTTGACTCAATTGCGTTCCATCTTGTATTACGACTTGAGACTGTACAAGCAAAACGATCGACAAGCATGAATGTGTGTGCCAGGCTTTAGAGCGCACAGAAGACGGAGCGTGTAACCGGGAACTAACGGCACTCCTAGATTCATGGGCGTATCCCCCTAGAAGAAAAATCAAGTTGTCTTCAGTAAGCTTCGGCGAGTGAAGAACAGGCTCAGGAGAACAATGGGAGAGGAATGATTGACTGGATTATGCCTAATGCCCCGTCTAGATGCTCTGTCTTGCATGCAGAAACTAGTTTGCGCACGCAAGACGGAGCGTGTGGACGGTAACACGCCAGCGCGTGCAAACTCGAAAGAGCGGCTTGTGCAATCTTTGACTTTCTAAAGATTTGACTGCACAGAGGCTGCCATCATTGAGGAAGAAGACGAGATCGTCGAAGAAGGTCCCGTGCTACCGTTCACTGTCAACCACGAGGGAAACGGGTCAACCATAGCCGAGCAGATACATCATCACACTGCCGGTTGGCCAGGCAACAATGGAATCCGCATCAGTCTATCTTACCCTTCAGATTTCTCTATAGTTGAAGGGTTCTTGCAAGATTGAAACATCTGCTACCAGATAGAAGAATCCCGCCGTCGCAAGAACAAGCTCGTCGTCCGAGGTCTCCCGGGGGAAATTGAGGAAAAATTCGTGGCCGCCGAACTCGCCAGCCAGGGCGTGAAGGCGAGCCACGGCCACTAAATGCGGCGGACCGTCACAGCCGAGAAAATCCTTCTGTATACCTTTGGCTCTACAGAGGAGGCTGCTAAACTAAAAACTATCAAGATTCTGGCGGGGAAACCAGTCAGATTCTAGAAGAGGCTGACGCCGCGGGATTTCGTACAATGCTTTAACTGCCAGTAATTCAAACAACTATCCTGGTACTAAATAAATCCGAAGCGCTGCGTCTGGTGCGGCGAGGGACACCGCGTTACCGTATGCTGGCACCCACGTCTTACAAAGTGGTGCAACTGCAACGTGGAAAGGCACCCAGTGTCATTTGATGACTGTCCAGCACGCCTGTACCTCTCCACCTAGGACCGGGCACGGCGCCATATGAGGCCTGCAACATTGGCAAGATACTACTATGGACCTAGACCGACCACTGTGCGATGTTAACGTGCGGTGGTGTGGGTATCTGACTTAATTCAACTGAGAAGAGGATTGGGGCTAAAACAGAACCTTGCGGTATTCCGGCCGGTATCGCACGAGTTGAGGAGTTATGCTCTACCACTAACACGAAGAACCTCTTGTTCTCCAGGTATCTTCCGATCAACTGAACGTAACAGTGTCGTAAGAACGCCTGTGTTTTTAGCTTGGCATGCCACATCTTGTCATAGGCCTTCTCGATATCCAAGAACACAGTCGCCGTAGACTATCTATAGTTAAACCTCGCGAAACGTCTTCAGTTAATCGGAGAAGCTGGTTTGTGCTTCCTACACTGCTCTGAAAACCAAACTGTTCTTTTCCGTTTTCAAGGTGTGGTTTATCTGTTTAAGCAGAACTCGTTCCAGCACCTTGGATGCAGAGGGGAGTAGGCTTATTGGCCTATAGCTGGATGGCAGTCAATGGTCTTTCCCTCGTTTTGGGATTGTCTTCACCTTGACGACTTTCCATGCGTCTGGGAAGTGCCTTTGAAGTAAGCATGCGTTTATTATTCTTGGAAGCAGCGCGATTCTTTGGTTGATAATTTCTTAAGGTGCAGGTTGGAAATCTTATCGGCCCGTGGGGCTTTGTTTTATTATTCTCCAGATTTCCCCTACTGTCATCAGCTCGAGCTCGTCCTCCGGTTGCTCGGCCATGATGTTGCGTGCTGTGTTCGTTATGTCATCTGCCATGCGAGTTTCTGCTTCTGTCAGGTCTGTATTGGCTGGCGAAGTACTCCACAAGCACATCTGCCAATGGCGGGAAGGACGGCCATGCTGGCTAGTTATTGCGATGTTCGGCTCCTTAATGGCGCGCACTAGCTGCCAAGTGTATCTGTTGTTAAGAGCGAGGGTTGTCCTGCTGGCCTCCCATTTCACTGCCCTGTGTTCTGTCATGTAACCTCTCAGTTCTGCTGCTAGTTGCTTATACTTACGTCTATCTTGCGGTCCCGGAACCGCTGCCATAACTTACAGGCCGTATTAAACGTCGGATATTTTCAGTGTCTGGTGGCAGGTCGTCGTTGAAGCTCTCCTTCTGCCACAACAGTATTGAGGTGGTTTATTGCTTCCTCGATCTTTTCTTTTGACGCCAAGTTGAAGGTGGTTCTTATTTGATCATGCACTGTTCTACTGAAATGGTTCCAGTAAACTTCTTTGGATTTTCTCTCGGTTGAGTGGGGTAGGACCCAGTTCCTGATTTGGAGCAGAACTGGTTGGTGATCAGATGACAGGTCTTTGCCAGTTACGAGTTTTATCCGGCGTGTGACATTCTTCACGATGGCCACATCTGGTTGGTGTTGCCTGCTGTGGGCGATTTTGGGCCCAGCACTTGTATGTTGCGCCTCTCTTCTAGCGACAGGAGTCGGTCTCCTTTTGTATTCTTTACTCTCGAATTCCAGGCATGATTTTTCGCATTTAAGTCTCCTCCAATAATCACCCTTCTTCCTGTTGCTAGCGGTGCGTCAAGGTCCTTCGGTTCGGTGCTAGATATGCCGACACCAATACAATGTGGTCCTCGACAGAGTAGATTCTAACTGATGTAGCCTCCATGTCGGTTAGCTGGCGTGTCTGGTCAGGTTCATGGGTTAATTTCTAGCTGATGGTTATAGCTGTACCTCCACCCTGTTGGCCCTGCCTTTTGTCGGCATAGGATTCCTTGGGGTTCCTGTTGCTTTGTTCTGTGTGGACTCCCTGATTTCGTTGTGCTATTGGTTGATTTTTTTCTTGCTGGCTGCCTTGGTGTTGTTTTCCGTTTTTGGCAGGTTTTCCTTGTTTCGGAGGCTTCTGTAGTTCCTTGTTCTTGTCTTTCTTTTTTCCACCTTCCCCTGGTTGCCTTAGGCGTCTTAGTTCTGCTTGGAAGACGGGGCAGCCGCAGGGTGCTCGCCTTCACACTTGATACACTTTACGTTTGATGTCGACGGTAATTTACATTCTTTGCTGCCGTGCAGGTCCGCCGTAAGCGGGCGTGCACCGCACTTCCAGGGGGGCGGCAAATCGGGTAATCGACTGTCACCGCAGGGACATTGACAGAGCTACTTTTTTTTTTTTTTTTTTTTTTTTTTTTTTTTTTTTTTTTTTTTTTTTTTTAGCACGACTATGGCGTCGGTGACACTCGGGGCGGCAACAAAATAATGTTCGAAGGGGAGGCAAACACACATTTTTTTGACCCGGTTCGGAAAATTCCTGGATCCACCACTGGCTGTAGTTAGACAGGGGGCGGCATAATTGGTTGTACAAGGGCGTTCAAACAGCTAGCGACGGGCCTGCTGCCGTGTATACCTGCGCACTTGACACACCGCCTGGCTAGGTGACATAAGTTTTTTGTCTGAGCCTTTGACGCTTCACACACTGTGGTGGTCCGCTCTACTTGGATTATGCACAGTAGTGTTACTTCATTGTACATTCTCTCTGCGCTGGTGTCAGGTTTCGGCGTCACTGAAATTTGGCCATTGGGATAAGTTACCTTGTTGCTACATCTCTTTTCTTAAACTGGTGTACATTTATGACTTCATATACTTTTGTTGTTACCTCCCTTTTTATTTCCTCCTCTGTCACTGTTATTAGCAATCATTTAATGACTTCCTGTAGGCATCTCTCATCTGGTATTTGGTGGCTGAAGTATGTTCTTTTCATTGAAAATGGTTGGTTAGTAGCTTGTGGTCCTTTGTTTTCGGTGTGGTACCTAATGACTAATATCCCACTCACTTTTCTTTGCAGCATTTCGTTCACCTGCGCGTAATTTTTCGGTGTGGTTATAACCACCTTTGGTGGTGGGTGTGCCTCTTCAGGTGTTTGTTTGGTGCTGTTGTCCTCTATGTCAAATCCAAATCCTAGAAGGGCGTAACGATTTAGGGTCACTATGCTGTCCATTTGTTTGGCTGCAGTTTTTGGGCGGCTACCACCACACATCGAGTAGACTCCATGTCAAGAAGTCCGCCTGGGCTGACCGCGCCTGCAGCACACAACACCACAGACACATCAGCCACTGGCTGGTGCAGCTAGCACAAGCAGGGGCGCAGCTACTATGGGGCTAGGCGGTGCAGTGCACCGAGGCCCCTGCACTCAGGGGGCCCCCAAGCATACCTCTGGGGGGCCCCAAAGCGCAGTTTTAGAGGGCCACGAGCCTTCATGGCAAACTGGCGACCTTTTTTTTTTTAGCTCAACAGTCATCTAAGGGGGCCCCTGAGACATAGGAAGCACCTCACCAAGGGCCTTCTCACCACTCAGGGGGCCCCCAACCGATGCTCAGGTGGCCCCTAAGCACAACTCAAGGGCCCCATCCTCTGCTCAGGGGGCCCTTACCAGCAACACAAAGCAAGAAAGGTCGCTCATCTGGCCTGAGGGCCCAAAATAATTTTTTTGCACGGGGGGCCCTTGTTGACCTAGCTACACCACTGAGCACAAGAAGTGTGGTTGATCCACTCAACAAAACTTTGGAAGCGATAACGAACGTAACGGAGCAAGCTTTCACCAGACTTGATCCTAAGAAGCATAAAGAAGAAACCAACTAACCAATGGCAACTCATACACACAGCTGAAGTGACTAACACTGAAAACTCTAAGTCACAACTCCGAACCAGCAATAATCTGAGGTAGATGTCAGAACAAGGACAACAGGCGCCTCACCAGCTGTCCACAGTGCCGCATTACAACATAGGCTGGCTAGGCAGTAGCCTGGGGGCCTGCACCAAAGCCGGAGGGGCCACCTGTCTAGGCCAGTAGTTCTGCCCAGAAAGAGTCGAATTGTGATGGATACAAAGTTGTCTTTTTATGCCGAGTGACCTGGACAACCAAGAGACTATTGATTCTGGCCACAGAAGTCTACAATTACATAGGTTTAATTGCTGGTACAAATTTTATGAAACTTTGCACACTTATGGTTCCGGTGACAAAAAATAGTATAAGGGAAAATCAGTCTAAACTTGAACAAGCAGCGCCGGTTACTCTACCAGTATTGAATAATTATAACCACTAATTAATAAGTATGAATTTAATTCTTGCAATCAAAATGGTTACGAAGGTAACATAACTAAATCTTCAATATCACTTCACACTTACCTCTGAGATAAGAGGACACTAGAATACTATACTTGCTGGATTATAGATGAAGTAATACCACTGCTCGATCAGACACTGTTAACTTACTGACTTGCTTTGGATAGGAGAGCTGCTTGCATATTCTGCAAATCTGAACACACAGCATGTTGAGTTTAACTATGCCTGTGCTGATCAGGGATTTGGCAAATTTAGAAAATCGAAATTTGGATTGCCAGATGGGGATTTGAAACTGCATCCTCCGGAATTACAGGCTGAAATTTTTGTTCACCCATATTTTTCTATACTGCCATTTTGATGCACACCACCCTGTGGTCCTGATGTCTGTGTTTACAATTTGCAGAAGACTCTTTGAAGTAATGACTCAGATTTTATAATGCTGATAAATATAAACAAGTCTTTTAAATTGGTGTAGGATACTTAATCCTGCTCAATGTGCCAACAGCATTGTCATGCTAAATGCTATAAACATGTTTATTCAATCACTTCACCACAAATGGAGTTTGTGTGTCCACTGTGTACCACACTTGTTTTTAATACACAGAGGTATTAAACCAACAAAAATTCTACGCAGATTGTATGTACAGCTTGAAAAAACACTTTCACTGTCACAAATGTGCCTTTGATATAAGTTCTTCTGCAGATAATTTTGGAAAATCAAAACCTTATCAATGAAGATAAATGAAAAACTGATTACAAAAATGGTTCAGCCATTGTTGAAAATTGCAATCATAATATTTTTTTATATTATCACAAGATCATTTATAGGTGGTGCTAGATAACCGATATGATCTCCAAAAATTATGTTGTTTTAGGTCATATTTTTATTCTCAGACTTGAAGCTGGATTCATTTAAACTTCCTTGGTAAAAGGCCAGATTGTTTCTACAGCAACAACTAAGGCATTTAAATGATTGACTGGCAGTTAGTTTCTTGGTTGTTGCTGAAATGATTACAAGATCTATTAAATGACATTCGCTAAGGACTTCTACAAGTATATGGAACTTAAATCAATATTTGTAAAGTAATCTGGATGCATTAGACCTACTATCGCATTTTAAGGAGAAATTGCAACTTAAATGTATGAAGTCTGATACTGTAGTCTGGTGTTAGTACAAGGAAAACATTAAAATTGTTTTGCTATTAAAATATTGAAGAAAAATTTTCTTTTATAATTTGACAAAACTATGTGAAAGAAGTGAGGACAACTGATCTACAAAAATGTTACCTGGAGATTGCAATATTTTATCAACCCTTTTAATAAAACAACAGAACAAAGTACAGAAAATGCTAAGAAATCCTACAGTGGGTGCTTAGAATGTTTAATACAAAATGGAAGGGTTAAGAGCTAAAGTTTCTCAAAAGCTTTGAAGCACTTTTCATGAACATTTTCAAAATTGATGAAGCATCGGCACACATTATACATTAGAAATGATGATGTTGAGTACTGAATTGCGTGCTAAAAAAAGGGAGGTGGGGTGCTAACTCCCTTAATGGCCAAAATATGTCTCATGATTATGTTATTAGGAGTATTATTATTATTATTATTATTTTATTTGTCCTCTAAATTATATAAATGCACGTAACAATGAAAGGAAAGAAATGTTGCGAGGCAATATTTACATGGAAAAGAAAGGGCAACTCAAGAGTGGCTGCGTCGAATGCAAGTCTTGCACAAGCCCAGCCACCTACCTCTGTTAACTTGATAAAAGCGGTTTTCACCCGAAATATTGTATTTTCTTTATTTGTGTGTTGTTGCTGCTGCTCTCCTCCCTTCAACTTTGGTGAGTATTGGGTGTATTATATACATGTACATCATACATAATGATTTCAGTCACGTCAATTATAAATAAGCATATTTACATTAAATTATTGTTGTTAGTATATTTCAAATATTCTTCTACAGAGTAAAAGGAGTGGTATTGAAGATATTTGTCCTTTTAGATGTTGCTTTTATATGATGGGGTAAATTATTGAAAAGCTTAATCCCTATATTGAATGTTCTATTTTTGTTTTTATGTGCATAACATGCTAATTTAATTGTTTCCTTGTGTAATGTTCATGTACCTCATTATTTGTTTTTAGAGATGCACCTTTACCTATCACAATATTTCTAAAAATTCGATGTAAAATGTGTTGTCTGCATTAATTTTCTGCTTGAATGATGAACTCTTAAAACTGCATACTACTGTGAACACTTTGGCAAATCAGCGAGGCCCATTGGTCCTAAAGATGCAAGATTTTGATTTGCAGGATCATCCAACACAATAGCATTTTACCATAAACTGCTGTTACATAAGATACTGAAAGAATTAAATTGCAAAACTTGGAATCATCATATATCCATCTCTATCTCTCTCTCTCTCTCTCTCATCCTCCCTTTCCATATTCTAATCATCATGTTGCTACTATTTGTTTGGAACCTTCAAAATGTTCAAGTAGGAAGTAACTATACATTCAGAAAATTTCAACAAAGAAGGGACTGAAAAGTTGTCTGTGCTATTGAAAAATGTGCAGAGAATTGTATATATATATATCAAATTAGGATAGGGAAATGAGCCACCACTTACCTTTAGATGATGGATGTGGGGCGCGAACACACAGAAAAGACACAAACACAAATAAAGTAATTTTCGGGATAAACCCTTCGTCAACGGGAGAACATTATGAGGGTAAATTATATAAAATACTAGCAGTTACCCGCGACTTCGTCCGCGTGAAAGTGTGTTGTAATATAAGATTTTCTTGAGAGGTCTGGTCGCTCAGTGGTTAGGGCGTCCAACTGGAGATGGAAAAGTCCCCAGCTTGAATCCCTGTCTCGGAGAGGATTTTCATAGGTCCTTAGCCGACCTTCACCTCTGGCACAGGTTGTTGTGTGATGTGAAGTACGCCAGAATGCTCACGTGGTTCTTATTCCACGTTGAACTGTAGGTCCTCTATGCCCGGTAGGATTACTGCGTTAGGCTAAGCGGCTACGAAAGGGGCTGATTGCGTAGACGTAATGAAGCCTTGCCACCAGGTCAATACGACCATACAATTTATTTTAGAGTTAATTTTATTGGTAATAGTAGTAATAAATATTGCAATAAAATAACAAACATTTATTTGTTCCAAACAACTTCATCGAACTTTTTTAAAAATAAAAATATTCTGTATGTTAGTATTTTTAGTTTAATACATAGGTATATACAAATTGTAGGACTTGTTATTTTCTGGGGGAAAAAAAAAAGAAAAAAAAACCATGTAAATTTTTTGCACTCGATACCCGCGAGCAGGCAACATATAGTTGACCAAAGGAAAAGCAGTGAGTATCCAAGTGTATTCCCACCAATCTCAACGTTTGACCCTGCGATTTATTAATTGTCATTGAAAATGCAATTTTTAATGGGAACTGTAATGTTTTAAATTGAAAGGGAATATTACTGGGAATAATTGGGATACATGGAATTATAACGGCTTCCCCTTTAAATGCACCGGTAAGAATTGTCGCCATCACAATGTTTCTTCCTAGTTCTTTGATGCGTAATCTGGTGCCATTGCAATACGTTGAGGGGGGGGGGGGCAGGTCGAGATTACGCATCAGGAAAACTCGAGTGCCAACCTTAAGCTCGAGTTTGTGGGACGATAGCCCAGATAACTAGAAGAAGTTTGAAAACTCGACGGGGTAGGTAGCAGCATCGTCAGTCAACATTACTGTATTGATGGAAGAGTGTGTTGTCACTACTCCCTCTCATATTTTTCTTAGCTCCAGAATCATTTTTCGGGGCAAGTATTGTCCTCTCACATAACCAGTTTTCGTCATTGATAATATTTAGTTGAATGCTCGGGAAAACATTAGTAATGAGCTCGCGTTTGTTCAGGTGTTTTAGCAACTCGTTGCAATGCCAAATATGCGGCGTATTGTTGTTGCCGTCTTTTTGTTTGCTTCGGTGTTTCAGAAGCTCTTGAGATCAATTGCCATTCCGCTTGCTCTTAGCACCGAGCTCGCGTTTTTCCTGGTGTGATCGTCCAGACACCAAGTATTCAGTTTGGTGTCGTCGTCCAACTTGCGACTGCTCCGGCAATTCAGCATCCCCAGAAGCCGCAATACGTGCTAAGCGCTCAACCCTGTGCAGCTCTGCTAGAGGATTTGTTCCTGGGTTTTGGTTATTTTGACAGCCGTAGTTTTCTTACATTTCATTGAAAGATTTTACTTTTGTTTAGCTGGCATCTCTTAAAATTACTAATTTCAAGACTTGCGAATAAAAATTAATATAGTTTTAATTAATGGAAACTTAAAACGTCAAAATATGACGGAAGCGACTAAACATCCAAAAACATTACTAACATTCAAAGAGCAATTAAATACCTAAGAGGCCCAAGGACGTTCATCTTGTTAAAAAATTGGGAAACTAAAAATGTATATTTTGATTTGCGCTGAATATCTGAAAATTACTTTTTTTTTAAGTGAACCTAATTTTTTCTCTGAATATTAATTTTGTGTTTAAGATATGTGGGTTCCATCAATTAATTTTGCTTTAAAGCAGAAATTTAGGTATTATAGTAGTAATTGATTCTTTTATTAATAATGATCAGTGTTAATGTTCGTTTCTCTATCTGTGAAAACAGTTGACTGCATGTAGATCAGTATACTATAGTTCGGTCGTTTCGATCCATTAATTCTGCTCTGAAATATGAATTACAATGTTAAAGTAGTAATTGATTCTTTATTCATAATAGGTTCATCAATCTGCAAACAGAATTGAATGTCTACCGGCAAATCACCACTCTGCTTGTCTGACACTCCACTATCTGAATAAAACATTTATAAATTTCAAAAATTTACTTCGAGCAATGCTAAATCATCCAAGCTTATTATAGATATTTTGATATAATATAAAGTGATACATGACATCACTAAAATGGTGCTCGTGAAAGAAGCTTAAATAACTAATAACGTTTCAGTTCTCATTTTGGCCCAGGCTGCATTTCAACCAAGTTACAAACTCCGCTAATAATACCGTTAGAAAACCAAAGCTTCTATCACTCGCGCATTAAAACATTAGTAAAGTGAATTATTATTTCAGATCGCAGGAAAATAAATACTGAATACATCTGAAACTACATTCATTATTGCAGTAACGTAATTAAAAAATTTGTACTAAAATGCTTGTAACTTACAGTGTACAACGGAAAGTCCACAATTCTATACAACTCTAAGACATTTTTCATTAATATTCCTGGTCAAGTTTACATCGCAATAAAGTGATTGTTACTGCTAGTGATTTAGTAAGGTGTATAATGAAATTAAATGTGATGGTAATTTATGCTACACTATTTAGGAATCTTGATATAGAAAATTCTGTAACTATTCTAAATGCATTTAATGTGTTGAGGTGTGTTCATATCGTTTGATTTTATAGCGGCAATATTATCAGAGATAGTGGTTAAGTTGAAATGCTGCCTGGACCAGAATGTTTTTGTTACAACATAAGGCAGACGTCATTTAGTTATTATTAGTAATAAATAAGCAGCTTTCATAAGCTCCATGTAAATGAGGTGTATCGCGTTGTAAACGACTTCCAATATTACTTCATGAAACAATAAGTTTCTACGTTAGGCCATTGAATATGTTCGTTTTAAGTGAAGGATTTATTAGATACTTGTAGAAATTGAACAGTAAGTAAAAAGCACTGTTTGGTAAATCATAGTCAACTATTTGTACTGATTTATACAAAAATTTTGAACAAAAATGGGTTAGTTAAGTTTTAAATTTTGGCAAAAATAATTTGTAATACTACAGAGACTGTATAGTAGAAAAAAAGAAGACACACAGGAAATAAATTAAACCGAGATAGAATGGAATCCGCAACATATTTTATAAATACGGCATTTTGCACTTTTAGTAAATCGACTTTCGTGCTGGTATACTCATAGCATTTTATGTTGTTTTTTTCCAAGCTCTGATTTTTCACATTTAGTATATTATGATCGAAATTATGGTGTAATATTTGAGATATCATACTATTTTATGTACGCAAATGAAAAAATCTCTTTGCGAACTTAACAACAGTACCTAACTTTTTTAAATTTAAGGTTAAGTACATATTTATAATTCCTGCTTCCAAACTATTGTTTGTTAAGTGCATCGGTTTTATGGCTTTTAAACTAAACACAAACTTGCATATGTAAGAAGGTTTTCACTTTTATTTCTGAAAAGTAGTGTGTGCAATTTATGTAAAAAGCAAAGAGTATACGTTGCACGGCTGTCTACGAAGTAGGAAACTCTTTGTGAATTGATATTAATGGCAATTTCTAAAAGAACTATGCGTTTTTGCGGAATAAAATTTATCCTATGTCACTTCGTACGCAATTAACTGACTTCATGCCAAATTTCATTTAAATATGTTGAGTTATTATGGCGTTATTGATTCCTGAAGTACATCCAAACACACATCCGAACTTTCTCGTTTTCTCATTTATAGATATATAGATTATATAAATACAAATTTTTAAAAATAATATAATATAATAATTTTTAAAATTATTATTTTTTAATTTGTATTTATATAATTATGTTTTGATCTTCCCACTGACAAGAGATTAGTTTGGATATTAATCTATGCTCGGGTATTAGCTCTGATACACTGCCCCTCTACTTTTCCAATGTTTGAATTTACCCCCACCATTTTTCATACCGGCGGTCTTTCTGTGAGGCAGTCTCCAGCTGCGGCCACCCCTCATAATGTTCTCTCGTTGACGAAGAGTTTATACCAAAAATTACTTTGTTATTTGTAATTGTGTGTGTCCGCGCCCCACATCCATCATCTAAAGGTAAGTGGTGGCTCATTTCCCTATCCTAATTTGATTCCTTTCCGCTACTTAGCGTCTTCATTTCATTTTATATATATATGTTACAATGTTAAGCCAGTGAAGATTTTTTTTAAAAGTATCACTGTTTGATCGATCCTCATACTAATTTAAAAAAAGAGCTAAAAGTATATTCATGTCCCAACCTAAAAAAAATCAGTGATTACAGTAACAATTTTGATTTGCAGTAGTATAAATTTAAATACAGAAGTTGCAGCAATCCCAAATTAGGTTAGAAAAGATGAATATTTCAATATTTTTAACTGCAAATAGAAAATTTAACAAGGAAAAAAAGATATAGTGAATTTCATAATTGTCAAAAAAATTTTTTTTTAAAATTGTATAAATGATGTACATATATAGTAGATTAGGAAAATATAAAACTAAACATGTATTAAAATTTTATTACATACACAGTATATTAATCCACTGACAGTTTTATAAAATTCTCATACAAAATTGATTGATTTTTAAACCTATTTACAAAAAAAAAAAAACAAAAAACAGAAATTACCTTCATGGTCCTAATGCCATAGGAAAAAATATCTACGTCAATGATTACAGTGATAGTTTTATTGTAGAATACTGAAGCTTATTAAAACTTGCATCAATAATTGAGAAATTTCATTGTTGAACTTATCAAAATAACCAGTAAGGTTTATATGTGTGCAGAAAGTTCATTAAAAGGCATATAGAATATTATAACCAAGAAAAATTTTTAAAAAAACTTTTTATATATACAGTACATAAGAAATCTGTTTTATATAACTAAAGATGTATGTAGCTTTTTTTTTATATACATCACACTATGAAAATGTATTAAAAACCTCAAAAGTATGAAATATTAACAAATAAATTAAACATCACTCTATCAATAGTGATAATGTCACTACTGGAAAAAATAAAATAAAAAATTCACAAGTGCTGTGTTCTGCTTGATTTGCGGAAGAGACTTAGGCTTCTACTTCTTGGTGTCATCGGGGCATTCTGAAATACAAATGTAAATGTGTTAATCACTTACAAACATCGCATTTATATTTAATTTTTTTAAATGAGGTACTTAACATATTCACTATGGAAGGTTTGTAAATGCACAGATGTCTGCCTTACCATTAGATTCATTTTGCTCCCGAACTTATCACAGAAACAAATCAGATTTTTTCACTTCAATATTAATGATGCTTCATAAATTGAGAGAATTTGCTTGATATTGTTAGTATCTTTGACTTGTCAGTCGGATGGCTTGAATAGAAGATGCAAAAAATGTGGAAGCCTATAGGAGAGATACGTGGAATGGATAGGATGACCATGACCACAAATTGGCATTTGCTTTCAGATATAAAGTGGGTAGATCTCTTGTAGGTAAAAAAAATGGGGGGGGGGGGGAGGTTCAGTGATTGAAATAAATTACAAAGAGATAAAATTTTCCAAAAAATGCTATAAGAATTTAAAGTTGAAATTAGTAGAGGGAAAAAGTATGCGGGATAAGGAAAGAGGAAAAATGGGTGTGTAAAGAAATTGCCACCAGACCAAGCGCTCCATAGGAATTAAATTAAATATTGCACACAGCAAATATACGGATGCACAGAAAACTTGTTTATGATTGCGTGAGCTCAAAAAGTATGAACAGGAGTCATAGAAAACCACCATGTTACAATGCACTCTTTCTTTTACTGTTGTCATACCAATAAATACCATTATTGTTAAACAGCATAGGATTAGCCACGTAGCAGGAATTATCAAATGCTACGGGTCCTACGTCTTAAGGGGCCTATATCACCTATACATAAAAATATCTAAGTTTCAATAAATTACGAACGGTATACTAACCATTGTACAATAGAAAGACATATAGCATGGCAAAAAGGAGTAGAAATGAAACTAATTACTAACACTTCTCTGCAGGAAAATGCAAGGCAATGTTAATTATGGATAGGGAAACTAAACCCACCACTCACCAAGGTTGAAAATTGGAAAGAACATATGAACACAATATTATATCAGTTTAAAACTTTATTCATGCAGAGATATACACACCATTGACATGAGAGTAGTCACTTTGTGGCCTATCACATGACTGAACATGGTGTGGAAAATAGGGTGGGAGTAATTGATTAAATAATAAAAAGTAAAGTAACAATAAAAAAACAATATCGCTGATGGAGGCTGTGTCAGGCAACCTAAAAATTTTATAACTGTGTAAAAAAATTTGTTCTCAGAACCACAAGTTAAATTCAATAGTATTGCATATCATTTTTAAAGTCAGGTACTAAGTTAATTCAAGCTAGAAATCAGGTTTTTAAAGTATTTGAATAAGATAGTATTTTCTGTTGTATCAGCCTCAAGCTTTGAAGAAGGCAGTTAGAGACTTCTAATTTGTTCAGTAATTATTTTTGAATATGTAGAATTGTTTAGAGACACTTAGATTCTATTTTTGATTTATAAGTTCTTAAAGTTATCAATCTAACTAATTTATATTTCCTGAGTTTTATTTCACCCTTTTGAAATTAGTAAACATGCTTTGAGTGATATATAAAAGAGCAGCCCATCAAGAGTAACATAAAAGTGGTTTCAGTTGCATAGCTACAAAATTGTAAGAGTTATTAACAGGTTTTGGGAATTTTAGAAAATGATTTTTTTTATGGCTAAACTATCGAACCTACAAAATTTTTTATAAGGATTAAAATTAACGCTTTTTAGAGGACCTAGCTACTCTAACAATTTCAGTGTGATAGGAATATTTTTAGTTGTCAAGGTCAAACATCTGATGCAAATTTACAGGTGAGATCTGATCAGATTACCAGACCTTTTTCTGTTGAAAACCTTGAAGTCTTGCATTCCCACGGACATTTCTATTTATAGCAGTCCAGATTTTTCCTTGCCCTCAGTCAGCGGGCTGGTATCTCAGTATTAGTAGGAGCATAACCACACTCCGTAGTGTGTAATTTCTGCATGGTGTAGGGCTCAGTCAGCCTGGTACCGTTAGAGCGAAACTATGTTGCTTAGTGTCATGAAGTAGCCTTGAGGTAGCATGTTATGTTACGTCACGTGGCGCGTCGGTATAACTTAAGTGTCAGTCGTTGGCAAACAGGTCAAACCGTAGAAGCATGTGATGAACTTTTATCTGCTTTCATGTGCTAGTTAATTGGACTTTGAACAATGGGGTTTGGTTTGGCTTGATCGGTTAATCGAATTTGCAATTTTGTCTTTGGAAAAATTGTTCGGTGCCAATTCAGTTTTGTGACTTTGCTTAACATTGAAGAACATAGTGACTATCTACCAGAATATCTTTGTAACTGTTATTATATGTAACCTTTCTTAGTTTGGGGTTTTATCACGCTAAGTGGTGACCAAATGAATGTAGCAAAGCTAGAACTGTAACTATCCTAGGCACGATCATGGTTAAATCTGAGACAGTAGGTTTAGCACCAACCCAATGCAAGCTTTACGTCTTACAGCTGGAAAAAGAAAAACATGCTCATATATACAAAATTAGAATATAACAATAAATAAACAGGTGAGCAATCTTATAAAACTGTTCAGCAAAATAATAATAATAATAAAAATATGTGTTTCTTGACTGAAGTCTGCTTTTTTTTTTTTTTTTTTTTTTTTTTTTTTTTTTTTTTTGTAACAGTTTAACGTCCCTTTTTAACAACGTGGTCTTTAGAGACGGGAAAGGATGGGGGCTAGGAATGGGAAGGAATTCGGCCATGGCCTTTTTGAAGGAAGCATCCCGGCATTCACCTGGAGTGATTTGGGGAAACCATGGAAAACCCAAATCTGGATGCCCGGACGGGGATTCGAACCACCGTCCTCCCGAATGCGAGGCCAGAACGCTATCCGTTACACCACCACACTCGGTCTGAAGTCTGCAAATCTATAATTGCTTGTAGTGAAAGAAGCATGAATATGACCATTGTAATATTTTTTGCTCTAGTTCTAATGATATATTTTGTACAGTATAGGAACTTACATAGTTTAGCAGAAGCAGTAAGGCATAGACACAATATTTTACACACTAAAAAATAATAAATACATTTACATCATGGACGGTAATAAATGTAAAAAAGAGGACTAAACAATTTATTGATATAAAAGTTTACCTCCTAAAAAAAGTTTTAGATTGATACCAATTAACGTTTCACCGCTTGGCTTGCCGCTTGTACTTCACCATCTCTTAGATTTGACACGATATAGTCAGCTAGTACTGAAAAATTCCATTTGTCATGGTATCTTTCCTCATCAATGAGGTGTGTTGGTAAAACCTTTAACCAAGTTGGCATTTATATTTCTCCAGTTGTTAGGGAAGAAACCAAGAGAGTAGAGAAAGTGAATCTACAATGACATTACAGCATAGCTGATGGTATACTTATATTTTGAATACAAATATAAATTTATATATAGTAAGGATAGAGAAAATGACTCGTCACTCACAGAAGTTGAAGGTTGCAATGAGTGAAACACATATGAGACAACATTTCATGTCATATGGTTCGAGAGGTGCGTACGTGCCGAAGTACTCACGTGGTAAACTTCAGCATGTGCACACATCCCGAACCATATTACTCACTCAGTCCCTAGCACATGAATAAGGTGTAAAAATGAATTTTTGTATAGTTTTTTTTGTTTGTCTCATGTGTTTCACTCGTCACAGCCTTCAACTTTGGTGAGTGACGAATCATTTTCCCTATCCTTTGTTATTATACTGCCTAAAAGCCATCTCCTTTTTCCTAAACGTCATTACTAAATGTAAATTTATGAGTTTTTTACCTAAAAAAATCCCTTGCCAAGGTTTTAAAAAGCTTACAAAGCAGTTTTCTCATTGTTGTTGAATATCTTTCTGCAGTTATTGTCTATAAGAAATTTTTGGATCAATGGACTAATAAAGCTCCATCCTCGTACACCAAAGTACTGAAAATTGACCATTTTTACTAGTTGTGTAAAACTCGAGAAATAAAACATATTACATATTTTATTCAAAAACTTTGATTTCTTGACTGTAAAATGTAATATAAATTTAAATAAATGTGATGATTGGCACCGATTTCCTGATACAAGCTTATCAATGTCCACTAAAGTTCCAGGATCGATTCCAGTAGAACACTTTCGATTCTATTTCTCATTATTGATTTAATTTGTTTAAGAGCCAAAAAAGCACTTTCACACACATATGTACTGCTAAACAGCGATAACATTTACAGAGACAATTTAAGCAGTTTCGGAAAACTATTATTTAGAAATCAGTTTCCAGAAATTGTCAGAGGCAACACACTTTTTAGTCTGGAAAAATGGGCCTGCTGAAGATCACGAAGTTTCATTTGAAGGTCGCAGGGCACCTCACTCACGTTAATAGACATGGGGTTGTTGAACAGTGAAAGTTGTGGTTTTAGGAAGTCAAAATCCTGTCCTAAAACTCTTTCTTGATATCTATTATTATTTCATGAAACATATTATAATTTGTGTCACTTTTTTATTCTTTCAACTGCTGAGAAGATGGGAAGTGTCCCATATCATTTGCCTACAGTGCAATTTGCATTTCATCAAGTTTTTTGTGGAAGCCCTCAATATATCCATAAAGCTGGGAGATGTTTTGTTTTTTGACTTGCAGTTTCAGGTTTATAACATTTAGATGGGAAGTAAAATCTGTCAGATAAGCAAGATTATTTTAAAAATGGGTATCTTCCAGTTTATATTGATATTCATTTCCAATGTTCTCATTTCTGTAAAAAACAAGAATTTCATTCCTCAACCCCACCCCTCCAAAAAAAAAGTTGCAGGCATTTTCCAGCATTCAGCCAGCGCATTTCACAGTGCAATTAAATGTCACCATATTCAGTGTCCAAACTGTCTAGGAATCCAATAAATGATCCGTGTCTATGAGCTTTGTTGCCTCTGCTTAATAAAGGGTATTTGCAACAGTTTTCATTATCTCACTGAGCCTTATAATTTTTTCACAGAGAACCTCCTGATGGATAATTCAGTGGAAAAACAGACAATTCAGACCTTCTTTACATAGTCCTATTACCCCAGCTTAATGACCAACCATTGCATTAAGCTCCATTTGTTGCAAAGACAGAGCACTTCACAAAACCTTCATATTTAGAAATAACACTGTCTAGTGTTTTAAATATGTCAACAACATTATTTTTCCTGGTTTCTAATGATTTCAAATGTAACAGTACTTCATGAATTTAAAATTCTTCGGTTATTGTTCCGACGAATATAAGGAACTGGCTGATGTCAGATCTCATAGAGCTAGATAGTAAAAACTCCAAAATGCCATTGAGAGAACCTGAAACTTCAGCACCCATATGACTAATTCTTCTACTTACTGTCTGATGAGATAAGGAAACTATTTCAAAATTTTTACAATTTCCAAATGAAGAATTTTACAGCACATCGCTTAATGAGGTCAACATCTTTAAAATACTTTTTACTTTTAGCTAGCTCTAAACATAATTTATAAGATGCCTTTAAACCAGCAGTGTCTGTTGGTTCCAAAATATTGTTCTGTTTAATTTGTTTCAGCTTCAAATCATTAAACACACACTTTCTAACCCTTTCCTGTTATTGATTGTACTTTAATTTATGCAAACTGGTATAGTGTCTATTCATGTTATACTCCTTCAAAACACTTGAGAACAGATAACACACTGTAGTTTTCCATATTTTCAGTAAAATAGTAACTTTCCTGCCACTTTGAAATCTCGACCTCAATAAACGATTTCTTAAGTTCTGCCATTTTAGATGCTGGTCTTGTAACAACAACAACCATCTCTCGTACTATATCTCTCTTGTCAAAAACAACCACTTCATACGGCCCTGGGTTCCATTTTATAATTAAACCTTCCAGAAAATCTTCCTCAGCACACGAACCATCGTGAAACTATCAGCAGCCAATCACCTGTTTCCTGTTTGCAGGGCCGTTTCCTGTAATGGTACTGAATGAAAGTGAAAATCGAAATAGGCATGCCACAGATTATAACGATTGAAGAGTGAAGCTTCAATATAGCCACTATAGGGGAAATGAAGATTGAATGGTGCTGCTGACAAACTTTAAGAAAACCTGGAGCAGTATTACTTAAAAACTCAAACAAAGTAGTAAGAAGGGTAAGTGATTTCTTTCCAAATGTTAAAATATTTTTTCCAGTAAGAAGGGCAAGGGCCAACAAAAATGAAGAGGTGGGCTGTGGGATGGACCACACTGGTATAAAAGACCACATCTGAGTAGAGAATATCACTTCACCAAAAATGTAGCAAAGTTGTCAGGAACATGGACACATTTTCCAAGCAAAGGAAACTATTACACAATTTGAGACAATATTTCACACTTAAGATAACATTACAATGCAGATAGATGAAAACTAACCTCAAGTAACAATAAAAATGCTCTATTAGGTTACCCAGCAAAAATGCCCTAGGAATTCAGGATCTTGAAACTAAGCAATTTTAAAGGCTGAATTAGAGTTCTGAAAGACAAAATTAATAGCAAATAACAATTTTCAGGTTGGAAACACACTTTTGTTGGACCGTGTAATGAGAGCCCCTGTCTTAACACATAACTTTGTTCAAACTAAACAGAAATTCTTCAGTTTTGCAGAGCAAACCCTTTGGCTAATTCAGATTGGATCAAAACCTTTGGCCCTTTTACTACATTTATACACCATGTACATTTACAAAAACCTGTCCTCATGTATTCTATCTTAAAACTAACTAGAAATTTAAAAAAAAAAGCGATTTCTTAGTGTCAAATACAGATCAAGTGTACATTCCAGCCAGATCAGGTCACACGGTGTTGACCACTGGCCCTTTTCTAGATATTGCGTATTCTCTGTGCGAGATATCTGCCTTCATGCATTCTAACACCTTTAAAATTCAACACAAATTTTTCAAGTTTCGCTGAATGAATATAAAAGATGGAAGTATAAGATGAGCAGGACTTGAGACAGGATTTGAGTTCTTAGAAAGCGATTCTTCATCAGAACATTTGCATCTTTCTCGGATGCCATCTGTTGAAATGTAAATATTATTGCAAATTAGTGGGGTTGATGTGAACAAAAATGTGAAAGGCATCTCTTCCCAGATCAATGTTCACGTGAAGTTGATGGAATAGCTATTGTTAAGGGAATTGAGGAAATCTGAGAGGTGGTTTATACTGTGGATCCAGATCTACTAGATCACCCATTTAAACTGTGTGTGACTGAAATACATATTACAAAGTAAAATAGGATAGAAAAATAACCCATCACTTACCACAGTAGGGCCAGATTAACATGCACACGCACTTTACTATATTTCTTAATTATCTTGATTGTGTAGAAGGTGGGACATACGGCAGGTGGAAAGATATGTACACATGCCTCCATCATACGAGTGAACCAAAGATGAAATGAGGGATGATTGGGGTTTCCACCGGTGGTGAGGGGAGAAAGTTGACCAATGATAATTATGGGACAGGATGATCTCAGTGATGATCATTCGAGATTCAAAGATTTTTAATTATATATTTGAAGAAAGTTTTTTTCTGTTTATTGTACCTCGACTGATCATCACAGATTACTCTGCCCTTCAAGTATCGTTGGCCAACTTTCTTCCCCCCACCACCAGTGAAATCCCCACACTTCCCTCCTGTTTCAGCTTTGGTTTATTCATGTGGCAGATCTGTATATCTCATCTCCTACGTGAGTGAGGTTATTAGCCAAAATATTGTGATGTGGGTTTGGGTTTTCTTGTGTTTGTTTGGCCCTCTTGCCTTCATCTGTTGTAAGCGATAGGTTATTTTCCCTATCCTATCTTATTTTCATTTCTTAACAGCAGTTTTGCTGTCTCCAAGATATAAGAGATATATGACATTGTTTTAATTCAGCCACAAAATTCCTCAAAAATGAAATTAAATGAGCGGACTGGTATTCTCTTACCAGCTATGGATGAAATTGGATTGAACATAAACTGTCAAAAATAAAGAATTTAACAATGGCACAATATTCAAATTTATTAATGACACATGCACAATATCTACTTTAGAAAGTAATCTAAATCGCACACCAAGTCTGTTCCTGATTTTTGTTATTCTGGCGTTTAAATAAATATGTATATTTAAAAATAATGTTGCACTGCAGCAGCAGCTCTGTTCTAGGCTGATAAAGTTTCGCCTAACTCTTGTATTACGTATCTAACTACATAGGTTTGAACCAACAATTCAATTTTCCCCATACTTGTCTTCTGTAGTTCATATACTATGATCAGTTAAAACAATCTCTGGTTTACTTCCTGCTAGACTGAATTTTTCCAACTGTGTTAGAAATGACACTATAAGGGATGACAGTAGTACAGTGCATATAAGATTTTGGGTTTAATCACTGTGCTGACACAACAAGATACACAGTGGGAGTGATTTAGAATTTCTCTTCTAACCATCCATTTTCACCAACACAAGTAACAATGAAGTCAAGTATCAAACAGAGAAAATTTTGTAATTCTCTACCATGGAAGTAGAACAAACAAAAGTGGTTGAACAAAATAAAAAAAATAATAAACTTGTGCTTAAGGTAGACGAGAACAACTGGAAACTGCAAGGCAAAAAATGAAAATTTTGCAAGAAAATAACTTTACCAAGGAATAATGTTAAGCTAATTTTTTTAAACCTTGTGAGGTACACAACCTCACCTTTTGTGATTTTAAAATTAGTATAATTGTTTTTTATTTAATAGTTGTAAATGTAAATACTAACATTGAATTTTTAAGTTCCAAGGTCACAGAATGTCAAGACAGATATACGAGATCATTGGCGAATAAATAACAACTTAAAAAAAAAAGTTGAATAAATGTTTTGTTTGAAGACAATGAGTTTTTTGAAGAGAAAATGTATTGAGAAGAAGAAGTTAAAGAGAAAGGCTCAATGGAGAAGCCGCGAAGAATACTGGCGCGACTAGTAACTGTAAAATATTATATGAGAGATAAGTCTTTCCCGGCGTATCTTTGATATAAATTCTTCGCGGGTTTGCTGCCGGATTACATTTTCTGTAAAATATTAGCCCGAGGGCAGAAAATTTGAGTAAAGATAAAGATATAAGATAAGTAGAAGATGTTTTATTTAATATTGAGATAGTAATAAAGACAAAGGAGTAGAATTTTTAAAGTTCGTGTGGCATGATTTTGTTAATAGTGATTTGATTTACAGCGTTGGTATCAAAATAAATTCAGCGACGGGCAAAGAAGGATAAATGAAATTCCTATGTACTGGTCTGACACCGGAAACATAAGTATTATATTTAAATTGATAAAGCACATTTTAATATTTTCTAAAAAATAAAGAACCTTACAACCTTTTTAATTTTTTTTTTTTATAGTATTAGTTATCCGTTTTTTTTTGTACATATATTTGCTAATTTTGTATAACTTGGATGTATTCTCTTAAATCCCAGTCCCCATCTTTTTTTATGTCTATTTTTAACCTATTCCTTCTATTTAATTACCATAAATCACAACAAATTGCCCGTAACACCTGCCTTGTACCCACCACATTCTACAACTGAGGAAGAGTTATACAATGTGGGTTCAAAAAGAAATGAGAATTTTGAAATTTCGTGGGTTATATTGGTCCAGCTGGCATGATTTTTCCATTGTTTCAGCAAACATGTCTTAAAAGTATGTACACACTTTGAGCTATGTTAGATGTTTAATCTCCAGTCAGCTGTTAAAGGGATAATAAGTATTTTGATACAGTCTGCGATTTTTCATTTTCATAAATCATGGACCATAAAATTTGAATAAAATTTTGCTATAAAAATGGAATTAAGTGCAAAAAAGTTTTAGAAATGTTATACATGGATTTTGATGAATCTACTATGAGTAAAACAAGGGTTTACAAATGGTATAAGCATTTTTAAGATGGCCACGAAGATGAAGATGCGTGTATGGATCATCCTAGCACATCAATAACCAACGAAAATCTGGAAAAAGTGAAAGAAATGATTATGAATGATTGCCAAATCACAATTAGAGTAATATAAGCATGGCCAAGAAGATGTATATATCAGAGAAAATACAGAGTAAAAAATGAAAACTACAGGGAACATAATATGAAACAGGAAAATCTGGAATTAACTCAGAAGACAAAAATAGAACAAAATGAATTTGTGAATAGTAGTAGGAGAATTTTGTAAAATATTTAACCAACATTTTACTTGTGTTTTAGAGAAATGAGGCGTAGAAAAAGAATCCCCAGATAGTGCCCTAAGCCTTCAGACTGTATCCCCAAACAGATTTGTGAGAATGGGCTACTTTCACCAGTAACAGTCTCAGAAACAAGTAAACCCATGAAAAAATTAAAACCTAAAATTCTTATACCTATTTCAACATTCCAAATAAATTACTGAAAAGATTTTCGAATTGTATCAGTCACTTATGTGCCCACATCTGTAATGGATCCATAATAGACCAAAATATGTAGTTGAAAACCATTATTTAAAAAAAGGAGAAGTGACACGTATAGATAACTACCATCCCATTTCTTTACGTCCATATTCAAGATTTTCGAAAAAGTCATGTATTGTCGAGTAATAAAACATGTTACCCATTAATATATTCTTACTATTTACAGTGTGGACCCCAAAAAAGGGCCATCCACATACAGGGTGTCCAGAAAAGGACTCCTTGATTTCAAAATTAAATATCTCGAAAACAAAGATCGATAGAGGAATGCAGTAAACGGTATGTTTATCGTGACAGCTGTAAGAAGTGTATACAGCAGTTTGAAATAATAGTTACAAAAGCTGCTAACAGATGGCGCTGTAATCGCCATACGTAATGCCTAAATAGTGATCCGAAGCTCAGGGCGATCAGTTCCACCATTGAAACGTGCCAATAGTGAACATTTTGAAAACATTGTGATGTGATTGTTTGCAAATATTGTTTTCATACGATTATTTTACTTATGTAGGCTGATATGAGCGTAGAGCGCCATCTGTTAGCAGCTTTTGTAACTATTATTTCACACTGCTGTATACACTTCTTACAGCTGTCACAATAAACATACCAGTTTACTGCATTCCTCTATCGATCTTTGTTTTCGAGATATTTAATTTAGAAATCAGAGAGTCCTTTTCTGGACACCCTGTAAATAGCTATACATTCATTTTTAAATATCGCATTTGAGGAACTGCATAATTAAATGTGCATTGTAGGAATTTTCTGCGATCTTGCAAAAGCATTTGAATTTTTTGATAGTGAATTAATTTTGAAAAAAGAAAAGGATTACTATGGTATACAAGGAACTATAAGTAAATGGTTTAATTCCTACATGTTTTTGATAATGTTATGTGGGACCAGATGTTCAAAATTTTAAAGAAGTCAGGTCTAAAGTATCGAGATAGATGAATACTTTATAAACTATATAAGAATCAAGTGGCTATAATAAAAGTAGAGAACCGTGAGAGACATGCATCAGTTAAAAAGGGTGTGAGACAAGGTTGTAGTCTATCCCCGTTAATATTCAACTTGTATGTAGAAGAAGCAATAAAGAAAGTCAAAGAGAAATTTCCATGTGGCACAAGTTTTCAGGGAGAAAAAAATCAGTATGCTACGATTTGCTGATGACACTGTCTTGTTAGTGGAGAGGGCTGAGGATATTGAGAAGTTACTGAATGGCATGAACAAAATACTGAAGGAAGATTTTGGACTGAATATAAATCAAAGCAAGACAAAAGTCATGAAATGTAGCAGAAATGATACCAATACTAGTAGATTAAATATAAAAATAGGATTGGATGCAATAGGACAAAGTAAGTGAATACTGTTACTTGGGAAGCAAAATTACAACCGATGGCCGAAACAGGAATGATATTAAAAGAAGAATAGACTAGCAAAAAGAGTCTTCATGAAAAAGAGAAATCTTTTAGTTTCAAATATTGATCTAGGAATTAGAAAGAACTTTCTAAAACTCTGTGTGAGGAGCACAGCACTTTATGGTAGTGAAACATGGACTTTTGGAATACTGGAAAGAAAGAAATTGAAGCATTTGAAATGTGGTGCTGCAGAAGAATGCTGAAAATTAAGTGGACTGACAAAGTAAGAAATGAATGAGTTTTAGAAATGATGGGTGATAATTGAAGTTTGTGGAAGAAGCTTACAGAAAGAAGAGACTGGCTGGTAGGTCATATTTTGAGACATGCTGGACTAGGTTAATTTGCTTGTGGAGGGAACAGTCGAAGGTAAGAACTGTAGAGGAAGACAGATTAGAACACAGTAATAGATCCTTATTCGCATGGGATACGTTCCGCAAAAATGCCGCGAATATGGAATGATAATTTGTATGGAATTATAGGGGATATGTTCCAAGTTTCAAAAACAATTAAAATCAATTTATTAAGAGATTTTAAGCAACATGTTTTAGTTTATTATTGTCAGGCTTAGGCAATGTTTTAAAGTTTCGTATTTTTTTTCATGTTTTGCTATTTTTAAATGGTCTTTCAATTTGGATTGATATTCAGCTGTGGAATTAACAATCCGTCTTTTAAAAACAAGACTTCTTTACATTAGACGGATCAATTTTTACGAAGAAATCACAAAGCTCATTTACCATCCGTAGACCTTCACACATTTTTTTAAAATTAAATGTCACCATTTCAGTGGTCACGTTGAAGCCTCTTCTTCAATAGGTTGGGGGATTTAACATATCCTCCAAATCGATTTCAGTCAAATCTTCATCTTGCGATTCATGCAACTCTTGAATGTCACTTGATTCTATCTGTTCAAAATCTTTTTTTCCCCTTATGGCTTTACGCCTCATCAACGTCTAAGTCATTTAGAGGCGGGATGGGACTGGGGACAAGGAACGGGAAGGAATTCTGCCATGGCCTCTTGAAGGAAGCATTCCGGCATTTGCCTGGAATGATTTGGGTTAAAAACCATGTCGTCTTATGCCATTCGCAACTTGAGCAATGTTTGCAGTTAAACTTCGAATTTGCACAGATGAGGCCACAGTTTTTTTTGGAGCATGATTTCAATGTGTATGGTTTCAGTTCTTGCAACGATTCTTGTATTGTAACAATGCGTTATGCTATGTCAAAAAATTTCCAGCATATCACAACATTCATAAATAACATAAATTGCAAACAAAGCAGAGGAGGCAAGTGTTATTCACTCAGAATTATTGCTAGGAAGTAATGATAGATTCAGTGGCAATAAGATTTGCGTTTTTAAATTGTTTCGGCTTTATAGAGTGACTCTCAGCACGTGCCAACAATACTCAAACGATGCCTACAAGTTGGTAAAGGATACCGAATGCGCTGAATGTACCGAATGGATCCGTGAATAATAAAAATTTCAAGCAACAGGAAGTTGTCAATTATTCTATCAGCGGATACTGAAACCGCGAATACAGAAAGTTGTCAATTATTTTATCCGCGAATAAAGATCTTTGACTGTATATGAAGCAGATAATTTAGGACGTGGGTTGTGAGGGGTATGTAGAAATGAAGATGTTAGCGCAGTATAGGAAGAGATGGAGGATTGCATCAAACCAGTCGAAAGATTGACAGAAAAAAAAAAAAAAAAAAATAAAATCGAAGTAAATAACTCCATTCTAAAATCAGTAAAAATGGTTCATCAGACTGGGAGAAAATAAAACATGGGATTTCACAAGGCTTCGTCCAAGGATCCCTTCGCTTTTATTCTACATCAAACGTCTTCCTAGAAACTTATCAGAGGCTAAGAGTGTTTCATTTGTGGACTACACTAACATCATTAAAAGCAGGAAAAGCAAGGAAGAAAAACACCCAATGGGAATCTAGAATTCAGTGCAAATGAAGTAATTAGTGAAGTAGCAAACTGGTTTAAGGCAAATATTTGATAAAACACATTACATTAGATTTAAAACAAGAAAATTTTGTTCAGCAAAATTTACATATAAATTATAAAACCAACACAATCTTGGAAACAATATAAAATTCCTTGTCACTCTAACAGATGTGAAACTTAATTGGCAAGAACGTATGTTACTACTGAAGAAATTAAGTAATGCCACCAATGAAATAATAATACTATCTCTACCAGTAGATCTGGAATTAATAAATTAGTTGCACTCCTCCATTTTTATTCACTCATGTCATATGGCATATTTTTTTTAGGAAAACTCTTCAAGAAGTAAAAAAAGTTTCTTTTCATAGCACAGAAAAGAGCTATCATGATGCTATGTAGAGTAAGGCAAGAACTTCTTGCTGACAACTGTTTGAAAAAACTAAATATTTTTTTTTGAATGACTTCTCACTTATTCTCTCATGTGCTTTGTTAAAATGTTCTGTGACAGACATTTCACATCAAATTCATAAGTACACAATTTTGACACAAGAAACAAAAGTAACTTGTACAAACATCATTGTCATTAGTATTGAGAAGAGTTAATTATTCTGGGAAACATCTGTTTAATTAACTTCCTAAAAAGTATTTAAAAAGTCCATAGATTATAAAGAGGAATTTAAAGGAAAACTGAGAAATTATTGTATTGGCAACTAATCCAACTCCCTCCAGGAATTTATACAAAAGAACTAATTGTATCCAATACAGTTTTTGTAAAATCAAGTTGCAAAAAAATAATGCATATTTTTTTGTAACATATTTTTTTCAATACTATTATTATTAACTTTTATGTGTGTGTGTGTGTGTGTGTGTGTATATATATATATATATATATAAACTATGACATGTTCCACACCCCAGTGATTCTTCCTCAGCAGGGATCTATGGAACACATGAAATAGATATTGAGGGCTATCAGGGTCTTCACTCAAACCATAACCCCCTATGGTATCAAGGATTTGTTGGTAAGCTAATTCCCATCTGCATAGTTCAGACATTCAATTTCTGGTAAGACCCTTCCAGTAGACCCAGCACTCATTACTGTTCAGTCACATACAAATGTTTTATAAATCCTTAATTTAATATTTTCTGTAAACACAAGGGTTGAATGATAAATAATGCCTCCAAGGTCACAACTCGGGACTGAATGGGAATATTTTAATAAATCAAACACATAAATAAACCTTAGAATGTCTTCTTTAATTACCAATAATCACCAGACAATTGGATACATTTCTGCCAATGATGAACCAGTTTTCTGAAGCCGTCACGGAAGAAGTTGGCACTCTGTTTTCGCAACCACAGTTTCACAGTTCTCTCAAAGTCTTCATCAGAAGCATAATGATATCCCTGCAGATCATCTTTCATTATCGGGAACAGATGGAAGTCAGACAGTGCCAAATATGGACTGTATGGAGGATGCTGTACGGTGGTGAGATTCAGTCTCTGAAGTTCTCCTGTGGTGGCACGTGAAGTGTGTGGCCTGGCATTGTCATGCTGCAGGAAAACATTCCCCTTTTCCTTTCGGACCCTTGTTAGCCGTCGTTTCAAAGTTCACAGTGTTGTGATGTAACGCTCTGGATTTATTGTCCAACGTTCAAGGACAGCAACATGGATAACACCATCTGCGTCCCAGAACACTGTTGCGATGATTTTTCCAGCTGAGGGCTGTGTTTTGAATTTCTCTTTCTGCGACGAGTCTTTGTGTCGATATTCCATAGACTGGCATTTCGTCTCTGGGTCGTAATGGTGTACTCATGTTTCGTATCCTGTCACATTTGAATGGAAAAAGGCATCACCTTCATTCTCGTAATTCGAGAGGAGTTCCTGGGAAATTTCAACTCTGTTCACTTTCATTTCAGGCGTCAACATCCGAGGTACCCATCGTGCGCAGATCTTCCGATAGCCCAGCAAAACAAAGCAATATCGTGACATGTTCTTATGAAATGCTGATTATGCTTGCAATTTCTCTCCGAGTGATACAACGATCGTCCTGAATCAGTCTGTCAACTTTTTGCTAGTGAAACTCGGTGGTTGCTGTCACAGGACAGTTCAACTCTTTGTTTGTCATGCAAGTTAGATGTTCCCACCTCAACATCTTTAAACTTACCGCCCAACAATGCACAATGATCACATCGACACAATCACCATAAACAGCTTGCATTCTCTGATGAATCTCCCTTGGGGTGACACCTTCTGCTGTCAAGAATTCAATGACTGCATGTTGCTTAAATTGCATTGACCAACCCTCTGCACAGGGTTCCACACTTTACACTGTAACACTACAACCGTTCAATGCTAAAGCTTCCCGCCAACTGGAGCTGTAGAGGAGAGTCTACGGAACAAGCCAGTACCTGCCTCATACCAGTGCTGCCATCTGTTGAGTTATGAAGGTGTAGGCATTATTTATCATTCAACCCTCATATTTTTATTCTGTAACATTCATTACTCGGGTGATATTCCCCTTCTTACTACAGTAATATTTCTCCAGAAGTAATGAGTATGATATTGCCCCCACTACCCCAGAAACCATGAAGTTGATCATTGGTCTCCCATTCATTCAGTTGGCATTGATGTGATTACTAGGGTTCGGATCTCTAGGACAAGTCATATTTTTTTCCTGCCTTCTTTTTGAGCTGAAATGCCGATTTAAACACTGATTCAACATTACTGATTGTATTTAAATGTATTTTATATAGCATAGAAATGCATATTCAGACCATTTTCCTAGTTTTGGTCATATTTCGAGAATATTTGTGGTCATATGTTGAGGAAAAATCTGGTAGTTTTTTAAAAGTACCATTTTCCTAGTTTTGGTCATATTTCGAGAATATTTATGGTCATATTGTCATATTTTGAGGAAAAATCTGGTACTTTTTTAATAGTACTGGGAATTCACTAGATACAGATGAGAAGAAATTAAGATAATTATTCACAGAACTATACAGGTGAGGGAAAAAAAACTAATTTTCAGTGTGGCCAGAATTTACCAGTCAAGAATTAAAGTTATACATTATTGTCACTCTCTAAACGTAATGTTCCGCCCGCCTTTTAATCTCGACAATGCAGCAGAAGCATGCCTGTGTCGATCCGCGTCAATCAATATCTCAATGAAATATCCTCAGTCATCATTAAATCTGCAGTGGATCAGTGAGTAGACCTACCGCCATGCCGAAAATAAAATTTTCTGAAAGTGCGAAGTTGCGTAAGGCAATTTAGAGAGGAGTATATTAGTACAGACGATAGAGTTGTAATCTGTAAATTATCTGAAATTAAAGTGACTTCAACAAAATGATTTAAAATTTAATTTTTCCAATGGTGCAGCGAGTGCACGGAAACAAATTATGCTGTCTACATGAAAGTGACACTACTAGATAAAATAAATGATATTTAATTGAGTATGTTTTGATTATAATAAATTTAAAAATGGGTAAATATGACAAAACATTTAATGTCATATTTGCCTGCATATTTATCTATTTTTTTGGTCATAAAGATCCAAACCCTAGTGATTAAACTGGACCTTCTTGCTGTGTCTGATTTACCTGCAAGAATAAGGTTCAATACTGAAATACTGTGTTACATATGTTCATCGATCGTAGCCTCTGTCAGCTATGGTAAGTGTTGGGTTTCATTTAACTTTATACTTATATATATAGTGATACAAATTAATCTTAGGAGAGTAACCACTATTTACCATAGTTGAAGACAAGACAGCTTCAAAATACAGACAGGCACATACACTCTTTATAAGGAATTAGAGGGAAAATAAATCAGTAACAAGTCATGAGTTACACACACACACACACACACACACACACACACACATAGCCACAATTTGAAGGTTTTCTAACTAAAAGCAAGCTGAAATAACAAAATGCAAACCAGTGAGAAAAATTGAAGTAATGGTAACCAATAGTGAAGATATGGCACATTTGTACAATCATAGCTTTTTAAAAGAATGCATATCCTAACAAACTGTAGGCGAAGCATTTTTTTTGTTTACACAACAGCATAATTGCAAAACAATAACATTTTTCCAAATATTCTGCAGAAAAAGCTGGAATAAATTTGAAGGTGAAAATTTCTTGGCTTGAAATAGTTTGCTTTGTTGTGGTGTTTTTAATCATAATAACCAACATTAAACAAGATTGGTGGTTAAAGGTGTATGACACAGCTGAAGCCATCATCATTTCAAAAGAAAAGATCTGAGGGTAGGCTGAGATGAAATACACAAAAGCTTGTAGTGTGCGAACAAAATGACCTTCAGAAGTATGCCTGGTGGCAAGCGGAAGTAACATCTCCCCTCTTTATACGCATGCATGGGTTTGAAATCATTTAGTTCATCCAGTGTATTTTGAGAAGTGGATGTATGGAGACGTGTTCTAGTGCTGTAAAAGTAACTCCAACTGACAGTCATCATCGTTTAAAGACTGTTGATGGTAACAATGATGATGATGGGTCTACTGTAAATTGATGGGCAGTAAAATTTTGTGATTGCAAAGCTGGAAAAGTCACAACTGTCGATACGCAAAAAAAAAAAACTTTCTGAGATGGGGGTCAACTGTAAATTATTCTCGGTATGTACAACACTAAAACATCTCTGGTGTCAAGTTTGTTGTGTTACTGGAAGCCTGGCGCTATTAATCTTGCAACATGACAACGTTTGACCACACACCTCATGCATAATTGTAGAGGCTCTGCAAAACCTGACGTTTGAACTGATTCCACACACCATTTACTCCCCCAATCTTGTGTCTTGCGATTTTTATTTTTTTCCTCTTACTCAAGAGAGCCCTCAAGAATAATCTTTACACCTCAGACAATGAGGTCAAGACAGTGTCAAATCCTGGATTTGAGAGAAGTCTGATGAATTTTTCAGGGCCAGAATAAAAAAAAGATTTGTTACGTGCTCGGAGTAATGTGTTAGCCTTAATGGTTACTATGTTGAAAAATAATTATATGATTTTGAAGCTAAAGAATCATACTTTAATGTACTTTAAGCACGACCTTGTTATTTGTTTTTATTCATGTTCTACAAGCATGTGTGAATTTCTTTTCAGCCTACCTTCGTACATTTTACATCATGAATTAAACCAGAGAAAACTGTGTGCACCATGGGTCCCAAATTTGTTAAATGCTGATAAAAACACAAGTTTCTATACTGTGCTGGCAACATAGAAATTATATGATCACACTGTGGAAGTCAATTGCAAGTAATAATAATAATAATGAAAAAGGATCCAACCAAACTTCTACATAAATCTGTTGGTATAGATGAGACAAAAGTCCACCACTGTATTAAGAACAGAAGAGCAATCAAATTAGTGGGTGATAAGTGGTGAATCAATCAGAGATGAGGTCAGTTTCATCTGTGGAAGCTCATTGCCAGTGTTATCTGGGGTACTAATGAGATTCTTTTAATTGGATACCTTGAAAAGGGTAAAACTAGTGAATACTAAACTAAATCTCTGAACCACCTGGATGAGAAAACTGATAAGAGGATACTTGATTTACAAACCTGACTTAAAGTTACTTTTGGATAAAAACAGAGATATTTGGTACAAATCATTAGAATATCTATTCTATTCACCAGATTTGGTACCCCTCTGGCTTATATATATTTGAAAATCTAAAGAAATTTATAGATACAAAAGTTTTCGATTGAAGAGGTGATAGTCGTAGATGGTCAATTTTCAGGCTTTCCAGAAACACACTTCGGAGATGGAATTCATTGCTGGAAAAAATTGGAATGCATGGAACCAGAGAGAACTACACAGAAAAATAAATACAGGTTTCAATTTCACTGCCAGGTTTAAACTAAGATTCAGGTGCTTGGACTATACTCTGTAGCATTGAAGTCTCTGAAATAAAGAGATCATTAAAAGCTACTCTAAGTTAATATGGTGACATTCTTGTTGGGCAACATACACCATGCAAGAAAAAAATGTAAAGACATGCTGGATTGTTAATCCAAGAAAACAATTTGTGCATTTTACGAGGAGAATAACGTTTTTTATTTTACCTATTCATCACAAAGGAAAAGTGGACTGAATGAGAGATTGACATAAATACACAACTAACAATATAGGAATTGACAATAGAAGAGTTCAGAAAGCTGAATCTGAATGGGGAATTTAACCAAAGAAGGCAGAAGAGAGCAAAAAGAGATGCAGAGAACTGGTAAAAACCAAAAAAGAAATTGTGATGTACCAAAGCAAGGACTTATATGGTTGCTGCTTCTATGGTTTGTATTATGAATAGTAAAGGGTTTATTAATATCAGATAATTATTTTATTTCCACCACCGGGCCTGACATATAATATACTAGCAGTTAACTGAAACTTTGTCCACTTGAAAGCATGTTATAGTATAAGAATTTTTGTTTACCGTTCAAAGTTTCTCCATTGGGGTTGAAAATACAGTTAACTGCTTCATTGTCTTTTACTCTTCAAAGAAAAGTGTACCTCAAAGCCAGGAAATAAGTAACAATGCTGTAACGTGTGCCGAAATACACGGTCACTCACATTACTCACTCAGCGGCAATTGACGTCTTGAGCCGATTCGGACCTCATTACAGTCAGAATTGGCATGGCAGCTACCTTCTTCACTCAAATCGGCAATGCACCATGGAATATTAAGAGTAATTCTGGTCCAGGCTGCATTTCAACCTAATCACAAACTTCGTTAACACAGCTCCTTGAAATTCAGCACTTTTTCAAATTTTGATTTTTCACATATATCATCACATATATATTATGAATGGAATTACGCTGAGATACCTGAGGTGTCATAATATTTCAAGTCCGCAACCAAAGACATCTTGTGAGCTTGCCGACAGATCAAATTTTCCAGCTCAAGGCGCATTTCAATCAAGCCACAAACTCCACTACTATTGTCACTAGAAAATTAAAGCTTCTTTCACTGGGGCATTAATACATTCACTATTCTATGTCATGAATATCCCACAGTTTCAGATCATAATACCTAAAACCAGCTGAACAATGATGTCAGCTTCATAACAATTATTAAAGCAATGTAACTCCTGAAATTGTAAACTAATATGCTCATGACTTAGTCAGTACAATGGGATGTCCAGAATTCAATACAGCTTGTAACACAAGTTATGTTAATGTTGTTGGTAAAGTTTACATCGATATAGTGACTCTGTTATTGAACGTGCTTTAGTCCAGTTGGAGTTCATACTGAAGGTGAGTGATAAAATTAATTGTGATAGTGTATGCTACTATAATTGGGAATCCTGATGTAGAAAATGTTGCTACTATTTGAAATTTAATTCCGATGCAATTAATGTATTGAGGTGTGTCCGTACCATGTTTTTTACTTACGGCTTTACGCCTCGTCATTAGAGCTGAGATGGGACAGGGGACTAGGAACGGGAAGGAATTCAGCCATGGCCTTCTAAAGGTAGCATCCTGGCATTTGTCTGGAGTAATTTGGGGAAACCATTGAATACCCAAATCTGGGTGCTCGGATGGGGATTCGAACCGCCGTCCTCCCGAATGCAAGGCCAGAGCGTTAACTGCTCGCCCACCATGCTCAGCAGTATCATTTGATGTTGTAGCAGCAATATTAGTGGAGATAATGGTTAGGTTGAAATGCTGCCGGGACCGGAATGCTTTTGTTTCAGCTTAAGACAGGAGGAATTTAGTTATTAGTAGTGATAAATAAGTTGCTTTCATTGGTACCGTGTTAGTGATGACATGTATCATGATGTAAACTATTCTGAAATTGCTTCCTGAAACGAAAACTTTCTAACTATGCCATTGAATGCACTCATTTTCTTTTGATTTAAAACTAGTTGACCTAACAAACGATGTGCAGTACAAATTACAACAATTTAGTGTTTGATCATTTTGTAAATTTGCAAAAAGCTGTTGGAATTGTATAAAAATGGTACAAATGAGAAGGAACAAACTTCTGACTAGTGTAGTAATGGAGGTTATCTTTGCGGATGGAGGAGTGGATGCTCAGTGCTCGACATCCGCAGATACGGATTTTTTGCAGAAGCGGATGTGGAGGTGGAAAAATAAAATTTAATTTTTTTGCCTCATCTTAAAAAAAAATAAAAAAAATTGTTGGATGATTTCACAAGTGAATCAAATCATTTACATAACTACATACGGATCTAAAAAATAATCTTTGTCACATGAATTTCCGATAAAGTACTCTTGATGGTCCATGAAAGGCGTTACAGGACTACACGTAGAACATGTTGAACTCTCAGACTACCAACACAGGAACTCACCGTCCAACAAACTATGTCATTGGATTGTGATTGGAGGAAACCTCTTGCAAGTGTGCGATAAGGACACTAGTGTGCAGCAAAAAAGTACGGGTGGAATGGATTGCTTGGAACATTTTTGGATCCCTTCAGGGAGTGTGAATGGGTGAGCACATTGTAACATAACATACGTCAGAGCCATGCAAGAGTATCTGTGGCCGGCGTAGTAAGCCAGTATGGAGCTAGCTTTGGTGTGTATCGTTGACCGCCGTCAAGTTTACTTGTCGACGTGGGAACATTTCGGTCGTGATTATTGAAATTGTGAAAAGACGAGAAGATTTGGCGGAGTGTAACATGGAAACTAGTAATGTGTTATATTAACGGTTTTGCATGGAGTGCAGCGATCTCAAGTGACTGTGTTATGAGTACTGTGGAGAGTGTGGGAGTTTGTGCAATTTAATTCCTCCTGTCCCACGAGTCTGCATTTCTCAGAAAAGGCGTCTGATTTCCTTATTTAAATATTTATTTGGTGGTGATATTTTCCGTCCGTGTGAAAGCATAAGTTTATGAACTCAATAACCTTTGGTATATCTGTCCATTCTAAAGTATGTGAGCTTATCATTTAGTAACCCGACGAACGGTAATACCTAAACCTGGCGACCGCGGCATAAAGAACCTTTTTATTTGATCAATGAATATGTGTGTGTCGAGTAAGGGACTTTTCTAATAATCAAAATCCATAATCAGCCGGAAAGCTTGCATGGCGCCTCAGTGACAGGACGTGTGGTGAAATAGGCATTTGGAGGAGAAATAAACTTTCGATTCCCGAGCATACACACGGGGATAAAGTGGAAATAAAGTAAATTACAAGCTAGACGACAATTGAGTGCAGAGATGACAATAGCCAAAGAGGAAGAGATTACACATCAGTAGCAGGAGTTGTTAAGTCAAAGAGGGCTTGTGGAGATAGTCTACTTGGAGACCGGTTGGAGGTGGCGCAGCATACCAGAAAGGAAAGCAACTATACGAACATTGCCGAGCGGGACCGAAGGCGGCCGACGGGAAACACGGCACAGAACTTCACCAAGTTACCCGGAAACAACCGACGGAAGCCGAGCCGAGAACAGCTGACCCGAGCAGCCAACAGTGAAGACGCGGAAAGCTAAGTGTGCGCTATTTGCTGCTAGCAAGCTGCTGCGAAGCGTCTTTCCTATCCGTTCCATTCCTTTAATATTTTTGCTCCTTCAATTTCAAATCACCTATAGGAAGGAAAACCGAGCTGGGGTTTCCTCTCCATTTCCAATTCCTTTGTCATTCTAGTGACACTTATTGTATATTGACAACTCAGACGCTGGAATGTTTACGCTGCGGAAGTAGTTTGTTTCTAATTTGTATGCACGTAATTCTTTAATATGGTGATTGCATTTTATGAATAGCAGCGTTGTATTGATTTTATTTGCTGTGAGTCGAAGGGGGAAAGTAAAGTGACTGAGTGATTATCTTTATTGCCTTTTCCCGTTGGATTTGTAAGACAAACATACCGAAAATGGGTGACGAGATGGAGTCAAAATTGGCTGAAATGCTGGCTAGGTTTGCTGAATCCTTTAATGATAAATTTGAAACCTTTAATAATAAATCTGAATCCCTTCATGGTAGACTTGAAGTAATAGAAAGGACGTGGAGGTTCGTCACTCTAGCTTAGTCAAACAGCAGAAATTGCACACGGCAGAGTTCAGGAGAAAACTTGACCATTATGGTGATATGTGGGTCGGGCAGATGGAGAAGTTGTCCTCTCAAATTTCTGAGTTAACGGAACAGGTTAATAGGCCAAATGCAGCCGTAATTTCAAAACGGGAAGCGAAGGTTTCAGGAAGAGAAAAATTCAGGAAGAAGTTTTTATTTTTGATACTGTATTAGGGAATGCCTTAAAGAATGAAGCTGAGACAAATTACAAAGGTGTTACGGCCGTGGAACCAGAGGTTCAAGAATGTCAAGAGGAGTTTGTGGAGAAAAATATACAAGAGAAAATTTTTGAGGTAGCAGATGGAATTTTTTGTGATACCCTTGCGAAGGAGAGGGCTAAATTATGGGAGAATGGAGTTATAAAAATTGAGGTGGAAGGATTTTTAACTATAACTACCGGAGAAGTAAAGTGGGATATAATTGAAGCAGTACGACAGCCATATGGCTTTGACAATAGTGACTGGAGTGGGAGCAATGACCGTCAGTCGGCGCGTAGCAGCATATACCGGGGCACTGTTGGTACCCGGGCCACAAAAGATTCTACCTCCGCAACACTAGTGAGCGCGGAAAAAACGAGCGGGCGAGTTAGATTATGCACTCAAACGTAATAACTTGGCAGAATCACTTACTTTCAATGGCGAGAGATATCAAGGAGTCACTTACACAGTAAAACAGTACCAGTTTGTAGGTGAGAAGAATAAAATTGGCAGAAAATACATACGGTGGAAAACTAATGAGAGTGGGCGGACAAGTGTTTAATTACCCGATTGTGACCACACGCAAAAAGAGAATAGGAGTTTTTTTTGTGAACGAACCAGATGGACAAAATACATTTTTATGAAAAAAAGTAATCCTATCCTGTTATTTCCATGTTTTTTCTCTTTTTAATTACCAATCTTTTTTTTTGAGAGAAAATCTCTATCAACAATTTTCCTTTACCTGCGAAGGCGCTAACAGCAATATAGCAGCTCGAAGAAGGGTGGTAAAGTGAATAATGTGATGCTTGTGAAGTGGTGCTCTGGAGAATAAAGTCATTGACCAGAGTGCAGCGGGTGTTTATCTCGGAAGCGGTGTTTCTGACAGCAAATTGCATCATCTCACAATTTGATACTAATTCATGTTTTTTTCTTTTTTTGTGTTCTCTTGTTTTATTGTATGTTTGATGGTTCTGATTTCTCTTGTGTTTGACATTTTTTTGATGTGTTTCTTAGACTTAAGGTGCAAATTATTGCCAATGTAGGACGGAAAGCCACCAAAGTAGAATTGTATAGTGATTTTTTTTCTTTTCTTGTCTTGATAATTGACCATGTCCAACCTGATCAATTATCACAAGGTATTAGGGAGGAAGTGTGACAACAGTTTTTTTTCTGATAACTGATCAAGTTTCTTTGAAACCAGATCAATTATCACAGCATATTAGCTAGGGAGTGTAACATAACATACGTCAGAGCCATGCAAGAGTATCTGTGGCCGGCGTAGTAAGCCAGTGTGGGGCTATCTTTGGTGTGTATCGTTGACCGCCGTCAAGTTTAGTTGTCGACATGGGAACATTTCGGTCATGGTTATTGAAATTGTGAAAAGACGAGAAGATTTGGCGGAGTGTAATGTGGAAACTAGTAATGTGTTATATTAACGGTTTTGCATGGAGTGCAGCGATCTCAAGTGACTGTGTTATGAGTACTGTGGAGAGTGTGGGAGTTTGTGCAATTTAATTCAGCCTGTCCCACGAGTCTGCATTTCTCGGAAAAGGAGTCTGATTTCCTTATTTAAATATTTATTAGGTGGTGGTATTTTCCGTCGGTGTGAAAGCATAAGTTTATGAAATCAATAACGTTTGGTATATCTGTCCATTCTAAAGTATGTGAGCTTATCATTTAGTAACCCGACGAACGGTAATACCTAAACCTGGCGACCGCGGCATAAAGAACCTTTTTATTTGATCAATGCATATGTGTGTGTCGAGTAAGGGACTTTTCTAATAATCAAAATCCATGATCAGCCGGAAAGCTTACAACATCCTATGGTAGTTCTACACAGATGTCCTGTAAGTTGAACTGTGAATAGGCAGCTTTACTTAACATGCAAGTTCAAACTTGAAAATTCATCGTTTATGTAATAACACTGTTCAGTTCATTGTTACTTTTACTGCAAGAAGGTAAGAAAAAAAAAACATGTTGCTGTTAGCTAATTGATAATGGGCAGAATCTCGTATAAAGAGGAAAGAATATATATATATATATATTGCATACAAAACTTCCGCTATACGTTGTGAGGTCCCACTCACAAATCGTTGTCGAAATTGTAAATAAAAGAGATTTATAAGTATTAGACTTCACAGCATGAGTAGCATGTACAGTTATTTGGGGTAGTTTTAAGGGTTTGGTAGTAATTTAATGTTCTGTAGTTGGTACGGCTGTACGATTGGTCAAGGAGGAAGATGGTTGTTAAGATGGCGCAGAGAGAGGCCACGAGAGAATGAGTGAATAGTACAGCGTCGGCTATGTATTGTGATAAACGAATGTTTGAAGTGTTCAATAAATTTTGGCAGATAAATGAACATATTGGTTGATTTATTTAACAAATGAGATCCATTGCGCACAGGTGTATGAAATGGAAAGCAGTTTATTAAATAATAATGATAATATGCTAAGAGATAGCGCAACTGCGGAAATCAACATTTGGGCCCTATGTTGAAATTGGCGGGCTATCTGCCTTCTGCTGATTGATAGTAAAGTTAGCAGTGGGACTTGGCAAATTGGCAACCCTTAAGCCAGGATTAGGCAATGTGTCGCATTGTTCACAAGCTGGAATAATTTCATCGGAAGCAAACCACATGAGGAAGACATCGATAATTGGTGGCAGGTATTTTGAAGAAAGAAGAAATAATGACGCAGCTTTGGCAAGTACAAAAGACAATTTATTTTTCTTGGAAGAAATTCAATGTAATCAGAGTAATTAAAGAAAAGACTAGAAAAAATTAACTTGGTAGCTTTGTGGAACAGTTTTGTTACTTGATTGATAAAAGAAGTGGTGTAAATATCAGCAAATGAACGATTGAATTAAGCAGAACTGTTTGAAAACAAGTATAAAGTAATGGAGAACTGCTTGTAAGAATTGAAAGTTTAAAATCTGTAAAATTAACGTAAGAATAATTTTGATATGTAAAAAACTGTTTAAGCTAAATTTACATGCTGTGAAAGTCTTAGTTAAAGTAATAAAGAAAATCATTAAATATAGTGGGGAAGGGTTTGTTAATTAAGTAAACAAATTTAAAGTAAAAGCTGTGTATGCATGTATGTCAGCCATTGTAACTTTCGATGTTATAACATGTTTGTATTATGTGTCGTAAAATTTATTTTACAGGAGTGCAGCTATTTCTTGGCACAGTAAGTATGGGTTTCTGTACCTGTTAAAAAGTCTAGCTGCGTTGTAAAACAGCATTGTATAATTGTGAAGTGATTTTGTATGTGTTATATTGTCATGTGATTTGGTGGAAAATTTTAATAGCAGACTTATACCGTGTTACTGTGTTTTATGTCAATCTGTAATTAACATGGAGGCAATTAGTGAGAAATTAGTAAACCGCAAAGCTGAATTAAATCTTAAAGAAGGGGAGAGTAAAAATAACTCTAATTTCAACAATGAAGATTCCGGTTTCAGTAAGCGCTCAACTGTAAGGAAGGGAAATAGAATTAGCGTACATAGTGTAGCAGAAGTTAGTAGCGCTAATATCTCTGAACGCATGGGAGGAAGCGGATTTGAACCGTTGATAAGCGGCGATGTTAGTGTAGATATTAGAAGTATTGATATCTATGATACCGAGTCAGAGAGTTTCATGACAAATGTTACGTCTACACCAGTACCAGTCGATCAAGTTAATATACGAGAAAAAGAGAGGTGGGTAATGAATCAACTAATGTCCAGAAACAGAAAGGTGGCGAAATATCAATGTTGATTACTTTAATGGAGCGAATGGGAACAAAAATTTAACTAAGTGAACAGGGAATTACAGAAAAAATGGATGAAAAAATTGAATTAAGTCAGAGAATGACAGAAGAAATGAGAGAAGAATCAAAACGAACAGCCGAAAATATGGAAAGAAAAATTTAATTAAGTCAGAAAACAGCAGAAAAAATGGAAGAAAAAATTATGGACGAAGTGCGAATGATAAAGCAGGATATGTTATTAAAAATGGACGAGTGTATTGGGCAATCAGAAGATAGGTGTGACAAGAAGATAGAAAATATGAGGCAAATATTAAAAGAGGATATCGACTCAAGAATGGAAAAGGAAATAACGATGGTTTATTATTATGTGGAAAAGCATGTGGAGACTACTAAAAAGAATGTTTAGTGAAACAGAAAGTTGAGGAGGAAGTAAAAAAAAAGTAGTAATATAATACAAGAAGAGCAAATGGCCATGCGAGAAGAAAATAAAATAACTTATGAAAATCAGAGGGATTGTGCCAAAGGGATTGAAGAGTTGAAACTAATTCCAAAAGAATTTCTCGATTGGGAGAGAGACTAATGCTTATGGACAAGGAGGCAAAAGGAGTACATGTAAGGTGGCGGAAGTAGCTAACCAGGTCGACGTAGTTAAAGAAGATGTGAGAGAAGAGATATTATAATTAACTCAGAGAGTTGAGGAAGCAGAATGGTGAGGTGTGGCTACTATGGGAAGCAGTATCATCATTACGAATCATTTTAAGTTGCCGGAAGTAAAATTTGAACCCGCAAGAAGGGTGCATCCTGTAGAATGGTGCATCCTGTAGAATTTGTTAGAGCTTATAAGAATGGTTTACCTGATGAGTGGTTACGTTAAGAAGATAAGATATGTTAAGAACATGCTATGAGGGGATGCCTTTGCATGGAGTTGCAAGAGTGCTGAGGAGTGTAACAACTATGAAGAATTTTTTAGATTATTTTTGAGCAAGTATTGGTCACAATGGAAGCAAAGAAGAGTGAGAAGGGATTTTTGGAATTGTCGATATTATAGTAGGCGTGATGGTAATATGAAATACTTTTGTGAAACAGTTATGAAGGAATTACGTTATCTGGACCAAGAAATAGATGATGATGAAAAGATAGAAGTGTTATTTCAAAAATTGCCCAGACCTGTTCAAGAGAAGCTTATAATAAATCAGTGGAACGGTGTAGAAGAATTTGTCGAAGCAGTTGAAAGATTAGATCGTTGGAGTAGTACAAATGAACATAGACTGAGAGATCATAGGAGGAATGACTTCCGAAATTATAATATATCAAACCAGGTGCCGTCGCAGGATAATTCTGCAAGAGAAAGAGGCCGTATGAATGGTTATCACCGAGAAGATCAGTTCAACAGGAATTCGGGTGATAATAGGAGAAGGGAATATGAAGACAGGAGCCATGACAATCAGTGGTCGCATCACAACAATGGCCAGGCAGTAAGAAGGGAGGAAGTAAGGCATCATGATGCTGGGCGAATGATGGGAAACTTAGTGCCGCAACTGGGGCGGTCCGAACAATAGCGGAAGAAGTCAAAACATGACCCAAGGATCGAGAGAACATGACCAACCTGGAGAACGACAATGATAATAGGTGTAGAAATGAAAGTATACGGGAGAAAATAACTGGGTGTGATGTGCAAAATATGAACAACAAAAATAGAACACACGATCATGAGAGAACAATAGAAAAAGAGGATGTCCGAGTTTAGTGATAGTACTAATGACAATGAAGAAGAAAGAAGTGAGAAATTATGCAGCGATAAGGATTATAGTAGCGAAGAGGAAGAAAATAGTGAAGTAGAAGAAGAAAATAGTGAAGTAGAAGAAGAAAATGGAATATTAAACAATGAGGAAGCAGGAGTGAGATTTTTCCTGGTGAGGAAATATGCCGTTAATGATGAAGAAGAAAGTATAATGCCAGAAAGAGAAAATGTTCGAGTTTCAGGAGAATGTGGTCATGATATGAGCTTAGTTGTGGGAGACAATGAATCCAATGTGGTGAATAATTTGTCTGGTCAAACAGAAGAAAGAGATCCAGTAGGAAACAACAGTAGATGGAACACTGACAATGAAAGCCAATGTAGCAGCAGAGAATTAGATTTACAACTGTTGTGCCTAAAAGATGGAAGTAACGTAGAATTGTTGAAGTGGTTGCAGGAAGAACTCCAAAAGGATATACTGCAAGAAGAGTTTTTAGAGGAAGAGGAGGAAGTGAGACATCCGGTGTTTGTGGTGAAGCTCTTTGGATTGAACAATGAAGCATTAGCGGATACTGGTAGTGAATTGACAGCCATATCACATAAGTTCATATGCCCGTATAATGAAAGACAATAAAATTACCGAAATGCCGGTACGCAAAGTACAAGTTATTGGTGCTACTGGAAAGTTAAGCAAAAGAGTGAAGATTCAGATATTATTAGAATTGGAAATAGATGGAGTCACAGTGGAACACACTTGCTTAGTAGTACCTGTACTTAGTATCAACTGTATTTTGGGAATGGATCGGCTCAGCAAATTTAAGGCTTTAATTGATTGCTACAAAGGAGAAATGGATGTATGGAAAAATGATGAGAAATATAAAATTAAGTTTGGTACCAGATTGGCAACTGCAAAGAATGTAGGGAGAGATATAAAAATACGAGCGATGTATGAAGTAATGACAGAAGTAGGGGATGTAGATGACCTAGAGATGGGAGAAGAAGGAAGAGAGAGAAGCGCGGTTGGAATTAATGATGTAATGGATATTGAAGCACTGAATGGAACAACTAGGGAACAAAAAGAAGATTTGAAATGAATTTTAAAACAATATGAGGATGAATTTTCTGATTGTCCTGGGATAGTGAAGAATTATGAATGTATTTTTAAGATAAAGCCTCACACCCTGTTTTTTTTGTGAAACCATACCCCATACCATTGGTGAAGAAGAAAGCCGTAGAGCAGGAGATTGATAAAATGATTAATTGGGGCATAATCGAAAGGAGTAGCAGCCAGTACAACAATCCCTTCATAGTAGTGGGGAAGAAAGCTGGATCAGTAAGACTTGTGTTAGACGCCAGGACCTTGAACAAAATTGTGGATAGAGAGACCAATTGGTCGGAAAATCTTGAGGAAATGTTACAGAAATTTTACGGTGTGAAATATATGACAAGTTTAGACTTGACCGCCGGATATTGGCAGACCCCATTAGCACAAGAATCGAGGAAGTGTACTACGTTTTGGTTTGGAGGTAGATCTTATCAATACAGAGTGGTTCCGTTTGGACTGAATGTTTCTGTGTCCGTGTTTATAGGAGCTTTGGATCAAGTGTTAGGAGATAATTATCCGTTTATGTTGATGACATATTGATCAGCACTCGCACTTGGGAAGAACATTGTGAAATTAGCGGCCTTGCAAAGAAGGGGCATGACATTAAAATTGGCTAAGTGTGAGTTTGTGAAGAAACGGATAAAATTCTTGAGACTTGAAATAGATTCAGACCAGATACGGAGAAAATAAAAGCCATTGCTGAATTTCCAGTTCCAAATAACAAGAAGCAGTTGAAGTCATTCTTTGGCTTGCGCGGTTTTTATAGGAAATTTGTTGCAGATCAATCGTTCAATGACCCGCACTTAATAGAACTGAGGAAGAAGAATGCATCTTGGCTATGGACGGAACAATGTTAGCAAGCCTTTGAGAAGTTAAAGAACGAGTTAAAGAATAGTACCATATTGTATCATCTGGATCTGAGTCTACCCTTTTGCATGGAAACCGATAGTTCTGACCATGGATTAGGTGTTCATTTGTTTCAACTAGTGGAGGTTAATGGGAAAGAAGAGAGCTGAACAATTGCATTTGCTAGCCAAGTGCTCAATAAGCCTGAATGATATTATGGAATAACTGAGAAAGAAGCCTTAACTATTGTGTGGGGATTTGGAAGATTCAGATTCTACCTATTGGGCCATAAAACAATAGTGTTTACTGACCATAAAGCATTGACATTTTTGCGTGAATGCCGTTTGATGCGATGGACTCTATTTTTGCAACAATTCGATTTTGACATAAAATATATTAAGGGCAATGACAATGATGCAGTATCACGACTGCCATTGGGCATGAGCCACATGAATGAGAGTATCGGAACTGGAAGAGCAATTCAAATGTTTTACATGAAAGCAGTAATGCATGATAAAAGTATCAGGGAAATTTGCAAGAATATGAGACGGTGGCAGAATGAAGACGAATGTTTGAAGTTGATAAAGCAAAACCTGGGAGATCCAACGAATACAAAGTTGCCTAAGGATTATAAAGTTTACAATTGAATCCTATTTAGGAGAACAGACAAGTTTCCTGACGATTGGAAGATATGTTGGCCAAAAAAGTATGTTGACGTGATTATAGACTATGTACACTGAAGCTATGATCACTATGGAGCAGCTAAATGAACTCTTAAAAGAAGTAGCGCTGTTTGACAACATGAAAAGAAGGGTGGCACAAAGGATAGCCAGTTGTGATCGTTGTCAAAGGACAAAAATTTTGACAGTAGCTATTAAAGGGTTGATGCAAAGTATATTGCCTGAAAAAGTATTGGAATTGGTAGCAGTGGAATTGTATGGACCCTTACCAAAGTCAAAGGGTGGATTGCCTATATTTTTGTAATGTTGGATGTGTTTTCGAAATTTGTATGTTTTTATGCAATCAGAAAGGCCACTGGCAAGGTATTAGTGGACAGATTGGAAAAATGTGCACAATGCATGGAAACAAATGGAGTAATGCATATAAGGATATTGGCGTTTCATCTGGCAAGTAACCCAGCAGAACGGGTTATGAGAGAGATTGGTCAGTTGTTCCGAACCTGCTGCAGCAATAAGCATACTACTTGGATAGAATATGTAGCTGATTTTGAAGATGTCATAAACAGCGTGCCAACTGAAAGCACGGGTTACAGTCCATATTTTATAATGTATAGCAAAGAAGCTCCTAACTTAGTACGAGAGATAGTGAAATTCCCAGTAAGTCAGGCGAAATCCCAAGAAGATATATTCAATCAAGTAAAGGAAAGAATGAAGAGATCAGAAGAGAGAAGAAACAGGCACGAAAGAAGATACAAACCTGTTGAATTTAATTTGGGAGATTTGGTGCTTGTGAAGACTCAGGAGAGGTCAAGCAAAATAAACGCAGAGATTAGGAAGTTTTTTGATGTTTACCATGGACCATTTAAGATAGATGGGAAGCCACATAGGAACGTGTACTGGTTAGTGTATCCTAAATCCGGTAGAAAATTTGGGTTAAGAAACATAACAGACTTGAAACCATACAAGGTTAGAGAAGATAAGTGACCATAATGTGTTCTTGTGAAATCTGGTGGTGTTGTGTAAAATTGACTGGTAAAGATATAGACAGAGAGAGACAGTGAGTGATAATTGTGATGAATCCAGGAATAAAACAGGACAATTGAGGAAAATGTATGTAAAAACAATGATTTGTGAAAAAGGTTGGACTTTATAACAAGACAACCAATTTTGTTCAAAGAAAAAAATGTGCTTGTTTGTCATAAAGTGTGGGCATGTGAGAGGTCCCACTCACAAATCATCATCGAAATTGTAAATAAAATAGATTTATAAGTAATAGACTTCACAGCATGAGTAGCATGTATAGTTATTTGGGTTAGTTTTAAGGTTTTGGTAGTATTTAATGTTCTGTAGTTGGTACGACTGTACAATTGGTTAAGGAGGAAGGTGGTTGTTAAGATGGCGCAGAGAGAGGCCATGAGAGAATGAGTGAATAATACAGTGTCGGCTGTGTATTGTGATAAATGAATGTTTGAAGTGTTCAATAAATTTTGCAGGTAAATGTATATGTTGGTTGATTTATTTAACAAATGATATCCGTCGTGCACAGGTGTATGAAATGGAAAGCAGTTTATTAAATAATAATGATAATATGCTAAGAGATAGCGCTACCGTGGAAATCAACGTTTGGGCTGTATGTTGAAATTGGTGGGCTATCTGCCTTCTGCTGATTGTTAGTAAAGTTAGCAGTGGGACTTAGCAACGTCCACATTAAAAATTGCAGGTACGGAGGTATGATTTTACGTGAAAGTTCTGCACTTGCAGATGCGGATATCCATTACATCCCTACTTCTGAGTGATGATTGTATTTACTATCCACTGTGTCCATAGTTATTTAAATTGAGGAGTAGTACATTCAGAAGTACACCAACAGGAAATTTTACATGCAAGATAAAATCTATCAGCAGTGCACAACTGTAGTGCTGGAAATGTGTGATGTGGATGGAATTTGAACAACTTGGAACCATGAGGTTTTTTTCCCCAAATTTAACTCACAATTAAATTAAGTCAGAATTTCATGTTAACCAAAGGATTCATTGGTGTTCTATGAGTGGCTGCGTAGAATTTCTTATTTTAAAAAAAATGTGATATCCAAAATTTAGTTTTCCACATGCTTTTTTTAAATAACGTCCTCTTCTTAACTTAAAAAAGACGTATTTATGTTAGATGCAGCACGGGCAATAAGTTTTCCTCTTGGAGCCTTTTGGACAATTCACACAGCAGTTGGAACGACCATAAATATTCACACATGATCTGTTGTTTGCGAATATTTGATTGGTGGATACAACAAGCCAAGCCACTCGACTGCAAACACACAAACGTTTGCAAACATCACAAACGTTTGCAAACTATGCGCGCTTCGTGGATCCCAGGCTTAAGAGTTCAATTCAGAAAAATTCATTTCTTAAAATGTGATGTTGCCACAGCGGAAACCTAATTTTTAGAATGATACCACATTTATCTATTTCGGTTAGATATTAATGGTGATAAATGGTTTGTGACACAAAAATGCATTGTAGTTTCTCCCATTAAGGGTTAAATTTAAAAAAAATCTTTCTTAATATACGATGTCACCAAAGCTGAGTCATTACTCTTCATACTCCTACTTCATTAATCTATTTTGGTTGGAGATAAATGGCTCGAAACCCAAAAATCCCATTTACAAAACTTCGTTGTAGAAAAATTTATAACTTTTCCCTTCAAGGGTTGAATCCCAAAAACATTATTTCTTAAAATATAATGTCACAAAGCTGAGACATTAATCCTCATAATCCTACTTCATTTATCGATTTTGGTTAGATATCCAGGAAAATAAATGGCTCGAGGCACAAAAAACGCATTTTAGAAAAATTGACATTTTTGCCCTTTAAGGGTCAAATTACCAAAAATTCCTTTCTTAAAATATAATGTTACCACGGCGGAGACCTTAGTCTTTAATATGATACCTCATTTACCTGTATCGGTTAGGTATGAAGTGAGATAAATGGCTCGTGACACAAAAACGCATTTAAAAAATATTGATGCTTTTGCCCTTTAAGGGTCGAATTCCGAAATTTTTTTGTCTTAGTATATGACGTCACTAAAGTGGAGATCTTAATCTTAAAAATGATACTTCATTAAACGATTTCAGATAGGTTTCCAAGGAGATAAATGACTCTTAACACAGAAAACAGCATTTTAGACATATTGTCATTTTTGTCCTTTAAGGGTTGAATTACGAAAACTTTCTTTCATTAAATATGATGTAACCAAAGTGGAGACCATAAGCTTTAAAATGACACCTCATTCATTGATTTCGGTTAAGTATCAAGGAAGATACAGGCTTGTGACAAAAAAATACCTTATAGAAATAAATGATTGCTTTGTTGAATACACTTTAATTTTACAAAATTTACAGGAATGAACTCTTTTGTCTGTACTAAAATACATCTCTTGTAATTCGTTTATGTAACTCTGTACACAAAATTTTGTTTCCAGCATGGCGGTATTCACTGATCCACAGCAGATTTAACTCTGAGGATTATTTTAAAAAGTGAAACCTTGATTGACGCAGCTTGACACAGGCATGCTACTGCTGCATTGTTTAGTCAAAATTATGTATAACTTTAATTCTTGACTGGCGTATTCCGACCAATTCAGTGACAATCAATTAGTTTTGTTTCTTCTTCCAGTGTATAATAGGAGTACTGTGCTGTGAATAATTATCTTAATTTCTTCTCATCTATAACTTCTATTAAAAAAATTACCAGACTTTTCCTAAAAATATAACCATATGACTGTATATATCATCATAATATAACAAAAAACTACGAAATTTGCCCGAATATGCATTAATATGCTATACAATATACATTTAAATACAATCATAAACATTAAATCAGTGTTTAATTCAGCTTTACAGCACAAAAAGAAGGCAGGAAAAAAATACGAGTTGTCAAAGATCCAAACCCTAATCATCACAAATGCACCCATCCCTTCACACTTTCCGTTTCACACAATCCCTTATCCTCATCCACCTGGTTCTCCAACAGTATGTTCACATGGCGTATCAACATTCCATTCACCTTGTCTCCCTCCACAAAATCCTATGCCTTTCATTCCCTCACTTCATTCATTGTACAAAACATATCCTGTCACACTGCAGACAGTTGCAAGCCCAACATGCACAAAAACACCAGTGCAAACATTCAGCACTTGTCGGGAGCTATTTAACTCTAGGCTTGTGCCTCCCCTATCAACACCCCTCTTTCAGACACCACACACCCACTGCACCCCTAATTGCCAGAATACCTTGTTAAGCGGCCCCTACACGATCAATATTATTGTACAATAATATTGCGCAATAATATTGATGTTCTCCCTAGACTGCTCAATAATTATTGCACAATAGTTTAGTTGACTTCGAAATGACGGACGAGCAGGACGTAGCAGCTGTTGCTATTGGTTAACTGTACTGCGTGAAAAACAGAAACAAAAATAAAATTTAAAAAATGTAATTGGTATGTGAAGCGGAAATATTCACACATGATGGAATTGTCTTCGAACTGTCTTGGTGCTTTACGCAAGATACCTCCTGGTTCTGAATTCCTTTTATAAGTTTAAACATTTTTTCAGTATTGCTCTGTTGGGGATAGAAAACGCGAATTACAACTTTTTAATGGTAGACGTCGGATCGAATGTATGTCTCTTCGTGTATATGATGGTGCCTTTCTTAATGTTCCAAATTTGGAGATATGCTTATGAATCACCTCACAAGAACTTTGAGTTATCAGTAATAAGCTTGCACCATTTTTTTATTTTATTTTTTTAGTTTTTTTATTATTATTATTAATTTTTTTTCCTGTGACGATGCGTGTCGGTTTTAACAATAAGCGAAAATTTCATTGGAAAGATTAGTTTTGTTAGCATTGTTTGAGTAAATTTTGCATCGTATTCATACCTAATAACTCCTTTTAAGGTCACATGAGTGCTAACTCAAGGTTTGTTGTTATTATTGTGGCTAATAATAAAACTGAAATAATTAAATCATTAAGTAATTTTCTCTGCTCTTCCAGTGGTCCCATCGTATGTTTTGAGCTCACCACATCCTGGTCTCCAAGAAAACTCAGCTGGTCCAAGTACCAAAATGTTAGCTCCACCACTTCATCTCCACTCACAACTATTCTTTTTTTTTTTTTTTTGTATCTTTAATTCGTTTTACTTCTTTTCCGTAGTTGGTCCTCAAAGAATCGATCCTTTTTGAAACATCTTCCCTCGTAGTAATTGCATGTTTCTCTTTATATTTGTGTAGCAGAATTTCGTAAGCCTTATTTTTTCCTGTCTGTTTTTATACTCAGACGCTTTGACATTCCATAATGCTAGTAAATCTTGTACTCACTTCACTTTTGTATTCATTTTCAGAAGAAAAAATCAATGAAAAAATATTACAGTAACAAAATACAAGCGGAGACTTGTGATCGTGCCCGTGTCTCGAGACCAACTGAGGGGATATTGCGCAATATCGCCCACAGACGGCACAATGTATTTCAGATTGCACAATATATTTCAAACTGTTTAGATTCACTCAATAATATTGCACAACCTCTCAATCTAACCTACAGACGTTCAATATTATTGTGCAACCGTAAATATTGTGCAATAATATTGACCGTGTAGGGGCCGCTTTAGGCTCACCTCCTCAATCTTCCCCACCCAGACCCTCTACCACCTACCCCAAAAGCCTCTGCGTCTCCCTCAGTTAAACCCCAACAGTCAGTGATTAATCTTGCACCCACTCCCCTTTCAGAAACCCAGATATCAGTTTGATCCAAGGGACTCTCCTTCTCTCCAACCCACAAGTTTGATCATGCTGCTTAGGTCCGGGACACAGTGGCGTTCTGCCGCTCCTTGCATTAGTGATATCATTTTGCCACCACAGGAGTAAACAACATCCATCAGAATGAAATTGAGTACAGCTTTCAACAATTTAAACCTTCATCTCCACTGGATCCACCCCAACTCGCACAAAACCATCCACTTATTCTGTTCCAAGAATTCCTCACCTCCACTCTGTCTTCACCCTCTTTCCCAAAGTCCATTCCACACTTCAAAAATCTCAACATGGAAACTCGAGCTAAGAGGGAACTATCCAGAAACTGTAACATTATCATCCTCCCTGCTGATAAGGGCTCAAGAGGCAGCTGTCTGACACAAACACCTACTTGCCACACCCTACAGATCCACCACCTCTATCTGTCTGGAAATAAAAACGTTCCTGGGCTTGCAGGGCCCTTTATAAGGTCTCTCTCCCCACTCCATCTCCCTCCTAACTCCCCAGAATCCCTGTACACCCACACTGTACCTCCTTCCCAAGATCCACAAGGCTGGCAATCCGGGGCGACCTATAGTTGTGGCATATGGGGCGCCCACTCAATGGACTTCAGCCTTGGTGGACCAGCATCTCCAACCCTTTGTACAGAGTCTTCCCTCCTATGTCAAAGATACTCCACACTTTCTTGATTGTCTAGCAACAGTCCACACACCTCTACCTCCAGACTCCTTTCTAGTCTCCATCGATGTAACTTCCATCTATACCAACATTCCATACTGTTAGAGCTTCAGTACCCTGAACATTTCCTAAATCTTCGACCCCCCACACAGCCATCCTAGTACATACTTCCTTTCATCCTTAGCTCGCCTGATTCCACAGAATATCACCAGATGCGTGCCACTGCTATGGGCACCTGCATGGCCCCTTCCTATGGCAACATGTTCCTTGGTCGTCTGGAGGAATGTTTCCTGAACCACACCCCCTTTACACCCATTGTGTGGTTCAGATACATAGATGACTAGCAGGCTTGCACTCTAGCTTAACGGGCTTCACCCGCTTTTGGTCATGCGAATGAAATATTTTTTAAGTTTTCATTTTTTAGAAGGTGTGTGGGGTTGAATTTGTAATAGCACTGGTCTATGAATAGCCATCCTAGCCGATTGTAAAGTGAAGCTTTCCTACGAAATATCCACAGCATAGTGAGGTAAAGTAATCAGAATATAATTTGTAGAATATGGTAGAATGTTCCATAAGTTGTTCAAAATTGTCTAACTGTAAACTTTCTTGAGCCTTGTTGAACTGTGTAGAAACTTATACACAATTCTAAAAACTTCGACCCGTTCCCAGAAAATGGAAAATATTCCTTAAAGCTCAAAAGTTCTGTGGATGGGAATATGCTTTGAACTTTGGCCCCTGAAAGGGCTGTATTGGTCAAGGCTAAGGTAGCGCAGCAGGGAGCAAAGCGGAGTTGGAGAGACGTGTCATCGCGAATAACCGGATGCTGAGTGATTTTGATTAGGAAGGAAAAGCAAGGTGTATTATTTAAACCCAACGAAGTATTGTTTTACACAGGAACAGAGAAGCGGAAAATTAGGTACGCTCCCATTGGCTGTTTGTTTGGTGGCAATTTTGGCACCCAGAGCGAAGGATGACCCCTGCGAAGGGTTATTTTGGTTCGAGAGTCGAGTTTGGAACAGAGTGGTGCAGGTAGCCTTTGAAAGGGCTGCAAGTGATTTGCCCCTTACAGTGCATATAAGGTTGCTATAAAGAGTGCATGTGCCTTGTCGCCACAATATGTTGGTTAGCCCAAGCTCGGATGTAACGGTTACTTACATAACACATGTAAAAAGTTTGCTGATACACGACATTTTTAGTTTTTCACTGTGCTGCGTAAATTCAAAGTTGACTTGGCGTCCCAACTCTTGAGCAGGCTATGTATAGCTGACCATGTGAAAAGCACGGTGTATCCAAGTTTATGCCGATGACATTGAGCGATTGTCGCTGAGCCATATTAACAGTCATTGCAAAAGCAAGTCAAACGGGGAATTGCAATCTTTTAAAATCGAAGCGCAATTCATTTATGTTGGGTATCGTAAGCATGCGTGGTATAAAAACAGCATCTCCCTTCACATTTCTGGTAATTATTGTTGCTTCAGTGACATTCAGAAGCAATGTTTTAACGGAAAGTCTCATCCAGTTGCACAGCCTGGGAGGGTTAATATTGTGCAAAAGAATTATTGGAGAGCCAATTTTCAAATGTAGTTTGTGTGGAGGCATTCCAGGCAGTTCCAATGAATTCAGAAATTCCATGGGGTACACCATGTTCAGTGTCCACCACGGTGTTGATGGAGGTGTAGGTTACGACTGACCGTGGAACCTTTTCCTGAATGTCGTCGTTCACTTTGTTCACACTGTTGTTTTTTGGGGCAAGAATCTCTCCCCCACAAAGCCACTGATGGTCTTTGAACTTTTCGCCTATGTTTGAGAAAACTGTGTCAATCAGGTCATCCACTGATGGCAGCCCGTGTAGAAATCCAGCGGAAACAAAATGAGTCCCGTAGATGGATCCTGTGAAAACTTGCTCTCTCCTAGTAGAAGCAGCCACTGTGCGAATACCTCGGCACCTACGTCTCCTTGCAAATGGACTTGCATGTTTGTTTTCAGGGTTTGGACGTGTTGTCAAAGCGATGACGCCTTGCTGCAACCATTAAGTTCATCTGCTGGTGTTGATCAAGGAATGACTGGTAGTGTCTGGCAGAAGTTTCAATAAAGCACTACCGTTGTATCCCCCATTAGCCGATTGTTTGCCTTGATGTCGCACATCATCCGATCCAATGCCTCCAGAGTGTGTTTGTGAGCCATTGTGCATTCATCCCATATGATGAGCTTGCAATGTTTTAATAAATGGCCGTGACCTGAGGACTTATTGATATTGCAAACTGGGGTCTCAATGTGATGGATATCTAATTGCAGCTAAAGAGCAGAATGTGCTGTCCATCCACCAACCAAAAACGTGGATGCTATCCCAGATGAAGCTAACACCAAAGCGATTTTACCCCGACGATGAACCTCAGCAAGTAGCAAGTTGATGAGAAACTTTTTTCCTGTCCCTCCTGGTGCATCTAAGAAAAACATGCTTCGTTCATGGCTGTCAATGAGAAGTATGATGGTATCAAAAGCCTGTCGTTAATCATGAACTAAGCGGAGCTTGTGCTGCTCAACGAGTGTTTTGAGGTCAACTGTATCATAGTTATTTTCTCTCCAAACATCTCTGTCAAGCACTTCCTGACCAGTCGGATCGGGCGCGCCAACGCCAAGCTTAATAAGGGTACTCCCTGTGATCAAAACACATTTGTCTTCCAAACTGTTAAGTGCTTGGTTAAATATTGCAGCACAGTAGTTGATGGATGGCCGAGTTCTGCGTGCAGCTCTTAAAATATCCTCACCGAGATTCTCTTTGTATTTTCCCCATAGATTTCTTGGGTTAGATGGAGCGCAAGTCATTATGATTATCGCGAAAAGCTCTCCGAGCTGCTGCAGAAGGGTATTGATGGATGCTTGGGCTAACGTAGTGTCCCAGTGCTGGTTATCTTCCAATAGACCTCTCCTTCGATACGCCTCACGGTACATTTAATAGATTTCGCCGTTGACAGTTTTCAGATCTGTGAAAGATTTTGGTCCTCTGACAGTGTGCAAGAGCATTCGCAAAAAGTAAAATTTCACGTTGTTGGGATGGATGATGTACACACGTCCAATGGTGTCAGTCATAAATACGTCTGGATATTTGGTCAGTAGCGCGCCCCGTTTCAGTCTGCAGAATGTTCTTGTGGATGTTTGCCACTTTTCGTATTTTGGCATGTCCACGTATAACAAAGTTTCAGCAAAGGGATCTTCTTCCCAGAGTTTGAAGAACGCTATTAAGGTTGTATTTTGCAGTTGCAGTGCTCTTTCGCATGTTGAAGCTTCGGTGAAATAAACTCGTTGTCCATTTTCTATATGAACACTTAGGTGGAAGATCGTCGGATAGCATTTGTGGATCGGGAAATTCAGAAGTCGCCAGATAGCTCCACTGCTGATAATGTACTTTCCCAGTTGATATTGCATTACCTCATTCCCTGCATTGGGATCCTTGAGGCCAAAAACTGTCATGTCACTGCCCTTGTTGAAGTACTTACAAATGTATTTGATGGACTTCACGGAGCTGCAGTGTTCTACATTTACGTGGGCCTGGAACATTGTTGACAGGATTGGGGAGTACAATACCACAAACCTGTTGTCAATTTCAACTTCAGTGAACCGATTATCGACCTTAAGCATCACTTTTGTTTTTAACCCTTCATTGTCATGGCTGCGTCGTCTGAATAGAGGGTAACCGTCATTCCTAGTTTGTGTTTCATTCACAAATGGTGATATGACCATGTCGATTGGTTCAATTTTCTCCTTAAGCCAAACTAAAATGTGCATGTGGAGAAGCCCTCGTTTATGCCACTCGACAGAATATATTCAGCATAGATTTTCCACAAAAATATGACAATTTTTAATGACATCAATAAGTTTTGCCAGTTTCTGTTTGAACACTCTTGCTATGATGTTGTGCCATTCGGATTACTTGTCCTATTGATTTCCTTTTTTTTTTTTTGTGTGGCATTTTTGGTGCTTTCTCCAATTCCGTTGTAGTGATATGATCGGCGTGTTAATATTAACGGATGACAGCCCCATTGGACCCGCTTATACAGGGTGGTCAGAAATTCACTCATCAGCGGGTAAGGGCAGTGTTCGGGACGTTGCACTAACGAAATAAATACAAAAAAAAATATAGTAAAAGTCGTACCGTTTTTCAGTTATACGCAGCTAAAGTTGGCCAATAAGAGCGCTGCACGGGCGAATTCAAACACCCTTCCACAGGCGGTGTTGCCAAGCGTATTCGAGGCATGGGACCGCCAAAGAAAACAAAAAGAAAAACGCTGTTCGGAAGTGTGGATCGAACCCGCAACCTTCAGATTGAGAGTTTGCCGTCTTACCGACTACGCTGCCAAGGCACTAGAATTTCCCTGTTTTTAGAAGCCACTAGGGCGGACTGTTTGTTCGTAATCGGAATTGATCGGTAATCCGCAACATTTTTAGGACTAGAACACAGTGGAAAGTTGAAGAAAAGTGAGTTAAATAAGTGTAGTCATAGGGACGAAGATTTTAACCTGAGCTGCGTGGTTTACAGACGCGCGCGGTACTGCTGAGCTAAAGTGCCAACTGCTTGGCGAAGTGGCGAGAGGGCTACTTTAGTGGAAGTTGAGACGTGCTCGCTGGGGCACACAGAGTATTTCTGATTGCGATGGCATACTGCGGAGTATCGACACAATTTAAGTTACGAATTTTTCGGCAATATTTCTGCCATTTTAATTTCAAATTTCTCGGCTCCTGATTGCCCAATGTGAACCGGACAACTTTGATTCGACGAGAAATTTTTCAACCAAATGTAGACAGTATTTTTCTCCTTATTTCAAAGGATAAGTGTGCAAAGTTTCATCGAAATCAGATGAAAACTGGACTTGTATGAAGAGCAAACATATATATATATATAATAACAATGAACAGGAAAAAGCTTTAAGGCAATAAAACTAAGGAAGGATAGGGAAATATGACCCAACACATACCACAGATGAAGGCGGCTGGGACGACGAACAAAAAACAAACACAAGAGAAGCGCAATATTTCGGCCTACAGCAGCCTTAAACGTGCAGAAGGTGAAGCACCAGGTGGCGTCACATGTGTACACATAGACGGTCAACTGGTGAATATATATATATATGTATGTATATATATATTAAACATTGGGATAGGAGAAAAACCACCGCTTACCAAAGATGAGGGCTCCAGCGGCGTCAAAACACGAAAAAACACACAAACACAAACATAATACAAATTTTCGAGCTTAGCTCTTCATCAGGTTGTAGGATGAGGTGGCTGCCCCGCGGAAGCTAGCAACCAACTGAGGAGACCACACAGGGTGCACATGGTCGGCTGGTCGGGGTGGAGAGGGAGGGGTGAGAAACAACATGGCGGGAGGCGGGGGTGGGGGTGGAAGGACCTAAGCCCGAAAATGATAATTAGATTGCACAGTGGAAACGCGGTTGCGGTCATAAGGTCACTGGCATAAAACAAACCAAGGAAAACACGGGGGGGGGGGGGGGGGGATCTACTGAAAACGATCTATAAGTGCCCCCATAAAAAATTATTATTCCACACGCAAAATTATTGAAAATATTACACATGAAAAAATACTACACACGGAAATAATATAAAACACACGAGAGAAAAAAATTTATTGCAATAGATCTAAGTACAAAAAGAGAAAGCTCTGGTGAGCGATGGTTTTGTGGGAAATGATGGCAGGTAAGGGGCAAAGGTCGGAGGAGAGAGGAAAATTGGAGCTTTCTTAAATTTAGTCTAGGTAGTTGTCTGGTCCCCAGTTGGTACTGAAAGGCCAGTTCCCACCTCCTCAGTTCTGAGATGCTGCTTTTGTCTGGGAGTACTTTGATGGCGCAGACTGTTAAGCAGGTGTTGAAATTGTTGGTGTTATGAGTGGTGGCATGAAAAGAAACAGGGTGGTCAGGGTTCTCAGTCTAGACCGATTGTCTGTGTCCATTCATCCGGATGGCCAGTGGATTTGTGGTCAGACCTATGTAGGAGGCTGGGCAGTGGTTGCAGGTAAGTTGATAGATCAGGTGAGAAGTTACACAGGTAGCCGATCCAGTGATATAGAAGCTTTCCCCTGTTACGGGATTGGTGAAGGTGGTCGAAGGCGGGTGCATCATGCAAAGTTTGCAACGGGGCCTGTTACACGGAAAGGATCCTTGGGGCTGTCTTGTGGGCTGAGGGGTTCCATGTTTATGGACCAAGAGTTGGTTCAAGTAGGGGGGTCTACTGAAACAGGTTCTGGGGGGCTGGGGAATGATTTGTGGTAGGAGTGTTTTCATTTCCGGGCAGGCTCGGAGGAGATCATATCCTTGTCTTAGGATCCTGTTGATGGATTCTAAGCCAGGGAAGTAGCGGGTGACCAAAACTGGGCTTTGGTTGGTTCTTGATGGTTGTGGGGTGTTGATGGATTGTGTCGGTACTGATGTGGCTCGTGTAACTTGTTTATGAACTAAATCTGGGGGGTAATTGCGGGATATTAGGGCTTCAGAAATGTTATTAGTGTACTGCTTAAGGGACTGTTCGTTGGAGCAAATGTGCCTGCCCCGGATTCCCAGGCTGTATGGGAGGGCGTGTTTGATGTGATTAGGATGGCAACTGTCGTAGTGGAGGTATTGTTGTAGATTGGTGGGTTTTATATGTACCGAAGAATTGATGCCGCCATCAAGGAAAGTGGCCTGGGTGTGGGAGTAATTCTATGTAAATTTCAAAGTGCTGGCATTATTGAGGTTATTGAGGAAAATGAGAAGGTTGTGGCGGGTTGGGATGTGACCACATCTTTCCCCCTGCCATATGTCTCGCTCTACATGACTAAGACTAAAGTCGAAATATTGTGCAATTCGTTTTTGTGTTTTTACGTGTCTCGCCCTCCTGCCTTCATCTGTGGTAAGTGACGGGTAACTGTTTATTTTCCCTATCCTATCTTATTTTTATATATATATATATATATATGATCTGGGCCCACAGTGAAAAATCAACGCCTAGAATTCCTCCATTCCCTTAACAATAGCCATTCCCTTAATATCACCTGGACCTACTCCTGCACACACATCACGTTCCTTGATGTTGACGTCACGCTAAGGCAGGGTGCCCTTCACACCTCTGTCCACATCAAACCAATTAATCTACATCAATATCTACATTTTGACAGTTGCCACCCACTCCATACCAAACGTTCCTTCCCCCACAGCCTGGCTATCCATGACAAACATATCTGTTCTGATGCTGAAACTCTCTCCCAGTATTCCCAGAACCTATCCCAAGCCATTATTTCCCTCACCTACCAATCAGATCTTGTATATAAACAAATCACGCGTGCAATTACGCACCCTCCAAGTAACCACTCCCGCCAGGCAACTCTAAAATCCAACCATACCCCTGTCTTTGTCACCCAGTTCTCGTCTGGTGTCAAATCCATCAATCGAATCCTACAACAGGGGCACAACTTCCTTCGCTCCTATCCAGAAATGTGCACCCTTGCCAAAAATTCTGCCAACTGTCTCCCGTACAATGTTCAGCAGACCACCTAAACTCAAAAACATCTTGGTTCACAAATACCCTCCACCTTATGGATCTTTTCCTTGTAGTAGACCTTGCTCCAAAACCTGCAACATACATGCTTCCACTACTATATATTACAATCCTGACACCGGGGAAACCTTCCCCACCATTGGACACGCCACATGCTCCACAACGTACATCATAACTTGCCTCCATTGCACTAGTTCCTATTTAGGCCTGACTACACAACAACTTTCAACCAGGATAAATGGTCACAGACAAACAGTCTACACTGACAATTTATATCTTCCAATACCAGAACATGCTAACTATCACAATTCCAACCACCTCAATGACTGTTTCACTGTGAGAGCAATCAGTGTTTTCCCCGAAACCACCCCTGCTTCAGAACTTCGGAGGTGGGAACTTGGAAACCAAAATATCCTAGATACCTGACACCAACCTGGCATCAACCACCGATAAAATTCTTTTCCTCGATGCATCACTCACTATTATTAGCATTAGTATTATCCTTATTGTTATTTAACTAGTTACAATTTTTTTCAAAATTTAACTGTCAATATTAATTTGCCTAATTTCTGTTTCAACATTCTGTATCTTAATTCTATCACCATCTGCGATATACATATTTATATATAACCTCTCAGTCCCCGCGCCATATCGATGATGCACTGTCATGTAGGAAAGTTCGGTGTGTTCTCACCTCCTGAACCACATGACTCATTACCTTCAGCATGAATAAGGTGTAAAACCAAAATATTGTGTTTGTCATATATGTTCTTCATCCGTCACTGCCTTCTACTTTGGTGAGTGACGAGTCATTTTACCTTTCCTTGCAATTTATATTGCCTAAAGCAGTTTTCCTTTTCCTTGGTTTAATTACTTTTGCCTAATGATAATGAAAGTGACAACTAAATTTCATGATGACTGAACACACTTCCAACACAGGTGGTGTTGATGCATTTAGCTTCCTCACTACAGCACTTATCACTGTAATATTTAAAAAATAATAACAATAAAAAATGATGCATGCTACTAGAAACTCACTCTCAACAATTCACAACTTGTCCAGTCTTCTCTGAGAATTGATAAAATCCTCATCAATCCAACTGAACATGGTAGCTACAGTACAGATTTACATACTATGACACCAAATATTACTAAAATGTAATTTAGTTTTTTGTATTTTAATGACAACCGGGGCTTATGCCACAGAGGTGTAAAGTGCATAGATTGTAATAATATCGTTGATGTTATTGTGTAATAATGTCTTTGAAACAATATCATATGAAGAATAAGTGTTCAGTTGTTTGTTTGTGATCTGGTACGACACACCAAAAAGAAATGCTGTATCTGTAAATTAGAAAAAGGAAATGTTTTAAAAGAAGCGTAGATTTTTACTATAATATGGAAACAAATATTATTGCTACGCGTGAATACGATACAATACTATCATTTTCCATAGATTCCAATATAAGAAACTGGCTCTGTGGTAAGTGGAAAGTTGTCAATAACAAAATAGATTAATACACCAGAAGATGCACAGTCACAACATATACGGTACATTATTTACATGAACTACTGGTAATTATTTTAAAGATACCTTAGTTATCTTACATAACAATGCTTCCACTCTGTCCAAGAATTTATTTCTATGTACATCTTTGCGGCAGCAACACTTGGAGCCACAACCATTGACACTAAACACGTGTTCTAAGTATCGCAGCTCTTCCTGTAGATGTTCATTGTCAGGTGCTGCTTTAATCTGGAAGACTGGGGGCTGCTATTTATGGAAACGTCCATAGGAACACAAGACTTCGGGTTTTCCCATGAGAATAGTCTGACTAACTGATCAGATATCAGTTCCCAAGATAGAGATTTCATCAGATTTCTTGACCTTGATGACTTAAGATATTCCTATTGCTCTAAAATTCTGAGAGTAGCTAGATCCATTAAAATGCATTAATTTTTATCCTTATAAAAATTTTCGTAATTTCAATAGTTTAGCCGTGAAAAATCATTTTTTAATATTCCCTACACCTGTTAATAATGCATACCATACCGCAGTTATGGAACTGAAATAACTTTCATTTTACTTCTAACGGGCTGTTCTTTCATTTGATATCAAACAAGGCATGTCTACTATTTTCAAAAGGGTGAAATAAAATTCATAAACCAAAAATAGAATTGAACTAATTAATATCACCTAAGTTGATAAAGTTATCAATCTAAAAGTGCTTTTAAACAATTGTACGTATTCAAAAACATCTATTGTGATAATTTGCAATCTCTAACTGCCTTCTTCAATTTATTACTAAATTTTGAAATATTACTCCAGTAAATACTTTCTAGCTAAGCCATCTAACCAAGTTTTGTTGGCAACAAAATTTATTTTCTTTTATCTCAATCCAATAACTTCACAAATTCAAACGAAACTTATTAGAAACTCTTTGTATTTGATTAAACTTTATTTTGAATATCATTGCTTTCCTTGAATTTATGAATATGATTGAAATTATTAACTTTTGTTTTAGAATGTGTCTACTTGTAACATATATTTTAAAAAAATAACCTTTAGCCTATACTAAGCTTTCCAAAATTTTAGTATGTTGTTTCAGCAGAAATGACATTACTTTCTTTCTACAAGTTGATTCCCTAAATATTTCCTAACATCTGATTTTTCGAATTTTAAAATGAAAAATGATAAAAGTTCTATACCAGTATTTCACTATTAATGTACTCAAACTTTATAACAGGATTCTCTAGCTACAAGATTTATTGTCTTTTGACTGTCTATTATTCTGAAAGTCTCTTAAAGTGAGGAAAGATATTGATCTTAGTGAAATTATTTTGAAACCAAATATTGTATATCTGCTATCTAAAATTACAAAATTCTAAGGTAAGTTACATATGCTGTACTATTTTCAAGAAAGTGAATATAGTTTCTTTGTGTAATTTTATATTTTATTGTTTAGTGTGATGTTAAGAACAGAGACATTCATCAACATGCTCTGCATATCTAAGAGAATTTTGACCCGTCACGTGTCAGAAGTGATGGATTTTATTGTGAATCCATCAATACCACAGACATTTACCAAAAATCTCTAGGGAATAACACCATGTTATGTATACTTGGGTGGATTTCTAATCTAGTTATTTTAAACTTACATACTAGTGGTACCACTTACCATTAAGTTTCGCCAGTTGCTACACATTTAATTTATGAAAGCTCTTTATGCTTTTGTTTGTTTATCTGTACAGATAATATTTTGTAGCACTTATTCATTTTGTAAGACTTTGATTTGTTACTTTGATTGTAATTTCACTTGTTCACATCTCTAGTAGTCACTTTATACTTATATTAGTAAACTATTCATTCGTATTTAATCTTTATTTGTTACACTGTATATTTTCGATAAGGATAGAAACTAATTCCTTTCTTTTGGTTCTTTGACAGGTGGCCGACTTGAGGTCTCATGGCAGCTCTGCTGCAACAGGCACCTGGGATAGAACAGTTACTCAGCAGCAAACCTTCGGCGATTTGTATTATATTGTTTTCGACCCAGTTAGGGTACACCCGTGACAGGACTGGGATATTGCTTCCTTTATTAGAAGTTCTAATTAAATTATAGGAAAATTAGCCCAATTTGGGGTTGTGTAAAGAGTGATTTTGCGTTTTTCCTTTCACAATTGTAGGTGACAAACATTTAAAATGGACACTGAGTAAAAAACCAACATTTTGAAAGTTGTAACATATGTGAAACAATTGAAAATTATCGATTTGCTAATCTATATCTATAAAACGAAAACCGGACATATTGGTCATATAAAAACTCTGAAACTCAGATTTCGAAGGAGTTTTCACCATTTTAAAACTTAATTTAAATCTTAATTCACTTGTCTGGCATGTCTTATGTTTCAACGTTAAATAATGTAGGAGCATTAAATGAAATTCTGAACGTATGGTGTGAAATTCCACAGGAGGAATCACTAGATGCCACATACTTCGCACTAAACACACAACACAATGTCTCTGACTATAGACTTTAATTAAAGCAATAAGATAACTTATAGTAATAACTATTTTTCACACTAAACAAAACTTTAAGTATTCTTTCTTTTAATTCAATATATTCAATTTTTAAAAGCCATAGCTTGAAGTATTCTTTCTTTAATTCGGGATATCAATTTTTAAACGACATAGATAGCCGTAAAGACAACAGAGATTTTCTTTAAGCACGATCTCTGGTCAATATCTCTGGCCTTCAGCATTAGTCTTCTGTTTTACAATAATAGTATTCCGGATTCACTTTTGATATTTTATCTGCAGAGTTAAAGAATCTGGAGTTTCGAGCCACAAGTATATCCATTCACTTCACAATTGAATCAAATGTGAGTTTTTAACAAAATCTAGGGTTGTTCAGTAATGTAGTAATGAAATTTCTTAACCAAATTATCGAAGCTTGATATACATGAATCTTTTCGGACGAATGAAAATAGTATATGCGAAATAATCTTCAGCCCAAATGTTTCTTGGTAGGGGGCGGGTGAATGTAAGTTTGCTTTAATTCAAAAAAATTTGGCGCGTATTTTATGAAACTTTGTACACATGTTTTGCGGGAATAAAAATACGGTACGGTTAAATCTACGCCAACTATACCGGGCAACACCAGGAACTTCGCTAGTATTGGATATAATATTTTGTAAATTGTTGTTTAATAAGTGAGAGAGAGTGAAAGGAGTATGTTTAACTATTGAACCTTTAAAATTTTTCATAAGGATTAAAATTAACTTTTTTTTTTTTTTTTTTTTTTTTTTTTTTTTTTTTTTTTTTTTTTTTTTTTTTTTTTTTTTAGATCTAGCTACTCTCAAAATAGGAATAATTTAAGTCGTCTAGGTCATGAATATGATTCAAGTTTACAAGCATGAGATCTGATCAGATTACCAGACTATTCTCGTGGGAAATCAGGAAGTCTTTGCGTTCCAACGGATGTGTCTATAAATAGTAGCCCAGATTTTTCCCGGCCCTCAGTCGGCCAGGTACAGTTAGAGCACTACTATGTTGCTTAGCGTTGCGATGTAGCCTTAAGGTAGCATTTTACGCCATGCGGTGTGGCATAACTTAAGTGCTGGTTGTCGGCAAACAAGTTCAACTTTTATCTACTTTCTTGTGTTAATTAACTGGAGTTTGAACGATAGGGTTAGGTCTGGCTTGATTGGTTAATCGAATTTGCAATTTTATCTTTGGAAACATAGTTTGATGCCAGTTCAGTTTCTGACTTTGCTAAACGTTGAAGAATATATTGATTATTTACCAGCAATAGACTTGTGAACATTATTATCTATACCCTTTTCAGCTTGGAGTTTAAATCAAGCAAGGTGGCGACCAATTTAATGTAGCAAAACAAGAGCTGAAGTTATCGTAAGCACGATCACCGTTGCAGCTGAGATCAGGACATTTGGTAAAACCCCACTTAATTTTAAGGTCTTACAATTCGTCAAACTCGTCGTGACCTCGACAAAAATGCTAGGGAACTTATGGGACGCCATTTGCTATTAGCAGCATCCCTCTCGTCGATGGATTGGGTCGACAACTTCACCACAGGACAGCAAAATTCTACATTGAGGATGGCCATGTGCAAGCAGTGCTGCAAATTTAACTGCTTGTCACATGATCGGCACGACGCCTGGCTAACGGAAGATAGACGAACTGTGATTAACTTGTCGGGGAAAGAAATTGACGAAGGTGCTCTCTCAGCGCTGAAGAAAGGATAGAACTTCGCTCCAGCTCCAAGTTCCTTACCTATCACGAACATCATCAGCGGTGTGGAACAAGCAGTGTGTAATATTCCAACGGACAGAGCGGAAGAAGTATGCAGGGAGATGACGTGCATTCTGATGAGGGCCAGACCACCTAAGCCCATTGTGACTGCAGCTAAAGGAGCTGCCATACGTGTTATGTGTGAAGACACCAAAATCGTGGTTTTACCAGCTGACAAGGGAAAGTTAACTGTAATATTTACCTACGTTGACTACCATCAGAAGATTTGTGAAGTGTTAAATGAGGAAGAATATCGTTTGGTTCCACGCGATTCCAAGGCACGGACAGCCAGGAAAACAAACCTTCTAATAAAAAGACGAAATGGCAAAGAATTTAATGGTCCAAGCCCCAGGACCACCAAGATTGCACAGTCTACCAAAAATACTTAAAGAACATGTTCCAATGCAGCCGATAGTAGTGCTATAGGTTCACCAATTTACAGGTTGGCCAAACACCTCACACATCTGTTAAGTCCGTTTGTTGGTCAATTTGCACACCACATCAAGAATTCTGCTGCTTTTGTGGAAGTGATTAAAGCAATGCGATAAGAGCTTGACGACATTACACGTTTGTTTACATGGTTGCTGTTAAGGGAAACAGTTGAACTTCTTAGTGAACATTTTGATCAAAAACTTTGGAGTTATTTAGACACACGCTCATGTCCACGTACTTTGTGTACCAGGGTAAATACTACGAGCAAACGGATGGCGTGGCCATGGGATCCCCGTTATCTCCAGCAGTAGCTAATTTCTATATGGAAAATTTTGAACATGTAGCTCTTGACATGGCTCCTTTAAAGCCTAAATGTTTTTACAGATTCGTTGACAATACAGTGCGGCCTCAAGGGATGCCCGCCCTAATGAATTTCTGAACCATCTTAATGGGCTTCACCCCAACATCAAATTCACGGTAGAAGTTGAAAAGGATGAAACTCTTCCTTTTTATAGATGCGTTAGTGCATCGGAAGCCAAATGGAAGATTAGCGCACAGTGTGTATAGAAAACCTACGCTCACTGATCGTTACCTTAATGCCCTTAGTTTCCACCATCCTTCTCAGAAGCGCATAGTGCTGAATACTCCTGTCCGTAGGGCAAAAGCAGCGTATGACAATGAACACCTAAAGGAAGAGCTGCAACACTTAGAACGTGTGTTTAGTGCCAATGGTTATTGCTCCAAGCAAATTTGACACGCAATAATTGGACGAAAAGACAAAAACAAAACTGATGACAGGGATCGAGACAAACCATGTGCCATTTTATCTTTCTGTGGAGCAATGACATCAAAAATAGCTAGGCTGCTCAATAAGCAGGGCATCCGCTCTATCTTTCAGCCACTGCCCAAGATTAGGCAGCTATTACGAATCCTGAAGGCTGGTATCAATCTCCAGGCACCTGAAGTCTATAAAATTCCTTGTGCTTGTGGCACTTCTTATATAGGACAGACTTTAATGACAATTGATGAAAGATGCAAAGAACATATCAGATATTTTAAACTGGGACAGAAAGAAAAATCAGCTATAGTTGAACTAGTCACTGTTAATGGTCATGAGCCATGTTTTGACAAAACAACACGTCTTTTCCATGCAAATAACTTTTGTCTATTTTACTATTTGTTTCAAACAGAATATAATTTGTGACTACAAAGGACATTAATGAGCATGTATACACAGACACCAATGTTAAAATCCCTAACTTCTTGTACATCTCTTGTAATTCAGGAGTTTAAACTCCAACTAAATAAATCTTAGATGGTTTTGGTATAGGTTGTGGCCAAGCTAAGAAGCTACCAATCTAGAAGGCGGAGAATAAGAGTAGTATAGATCGATATCTCAGACAGTTGATAAGGAAGGTATCTTTGCATGCATAGACAGAAAATTTAAAAGAGTTTAGAGAGCACATTTGTGATTGGCTAGAGTGGAGGAGAGAGGTTTTTCCAGTATTTCTCAAGATGTCATTTAGTTAAAGTATGGTACCTATTAGCTCGCCAAAATCATTCATGCTAACTCTCCCCAATAGTAATGTACTCTAAAGTTCGATTTTGTAGTTGCTAATGTATGAGATAGAAATTTCAGGTAAAGTAATTTTCAATTTGAATAGATTTTCCTGCATTCATTTCCATGACTAAAGCTAACCATAAGAACCATTTTTAAAAGTATTCATTATGTCCAGAAAAATTTAATTTAAGAAATAATTTGGTTTGTTTACATTTTACCACATGCTATTAGGAAAGCTAGAATTGAAATAACTTTGGATCGAGTAAAGTTACAGCTGATAACCAGCTATAGTCAGCACTGTCTAGCATATTTTGATAGTAAAATTAACTAATTATGCCAAATTTAATCATCACTTTTAATTAAGAGAAAAAATAAAATTTTAACTAAAAGAGATAAAATTGAAAAATTTATGTCAGGAGATGCTTAAATCAAGAGGATTAAGAATATACCTTGGTTTCTGTAAAAGGTTAAAGCATTAGTAACATAATTAGGTTTTTGAAGATATATTGTCGTCAATTGTTGAGGAAGCGTGGTAAGTCGTAGCAAGCTGATGACATAAGAGACGTCAAGGTTAATCTTGTAGAAAACTTTTCAAAAGTTGAATTAAATTGAGATAGAATGTGATACAGGAAGCCCTTGTATTAATTGCAAGTTAAACTATCGAGTACATTGGGATATATTATTTTTTGCAATATTTGCATAGAAATTGAAAAGTTGATAAAAGCACCTGCAGGCATCTTTCAAAGTGTTAACATCGCATCGGTTCGCGGAGTGAACTGCTCTATTTGGGTTGTTGGCGTGACACTTCGTAACATGCCGTAATCATTATCTCACTTAGTTGGGAAGACTTTGGGAGTGTTTGTCTTCTCGGGTGAATGTGCTATCCCTGTCAATCTTCAATGGAACTGTTGTCCGATGTCTTATTAGTAATTCTGGTACTGACAATGTAAGAGAATTTTCAAGAATAGAATTACTGTGTGTTCCTAAAACTGTGTCAGTACCCTTCGCATTTGAGGTTTATAATATGAATGCGTGGTGACCGCTTTATTAAATATTAAGGTACCAGAAGGCTTCACAGGTCATGAACTTAATTGTTCACAGTTTAGGCAAAGTATTGCTAGCCCCCGTGTCATTTTCCGCCTAACATTAAGAAGTGTTTTAAACAATGTATTAGTGACTGGGATAAGTACCTTGCAGCTATTGGACTTGGTAATGTATATCTGGAATTTACTTAGGATGGAAATGAACTGGGAGTTGGAAGAAACTTCTTACTAATTAACTTGGGGAAGAGCTATGACTGATATGTGAGTGAATGAATTGTTGGTGTGCAGTTTCGAGTTTTAACCTACAATCCTAATGTTTCATAGTCTGATATGTCATTAAAAGAAGTTGAAGTGTTTGGTATCACAGTAAGAACACTAATCGTATCAAATAAACTTGTGCATTCCTTACATTTGAAGTGGTTTTCAATTACTAAGTGACGATTCCTTCTCATAACCATGGGACTTAGGTGGAACTTTCATTCTTCCCAAAATATGGCAATGGCGGCCATATAATCTAAGAACTGTCAAACCTGCAAATAATTTCCTTAACCTCACAATCTGGTACAACCCCCCATTAAATCCTAAGGTCAAAGTTCTAATTTATAAATTGTTGAGAGCAAAAATCCATTAGCAAGCTATAGCTTTCTACCCATTGCACTAAGACACTGAACGATATAACCAATACAAGTTATGCAGCAGCATTTTTACAGTGATGTGGCGATTTTCTGAAATTGAGCACAATAAGCTTAGTGAGAACATTAATTTTTATTGTGACACACTCTACTGCTAACCTCACACATAATTCTGATTACTTGCTTTTGGGATCTTAACACTGTCTCTATGAGTAGAACTGCCACCTACAAACTTTCAGACTAGTAAAAAATCCATCAAAATCTGTACAGAAGTTTGTCATGATGCTAAAACAAATTCACATAGATACTCATATAATAGTACTAGCTAAGCATCTAGTGTTTCTCAGTCTGTTTTGAGTTGTCTTACTCTTCCAGAATATTCAGTCACCCAATGTGAAATGCTTATACCAAGTCTAATCAAAACTACCCCAGATGTTCTGGTGTTGCCTGGTATGCTTGAGGTCGAATTACCCCTACAGCTCAATTTACCCCAACAGAATTAAAATCCCCAGCCATTCAGAATATAAAAAACAACAACTCAACCCCACTGCATACAATGGGAGTTATGTTGGTACACAAAACACACACACACACACACACACACACACACACTCTCTCTCTCTCTCTCTCTATAGTATCAAATTTTAAATGCTTCAATGTTTCTTCTTTCTAATATTCCTAAATCCATGCTTTTCTACCATAATGTGCTGTGCTCCACACAGAGTTTTTAAAAGATCTTTCTTGGTCCTAGATCAATATTTGAAACTAAAAGATTTCCATTTTTGAAGGCGGCCTGTTTCGTTGGTGTTTTTTATTTCAACATCATTCATGCTTTGATCATCAGTTGTAATTTACTCCTAAACAACAGGATTCGTTTACTTTTATTGAATTTGAACCTAATTTCATATTTGATCTACTATTACTGGTATCATTTCGGCTACATTTCATCAATTGTCTTGCAAATTTTCCTTCAGTATTTTGTTCAAGCCATTCAGTAACTTCTTAAGATGCTCAGGTTAACATGACTGTCATCAGCAACTCTCAACATACTGATTTATTCTCCCCCAGCCATTTATGCCACATTCAATTTTTACTCCATTAATTGTTTCTCCTACTTATAAGTTGAATATTACCACAACACTGTCTAATTCCATTGTTAACCAATGCATGTCATGCAAGATTTTCTACTTTTATTATAATCACTTGATTCTTATAAAGAGAGATACTGGTCAAAAAATTATACCAAGTTTAATCAAAACTACCCCAGATATGCATGGAACAGGAAAGATGACCATGACAACAAACTGACACTTGATTTCAAGCATGTATTTACCACAAATGCTGAAGTAATTTAAAATTAAAATTTGTAAATCGCAAGAGTAGATGGAAGAGGAATTTAACACTCAAATTTCATAACGTAATTCAAAAAATAAAAAAAGGGATAATTAGATGACTAATAATAATAATAATCTCGTATCTGCATGCAGAGGGAGATGGTAGAACTACACCTATTCTACTGATCTGGCTGCAATGAACTCTGAATTAAGAATACTCCGAATGAAATGTTTTACATGGGGGGGAAAAAAACAAACAAACACACATCAAAATAAAAATTTCCGTTCATTTCACTCGCAACTTGGAACTAGTATTAGAGTAAAGTATTTGTTATTTAAAGATGAGAGAATATATCTAAATTACAAAAAGCCTATAGAATCACCCTTAACAGATACAACAAAAAGCACAGGGTGTCCACAAATGAATATCGGGGTTTTAATGCTTTATAATATTTATTACATTATCCTTACAGTTATAAATGATATGTCAAATGAAAGAGCAACTCTAACAGTTTTGTTCGTTGGCACTAGTGCGCATGTGCGTGAAATGTTTCCGCTGCGATCCGCTAGAATGTGGTAGTAGCAAAGATGGCGACTAGTGAAGAGAAAGCGTTTTGTGTTTTACAGTTTGCAAAGACTGAATCTGTAGTTACTGTGCAGCGTGCGTTCCGCATTAAGTTCGGGCGTGATCCTCCAAGTGACAATAACATCCGTAGATGGTATCATCAGTTTGAAGATACAGGCTGCCTTTGTAAAGGGAAGAGCGCGGGACGACCAAGAGTTAGCGAAGAGACTGTTGAGCGAGTGAGAGAGTCGTTCACTCGTAGCCCAAAGAAATCTGTTCGGAAGGCTAGTCGCGAATTAGAAATTTCTAAGTTGACCGTTTGGAAAGTTTTAAGGAAACGCTTGCAACTACGTCCTTACCGTTTACAGTTGTTACAGGCTCTAAAGCCTGCAGACCATGGTTTACGTGCCAAATTCGCTAACGAAATGTTGTTACATGACGATGGAGATTTTCTACATCATGTTGTCTTCAGTGATGAATCGACCTTTCACCTCAGTGGACATGTTAACACTCATAATGTGCGGATCTGGGGCTCAGAAAATCCTCAAGAGATCGTACAAGTGCAACGAGACTCCCCTAAAATCAATGTTTTTTGTGCCGTATCCCGGCGGAAAGTTTATGGACCTTTCTTTTTTGATGAACCGACTGTAACTGGTACTTCTTACCTTGATACACTAGAGCAATGGCTCTTCCCTCAGTTGGAACAATATTAACCAGAGAACTTCATTTTCTAGCAAGATGGTGCGCCACCTCACTGGCATAACGAAGTACACGGTTGGTTGAACGTAACTGTACCCGACCGCTGGATTGGCCGCAAGGGGCCCAATGACAGAGCTTGCTATGCGTGGCCTCCACGTTCACCTGACCTAATGCCATGCGATTTCTACCTTTGGGGTTTCATCAAGGATCGTGTGTATGTGCCTCCGTTACCAGCCGACCTCCTTGAATTACGACAGAGGATTGAAGCAGCTGTTGCAACAGTTACTGAAGACACACTGCTCAACGTTTGGGAAGAACTCGGCTACAGACTTGATGTGTGCCGTGTGACAAATGGTGCCCACATAGAACACTTGTAAGCTTGTATATAAAACTGTTTGAGTTGCTCTTTCATTTGACATATAATTTATAACTGTAAGGATAATGTAATAAATCTTATAAAGCATTAAAACCCCGATATTCATTTGTGGACACCCTGTAAATTTCTTGAAATGCTAAGTTCAGACACTATAACACTGTAACCGAACCAGAGGCATTATACGCATCGGAAACTTTGATTAATGGGGGCAGATCATTGATTAAAGAGACTGAAAAGCAAGGAAGGAAAATTTTTAGGAAAATCTTCCACCAATTTGCCAGCAACCAGTATATTAGAAGCAGGAACGCCTAGACAGCAGAATGTAGTGAAGAGGGAGAAGATGAAGAGATTTTGGGAACAGAAAAAAGCTCATCTGCTAAGTAAGTTCATTCACGCTCCTCAGTTGAGCATAACAATGGAAGAAGAAGAAGAATAAAGACAAGACAGTGCAGATACTGGAAAAGAAATGAAAGTTTCTAGGTAACAACATTTTAGAAATGGACTTGGTGATAAAAATGGTCTAAAATTGATATTTTTGATGACCACTAATGTTTATTTCAAGTGAAAAAAATATCTTAGTCTTGAATTGAAGAAATCTACAAATCATAACATCAGGTAACTTAAAACTCAGTGATATTTGAATGTTAACAAAAACAAACATTTGATACAATACTGCTGATGCAGTACTAATGTGAATTTTCAAGAGGTAAATATTACTAAAACCTTTTGGTAATTCCATGAATTTATGATACTGCAGTGCAGCTTTTTTAAATTTACTGTATGAAAATTTTGAAAGGATTCAGAGATGTTCCAAATCAAAACAACAGAACAACCACTGACACAAACTGAAACAGAAATGTTCAACTGCTGAACATGTCCTGGGAATGAGAGTAAAACATGCACAATAACAACAAAAAAGGAAGAAACAAAAATTCTATTGCATTGGCATTACATTATTTATAGGAACCAATTAACTTCGAAGTTTGCAACTTATTTCATTCATGAGCTAGAAGGCTACAACATGAACAGACAGATTGTGACAAACTATGCAACATAGTATTTACACAACACTTGATACAGTCTTCCTGCTTTCAGTATGATGGAGTGTACTATTAACAAGTTGACAGTGTAACTGTGAGGTCCTACATTTACTTAACACTAGATTTTTTTTTCTTAAAGAATACCTTCAGCGTAAGCAAAAATATGGTCATGAACAGCCAACATTTTATCGGCAAACTGATAATACATTCCTGATACATCCATAAGGAATTTTTTGTCTACAAGCTCCTGGCTTTATGTCTCGTCAATATCAGGGTCATTAGGAGCAGGAAATGACTGAGCAAAGAATAGGAAGGAATTCAGCCAAGGCCATTTGAAGGAACCATCCTAGCATTTGCCTCGAGTGATATGGGGAAACCATGTAGAACCCAAATCTGGATAGCCGGACAGGGATTCGAACCCATGTCCTCCTGAATGTGAGGCTGTCTCCAAGAATGTTTGACTGTTAATGGGAGTCATGAAAACACAAAGTATGGTTTGGAGTAGGATAGTCACCTTTCCTTCATAGATTTTCTCACAAATACATATACTATCATGGGGATTGTCACATGCAGGAAAACCATGCATATGGACCTTCAACTAAATCCATGTAGTCACTACAGCCCAACCTCAATTCATAGCGCATGAGCATCTATCATAAAGATAGTCTAACAGTGGAACTCTGCCATCTGCAGAAATGGCTACAGCAATCCATAAATAAATGTAGTTTTAATAAGAAAAGGAAAGAAAATGTGGCGACAGGAAGAGTTCAGTTATTTAGCCTTTCCTATGTTCCCTACAGCACGGATTAGCTGATTTATATATGTGAAAAAAAATAGTGTCTTAAAAACTAATACCCAACTGCCCAGGATTGTTAATTTTTCTGTGTAGTCATTATATATTTAATTCATTGTCAACACAGGAACTCATAAGTCAGACAAACAAACAAAACGATTTTTAAGTCAATAAGTAACCCGTATCATCATTTTTTAACTGTGATGGAGCACACAAGTACTGGTGGTTCTCTCTCCATTTTTGAATTTAATTAATTTTTATTATCTTAAATTTCATTTCTGTTTCAGGTGAATTGTTTAACTTTTCCCATGGTAATTAACTACCTTCTGTCTTTCAGGAGTCCTAATCCCTCTATTTTATCATATCGGTTACTAATTGTGTTTTGTGATAATTTCCACAAACCACCTCCAACATTTGTATTTGATATCCATAATATGGGTCCCAAATTACTGCACCATACCTGAGCAATGGTCTCATCAGACTTTTGCATCCCAATTCACTCTTTTCTCTTGTAGCTTCACTCTCATCATCCATTTAAGTAAATACAGGATTTTGAAATTTCTTGTACCACTTACCCAATATGTCCTAATTAACCGAGTCCATTATCAAAAGATACATCAAATATTACAATGTCTTCAACAAGACATTCTTCCTCCTCATTATGCAAAACCTTTATTTTGTTTGTCTGTATACCTAATAAGAAGACTCTTTCTGGTATTTTTCATTATTCATACTGACCTACCTAACTAGATATTCTGTCCATAGTCTACTATGGTTGTTCACAATCATCTAAAGTTTAAATCCTAGTGCATAAAATTATGTCATTTCTCAACAACCCTACTTCTGTCTGCAAATCATCAACACAGTCTCTCATTACAACGATTAACAGCAATGGCCTCAATAGACTCATCTGTGGCACTTCTGATTTCCCAAATTTTTTGCTTCCTATTTCTCAAGAATTCCTCCATCCAGCCAGTCACTTTCTCATTCATCCCAATTATCTGTATCTCATTAACCACCATTTTATGGCTCACTCTCTAAATGTCTTGGAATGATCTAGTGCTAAGCTAATTAAAATAATTTTGTAAGCACCTTAGCAAATTCAAGTTCCTTAGCTAACAAGAGAAAGGGAGGAAGTATATTTAATGTAAACAGATTTCATTGAGTCTGTGTAAGCCAATGTGTAATTAGAAAGCTCAGTTTTTTACAATCAACGCTATATAAATTTTATTATCGTACCTAGTGTGATTGAGGTAGAAATGACGTGCTTAATATTACGTTAAATGAGCTTTCAGAAACGTGTTTCGCGGTATGTTTAAAGGCATTAATTCTTAACTTAAGACAGAAACATCATTGGTTTAAATCGCATTTTATTAAGCGCTCAATATAGAGTATGTTGTTTATTCCCGTCCATATATAGGGTCGAATGCCGTCAAACAACGATTTTTTTCTTTCATTATACACCTAATTACACAGGTTATGGGAGGAACATTTTATGTAGAAGCTGATACCCTTACCTAATTTACTAAATAAACCATTTCAAGAGCAGTAAAGACCCACAATAGTTAATAAAAGTACTAAAAAACTTCTTATAACAGTAAAGAAACTTTATGTTAATCTGAAATAGGATAATTCATAATAATTCAACTTGTAAACAATATATTTCTGCTATATGAGCATTTTACTATTTCTGGATACTTTTAAAAGTAGTAAAGATCCCAAACATTTAATAAAAGTACTAAACCAACTTCTTATAAGAGTAAAAGAAACTTTATACTAACCTTAAGTGGGATAATCCATTTTTGTTTTACTACCAAACAATAGATTTTGGATACATGACCATTTAACTGTTTCTGAACACTTTTAAATGAAATAAAAATAAGAAAAGAAAGGGAAATTAACCCACCACATACCAAAGTGGACGGATGCGATGAGAGAACACCAATGCTGACAAACAAACAACACAATATTTCGGCATATTCCTTGCTCACAAATAGAAAAAAACGGGCCATTAGGCTCGGAACGTGTGTGCACACCGAACGTTACCTAATGACGTTCGGTGTGCACACACGTTCCGAGCCTAATGGCCCGTTTTTTCTATTTGTGAGCAAGGAATATGCCGAAATATTGTGTTGTTTGTTTGTCAGCATTAGTGTTCTCTCATCGCATCCGTCCACTTTGGTATGTGGTGGGTTAATTTCCCTTTCTTTTCTTATTTATATCGCCTAGAAGCCGCTTCCATTTTCCTTAGTTGCATCATTAAATGAAATAAAGTAATTTTAAAATTATAATAATTCAAAAGAAAGGTAAATTCACTAAAATTTCGTAGTTTCTGTCCGTGTAACTAACATAAATAAATTTTTGAACACTTTGATAAATGCACTTCACTTTTAACAATTATTATCACAAATTCCTAGTTATTTTCCGAAATAAAAAGTAGATTTCCTGAAAGAGCCAAAAATCTAGTTTCACATATTTAAATTTCAGAACATTCCATGCAACAAAACAGATTTTATGGAGGTTTTAAAGATTATTTCGTCACTTGACACATGTGTCTCACTTAAAACAACTTTTAAAACACACAACTAAATTCAAAGAAAATCCTGATAATTTTTCCTTTTCGATATAAATAATACCTAAAAAGTTATTAATAAAAAACCATACGACTTCTAAATCATTAATTTAATAAATATTGTTTGAGCTGTAATTTCGCCGTCTCACAAGCGATTTTTACATAATTTATACCATTGAACTCTTAAATTTTTGTAGAATATTTTGACACTAATTTTATTCAGATAACTTGCAGTTCCCTGGATTTCAGAGAAAATGAATAAATTCAAATGGTCGGGTTAATCCCCTTACTTCAGAGATTTGTATCACCACGCGGAAATTAAACAAAAATTTAAAACTAATCGCTCGAAATTTCCCACTAAAAATCCTTTGGACTTCTAGCAGATAATTCTAGACACTGTCAAAGTTTGAACACTTTTAATAATCTAGATCGTCTAATAAATTATACACACTTTTTATTACAAGGAGACAAAAAGATGTACAGCTGCTTACGTCACTGGTTTGGGGGGTTCCTATATAAGGTCTTGCCGCCATCATGGCGTGTCTTTACCTCGGGAGCGTTATGTGAGTTAACCTGCATTAGTTTGTTCAGGAGCGGGAAGTAGACAGTTGGAGTCTGGTTCACTTTGGCGGCCATGTTGAGATGTCTGTGTGGTTGTCTGTGATTATAATGTCTACTAGGAACTTTTAAAATTTTCAAAGGGGTTGTTCGGTAATTTCTCTCTCCACAATCTGCAATATTCTGGAAACGTTTGTTCGATTGCCTACTCAACTGTATAATGCTAATTTTGAAAAATGTGACTTTTAAAATAAACTCCAAATTTTTTCTATCAAAGCGAACTTTTGTGTTTTAATAGTAAACAGTTTCAACCTTTTCTAAGTTTGTGGTTTAAACAAATTTTTTGCTGATCTCTAAGCATTTCAGTTGAGATTCCTAAAAGGCTAAATGGTCAAGTTAAAATTATTTCGTCTAAATTCCACAGAACTTTTAATTCAAGTGAACTGTCAGTTAAGGCGCATTAGTCGATACTACCACCCTGGTATGCGGTTTTGCCCCTTACAATTTCCCTTGCTCATTTCATCCGAAATATCTTGCAATTAGCGCACTAATTGATAATCACATGAATATCATTTCCTAAACCCATGTTAACAGTTTGTGAAACAATTTATTTCTTCAGACCCAACAGCGTCCAATCAGGTAAAAAGCTAACGCAATTTAAGGTCATTCAGGGACAAGATGACTGTTTCCACTGCATAGTATATGAGAAGGTCCCCTATCTACCAGGACTAATCACTTGGCAATGGTGACAGTTGAATAATTTATGTGAGAAATTTCAGGTTTTAAAATTTTGTAATGCTGCAAGGGGTTGATGAAAGTTATGATGAAAATGATGACTGAAATGTAGTGTTTTATAAATAATTTAAAAATATGTGACAGGTATCAGATTGTGTGCTGTATAACCCATTCCATTAGAAAAATGTAAACATTTCTGGATTGAATTAGTGTCTTCCATAAGCAAAGCAGGGAAAAAAAAGCAAGTCATCTTAAAACAAAGCCACTTTATCAGTTAGAAGTCATGTGGTAAACTTCAGCATGTGAACACTTCTCGAACCATGAATACACATTAATAAAGTGTAAAACTGAAATATTGTATACGTCTTTGTCTCATGTATGTTTCACTCATCACAGCCTTCAACTTTGGCGAGTGATGAGTCGTGTTCCCTATGCTTTGTCATTTATACAGAAAGAAGTACATTACTCGTCACAAAACAGACATCTGAAACTGATTAATTTTTATTTTTCAACAACAATCGAATAGGAAGAAATACCGTGAGGCAATATTTCTGTAGAAAGGAAATAAATTATACCAAACACTCATCAAAGTTGAAGAAAGGAGGGCAGCAGCAACAACAAATATAATTCACGTCGGAATTATTAACTGCCGGAAATAAACTAAGCAATATAAGAAAAATTGGAAACGTGAAAAAGTAAATTTTTTCATTTTTAAAAAATGACAAAAAATAATTAAATATATAATAACAACAACAATGGGTGGGAGAATGCTGTAGGCCAGTGTTTTTCAACCTTTTCGAACACACGACCCCTTTACAAGTAAATAAAAATTGTGGTGACCCCCCAGGTAACTAACAAAACTTTGGCGACCACCAGGTTTTTGCTAAAACTGTCAGTGTTTTAAAAAACAATGTAATTTTCTTTCTATTGAGACTTCACCTACTGATCGAAAGATCAAATGATGTGCTGGAAGGAAGTCGCAGGCACGCTGCGAACAGTGATATAGTGCTATATTCTTTGCGCGGTAGGATCAGCAGCAGCATAAGAAGAGTTTGTTATTGTTCGCTGCAATCGGATGTCCAAGTATGCCAGTGAGTACGGACACGACTTTGCTGCCAGTGAGCATAAAATGGAGAAGTTTCTGGAAAGATTTGTGCAGCACTGCACATCTACTACGAGTAGCAGTGGCGGAAGCAAATGGAAAAAAAAGGGGACTTTATAGTGACTATTACCTGTAACATGGTATTTCAGTCATGAATAATAAACCTCACCGTGTAATTTTCTTCAATTACATGAAATTACATGAAATGAAAATTTATTAAAAAATAAACAGTCACAGCTTTCTCACTGAAAATGTTGTACTCTTATTGCAGTGTAACACCTACAATCCTTGCATTTTACCTTTACCTGGCTTGTGACCACAACCCGCCGAGCAAGACTCTGTGACCCCCCTGGGGTTAAAAATGCCGCTTTAGGCAATGAAACTAAGGAAAGACAGGAAAATAAGGCCGAACAATTACCACAGATGACGGCAGCTGGGAACGTTGAACATAAAATGAACAAACACAAGTAACAATGTTTTGGTGGTTAATATTATACTTGCAAGTTGTGAGACACCATGAAGAAATACAATGGGTGTAACACTGAGAAATCTATTTTTTTTATCTTGAATCTTCTACAGAACATCTTATAAATAATAAATAGAAGATGATTATTTTGTGACACTCCCTTTTACTCCCTCCAGACAAAAGAAAAATTGATAAATGAGCAACCATGTTAAAAAGAGATTTTTCTGCTTCTGATGAATTACGCACTATACAAATCGTTTTAACTTAAAACCAATAATTTCTCTATTAAATTTTAGCGCATCATTGAATTTAATTTCCAAGGACAACACAGAATCAAAAATCATTTCATATCATTTGCACTTACATACACCCTTTCTGTGAAGTGTGGAATTTTCACACTGACCCAGTAGTTTATGCAATGTCTCATTTTCAAAGAAAACATTCAATACATGCAAGTAATAAAGTATAACTATAATTTTTCAAATATTAAGTACAATATTTTTTTTAACACAGATTATATATTTAAAATCTTTAATGAAACGACTAGTAGGTCTGTTTCTTATTCTAATTCACATAAGTGATTGATATTTTCCACACTAGGATTTCCAACATACTGGAAGAACTGGAAAATGAAATCCATGTGAAAGAAAAAGAAAAGCATTGTTTGCCTGATAAACTGAACAGATCATATTCCTTTGAAGTTCTATGGTTTATACCTCAATATTTTATTGACCTTAGCATCTCTGTGGTCATTTGTCCACAACATGCAGCCATTAATATTTAACAAGTAAATCATTCACACTGAAACAAATGTAACATATTATGAATATTAATGCAGTTGCCAGGATGCTATTCCACTGTTGGTGTCTCACCTCATCTCGCCGTGTAGTTCTGCTGGTGAAAAGAGCTTTTATTCGACTAGGTGTTGTTTTTCTACTTAATGTGGACTCGTTTATTTCTTTTAGTATTGATCGAGGTGTACAGGTAACATCAGAACCCTGTGAAATAAAGATAATTTCAAATGCTATACTCAGCAATTTGCAATTGGTAACTTGAAAATCTGATTTCAAGCTCTCAAACTTATCACAGCACAAATAAATGTAAAATAATAACATTGTAAGAAAGGAATAAATTTAAAAACATTACCAAATCACAGTCTAAAATCTCAAACAAAATATGATCAGAAGTATTACTTACAAAATCAGCATAAATGTGTTGGTAAAGGTGGAAAATTGTATTGTTAATGCTCAGTTAAAAGAAAATATAAATGTCAGATTTTACTAGTAATAACTTGGCAAAAAATCCAACAACATATTCCAGACCTATGTTTAAGGTGATTAACTGAATTGGTGCACAAATTTCTCTCATTACCAAATTCCTTGCTCCAACACCACCCCAAGACTAACAAGAGATCCACTTTTTTGTTTTGTTGCTCTCAGCCTTAAGTTACAGGTATAAAATTTTCTCCAATTTTAGTATAAAAAATGGCCTATTCTAGTTAAATATAGTCCCTGACTTCATATATGCTTAAGCCAACTTAGGTAAAAGTATAAGGGATGGTCCATAAACTACGTGGCTCAGTATTGGGGGGGGGGGGGAGGATTGGCTGGAAAACTACACTGGGCTACATGGAAAACTGGGGGAGGGAGCCTTTTCCGTGACAAGCAATGTAGCTCTTTATTAGTATTATTTGTCAGTTAAAACGAGGTACAGAACACACAATAGTATGTGAATACTTATTTCCGTCATTTAATTACCTCCAAACGTAATTTATAATAGTCTGACAAGAGAAAACAGTACAAATGTCTTCTGGAATTGATAGGGAAGAAAGCTACGTGCTACGCAGGGAAAAAAAGGGGGGGGGGGAGGTAGAGACTAAAGCCTCGTCGGGCTATGTGGGGGGAGGGGAGAGGAGGTTCACAGGAGGCCAAAATGAAGCTATTTGGTTTATGGATGGTCACTAACAAAGAGCCATGGCCTCTACTTATGTCTAAATTTTCCTGGGACATCTGGAAGAAAAATTTCTCGACATAAGCTTCCTCAAGGCACTTGTTTGATTTACATACTTCGATATATTTATGATCTGTACTGGCAGTAAAATACAGCTTGACTTTTCTAATTCCTTGAACACAACTCTTAACTTTACAAGTAACTTCTCTCACACATTATCTTCATGAATGCGGGTTGCTTAAAAACATCTGTCAGCATCAGATTTAAAGCAGAATTTCCACTATGATAGCTGCCATTCTTTACAAATTAAATTCATCCTCATCTCCTGTTGAGCCTCTCACCATGATATGGCCCTTACTTCTTCACATCCTGCTCCACCAAAAACAAACCAAATTCACTTTTCAGTTTTCTCCTGGTTCTCCTTGAATCATTTAAAAACCTTTCAGCAGCCTCCTCCATCCAAATACATTCTTTTAGCAAGACTTCCCATTTCCAACAATGAATACCTATTTCCTGACTACAGTGTTTTTTTTTTCTTATGGCTTTATGTCTTGTCAAGGTCATTACAGGCAGGAAAAGATGGGGGAAAGGAACGAAAAGGAATTCAGCTATCACCTTTTGAAGGAAGCATCCCAGCATTCGCCTGGAGTGATTTGGGGAAACAACGGAAACCCCAAATCTGGATGTGCGGATGGGGATTCAAACGCACACCCTCCTGAATGTGAGGCCAGAGCATTATCTGCTTACCCACCATGTTAGGTCCCCGACTCTAGCACCAGCTCAGAGATGTTTCACTTGTAATACAGACAGTAAAATCTGCAGCACGCATCCAGGTTGTACCAATTATTCAAGTCTTACCACGGGCAAACCTTTCTCATTTTTTGGGCATGCCACAAGCTCCACAACACATGTATCAGTTCACCTGCCTATGTAGTTAACAGATAAATAGCACTATAATTCAGCTGTGAATTTGGAAAGGAAAACTATACACCAAAAAGCTAAACAATTTAGTAACTGCCCATGTCCTTCCAAAAATTACTTACTTTCTTAAGCCCATAGTTGGGTACTAGCTTATCAGAATATCCTTGACACCAGATATTTATTATAAGAAGGAGCCAGATATACTGTACAACCACAGCAAAGTCCAATCACATCATTAATATTCTTCTTTTTCACTCTTTTATAATTTTATTACTGTCACCCTTTCCAATGCTGTTATGTTTCAGGAGTCATTCTTTTTATACCTAGCCTACCTCATTCTCACTTTAGTAACCTTCAATATGTGAATATCCAGTGACTTAGTACACTTTTAATCAGCCTCCTACATGAATAAGAGTTATCCCAAATTATGTAAAATGTATTCCTGCTTTTTTCTATTATCATGCTGCCTTCAATAGCTTCAATTTCTCTATCCTTTTTATTTTTAATATTCATAATCCTTCAATGTATTTCCATCAACTATGGTACATTAATATATCATTACTTAAATTTTAGAATTATAGCCATATTTGGTAAAGTTGTGAAAACAATGAAAGTAATGACATGGCAGACTATGGATAAAGATTTAACACAAAATAGTACTAAACGTTTAGCAGTAGTAGGCAGGTAGAGAATGTGTTCTGGTGTCAAGTCTCATCACTATGGCAATACAATACATTCATTTTCCATTGATCCCATTATAAGAGACAAGCTCTGTGGAATGTGGAAAGTTGTCAATTTACAGTTAAAAATTTTTACAACAAAATAATACATACACCAGAAGATGTAGTCATAGCATGCTGTGAACATTAATTATGTCAACTACATTTCCACAAACTACTGGCAGTTATTGTGTAGATACCTTAGAAATAAATTCTTTGACAGGGTAGGAGTTATCAATTAAAAATTCTTTCAATTTTTTCCTGAATTTAATCTTATCATCTGCTAGACATTTAATGTGTGTTGGGAGCTTTCTGAAGATATGTATCCCCAAATATCGAACCCCATTTTGAACAAATGCCAATTACTTGTAATACTTGTGAAGATAATTTTTACTTCTAGTGCCATAATTGTGTATTTCACTATTTGTTTCAAACAAAGTATATTTTGGTAACTACAAAGGACATTAATGTTTATATATACTCAGCCACCAATGTTAAAAATCCCTAACTTCTTGAACAGCTCTCTACATGAAGTTTTATTGTTAACTTCACACAATTCTTATTACTCATTTTTGGGCTTTGAACACTTTGTCTCTACAAGTAGAACTGCCCCAGAATATTATTCCATATGACATTAATGAGTGAAAATAAGCAAAATAAACTAGTTTCCTCATACTGGGATCACTTGTAGCTTAAATTGTACGAATTGCAAATAAGGCTTTAGTAAGTCAGAAACATGTACCTTCCAATTTAAATTATGATCAATATGCAAACCTAGAAATTTCACACATTCCTCCTCTTGAATGGACTGGCATGCAAATTTTATGTCTACATCTCGTGTTAATTTTGTAACCAGGAAATAATAGGAACTAAATAGCGAATGGATTTAAAAAAGATAGTGAAATGAACCACCATTTACCTTAGATGATGGTTTCGTGGGGTGAACACAAAGCACAAGAACAGGAAAAACAATGAATATTTCAGGACTGGGTCCTTTGTCAACAGGAGAACATTATGGAGGTAGTGTGGTGTAGGAGATCATCTAACAGAATGACTTAGTCAGGAACCTCCACCATGGAAAGCTCTCGCCAGTGATAGGGTTGATGAAAGTGGTGGAGGCATGGTGTATGTCTCACATCTTACAACAGGGTCTATTGAATGGGAAAGATCCTTGGGGCTATCTGATGGGACGAGGAAGACTATTTATGGACTAGCTGTTGGCTGAGGTTAGGAGGCCTGCTGAAACTAGTTCTGGGAAGGCCAGGGAGGATTTTTGGACAAAATGGATCTCATTTCTGGACAGGTTAGTAGGAAATCATAATCCTTCTGAAGGATTCTATTGATGGATTCAAGGCCATGGAAGTATTGTGTGAGCAGGATTGAACTATGGTTGGGTTCTGGGGGTTTGGAGCAGTCAATAGGTTGAACAGGCTGCAATGTGGCTTGTGAAGGTTGCTTGTGAACCAAAGCTGGGGGATAGTTGTGGGATACCAATGCTTGTGAGATGTTGTTTGAATACTCCATTAGGGATTTCTGTTTGGAGCATATATGACTGCCTCAAATGCCAAGACTGTAGGGGAGGGGAATGTTTGGTATGATACTGATGGCAACCGTCAAAATGGAGGTAAAGCTGTGAGTTGGTGGGTTTGGTGTGGACTGTGGAGCTGAGGTGGCCATTGGAGAGGGACAGGTACATAACCAAGAATGTGGCCTGGGTATTGGAGTAGGTTCATGCGAAAGTCAACAAGTTAATAGAGGTATTCAGATTGTCCAGAAAATTTAAAAGGGCGTTTTCTCCAAGTGTCCAGATCATAAAAATGGCATCTATGAACCTAAGCCACAAAAGGGTTTTGTGGGGGATGTTTTCCAAAAAGTCTGTTCCAGGTGGCCCATGAAGAGATTAGCTTAAGTGGGGACCATGGCAGTGCCACAGGTTAGGTGGTAGATATTGCCTTTAAATGGCAAAGTAGTTGGTAAGTATCAGTTCAGGCAAGGTGGTGAGGAAAGATGAACTGGGGCAGCTGTTCAGAGGGCGTTTATCCTGAAAATGTTCCATGGTACTAAGGCCATGGCAAAGTGGAATGTGTGTGTACAGTGATGCGACATCAATGGTTACCACGAAGGAGATGGAAAGAAGTGGTGTGGGCATAATGCCAAGACAGTAAAGGAAGTGTGTCCTTGATGTGGGAGGGTAGCTGACAGACTATAGGTTGTAGGTACTGGTCCACCAATGGTGAGATTTGTTCAGTAGGAGATCCAGAAGCCGCAACAATGGGGCGTGCCGGATTGCCAGGCTTATTGATTTTAAAAGCAGACTGCGGATTAAGCCAGCACTCCATCCAATCAGAGTGAGTGAGCCCGCCAGCATCGCGGATCGCTAGCTAATGAACATTTGTGAGAAGTTTGAGAATTGTGTGCCGATAGATAACACAGTTGGATTGGTTTCTCACGGGAAGAGAAGTAAGGCAAAGAAGTATAATGTTGCCTGTTTTGTTTGCTCTGGTTTTATATAAAGTCATAGCAGAAGTCATAGCGGATATCTGACGAAGTTGTGATGACACTTGAATATTGGAGAAAACGTAACAGAATCTGGAAAGGGAACAGGAAAATGGGCAATTGCAATAAGGAAACATGGCCCTGGAGACAAGTGTGGGGAAAAAACCAAATTACTGATCATATTAAGAAAACCTGATTCTTTGAAGTATGCGACACTCAACAGCAAGAAATGGTAAAGGATAGTAGTTTGATTACTTGGGAAGCAAATTAACCTGTAATGGAAAGATTGATGAGGGAGTAGGATAGATAAGATGAGAGAGTGGACAATTTTATCATTTCATCTAAAATAATTGGAAGGAAGGGGGACTCACTGTAAGACTACAGACAAGACAGATGAATCGTGAGAAGGAAGACAGAGAGGTGTATGGAGATGACTGGAGACAAGTGGTGGAGGAAGAATTTTGGAGTAACCATCAGATATGGAAGAGGATGAGCTAGACAACCAGCAAAAATTAAAATTGCAAATGATCACAACTGGTCACAAGGAAGATATAAGAGCCTTGGCAGCATCAGATAGAGATATTTAAATGCCTATCAACCTTCTACTACCAATATTTTCCTACCATCAGGTATGTAAACAGTGTCACATTGTTGTTATAAACTACAACAACCTGCAAAACATAGGAAACACCATGTAGAAGAAAATGAAAGGTATAAAACATTGGTAAAGAGATTCTAATACCTTAAGAAATAAACAGATAAAGAGAGATAACATCAATAATTTATAATTACTTCAAAACTTAAAATCATAATTGTTTTATGACTGATAAATCATTTACTAGTTTCTTTTTTTTTAACGCATTGCTGCCTTTTAATTTCTCTCTCTCAGAGGCAATGAAATGTTTCTCGATAGTGATATGTCAATTTGAGAAACTTCGAAGTGCCACGTTTCTTAAACCGAGCTATCAGGTAGCAGAGAATAACTAAGCCAGCTAGTTGAACCAGGACATGTACACTGGTATTTAAAATTTTATACGAGTTGCCAATAATATTAGTATTTGAAGAATGTTATTGGAAATGGATTGTGTATAGTGTTTCAGTAGCATCTGGTCAATTTTAGATTTGAAATTGTCACTGTGGCATCTAGAATATATTAAAAGAAGTCTTATCCATCAACAATGGAAATATAATTTTGTCATATCTGAGCTCATCATGTAAGAAGCAGAGTTCAAATAGACAGCTGCAGTTGTAGAACATTTATACCAGCGTTTCTCAACTTTTAACCCAAAAACAATTCTACGGACCACTAAATTATATGGGATTAATTTTTTACCCACAAGGGCCATTCAATAAGTCCTCAGAAAATCCAAGAAATGGTACACATAGTGTCAAAAACTTTCTTTTTACTAAGCATCATTACTCCCTAGATAGCTACCTCCATCATTACCAATTGAAGCAGACAGGTGTTATTCATTTAGAAAAATGGAATATCAGAGTTTCGAGTGGTGATTAAACACTTTTATATAAAAGACTTAAAACCGAAAGAGATCAATACTGAGCTGGATGAAGTTCATGGTACATCTGCTGCTGTGTTTACAATTGGGTAAATGAGTTTAAACATGGCTAAACATCCACACAAGATGAACAATGCTCAGGATTGCCAGTGGAAGTGACTACCCTCTAAATCATTGCCACAATATGGTTTTAATTGATCGACAAATCAATATGCGTAAAATAATAGAGGCTACATGCATATCGCAAGGAACAGTTTATTAAATTTTGCACAAAAAATAAGATACAATTTTTTTTATTTTTTTTTGGCAAGACGGCTGCCACATTTGCTTTCATTGAAGAATAAGTGCAATCATGTAGTCGACTGAGGTTGTTATGACAATTTTCTGTTGCAACCCTAACCAGTTTCTGTATCGATACTTCGGCGTGAATGAAATTTTGATAGACTAATAATATATTCCAGAAACTAAGCAACAATCTAAAGAGAGCGTTTTTGAAAGCAAACAGGCTCAGAAGGTGAAGATGGTGAACTTAGCTGGCAAAGTGATGGACACAGTATCATCCACATCGATTATATGGAAATATGACAAACAATAACTGGAGTTTACTATGTGACATTAATGTATCCATTAAGCAAAGAAATTGATAACAATTCATGCCAATCTAGGTTATCGCCCAAACAGTTGCATATTTTGCAGAACTTTCAAAATCCTACTTTTTGGAGGGCATAGAGAAGTTAACAAAGCACCTGGAAAAGTGTTTAGAATAAAAAGGAGACTGCACCAAAAACTACATAAAATAATCTACAGAAAATATATATATTTTTTTTACCTTTTTCTATGGACTAATTGAGCGACCCTAATATGTGTATATCATTAAAGAACTCTGTTATTGGCACATACTGCGATCTCTTAAGACCAGCAGCTGTGATAAGGCCCTTATAAAATTGTTATTAACTTAATTCTTAAAGGAATGCCACTCTTTATGATAACAGCTGGAAACATAATTTTTTATAGTAATAATACCATGGAAATGCCAGATTCATGGCTTTGATAAAGTTTGGGTTATACACTTACGGCTTATACTCTTTTGTACAGTACGAGTGCAGTATCAGTTTCATGCCAAAATTTTTTGTTCATTTGTTCTGATACCTTTAATTCAATTAGAATTGAATTTTTATATTCTGCATGCAGACCACCTATCCCATCTTCGGGGACCACGGGTGGGTAACAGGTTGAGAAACACGGGTCTATTCAATTCTGCAGTGTCCAAAAAACTTATATATGATGGTGCAGAAAATTCAGGTGAGGGACAAAACTAAAAGGACTCAAATCTCATTAAAATATGCAAAAGGGAATTTCTGATCAACTAGGATTTTCTTTTGGACATCAGCATACTCCTTGCTCTTCAAATATTTCACGAGGACCTTAGACCATCTGTCATATGTTAATCATATAAGGCTTGTACCTATGAGGATGCCGAAGTAGAGAGAATAGCCTATTCCTGGTTGCTGCCATTTTTATTTTTTTAAATCCTCATTGTTGAAAGCAAAATTAACCACAGAACTGAGTGATGACTCAACCAAGCTAGTGAGGATGTCACCAATATGGCCAAAACCAAATTTCATGTCTTAAGTGGGGTGCTGAACAAAGCATCTGCATACTTCTTTTGAAAAGGTTGAAATGTCGAAAAAGAAATTTATCAAATTAAACTGTGTACAAACATTGTGGCAGCTGGAAAGCCATATGTCATTCAGGAAAAAAGTGCACGGGTTTATACCAGTCATTTGGTGCAGAATGTGATTGATGATAACCAGACCATATTCTGGATTATTTGATGTTCAGTGTAAGTGAAAAAAAGTCCTGACATCCTGCACTGTTTGAAGATATGGAAAGGAAAGAAAAAAAAGAAGAAAAAAAAATAACCATGGCAAAGGCATATGCACACTTTCAGCTTGAAACCAATCTATATATATATATAAAAATCAATGCCACTTTTCGTTGTAATTTTATAACTCAAGAATGGGCTCACCTATCCAAACCAAATGTTTAGGCTTTGTTCGGACTATTTAGTAGATGGTTTATGTGAAGTTTGCACAAAATCGGTAGAGCGGTTCTTCATTTATCACATTTTTTGTAACAAATGAATTCAATAAATGGCGGATCATTTTGTTAATGGGGATTTTGCTGCCAAATTGAAACTTTTTTCAATGTTGACAGGCAAGCATGTTATTATGTCATTCATGCGGTCATTTCATTTTGGACGTGCTTCGATTAAAGCAAATTGTCAGCGATATTGTTGAGTGCATTCATACAAACGGTGAGTCTTGAATTGTTAAATATACTACGTATATGTGTGCGTGTACTTTTCTCAGTTTTTTAGTGAGCCGTCGGTGTTTCATATCGTTTACAGGCTTTATTTGAATTAAATTGTCAAACGCATTTACACAAACGGTAAGTTTTCAACTGTTGAATTGAATTACATGTATGTAAACATATTGTGTGAATACGGGTGTTTTATTCTTTTGTAACAGATGGAAGCACGTCGATTTAAAAATGAATTATTTAATGACATTTTTATATACATTGACATATGCAGTCATATATATTTCCATACACACATGTATAAATACTGATACACCACTATTAATGTAGCAATTTGTTTTTAATTTGATTTATTCTTTTTTATATGAAGGAAAAATGCCACGAGCCAGAAGAGTAAATATAGGTCGGCGAACGCGTAATACAAATGATGTGGCATTACTGAGACGATCACAGACTGCAGATGAACGCGCACAAGCTAATGTATCGCAGCGTGAACGTAATGCACGAAATAGATCTGTTGACCCTGTACCTGTACTGAATCTTGCACGGCGATCACGAATACGTCGTACTATTTTGGCTGAAATGATGCGTGCTGCTTTTAATTACAACAGTCAGATTGATTATAGTATGTACGGATACATTGGAATGATGGACGCAATATGTCCACATTGTGATGTGGCTAACTTTCCAGGTGAAACGCCCGGCATGTGTTGTGCTAATGGCAAAGTGAGATTGCCAGCATTAGAAACTCCACCCGAACCATTGTATTCATTTATTTTTGGGACATCTCAAACATCAAAGCACTTTTTGAGTCATATTCAACAATACAATTCGGCATTTCAAATGACTTCTTTTGGTGCTTCTAAAATTATTATAGATAATTTTATGCTGACGTTGAAGGTAAATACTTCAACAGGATTGTCCCATGTTTATATCAATCTGAATCATAAAGTATTCGATAGTTTTAAAAATTCTGATCCAATATCAACCTAAAATTGCTACATGTTACAGATTCAGTGCCAGATTTATCATCAAGCTGGTTCGTTATTGCCATACCCCGACGCTGATCATCAATTTTTGCAAATTTATTTTATTGGTGATGAAAATCGTGAACTGGATCAACGTTGTGCAATTGTTTTGAATACAAGACGAGAAATTATTCGTGAGCTACAAAGGCTTTTCCATAAGCATAACGCATTATTTCAATTGTTCAAAATTGCTCTCGATCGTATGCCATCTGATAATCACAAAATCATAATAAGGGCTGATAGAACACCTTTTGGAGAGCATGCAAGGCGATTCAATGCACCGACAATTGATGAGGTTGCAATTGTAATTCTTGGTGATCAGTTTCAATCCCGTGATATTGTACTTCATCGCACAAATGAGCAATTGCAACGTGTTTCGGAACTTCATCGTAGTTACGATGCATTACAATACCCAATATTGCATTGGAAAGGTGACGATGGCTAACATATCAATATACCAACGATTGATCCACAAACAGGTAAATAATTAACCTATTTTCAGTGTGCTGACATTTCATTTGTATAATTTTCTAAAGTCACATTTTGCACTTATTTTCAGGTCTACATGTACAGAAAAAAGTTAGTGCCATGAATTTTTATTCGTATCGATTGATGGCTTGTCCACAAGAACAAAATTAAATCTTAAACTATATCATCAGTACATCATTGATATGTAAGCCAAAATAGAAACTGAACGTCTTAATTTTATTCGTTTCAACCAAGCAAAATTAAGATCCGAAGAATATATTCATTTGCAAGATGCGATAGCGAATGATGCTAATGTTAATGACATCGGAAGTTTAACTATATTGCCATCTTCGTATATTGGTAGCCCATGGCATATGAACGAATATGTACAAGACGCAATGTCTTATGTACGAAAATACGGTCGACCGGATCTGTTCATTACATTTACATGTCATCCGCAGTGGGATGACATCAAAAACAATTTATTTGAAGGACAGTCGACAACTGATCGTCATGACATTACAGCACGTGTTTTTCGGCAAAAATTGAAAGCACTTATGGATTTAATTGTGAAATTATGTGTATTTGGAGAGGTGCGTTGCCATATGTACTCCATCGAATGGCAAAAAAGGGGATTGCCGCACGCACATATATTAATTTGGCTGGTACATAAAATAACTCCGGATCAAATCGATAACGTTATATCAGCTGAAATTCCTGATCAAACTGTTGATCCTGAGTTATTTCACGTTGTCGTTAAAAACAAGATACATGGTCCGTGCGGTGGACTAAATATGAATTCGCCATGTATGATTGATGGAAAGTGTTCGAAACGATACCCAAGGTAATTGACTTCAGACACAATAACTGGCAATGACGGATATCCGTTGTATCGACGTAGATCACCTAATGATAATGGCAAAACGGCAACCATTAGAATGTGTAACCAGGACGTTGAAGTTGATAATCGTTGGGTAGTTCCATATTGTCCATTATTATTGAAAATATTCAATGCTCATATAAATGTAATTCAGTCAAATCCATTAAATATATTTGCAAGTATGTAAATAAAGGGAGCGATATGGCTGTATTCGGTGTTGCTGGTGATAATAGAAATGATGAAATTACTCAGTATCAAATGGGGCGCTATATTAGTAGTAATGAAGCTGTCTGGAGGATTATGTCGTTTCCAATGCACGAAAGACATTCTGTGGTTGTTCACTTGGCTGTGAATCTTGAGAATGGCCAACGTGTTTATTTTAATGAAGCAAATGTATTGGAAAAAGCAGCCCAACCACCAGCGACTACATTGACCACTTTTTTCAAATTATGCGAAACTGATACATTTACGATAAATTTGTTATATTCTGAAGTGCCTTAGTATTACACATGGAATGTGTCTTCGAAAAAATTTCAAAGACGTAAACGAGGAACAGCAGTCGATGGGCATCCAGGCATTTTCCAAACAGATGCAATTGGGAGAATATGTACAGTACATCCAAACAATGCTGAGTGTTTTTATTTGCGATTTTTAGTAGTTAACGTCAATGGCCCAAAATCATTTCAAGAATTGAGAACAGTCAACGGTCATTTGTGTCAAACATATCGTGAAGCATGTCAACTCTTGCATTTGTGGGAGGATGATGTACATTGGGATTCAACACTTCATGATGCATCGACTTCAGCTCATCCACAACAAATACGAATGCTATTTGCCATTATATTTTCAACAAGTATGCCATCAAATACACTTGAATTATGGAACAATATATAAACATTATATGGCAGAAGATATTTTTAATTTGTATGCATCATGATGCAAGAAATCATGATTTGTTGATTACCTTGGAAATGTACAACGAAGCTTCGTAATAATTGAAGATATGTGTCTAACGATTTCAAATAAAGCATTAGTACAATTGGGTATGACCGCACCAAATCGTGAGATGCATGATTTGTTTGATCGTGAATTGCAACGTGAGCAGGAATTCAATTCTAATGATTTGCGTTTATTTGTACAATCGAATATAACCAAATTGAATTCAGCAAAAACATGTATATGACACAATCATGCAAGCCGTTTCCAATAATGCAGGTGGATTATATTTCTTGGATGCACCTGGTGGTACAGGCAAAACGTTCGTTATATCATTGATTTTAGCGACTATTCGATCGGAACAGAAAATTGCATTGGCACTTGCATCTTCGGGAATTGCTGCTACATTATTAGAAGGTGGTCGGACCGCACACTCTGCATTAAAATTGCCATTGAATGTACAGGTGATTGAAACTCCAACTTGCAATATTTCGAGAAATTCTGCTATGGCAAAAGTTCTGCGATTAACGTCAATTATTTTATGGGATGAGTGTACAATGGCGAATAAAAAATCATTAGAAGCATTTAATCGAACAACGCAAGATTTACTGTGGTAATCAACAGCTTTTTGGTGGTGCTCTGATATTACTGTCAGGGGATTTTCGTCAAACATTGCCTGTCATTCCTCGATCAACTCCTGCTGATGAAATAAATGCCTGTTTGAAGTCATCAGTTCTTTGGAGATATGTACAAAAATTGACACTGAACATTAATATGCGTATTCACCTACAAAATGATCCAGCTGCCCATGAGTTTTCAAAACAATTGTTAGAAATTGCTGATGGCAAAATAAAAATCAACAGTACCAACGGATTGATCGCTGTACCGAACAATTTTTGTACAATTGCACAATCGATAGATGAATTGATTGAATGTGTTTTTCAGAATATTCTTCAGAATTACAGAAATAATGATTGGTTGAGAGAACGCGCCATTTTAGCACCGAAGAACATTCGTATCAATGCCATTAATTTTCAAATTCAAGCGAAACTGCCAGGTGTAGTCACGACATATAAATCAATTGACAGTGTTATGAATCAAGATGAGGCAATGAATTATCCAATTGAATTTTTAAATTCATTGGAACCGGCTCGTATGCCACCGCATTCCTTGAATCTGAAAGTTGGTTCATTGATTATATTATTGCGAAATATTAATCCACCAAAACTGTGTAATGGCACCAGATTGGCAGTGAAAAAGTTATTGCCAAATGTGATTAAAGCTACGATCTTAACTGGTAAATCAAAAGGAGAAGTTTGTTTGATACCGTATATCCCTATGATTTCAACTGATATGCGATTTGAGTTCAAACGATTACAATATCCTGTGCGTTTATCATTTGTGATGTCCATCAACAAGGCCTAAGGGCAAACACTTCACGTTTGTGGTGTGAATTTGGAGGAATCGTATTTTTCACATGGCCAACTTTATGTTGCCTGTTCCAGAGTCGGTACCCCCAGCCGTTTGTTTATTCATGCTCAAAATGGAAAAAAACAAAAAATATTGTTTATCCAAATGTTTTTGATTAAGTTTTAAAATAGCTAGCAATTAATAAAATATTTTTTTGTTTGAATAAATGAATTTGATGTTCCAATTAAATTTTTTTATTATTTCACTTTATACGTAGCGAAGCACGTACCGGGCCACTAGTATATTTATAGAAGTATAGGGAGCAGTCTAATGTGTCAGTAATTAAGGTATCTGAATGAGGATTGTAAGGTTCCCAGTTTGAATTGTGGTCTTGACTGGGATTTTCAAAGGCACTTAACCCAGCCTTCACCCCTCGTAAAGGTTGCTTTTGTAAAACAGCCTGAAGTTTGGGGTTGCAGCTTACAGCAGCTGTCTTAACTATTATCGTGTCCTGGTACCTACTGGTTCTTTGCCTGTGGTCACCAATCCCTCGTTAAAATAAAAAAAATATTAAAAAAAGTATATCCCAAGAGAAAAAGGTATGTTCTCAAAATACAACCTCAGACTTCCTGATTAATTCCAAATTTTATATTTTGCAAAAGTACTTATATAAACTCAGTACTAGCATAGGCCTAATAGAAAAGCATCAGACTACTATCCAAAATAAATGATTACAGGTTAAACCATCCTCTCACAGTAAGCAGCTTCCTCCTAACCCCTACATGAAAGTTAAAAGTCCATCTCGAAGGAAGAGTGACCCTGCACCACTGTTGCAACCCTACTAAAAATTTTCCACATCTCCGTGACCAACCAACACGCCCTCCTCTTAGTCCAATTTCTGCCGGATTACTGCTGCCCATCTAGGCTAGTGGTGCCTCCTTACATTCATATTGGGCCAGCTGACTCAGCATATACTTGATTTTACAAAGGGAAACCTTATTTTTATTCCGGTCATTCTGGAATTTTTATATGTTGTGAAGCACATTTTAAATTTTAGTTATGAGAGTTTTTCTCCTAGAATTTGTGGATTTCGAGTTAAAGTTGTAAAAGCTTTAATCTGTCATCATTCCTACAATTTTTCAGTCTGTGAAATGATTCTATTATCAAAATATTCTATAAAAATTCTTCAACTTTTGACATTTAACACATCTAGATCCCAAATGTATTTGATAGTGAAAATCGACTTTGACTATAAGCGCAAAGCCAGCGAAAAACTTTGATGTTGATTATCTCCAGATATATGTGTGCTGCTGATCTGTAATATATGTCAAACTTTGCTAAATTTGATTCTCTACCTGACGGTAATATTTCCTCATTATCTGATTAGCTTAATGCTAATCCTTTGTTTCCAAAATGATGCTTTGTAGCAGCAATTACATTTAAACCTCGATTTCCCCTTTATGGCTTATATATTGTTGGAATCTTTACGAAAATCACTCCAGGTGTTCAGTGAAAGCTTCTCTTTAATCTAAATGTGATTTCTATGCCCTAAGACCCCTATGTCCACAGAAATGTTGAATTGCAAAGTCAGCAAAATCTCTTATTTTGTCTATAAAACATACTTTCCTGTTAGTTATTGATTCTATCTTTCCATATGTTGCGTATTATGTTATGCCAAAAATTTTGAGCTCTGATTCTTAGCTGTACCTTGAAAATTAGGCGAAAAAAGTTTCTTGTGCAATATTTTCCATGAGCTTGCAAGATCACCAATTTCATGATATCCCCTTAATATAATTTTCTAAAATACAAGTGTTAGATCTAATTTGAATTGTCATCTCGTTTTTCACCTCTGAAAATGAATGTGGCCAAAAGACTTCTAAAAATGTTTAAATTTCTTTATAGTACCTTTGAAAACTATAAAATAGCTCAAACTCTCCTTACTAACATGTTTTCTGACTCTAAAACTACTGGAAAATGCTTCTAAAATGATCTTCTGTTGGTTTTAAGTGTGCTAAGGACTCTTTAAACTATTTTTGAAAGTATACAGACGTATGTAAGGTTATGTGATGCTTTGTATATGCGAAGCATGCCAGAATGCTCCTATGGTTCAAATTTCACGTTGATCTGCAGGTCCCTTATACATGGTAGGATTATTGAGTCAGGATAGTTGGCTCGTCTACAATAGCGGCACTTTGAGCAGCTGGTCAGAAAGTCTGTCACCAGGCCATAAAGAACACACAAAATTACTATTTACAATTAAAGGGAAGTTATGTCAAATAAAACTTTTTCAGGTACGCAAAAAATTAATACAAAAACTAATTCTATGTTACATTACATTTTAAGACGTAAACGGAATAATTTCCCCATATTTAAAAATTTAATGCCCTGTTTGATAGTACAAACAGCAATTTTTATAATTTAAATGTCATTATATCATAGACACAAACAACTGAATATTGGTGTTTGATGTCTGATCCTTTCTTTTATCCCCCACTCCTTTTTGTTAAACAGTCACTAATTTTCAGAAATATAATAAGCTTATAGAAAGAAGAGAGAAGCTGGTAGGTCATATTTTGAGACATGCGGGATTGGTTAATTTGCTGGTAGAGGGAACAGTCAAAAGTAAGAACTGTACAGGAAGACAGATTAGAAAAAATGATGCAGATAATTGAGGACGTGGGTTGTAAGGGATCTGTAGAGATGAAGAGGTTAGCACAAGATAGGAAGGGATGAAGGATTGCATCAAACCAGTTGAAAGACTGATGACAGCAAAAAATTCTCCAAACTTAAAATACCAAATTTTTAGGAAAATATCATGTAGTAATCATAATTTTAAAACTTACCAATACAGAAGGACGACCATTCTTTCCCGGAGTAGGTGGACCAGGTTTGTTGTAATTCATCTGAAAAAATGCAAATGATCAAATAATAATTACAGGAAGCCTAACAAATGATGAAATTGGTTAGAAATGGGGGGGGGGGGGGGGGGGGAGGACGGCAGGGTAGTGAAATGAATGGGAATAAATATTCAGTTTGATAAACTGCATTAAATACATTATACTGGAGATAATAACTTTACATTACTCATAAATGGTAATACATTACTCACAAATGGTAACAAATAAGAACTATCTTATTGTATATATTCTCATGTCACAGCATACTATAGCCATCTGGGCCGTAACAGGCAAAATTGTTTGGATACTCAATAATTTAAAATCTATACCATTAACACAAGATTCTCAATTATGTTATTAACTATTTCATAACATAATTCAAATAATGGTTAGTCAAAAATTTAGTGCACGGTGAAAAATAGAAAAAAAGAAAAGAATTATATTACTGTTTCTCAAAAATGTTGGAGAAGTGGAAGAAACAAATCAGATATATACAATCAGTACATACCAAGAACCCTGACCACCCTGTATCTCATCATGCCACTATACATGGCACCAACGATTTTAATACCTGTTTCTCGGTCCGCGCCATCAGAGTCCTCCCAGATAAAAGCAGTATTTCAGAACTTAGAAGGTGGGAACTGGCCTATCAGTACCAATTGGGGACCAGACAATCTCCAGGTCTAAATTTAAGATAGCACCAATTTTCCCATCCCCCTCACTTCCACCTTCCCTCACAGAACCATTGCTCACCAGAGCCTATCTTTATAGATTGTGATTTCGAATTTTAGTTTTAGTTTCAACAAAAAAAAATTTTTTCCCCCCACTTGTGTCCATTACTTGATTAACTGAGGTATACTACCCTTCCGCGTCAGCACCTTGTACAGTTTTGCTTTATACTTGCCATTCATCTCCGTTTTCCAGCCTGTACTCTTCTACCCCCTCCCTCACTTCCTGCCATGATGTATTTCCCCTACCAAGAGCCACCGAAATTGTGGCTCACGCAGTTGGCTGCCGGCAGTGCTTGCGTGCAGCCATCTCACTTCTACTGAGGAAGAGCCATGCTCGAAAATATTATTCTTTGTGTGTTCGTTTTTTTTTTTTTTCGTGTACCAACGCCGCTGGAATCCGCTTCTTTGGTAAGCGGTGGTTTTTTTTTATCCTATCCAATGTTCAATATATATATATATATATATGAGCAGGAAAAAGCTTTAAGGCAATAAAACTAAGGAAGGATAGGGAAATACGACCCAACACTTACCACAGATGAAGGCGGCTGGAACGACGAACAAAAAACAAACACAAGAAAAGCGCAATATTTCGGTCTACAGCAGCCTTAAACGCGCAGAAGGTGAAGCACCAGGCGGCGTCACATGTGTACACATAGACGGCCGACTGGTGAATGGTGTCTCAGGCGCGGATGGTAGTTTAGGTGGAAAGGGGGGGGGGTAAGCTCAAATATTAGATTGATTATTGAAAGAGGTGAATAATAACTGGGTGGGGAGATTTTATATATATATATATATATATATATATATATATACGGTATAGATAAAAAGTGCTGGATCTAGTGGGCAGAGTTTATTGGAGATTGAGGCCAGGAGGATGTCTGGTGTCAAGGATATTCTGGTAGACTAGTTCCCATCTACGAAGTTCAGAGGGGGTGGTGTTGTTAGGGAAAACTCTGATTGCTCTAACTGAAAAACAGATGTTCAAATTATTGAATTTGTGGCAACTGGATGGGCCTCATTGTTAGTATAAACTGTTTGTCTGTGGCCATTCATTCTGATAGCTAGGGGATTGGTTGTGAGGCCTATATATGAACTGGAGCAATGGAGGCATGTCAGTTGGTATATGAGGTGTGTTGTCATGCAAGTAGCATGACCAATGATAGGGAATGTTTCACCTGTGGTAGGATTGGAGTAAGCAGTAGTGGCTGGGTGCATGCTGCATGTTTTACAACGGGGTCTATTGCACGGGAATGAACCCTGTGGCAGTCTTTGGGAATTACTTGGTGAGCACTTGTGAACCAAGATATTTCTTAAATTTGGTGGTCTGCTAAATCATGTGCGAGGGGCAGTGGGTAGAATTTTATGGAGAATGGTGCACATCCCGGGGAAGGAATGTGGGAAATCATGTCCATGGCGAAGGATTAGGTTAATGGACTCGAGACCAGGGAAGAACTGAGTGATGAAGGCGGGGCTGTGGTTAGTTTCAAGGGGTACTGACTTGGAGTGGCTGTGTAAAGGAAGGGCTATGGCAGGGGAGATTTGTTTGTGTACTAAGTCAGGAGGGTAGCTATGGGAGATGAGAGCTCCAGACAGGTTTTCTGTGTATTGGGAAAGAGATTGTTCATCAGAGCAGATTCGCTTTCAAACCTCCATCCAAACTAGATCCTCCTCTCCTTCCTCAACACCATCCACTCCTTATGTGCCAGGAATTCCTCACATCCAACCTGTCCTCAAAATCTTTTCTCAACTTCATTTCCCACTCCAACAACCTCAGTATTAACGAAATCCGTGTCATGTCGAGAACTGTCTAAGAACAGAAACCTCATTATTCTCCCAGCTGACAAAGGCTCAATGACCGTAGTCATGGACCGCTGTGACTATGAGGCCGAAGCTTTGAGACAGCTCTCTGACACCAACATATACCTGCCACACCCTGCAGATCCTACAACCTCAATATGCCAAGAAGTATGCACTCTACTTGACCTCCAAGGCCCCTTACAAGGACTCTCCCCCAACTCTTTGTCCTTCCTTACCCTGCAGAACCCCCGTACCCCCACCTTTTACCTTCTTCCCAAGATCCACAAAACTGGAAATCCAGGGAGACCTATAGTTGCGGCTTATGGGTCTCCTACAGAACGAATTGCAGCTTTTGTGAACCAGCACCTCCAGCCTTTTGTACAGGACCTCCCTTCATTCATTAAAGACACCCCACACTTTCTTGAACGACTTTCCACAGTCCCCACTTCTCTACCACCTGACTCCTTCCTTGTCTCCATAGATGTCTCTTCCCTTTACACCAACATCCCTCACGGACAGGGCCTCAGTGCCATGGAACACTTCCTGGAAATGTGACCTCACGACAGCCTCCCCGAGACATCCTTCCTCATTTCCTTGGCTAACCTCATCCTGTCTAACAACTACTTTTCCTTTAACTCACAAATTTACCACCAGATACGTGGTACTGCAATGGGCACCCGCATGGCACCATCCTATGCAAACCTATTCTTGGGCCATCTGGAACAACGATTCCTCAACAATCTTCCCATTAAACCTCTTGTGTGGTTCAGATACATAGATGACATCTTTATGATGTGGACCCATGTTTAGCATCATCTAATAGACTTCCTCAACTCCCTAAACAACCACTCCATCAACTTGGACGTACTACCATACTCATGTTACCTTTCTTGATGTTGACGTTTCCTTGCATAATGGGCGCCTACATACCTCTGTTCATATCAAACCTACTAATCTGCAGCAATATCTTCATTTCAACAGTTGTCATCCCTTGCACATCAAACGTTCCCTTCCTTAAAGTCTGGCCCTCCGTGGCAAGCGAATCTGCTCTGATGAACACTCTCTTTCCCAATACACAGAAAACCTGTCTGGAGCTCTCATCTCCTGTAGCTACCCTCCTGACTTGGTACACAAACAAATCTCCCGTGCCATAGCCCTTCCTTTACACAGCCACTTCAAGTCAGTACCCCTTGAAACTAACCACAGCCCCTCCTTCATCACTCAGTTCTTCCCTGGTCTCGAGTCCATTAACCTAATCCTTCGCCGTGGACATGATTTCCTACGTTCCTTCCCCAGAATGCGCACCATTCTCCATAAAATTCTACCCACTGCCCCTCGCACATGTTTTAGCAGAACACCAAATTTAAGAAATATCTTGGTTCACAAGTACTCACCACATAATTCCCCCAGACTGCCACAGGGTTCATTCCCGTGCAATAGACCCCGTTGTAAAACATGCAGCATGCACCCAGCCACTACCACTTACTCCAATCCTACAACAGGTGAAACATTCCCTATCATTGGTCATGCTACTTGCATGACAACACACCTCATATACCAACTGACATGCCTCCATTGCTCCAGCTCATATATAGGCCTCACAACCAATCCCCTAGCTATCAGAATGAATGGCCACAGGCAGACAGTTTATACTAACAATGAGGCCCATCCAGTTGCAAAACATGCCAGTTCCCACAAAATCAATAATTTGAACATCTGTTTTTAAGTTTGGGCAGTCGAGTTTTCACTAACAACACGACCCCCTCTGAACTTCGTAGATGGGAACTAGCCTACCAGAATATCCTTGATACCAGACATCCTCCTGGCCTCAATCTCCAATAAACTCTGCCCACCAGACCCAGCACTTATTATCTATACCATTTACGTTTTTTATTTCTGTATTTACTATTATCCATGCTATTTACATTAATTTTACGTTTTACTTATAGTTATATATATATATCCCCACCCAGTTATTATTCACCTCTTTCAATAATAACATATCAGTATCGATTATCGACCCAATATTTGAGCTTACTTTCCCCCCCCCCCCCTTCCACCTAAACTACCATCCGCGCTTAGACGCCATTCACCAGTCGGCCGTCTATGTGTACACATGTGACAGCGCCTGGTGCTTCACCTTCTGCACGTTTAAGGCTGCTGTAGGCCGAAATATTGCGCTTCTCTTGTGTTTGTTTTTTGTTCGTCGTCCCAGCCGCCTTCATCTGTGGTAAGTGTTGGGTCATATTTCCCTATCCTTCCTTAATTTTATTGCCTTAAAGCTTTTTCCCGCTCATTGTTATTATATATATATCTCCTAACCCAGTTATTATTCACCTTTTTCAATAATAACGTATCGTCATCAGTATTGATTATCGATCTAATATTTGAGCTTACCTCCTCCCCCCCCCCCTTTCCACCTAAACTACCATCTGCGCCTGAGATGCCATTCACCAGTCGGCCGTCTATGTGTACACATGTGACGCCGCCTGGTGCTTCACCTTCTGCACGTTTAAGGCTGCTGTAGGCCAAAATATTGTGCTTTTCTTGTGTTTGTTTTTGTTCGTTGTCCCAGCCGCCTTCATCTGTGGTAAGTGTTGGGTCATAATTCCCTATCCTTCCTTAGTTTTATATATATATATATGGAATCAAATTAGGATAGGGAAATGAGCCACCACTTACCTTTAGATGATGGATGTGGGGCGCGAACGCACAGAAAAAACACAAACACAAATGATAAAGAAATTTTCGGGAAAAAAACCCTTCATCACCAAGAGAAGATTGGCTTTCTGTGAGGCAATCTCCGGCTGCACCCACCTCCAATAATGTTCTCTTGTTGATGAAGGGTTTTTTTTCCCGAAGATTTCTTTATCATTTGTGTTTGTGTCTTTTCTGTGCGTTCGCGCCCCACATCCATCATCTAAAGGTAAGTGGTGGCTCATTTCCCTATCCTAATTTCATTGTGCTGCCGGCAGCCAACTATATATATATATATAAAATAGACGCGTGTTTCCCCATATTTCACTTTTCAGCCATCATTACCTACCACAGATCACTGGCGTTTGTATGTAGTAGTAGCAGCACGGAGTAACCCATCGTGCACAACATTGGCCGAATGCAGATAGCTGTGGGAGTGTGGGAGATATGGTGGCTAAAAGTCGTTGATGTAGGGCATTTTCATATTTCGACCAAAGACTTGCGTGTCTCTACACTTCTCTTTCCTGCCACAACTACATAGCACAGAACATTGGTGTTTGTGTGTGGTAGCAGCATCGAGTCTCCCATCGTGCACTATAATAGTTAGATGTTGGTAGCTATGGGTATGAGGGACATATGGTGGTTGAAAGTGGTCGACCTGGGACATTTTCATATTTCCACCAGACATATGCGTCCCTATGAATCTGTTTTCAATCAAAACTATCTAGCGCAGATCACTGACGTTTGTGTGTGGTAGTAGCATAGAGTCACCAATCATGCACAACGTTGGCTGAATGTAGATAGCTGTGGGAGTGTGGGAAATATGATTGTTCAAAGTAGTCGATCAAGGATATTTTCGTATTTCCACCAAAGACGCGTATGTCCGTATATTTAAATTTGCTGCCTCCCTTATATAGCGCAAACCACTGGTGATTATGTTTGGTAGTGGCCTTGAGTCTCCCATCATGCACTATGGTGACTAGATGTTAGTAGCTATGGGAGTGTGGGAGATTTAGTGTTTGTAATTGGTCCACACAGGGTATTTTCCTATTTCTACCAAAGACGTGTGTATCCCCATATTCCACATTGCCGCCAGAAGTGCCAAGCGCTGACCACTGATGTTTGTGTGTGGTAGTATCCTGGAGTCTTTCGTTGTTGCACTATGGTGATTGCATGTCAGTACTTGTGGGGGTGTGGTACATGTGGTGGACCTGATAAAAAATAAGACGTGTGGCCCTATATTTCACTCCACAGCCAAAACTACATAGTGCAGGCCACTGGTGATTGTGTGTGGTATTAATCGCAAGTCTCCCACCATGCACCATGGTGCTTTCATGTTGGTAGCTATGGAGGTGTGGGAGATATGGTGGTTGCAATTGGTCGATGGAGAACAATTTTAAATTTCGTCAAAAGACACGTGTGTCACTGTATTTCACTTTGCAGCCATAAATACCATGTGCAGATGACTGATGTTTTTGTGTGGTATTGGCCTCAAGTCTCCCATCGTGCACTATGGTGGTTACATGTCGGTAGTTGTCAATCAAAATTCTTTACAATAACGAACGAAGTCGTGGGCATCAGCTAGTTTTTAATAGAAAAAAACATTCTTTCAGGTTTATAACAGCTTTCGAAGTAACTTGGAAACAGTTTAAAGATACCATTTCTTGAGATTTAAGAGTTTTGGAGGGAATGGAGTAAACGATGCCGAGACTGAGCATGCAATTTTGTTGATACAGGGCGTTCTCCAGAAAACGCTACCCTCCCAGTCTGTTGCCGTCGGCAACTTGCTCGGTCAGTGGAGCCAGCAACTCCCGCCACACGGCACCGTGAATCACCGCACTGTTTAACACCTCCGCTGCCCCAACAGTGCAGTGACGCAGTATAATGGGACCCTTACATTGTTAAGAACGGTTTCTTTGCATTGTAGCTAGTTTGTGACTTCAGTCTCTTATTAATCAGTGTTGTGTATAAATGTTTCTTTGCGGTTTGGCTGGTTTGGGGCTTCATACTCTTACTAATCTGTACCGTGTTTGAGTGTGAGTAAAATTATGGTACGTTACAGTTTGCAACAAAGAATATTTCTCTATGATACATATGTGAAGAAGAAATCGTTTAAAAAGTGTCGCAGTAAATTTCATCGCGAATTTCCTGGTGCTTTACTGCCAGCTAAATCAACAATTCTGCGTCTGGTTAAAAAAGTAAGAGAAACGGGTTCATTTTTTAACAAAAAGAGACTGACGGTCAACCGTATTCTCACAGAGGATAAAATTGACGATATCGCTTTTCGACTAGAACAGTCACCCAAAAAATCATTAAGTCAGTTAGGGCAGCGTGTGTCTCGAAATATGTTCAGAAGATGTGAAATGTGCATAACACAAGAGGGTCAACACTTCCAGCATCTTTTATAAGGTAAGCTAATGAATTACGTCACATTTAAATGCTTAGCACATACAAGTTTATGAAGCGTAATTATTATGAAATAGTCCGCGGCCGACAGTTGAACAATGCCGGAAGCTGACCGCTCGCTCGCCGGGAGCAGTTTCTTCCTTGTAGCGCTAACAGTGGGTTGCGTTTCCCGGCGAACGCCCTGTATAATGAACTGAAGCTTCAACCGTTCTTTCAGTTCTTTACAAAAAACTGAGCAAATTATGACAAGAATAGGAAGCAGACCTAGGATGGCATAGATATTCAAACAGCAGTCTTAATGAATGTACCTGAGGCACCAGACAAATCACTATCTCGTACTTGCTCCATCGCATCGAACAAAATATAGTCCATTTTGTTTGGTTGCAGTCATCCTGCGCTCAGCTTTAGTGAAAGAGATTTAGATATTCAAATTTTCACAAAGACACAGCTTAAAAATTGTGCTGAGGAGGTCAAAATAACACAATGTTGCAAATGGACAAATCTCTAAATTACATAGTAAAATTGTAGAAAAGTTATGTCTATTATCAGTAAATGAAATTTATATCAAAAAGAGTACACTGTACACTACTAATGAGATACCAAAAGTGCAAATTCCTGAGCATAACAGAAAAACTAATGAACATATTTCAACTAAACTCCATACAGTGAAAGCTTATGAAATCAGTTAATATTTTAGATGCCTTCTATCTACATCAGGCAAATAGTTATTAATGATGCAGAGACCGAAACCATAAGGTTTGGAATTTATCAGTCCAACAACAAATTCAAAGAGACTGGGTATGCAACATTGATAAATAAGAAAATGTTCTGCTGCTTTAAGTCCTATAAAACAGGGACTTTCAAAAAGAATATCGGGGTTTTGAAGCTTTGCACAATTTGTATTATTTGACTTACAATTATAAATGATACATCAAATCAAACAGTTTCGTTGTACGGATGCACATGCACTGTTTCCACTATCTTCCACTAGAAAGCGCTAGTAGTAAAGATGACCACTACTGAACAGAAAGCTTCTTGTGATTTACAATTTGCAAGGTGTGAATCTGTAGTTACAGTTCAATGAACATTCCACATTAAATTCCACTGCAATATTTAAAGTGACAGTAAAACAAATTATGTTCTGAAACATGTTTAAAATACTTGCATACAACAAAAATTTAGAAGAAGAGGAAACCCAAGAATGATGAAAAACAGGCCTATTCTTTTTCCTGTTGAGCCAACATTTAATTGATAGTTTATCTGAGAATGAACAACACAAACTTAAATTCCACATGGCCGAAGTAGGGAGTGCAGTTAGACCTTAATTAAATAAGCAAAAATGAATTGACAAGAAAGTGTAAGGGATTAATTCTCAAGTGTTTAATGCGACCCAAGTATGTGTAAGATTATCATCAAAAAAATCACCACATTTATCATATCAATTTGTTGAAGGCAAGAGGTGTCATCTATACTTATTAAATCAACTTTCAGCAAAATATGCAACTGTGAAAAATTAATACAAGATGTGAACCATATTAAATGGATATTTAATCCTCAAAAACAATTCATTTGTATGCCTTAAACCAAACTCCCTAAAAAGTACACTTATTAGCACTATGCAAATTTCATTCAGCAGTTTCAAGACTGTTAAAAACCTTTCTTCTTTTGAATTCCACAAAATGTGTCAGCTTCCAGTTCCATCTATATTTTAGCTTTTAGTTTGTAAGCTGCCACTTGTTTTGCAAGTCTTTAACAAGCCATTCTTTTCAGATTGCCCTCCACTGTTGGATTTGACCATTGAAGAAAAAAATGTTTTGGTCTTATTAAGTAAGGGAGCATCCATAAACTATGTGGCTCGGTCTAGGGGGGAGGGGGTTGGCTGGAAAGCTATGCTGCGCTGTGCTATGTGGGGGTAGGGGAGTTCCGAGCCATGGCACAGAATACACAACAGCAAGTGAATATTTATTTCCGTGATTTAATTATCTCCGTATGTAATTTACGATAGTCTGATAAGAGAAAACTGTACAAAATGCCTTCTGGAATAAGTAGGGAAAAAAGCTACGTCCTACGTGGGGGGAGGGTTTGTAGAGGCAAAAGGGGGGGGGTTTCACATGAGGCCAAAATGGAGCTACGTGGTTTATGGATGCTCCCCAATTTCTAACTTCTCTCAGAAACTTGATTTTAGCAACTCATAGCCATGCAAAATGAAATCCACGAATACAACAGTAAAGGTGTTGCCACTGTCTTGTCAAAGTTTTATGCATGATGCCATATATCGAACTCTGAGAGATTTGTTACACAAGTCATAGTCTTAGTTATGCCATAACCCTATGGCAAGTGAAACTTACTGGTTGATTAGTTTCCACGCATCCCATTAGGTGGCACACCTCACAGGAAGTGTCGAAACTTTATTCTGTGGCTGGCCTCGGTAGCGTAGGGGCTAGAGCGTTAGCTCCGCGTGCCGAAGGTCGCCGGTTCGAGTCCGGCCGCGGGCATGGGTGTTTAAATGTTGTGTCTGTGAATGTCATGTCCGTCCTGTGGTGTGTCTAACTATCTGGAAAAATTCATCAGGCTGGCTGTGTGGCCTAAGATGTCGAAAGCCATTAAAAAAAAAAAAAAAACTTTATTCTGTCTGTGGAAGCTTTTGATTGCATTCTATTGATCATTCTCTGTGCCTGATTTTGTTTTAACTGCATTTACTTCTTTGAATGCCATGGATGAAACTATCATGTGACAACTTCTGGTTAGCTACTAAAATTAGTGAAGTGCTCTAGGCCATCTTAATTTTTATAAATAATGATTTAATTTAATCATCAATAAAAAGAAGACTATTTGTATATGTGTCAAACGGATAACTTATTTTCCTTTAGTGTTTCTTTCACTCCTGATTCCAGTATGTATTAACTAATGTTGAAGAGAGGCAAAATACTTATTTTAGATCTAGACTAGTTCTTTGCAACAGAGAATTATTCTGGTTTTAAAATTATGTTTTTGTATAGAAATAAACTAAGTGTATTAGGTAACCCTTATTACCTCCTTGGTTCAATGTTGCCCATTATTTTCATAATCTGAAAAAGCATTGTGGCTTTATAGATTAAATTCTGTTTTTATATAATCTATTTCAATGAGAAAACAATTTAATTTAACTGCAATGGAACACAAGCTCCGGTGGCAATTTCCCTACACCCCCATCTTCCCCCTATCCTGCAACCACTTGCCCTTCACAAATTTTATCTTTTAATTCTTTCAGCGTTTTAGGTAAATTATTCATCATTTCTCTTGGTAATCCCCGACACCCTTACCTAAAAAAGAGAATCTTCCCACACCCTTGTGCCTGAAATCAAGTGCCAGCTTGTGGTCATGGTCATCTTTCCCCTTCCATGTACTACTTTCCATACCTACTCCAATATATTTCCATGCCTCATCGCCAGTATACACCCTGTACACTCCCATAACCCTCCTCAACCTCCTCCTGTCTTGCAATGAATCACTTTCCAGCGCCTTTATCATATCCGTCACTGATTGCATTCTGCGATAATTTCCAGAAAACAAATCTAGCAGTCCTTTTTTGGATCCTCTCCAACTCCTGTATTTGATACGCAAAATGAGGGTCCCATACTACACTACCATATTCGAGCAATGGTCTGACCAAAGTTTTGTAACCCAATTCCTCGACTTCTCTCGTACATCCCCTCATCACTCTTTCCAACAAGCGCAGAATTTTGAAAGCTATTCCTACCACCTATCCAATATGTCCTGCCCAGTTAAGCTTGTTATCAAATGTAATGCCAAGATATTTACATTTCAAGTCTTCAGCAAGCAATTCTTCCCCCACCTTATATTCATAATTAACCTTTTTTTTGTGTATCTAATTAGCTGACTCTTCTTTGCATTTATCTTCATCCCATGTTTACCAACCCAACCAGATCACCCTGCAACTGTTTGCAGCCATCTATCGTTTTGATCCTTCAACACAATTATTCATTAGAATAACCAATAGCAATGGTCCCAATACACTACCCTGTGGCACTGGGATTTTAACTTCCAATTCTTTTGATACCGCACTTCCTACCCTAACTTTGTTTTCTACCTTTTAAAAATTCTTCTACCCAGCAAATCACTTTCTCATCCACTCCAATATTTTACACCTTATTTACTACCATTTTATAGCTCATTCTGTCAAACACCTTTGACAGCTCTAGTGCTACACTATCAATTTGGTCTCCACTGTCCATTTCATCTGAAATATCTTGCATATATCCCACCAACTGAGATTCTCATGAATATCCTCGCATGAACCCATGTTGCCTGCTTGAAAACCACTTACGTTCCTCACATATATTTCTGATGTGGTTGCATATTTACCTTTCAATTAATTTACCTACCACTGATGTCAAACTGTAATTCTCAACTCTATTTCTCACCCCTCCTTTATGTACTGGTACTACTATTGCACTTTTCCAGTCCTGTGGTAAGAAGCAAGTATCCAGACTCAATTTAAATAATATTTCAAGATAAGGTACAATGTCACATCCGGCTATCTTTAAGATATCTGTAGTAATAGTATCTACACCAGCCACTTTATTTTTTCAGCTTTATTTCCTCAGGATGAATTTAGAATTTTTTAGTATCTTCTTTACTAATTGTGTTGTTAAGCTCATTCTCCAAATTACACCCTCCCATTTCTGATTCATTGTTCCTAATGCTTTCACTAAACCAGTTACTTAAAATCTCTGCCTTTTTCAAATCCTCAGTAACTTCTTCTCCATCTTTATCTATAAACGCGTCAACATCCTCGCTTCCTCTCAGTTTTCTAACATTGCCATAGAAATTTCTAGATGCATCAGTCAATGGTCCTCCTGCACTGACAATACTCTTCATAAATACATCTTTAGCCACTTTCTTTGCTGTTATTAAGTTGTTTTAAATATTCCCTACTACCCTGCTGTCTCTTAACTGTTTTATGTTCTCTTCTTGCCAACCTCTTTAACCTCCTCACTTATCTATTATAGTACATAGGTTCTCTACTTCTTTAGTCTCTGCCTTGGAATAAATTTTTCTTCCCCCTTTGTTATTGTCTCCTTGAACTCTTCCCGCCTTGACTCTACTGTACTTGTACCTTCCTTCCATTTGCTGAATTGTTCTCTGAAATATCTCTTCAAATTTGAAACCTGTGCCTTTTTATAATTGTACCTATTTCCCCCTTCAATTTTGGCTGCTGGTTTACTGAATCCTCTAATATCCACCAGAACTTCTTCATGCTCTCTTATTCCTTCAGTTACTTGACACCCTACAAGGTTTTCATCGGGCTTAATTAGAAATGTATCCAAAATATTTTGTCCCCTAGTGTTTTGCTCAACCACTTGTAAATCCTCCTCCCCTTATTAAGATATTTGCAAATCTTTGTTTCCTTGTTTATTTATCTTATTTCCTTCCCAGTTTGCACCTGGTAAATTTAAATCCCCACCAATGATGATCATTATATTCTCACCTCTGAAATCTGAGTGTAAATTTAATTTCTCCCCAACGACCCTCATCTTCATCTGTCATTCTTCCATTGCAGTAAACAGCCAACACTCTGATTTTTTTCTTTATTACCCCAGAAATCTACCCCAAGTAACTCATGGTCTTAATCTATGAATGCCTGTAAACTGTGGTAGTTTTTGCTAACTAGTATGAAAACTCCTCCACCAATTGCTCCTCTACCTCTGCGGTACACTCTGTAACCACCAGGAAAAACCTCACTGTCTAGTACTTCTTTTAACCAACACCCTACCCCAATTATTACTTGTGGTTCGCGTATCTCTATTAAGTTTGCAAATTCCATTATTTTGTTCATTATACTTCTACACTTTACCATTAACACCCTTACAACAGCATTTATCTCCTCTTTCCCAGTTTTACCCCAGTCAGTTATTGTTTCAGCCACTTCATCTATTTCCTCAACATCTGTGACTTTTCCCATCATGAATTTGCAATCAGTATCACTTTAATAATCTATTTTTGTCCCTTCACCAGCAGCCCCTAACCTGAAAAAGGCACAGTACTGACCCCATCAAAACTGGAAATGGGCTGCCTCCCTGCTTTAGCTAACAACTCGGAAAGTACTCCCTTCTATTTAGGTGTAGGACATGCCTAGTGAAACCCCACCTACCAATGGCGTTCACAGGCACAATCCCCAACACAGAACTAATGCCTTTCCCAAGTAGCACTTCTGTTTCCACATTAACCCACCTCACAGCATAGTTCAATTGTGACCGGTCATGGCGACTTAAGACCTGCATGAGCTCCACCCTGGTATGCTGTGCCTCCTTCACCACCTTCCTCAGGTCACTCTCTGTACTATAACTCGCGTTTCTATCAATACTATTTCCCGCACCTCCCACTATCACTACTCTATCATCCTTAGTGAAACTCCTACAAAGGGAACCTATATCCTCTATTACCTGGCCTAATGTTGCACTAGGTGTAAGAGGTCGTTTTGAAGACCATTACTATTTGGGGAATTATAGGAATATTCAGTCGTCGAGCTACTGGCAATCGGCAATCATTGACAATGCTGAGCGCGGTCGAGCATTGACCAGACAGGAATCTGCACGCTTGCAGTCAGCACCTTAGAGTGCAGTCCCCTTCATAATTGTAGGTCAGCCAAGGAGGCTTGGGAAGTACAAGCGATGAAGTGTGTCTTTACTGTCGGGCAGTCGGCGAGAGTAGTCGAGCATACTTTGATAGCCACCTGTTATGAGCCTGCCACCCTCCCATGCATCTCGTATCCAGGGCGACCATCTGCCTAACAATTAACTGTTACAGTTCGCGGCTTAGATAAGTTGGTGATAGTTGGAATCCACTTTGCGGCACGCTATAAACTGTACTACTCCGTGTTAGAAGCCAATAAACTGTTCAATTGCAAGTGTTGCATTCTTCATGTAGTAAGAACTTATATCAATTTCTAACCTTCGGTCTGTGGCCGTCAAACCACAGTGGTGTCAAATATTAGCCCAAACAGTCCAATGGTAAGATTCTAGTGGTGCTGCCAGAAGAACAGAAGAGCCGCTTCGAGCAGAACTGTAATTCCCTAAGGTTAGTTCGTCAGCACACCTATCCACACACACGCCCACTAGCCTTGGCCAATCAGCCCCTGAGATAGGTTTGAAAAAACTTGTGACCTGGTATCCTGTACCTAACTGATCCTGCAGAATAGGGCCTACACCTCTCCACTTAGCAGCAGAACCCTTTTTTTCCTATTCGTGCCCTGCACACCCTTATTCCTAAAGGTCTGCTGCATCTTACCTACTCCTACATCTACATGAGGCTCTTCTCCTCCTGACTCTGGCAACAGGTCAAACCTATTTTTTCCCATAATTACTGAAGTGTCTGGCTTGTTCATCCTGTTAACCATGTTTCTCCTATGACCTGTTACCAACTCCCACACATCCTTCTCAACTTCCTCCAACACACTACCTCTACTTTCTGCCTCTACAGCATGATCCTTGACAAGCTCAGCCCCCACAGGCTGTGCCTGTGCAGTCTGAGCCTCCACAGGCCGGACCTCCACAGGCTGAACCTCCACAGGCTGAACCTCCACAGGCCACACCTGCAGAGGCTGAGCCTCCACAGGATGAGCCTCAAGAACCCTGATCCCTTCATGCAACTCCTTAATCGTTTCGCCCATCTCCCACATCCTATTATCCCTAAGACAGAGTGAACAAAACCATGGGAGAGTCCAATTATTTCCCCGTTTCCTCTTCCCCACACGCCCAGTGAAACCTCTTCTTACACCAACTACAACCCATCCCCTTCGCAACGTACCTACAACAGGCACCACAGTTTCCAGTCGTGATTTTCCCAAATACTTCAACCATCTTCTAAACAAACAATAAATTTATTTGATATAGTAGTCTTATAAAGTTTATACTTATTTTTTAAAACATTTTTTACTAAATATGATAGACACTATACTCGACTAACTGTTGAATTTATATATATACAATTTGATTGAAGTTTTATGAATAACAACTAGGTAACTAAACTACTTAAGAACCAATGAATAAAACTTAAGCTAATGAATTTCGAAACAAACTTAAGATGGAAGGTTGATACTATTTAGTGCTAATATGGATAACAACTAATTAGTTTTTAAAAAGAAATATAAGAAGTTTTTTTATTTTTATGTATTAGGTGGAAATTAATCACAAATAAATTTCAGGCAGAACAGGTTAATTATTAGAACGTACGCTTTTGTTTTCGTAAACTTTATTTCGATATCGATAGTCGAACTTAAAATAACAATATTGTATTAACCTAATGTGAACAACTAAATGCTATGTATGAATACTTATGTTTATTATTTCCAGTTGATTTTATTACTATTCTGGAACTAATTAAGAAACTGTGTTATTTTCAGCCTAATAAAGCCTTAATATAATACAATACGAAAAACTAACAATCGAAATTCAAAGTTTTTTGACGGTATATAAGAAATTTAACACTACAAAATAACTTAAACCACCATTTTTACCTATGCTATAGTATTATAATTAATCTAACTATATAGATTATGCTAAATTTAATTCAGTAAAATGTGCAATAACTAGCTATAACGTTAACAACGAAATTTAAAACTGTTATTTATGGAGTAATCTTAAATAATTCTTCTCGCTAGCAATAATCCTAAGAATTTAGATGATAATTAAAGATTTTAAAATAATTTAATCTACAAAAACTTAGCTGATGAAAGCAAAATCGCAGTTTTTTTGAGCAGTTCTCCACACACACACACACACACAATCGATCGCACAATATTCACACATCATCATTTCATAAAAAAATTTTTTTGCTCCAGATAAAACAGTGTTACCTTCTGCTAATAATTACAGGATAGATCTTGGAAGTTGTATTTAAAGAACTAATACTGCTATACTTCCACATTTACTTCAGTCTCCTCCTTTAAATGATATGAACTGGGCCATTTGCCATTTTGCTGGAATTATGTCTTTCTACCTCCATTTATTGCAGGTGTAAGGTGTACCTTTATATCTCTAGCTGTTTACCTGCAGGATTCATAGGGGTAGAGCTCTGCACTCCTAATTACCTACACACTGGAGACAGAGGTGTCTGGTTTTGTGCCTTGTTCTGGCCAATCTTTTCTCCTGCAGAGTTCCTTCTTGGCTCTCATCTGATAACTGGCAAGTGGATATTGGAGAAGGGTGGGTGGGGAGGCATTTCGGATGTCTTAGCTTCGATGAAAATTCTCAGCCTTGTCAGAGATGCGACTCGGGTAATTAGGACCACAGTCAGGCACTCTAAGACATGAGATATGTAGCCACCCACATTATATTTTATAAGTTTAGTTTATAAGTTCCATTCTGAAATCTCACAGCTTTCCTCTACATCAATTCTCATACACTTTTCTTAGTTCCTGCATTGTTACTGGATGTAAACAATCATTTCTTAAATATATTCACAATGATAATGAGGAATGATAAGGAAAATAAACCAGGCATTCATCATAGGTGAAGGATGTGTTCACAGCCATTTCTGTATCCTTCTATTGGAAGTGGTCGAACAATTTTTCTTTACTTGTTTCTGTCTGTCAGTGCTGGTTTAGGGATCCCGAGTAATCTTGTAATTTTCAACCAATCCTGCGGCTTAGTGTCAGATTGGTTAAGGTAATGTTCAGCTGGTTTGAGAAGTGGTTATGCACCCCGAATGTCATCTTGGGCCAATGCTTTGCCACGCACACTAAGTAGACATTTGTTTGTTCTCTCAGTGCCATTCTGGGCAGGCTGTTGAAATGAGCCAATCCATGAGATGTGTCATGATCTATTGGCTGTTATGAACTGGATGACAAGTTGTGGCAAGTGATTTTTAGTTTCCTTTTCTCTTAATAACCGTACGATTTGAATGTTTCAGGTGGCCATCGTTATGTGCCACCTCTTCACATAATGTTCAGACTTGCATCCCAGAGGAACAGCAGTGCATGTCGAGGGTGCCACCTATAATATGGACTGCCGCAAGTAGGTGGTTTTCCAGCATTATTGCGAATTCTGCACTATCTCACTTGTGCCAGCAACTGGGGCATGTGCATTCAACAAAAACATAATGGTTACACCCTTTACAGCACTACCCTTATAATTTTTTGTCATTCTGCCAGATAAAGCCAGTTTCACTCATATTTAGGGACCATTTTAAGAAATAAAAGATAATTTTAAGAAAGCGTAGGAAATACGAGGCAGTTGTTGGAAGTGAAGAAGGGCGTTGCCCCACATGGAAATAGAACAGCGTTAGCTGTTCGATTCAGCAAAAGCGTGACGGGCAGAGAGTGGTGTCATGTGTAGAGCGAGGCGTATGTTCAGGAAGAAAACGTGACTATCTTGTGTCACGAGGAAGATGTTCAAGAAAGTACCTCGAACATCTGAGGTCAACAGGAGTCTTTGGACTAGTCACGCTGTAAGGAAACGAAGTTTCCACACTTTGATTATATATTATATTTTTTAAAATATGATCTGTGCCTGTTATACAGTTCTCATTTGAGAGAGTTATTAGCATCTCTGACGGAGCATCTTTGGTTGTTGGTTGGTTGTCAAGCAGTTTTTATGGCAGAGAGGAGAAGCATTCAGCTGGAAGAAAATATTGTTGTATTGTTATTTGGAGTTAGTGTAAGGTATTCAGTATGAAGATATGAAAAATAAATGTTTTTACTGAATATATAATTTATTACAATAACAAGAAATCTTATCTAATTCTGTAATAAAAGAACCATGCAATCTTCGGATGACAAAACAACTTTAAATGTAGGATAAGAAAGTGTAACACATCTTAGAATTTCGCATAACGAAATTAGTTGCTGAGATAGCAGGTTCAGTTGAAGTATATGGGACCACCCTTTTAAAGACATTTTTATAGTTAATTTTTGATAATATTTCCCAGTAATATGTCTTAAATAAATATTTGTTCAAGTATAAGCAGTAAATTCAATAGTTAAATTCATTTAAACAGCTGATCAGAAACTTAACCTCAGATTTGTATAGGCAGTGTTTGACTTTCATTTAGTTTCAATAAACCAATATATTTCGTGAGCTCAAAGAATGTTTAGGTAGATATATAGCCAGAAGATAATTAATTTTGTTGTTAAAAGACCTTATTTATAGTTTGACTATGTTTAAAAGTGATTTGCCGGTTTAGAATTTTATCACGTAATTTTCCACTTATAACTCGGAAGTATTTTGATATTAGAAAACAGTTAAGAAATCGAGTGATAGACATAAAGCATTAGAATTTCGATTTAAATAACATATTAAAATTTTAGAAAGATTCATGCAGTCTAAAGATCGTTTTTTAATATAATTTGATATAGCCAGACATGTGATTTAGGTAAAAGTTCGATATTTCAGTCTTTTTCGGGGATTCATGAAAAGAAATTATATTCAGATTAAAGTTTATTTAAATATAAGGGTTTCTGTAAAGGTTCTAGTCCAAAATATTAAAGCATTTAATTGTAATAAAATAAAATAGGTTTTGGCGCAAGTAAGCGTGTGAACGGAATGATGCAATCGCTCGACATTCGCCGGGGGTGATATTTATAAAAATTCGTAATAAATCAGGGAATTAACTTAGAGATTCCAATTTTTTACAGTAATAGTTTTTCATTAGGGAAATTTGTTTAGAGGTATTTTCAAGTCAATATTCGAAATATTTCAAGACATTAAATTTTATTTTCGGGTTTTAGACCACTTTAAAAAATAGGTAAAATTCTTTATTTGATATCGGGTAATAGATGAGCAATAGGAGAGTAGAATCAAATTTGTTTCAGCTCAATAGGAGCAATATTTCGGAAGTTATGGCAATCACATCTTTACGACTCTTTTCTGGCTAAACTATTAAAGTAACAACATTTTTTATAATAACTTAATTCGACGTTTGTAATAATATCTTGCTACTATCAAAATTTCAGAGAGCTAGGATTAATTTTACTGTCATGATCAATTTGGATTTCGCAACAGTTGTCAGAAACTGATCAGCTATCGTATCAAACCCCTGGGAAAGTCAAGACAAGGAAGTTCTCACGGTCCGATTCTATATATACCTCCTCCATAGCCTAAGCGCGCACTCTTCTAGAAGCAGCAGTTGGTCAGTGTAGGCGCGTTATGTCGGGTGGCTAGCTCTGGGCTCGTGGCGCGGCAAACTTTTAGTTTAACATCAGTAGAAATTTTGTCAGCATAGGGAAGTCTTATTCTGAAGATTCATGTAACTGAGAAGTAATAGTAACGTGGGGTTTCGGTCGTGCTCGAGTGGTCAGTCGAATCTGTAAAATTAAATTTGGAAAAGTTGTCTGAATGCCTATGCAGTACTTTAACTTTGTAATGTTTTGAAGAATATACTCATCATATCAGAAGTGAACTTTTATCATTGAACTTGAACCTTTTCCTTAGTTTCTGGTCAAAACTATGGTGGCGACTGTGTAAAGAACTTAGTACTGCAATTCATTAGGTTTACACGATCAGAGTTAAGATGCAAGCTGTGTACCAACCCCAGCACAAGCTAGTTGTCTTACAAAAGACAATTTAAATTAACCAAAATAGTGATAAAGTGCAGTTCATTTAAAATAAAGACGGAAATTTTGTCAGATTTAAAAACAAAAACTTTATTGAAGTAAACGTGAGAAATATCAGAACTCATTTTTTAAAAAAATAGACATAATAAAATTGTTTGACGTTTTCATTTTAATTAAATTTTAAAATATTGATCATACACGAGTAGCCAATTATGCATCTTTGCATGTGCATGCATTAGATTTTAAGTGATTAATGTTAAATTTGTTTATGTACAGGTAATATGTGTTTTTCATGATGGTTTGGAAGTTCTATACGGCGTTTCATTTTCATTACTGCGTTGTTCCCGAGTATAATTCTTACGGTAACTGTAACAAAATTTTTGCTATTTGTTTGTGTGTGTGTGTTTGTGTTTTTTTATACATATATGTAATGGAGGGTGAAGCTTTAAAATCAACCAGAGATCATGTAGATACACAAATTCATGATCAAAATAGCAAAAATGTAAGGGTTTCGAGAAATGTAGACAGTGATATAGGTCCAGGTTACGAGTATCATGATCGATTAGAACATGAAGAGGATAATACTAGTGTTTTTCATGACGTCCCATAACTAGTGTCACTGAAAAAGAATGTCACGGGGAAGAGAAAAGTTCCGTTGAAAAAATGATAGCGATGATTCTGCAAGGACAGAAGAAGATGGAACAGAAGGTGGAAAACATTAATAACAATCAACAGCAAACGTTACGACTGTGGAAAGAAGAAAGAGATAAAATTTATTCCACAATGGATACCCAGTTTGGACGCGTATATGAACACATTTTTGAGCGAGAAAATTTAATATTGAGGGAGGTTCGAAGCCTGGGAAGGAAAGAAATAAATAAATGGGAAGAATCATCAAAGATAACATCCGACAAGCAGGAAGAAGTCAACAGTGAAATTGTCAACGACCTCCAGGGGACCAAGCAAGAAATTTCGCAAGTACTGGAAAACGTAAGAGAATTGGAATGTGGAATAACAGGCCTGCGTGGGGAAATGGAAAATTACAAGGATACGACTGAACAACATTGGATTGAATTGAGTCAACATGTCAACAATATTCAAGGTGGGAGAGCAGACTGTACTGTCAACAATGTAGTACTGTCAGTGCAAACAAAATTACCTGAATTGAAGTTGTACCTGGAGGAGAGTTACACCCGTATGTATTTGTGGAAATATATAGAAATTCCTTTCCGAAACAATGGGTGGACGAAGAAAAAATTAAATATATTAAAATAATGATGGAGAATGAAGCTTTGGAATGGGCTTGAGAAGTGGATGGATGTGGCAAAAGTTATGAGGAATATCTGCAGATTTTTCTAAAGAAATATTGGTCCGACAAAAAACAGCGGCGAGTAAAACAAGAATTCACAAACAGTCTACCATATACAAGGCAATACGGCAGTTTAAGAAATTATTGTGAGAGACTATTGAAAAACCTGAAAAATCTATCATGTCTGATAGAAGAAGATGAAATATTGGAAACATTGGAACGGAAGATGCCACGGAAAGTACAGGAAAAAATACTGCTCATGAGATGGGACAACATCCCGGAATTCCTAGAAGGCGTGGAAAAGATAGACAGGTGGGATGCAACGAATGAACGAGAGCAGAATACACCTGGGCATAATGAGTTGGGGAAGTATAATAATGGCAAAGGATACCAGCAGTACTCGGGTCCAGGATATAACAAGAACCAGCAAAACACGAGGCAAAGTACAGGCGAAGCGCAATCGGTAACCAATCCAAGAGGTTTCTCGCACATACGACAAGAAGACAGGAGAAGGAAAGGAGGAAAAACAAGAGGCTTTAACAATGGAAGTAGTGGAAGATTTCAGGGAGAAGATGAAAGAAGGCGAGAAGTAGAATGTAATAAGGGAAATTAAGTGCGGCTTTTAAAGCGGTCCGTTCTCAAGCCGAAAAGGTTAAAGGGCCAAGAACCACGAAGCAAGCAAAATGGTGCATGTTAATGAAGTTAGATAGACTAGTGATAGACACAAAAATGTAATCTTAGTAGTGGCATATTTTGATGAAGACTTTACGGGAAGAAAGTGTCAAGAGAAGTTGATTAAAGATAATAACAATCAAGTCGATCGTCCTGTTTGAAATTCTGAAGGAGCGAGTGACAAAGGAACAGAAGACGAAACTGATCGCTGGATTAAAGAAGTAAGAAGCGTGTGCGAAGACAAGTTCGGAATGGAAATTGAGGAGGATGAGAGAGAAGAAAACGGTGAAAATCGGCGAGATATGACAATGATGGAAACAATGCAATGTGGAAGAATAGCGGGCCAGTGAAATGTTGGGAATGTCTAGAACAGATAGAGGAAAAAGACAAAGTTAGAGACACTAAGAAAGATGACATAGCTTCAGATCAAGTAATTGGCCTGGCGAGAATGGTTCAATGGAACAGTTACGTGGAATATACAGGAGAAGAGACAGAAAGGAAAGATGAAACGGTTATCATTTCCACTAGAAATGATGACAGAAATTATGGTTTGGGAACTGAAGTGAACGATGAAACTGAAGACGAGATGAGTTATGAAGATACCGAAGAAGAGGTAGAAAGTTACGAAGAGATAAGTAGTGAAGAAGGAGGTAATGTAAAATGCTATCTCATAAAGAGACAAAAAGTTTGTGAAGATGAAAAAGAAGAATCAATGAGAGGCAAAGTGAAGAAAAAGAGAGGGCTTGATATATATAATGAGGGCCGCAACATTATAAAATATGAAGGGAAGAAGGGTGGCCGAGAGGACAAGGAAAAAGAAGCAGCGAAGGGAAAAGTGAAAATGAAAGGGAAAAGATAGTTTCACCAAGAAGTGGAAGAGGATCTTTTAGAAGAAGATATATAATTGGCAGGCTAGAAAATTAGAGTTTCAGATAGGTGAACTAGTACTGGTGAAAACGCATGAAAAATCTAGTAGTGTAAATGCCGAGATAAAAGTTTTTTGATGTATTTGAGGGACCTTATGTAATTACAGAGAAACCTCATCAAAATAAATATTACCTTAAATATCCAAAATCTGGAAAGCATTTCGGCTTAAGAAATATTAGGGACTTAAAATTGTACAAACAATAATTATTTGACATTGTATATCACATAAAATTGTGTAATTTTAGTGACAAATTGGCAGGAGGGATATGTAAGGAAACGAAGTTTCCTCACTTTGATTATACATTTATATTTTTTAAAATATGATCTTTGCCTGTTATACAGTTCTTATTTGAGAAGCGTTATTAGCATCTCTGACGTGGCTGTTGGGGAGACGGAGCATCTTTGGTTGTTGGTTGGTTGCCAAGCAGTTTTTATGGCAGAGAGGAGAAGCATTCAGCTGGAAGAAAATATCGTATTGTTATTTGGAGTTAGTGTAAGGTATTCAGTATGAAGATATGAAAAAAATGTTTATACTGAATATATAATTTATTATAATAACAAGAAATCTTATAACGCACACGAGCGTATGATCAATTGACCATAAGAAGGGGGACGGGAGACTGCCTCTCCCCGGACCAAGTGAAACCAGCAAGCACGTCACTATGTCGATCAAGACATCCTTAAGAGATCGTTGGAAGCCAGCCAAGTCTTGGAAGCTAGTTAAACTAATGTAAGTGAACTATGCACCTGGATGTTGACTCAAGGGAACCGAGTGCTGTGTCTCCTCTCTACTTCTGATGGAATAAATTGGCAACACCAATAGGCTTCATTCATTCATAAGAGCACCTGCCCAGGTTAAGAGTAACTCCAGACCTCTAAGTAAGAATCAGAAGACAGAATGGACAAGAGCGGCCAAGCCAGCAGCAGAAGTAAACCTCATCAAGTAAATGCAACCATCATCACTGATCTGCGTCTAACACTATCACCAACAGGCATTCCTGACAACAACCGAATAGTATTTGGTTACATCATATAACTTATATACATATTTAATATTATTATTATTGATATTGGCAAATTCTCCCAATAAATGGAAGACAGTAAGCAAATGACCGAATCAAGTTTTCTTTGAGTAATTCTTATTGTTCCAATAGGCTTTCATTCTTTCCGAGAAAGCTTGTTTGCTTTCTTCTGACCACTTTGGTCTGTATTGTTTTTGTTTTGGTTGCTCAGTTATAACTTCCCATTTGTCTACTTTGTGTTTGAAGGTGTCTCTTTCTAAGATGTCTGTTGCTCCTACGCTTGCTCTTTTAAGATCATTCTGAATTTCATTCAGCCAAGGTGTTGGATTTTTAAGTGAACTTACATAATCTATTATCTTTTTTGTCAATCGACTTTCTGGTAATCTCTTAAGGTGACCAAAGAATTTCATTCATCTTTTCTTGATGTCAATTTCGATGTTTGAAAACTTTTCTGTTGTTTTAATTGATATTAGTCTGAAACCATCTTTAGCGAGTCTTGCTCCTAGAATTTTTCTAATGATTTTTCTCTTTACTTTTTTAATTTCTTCAAGGTCATGTTTTCTGTTAAGTGTTAATGTTTCACTTGCATAGAGGACTGTTGGTTTTATGACTGTGTTGTAATGCCGAATTTTCGTCTGTCTTAAAGATTTTTTGTTGTAGAGATTTTGGACTAACCCTAATGCTTTTTTTCCTTTTTGGAGGATTTTTTTTTTTTTTTTGGCTGACCTATATTTTCGCTATTTCACTCCAAAATGACCTTACTGCAATTACTGGGGATCCCACTATAATTTCGTACATTAATCTCGAAGAGTTTATTTTTTGACATTGTATGTTTCTTGGACAAATCCATCATCACTGGTCTGGGCCTAACACGATCACCACCAGACATTCCTGACATTTTATGATAGAATTTAATAAGGTAGACGATATATGTTATAAGAATAAGAGTTTAATGGAACATATTAATGAGTTGATTTTAATTTACTATACCGAGACTAAGCTTGACTATGCCACACGATTAGCCTTTGAACATTCCTACTCATTTATTAAACAAATCCGGAATAAAATTAATTTTACATCTGCCACGAGATCTTCACCATAGTGGCCAAGTGAACATAAATACAAAAAATTATACAACCTATAGATATGCAGAGTTTTGATGTTACCTCAGAAATATGGCCCATATTATACAAATAATTTAAGTCTAACATACATAACAATGATGACTGACTGATACCTGATGCAATAATTAGTAGGTAAAGTTATTCATATTGCACTGAAAGTAATGGCAGGTATTATCGGCAATTTATGCGAATAAAATGATGATCTTATTCTGTGAAGTAGGTAAGGTTGATGCTCAAACAGTTCAGCATTCAAGTTTTGGCGATAAATTTAAAAATGTTCAAATAGTAAGAGTACAAATAGTTTAGGATCAAATTATCGTGCATCATGAAGTGTAAATAAGCTGGTGATGCAGTCACTGGCATAAAGTACCTACAATACGTTTATATCTATGAGGAAGTAGTAAACATGCCTGCATCTTGGTATTTATTACAAACAAACTAATCAAACTTTTTAATTGTCGTCAATTCGAGGGCCCAAGTTTGCCAATTAGATATGATTTTATAAAATCAAAACATGCTGTGTGAATAGCCTAGGAATATTACATAGGTTATGAAATGTAGGTCATCTATTTGCATTTTATGTGAAAACAAAGTCTCCTTCTCTTGCATTTTGAAAAGAAAGATATACTCATACCACCTGTCTGAAAGCGGGTGTCAATTTCCTATCGTAGAGTATTTCCAACAAGTGTGTTGTTACTACCAACCACAGGGTGCTGAAGCACTGACCGCATGGTCACATCACTGCATCATATTTGTTTAGCTTTCAACAATGCATTGCCACTTTCCTTTAGTGATAATGTGAAATCCAATTCTAACAAATTAATTTCCACATCTCAGGAATATGTTAAGTCAAATAGTTTTAAGCATCAGATTGATAATGGTTCATAGAATAATTTAATTATCATCAATTGTTTACGTTATTGAAATCACCAATGATAATATTAAATAATTTATGTTAAGAGCAAAGGTGAAAGTTCACAACATATTTATGGTTACATGAACATCGAAATACAATCTCTTGTGTTTATGAACAATATAATATTCAAGCTTAAGTTGGGAATCGTACTATCAATGAATGACATATAATACTTGGTCAGCATACCTCTAGCTGACCTGACATGCAATATACCTGTAAGAATAGATATTTTGTTAGGTGCTCAACTGTTTCCATATATTTTTAAGATCAGCTTGAGTCTGGCACTCATGAACCTACTGCTTTATTGACCACCTCCAGTTACTTGATAATAATGGAAGATTATCCTAGCATTCATGCTTATTCTACATCTTTTACCACTATTACAATGAGCTGGTGCAATTTTTTTTTTTTTTTTAGGAATTACAGGTATTTCTCATAGAAAGAAAGGGGGAAAAACATAAAATCCTAAACAAACATAGTGAGAACTTCTAAAACGTCATTGGTGACTGAGGATAGTGAGGGTAGACCTATTATAGTTCTGTATTTCTCTAAAGATCAAAATGTGTTGGAAAACTGTTGTTTCAATACTTTCTGGTGACCTTTACCTCTAGAAAGGAAATTTAAACAATTTCCACACATTCCTAGAAACTTTAGTATAGTCATTGAGGAATATATTACAAAGGAGTACGTAAATGAATCTTATATTATCTGTGACTGGTATTACATTATCTGTCACACAGTCATCTGCCATGATAAACCAATGCCATGCATAATCCTAGATGCAAGCGCTTAAACTCGTACTGATTTGTCATTAAATAAGATTATCCATAGCTGTCCTAATTTATCAGACAAACTTATTAATATTTGATAACCTTTATAGTTGACACAAAGAAAATATATTTGCAGATTGGTGTTATTTATGACAATCGTGAAGTTTATTTTGATGATAGTAAAATAGTTTAAACTTTCCAATTCAACAATATTCTCTTTGAGTTGAAATTAAGTATTTTTGTAGCTATGTGCACTATGCTACAGTGAGCATACGAGGCGAGCTCTCATTTTGCTGAGGCGGCTAAAATTATCAAGACTAGGCTGTACCTTTCAGTTAATCCTGAGAACTGATCCCATTTAAATTTGGAATCTTTGCTTTAGTAAAATAGACTAGCAATTCTGTGTTACTTGATGGTGTTACTGAATCTCATCATAACCCAGTAGACTATTCTGAAGGACATATAATGTTTGCAGCTAAGGTTCTAGGGTTTGTGTGGAAAACAAAAGATGATGTTTTCTACATCACCATGGTCCAAGTCTGCGACAAGTGTTAAAAGCCGAATGTATCATTTATTGTTGCTTGTTGGTTGGTTGTTGTTGTTGTTGTGGTGGTTGTTGTTGCAGCTTAAGGGCGCATCACCGACGGGGTCATTAGTGCCCTAACAACGACTGGCTTGACAATGTGGCTTAAAAGTTATAATATTACGTCTGCATGGTGATACTGATTTAAAATGTCTCTAAATATATTAATAAAAACACTGTCAGTGGTAAATAGTTTGTCATATTGGGAGAGATCTGAAATTATTCTGGGCCTCTTTAAAAGCCAGGGAGGAGATTTACTCCAACCCTGGTGATAAAAAGTGGGCAGCTCTAATCCATATTCTTCTAAAATAGCCCTTGTACGGTAGCTAAATGGTTTCGTAGCTCTGCGACGGTTGATGTAGAGCCGTTTGAAATTTGGATGCATAATTACGTCAAGCACGGGACTGCCAGGTGTTGCGGCGACGTGCATGAAGTGTCGCACCATGAGGAGATGCCGGCGGGTGGTAAGCGGCGGCTCGCCAGACTAAGCACAAATGCTGGGTATGGGGCTGGTGTGGTAAGCACCTGTGGCGAGCTGAATCCATGCATGGTGGACACTATCCAATATTCGCAGGTAACTGTCCTGTGCCGAACCGTATACTATGGAACCGTAATCCAGTCGCAACTGTACAAAGGCTCTGTAAAATTGTAGCAGGCAAGAGCGATCAGTGCCCCAAGACCTGCCACAAAGACATTTTAAAATATTTAAGGCTTTAAGATGTGGAAGCCACGTCAGCCTACTATCTAAAATGAGGCCCAGAAAACGGACAGTATCAGTAAAACTTAAAACTGTGTTCCCCAAGGTAAGGTGTGGCTGTGGTAAAAGACTTCGGCTCCGATTAAAAAGTACACACCTGGTTTTCTCGGCCGGGAAACGAAAACCAGTGTGCACTGATCATTCATCCAACCTGTTCAGCGCGAGCTGCAGGAGCCGCTCAGTGCTTCTCAGGTTGAACGATGCACAATAAATTACAAAAATCATGTACGTACAAGGTGTACTGGATGGGACACCTTATTACGTTCGATATGCTATTGATCGCAATTGCGAAAAGGGTCACACTTAAAACTGACCCCTGAGGAACACTGTTTATCTGGATAAAAAGATCTGACACTTCTTTACCGACTTGGTATCGGAAGCAACGTCCTGATAAAAAAGATTAAAAAAAAAGGGGGGGGGAAAACAAAACATCCCGATTTATGTAGTTGTTTTAAAATGACATGACGGCAGGTAGTATCGTAGGCCTTTTCAATATCGAAAAACACTCCAATGAGATGTTGGCTGTGGATAAATGCATCCTGAATGGCCGCTTCCAGCAGGATCAGGTTGTCCATGATACAATGGAACTTCCGGAATTCACACTGAAAGTTGCTCAAGAGGTTTTGGGATTCTAGACACCAGACGAGGCGGCGATTGACCATCCTCTCCAGCGTCTTTCTCACGCAGCTTGTCAGTGCAATACTACGATAGCTACCTGGCAACAACTTGTCCTTCCCAGGTTTTAAAATAGGTATTAACGTCGCTTCTTTCCACGAGTCAGGGAAGTGTAATCCGGTCCATATATTGTTAAAAATATCCAGAAGGTACTCCTTAGCATCATTACTAAGATGCATCAGCATCTGGTACTGGATCATATCAGGCCCTGGAGCGGTGTCAGCTGTTTAGTGCCAACTCCAGCTCCCAGAATGAAAACGGGCTATTACATGCCTCTATGTCCGACGAATCGAAGCACAGTATTCGCCTTTCAGCATTAGCTCTTCGCTGCTGATCGCGAGGATGAAAATTATTAGACGAAGTGATGGCAGAAAAATTCTCTGCCATAAACTGTGCTATGCTTTGTTTGTCGGTAACTATACATCCCTGATCCAGCAATCCAGATACTGGTGGGCGGCAGTACCTTCCAGATATACGGCGGATAGACTCCCATACTTTAGATGATGAAGTGGAACGATTAATTGTGCTCACAAAGGTCTGCCATGACCTTTTCTTGCTCTCCTAAATCACACGACGCACCTTAGCTCTTGCAATATGGAACGTTGCCTGGTTGTCAGATGGTGGCTGCAACCTAAATCGACGCAACGCCCTTCTCCTACCCTGAATAGCGGAATGAGCGTTCTTCGCAGCACTCCGGAGCTTTTAGGCATGGAGATGTCAGCTGCCTGGTGAATCATTTCCGTGAAATGATCCACTTTCTGCTGTATTCCGTTGTTTTGCTGCAGAACAACAGAACGGTGAAAGATCTGCCAATCCGCTTTGCTGATGTTCCATGTGTGTCGTGTGCTCACTCCTCTAGATTCAACTCCCACATGCATCCAAATAGGGAAGTGGTCGCTTCCATGGAGGTTGCAATCCACCTCCCATTGCACCACAGAGTCCGCAATTGAAGGAGAGCACAACGCCTTAAAGTGCTTCTTAGCTTCACCATAAGACAGTCGCTCCTTGGTTTTCAGCTCCTGTACCTTCTTTTCATCAAGGTACACTCGACACTCCCTGCTCCAGGCTGGGTGTGCCCCAGAGCAGTTGACACACACCTATGGGAGAGTACAAGAGGTGCCTGGCTCAGGTGCAGGTTTTCCACATTTCCGACAGGTGAGGTTGCCCTTGCAGGTCGCCGTCGTATGACCGAACCGCTGGCACTTGAAACAGCGCATCGGGTCCGGTACAAACGGGCGTACATTTAGATTCAAATAACCTGCTTTAATGTCTTTCGGCAATGGAGTGTCGAACGTCAGGACAAAGGTGGCAGTCTTCTCCATACTGCCGTTTACTCTCCGTGTTATCTGGCGAACCTCGACCACGTGTTCTGGTTACCACTCCTTAAGGAGTTCCTCAGTCTCTAAATCGATTAGGTCCCGGCAGGTGATCACGCCTTTACTGGAATTCAGAGATTTATGGAGTTCGCACTTAACTGCGAACTCCCCAAGCTTCTCACAATTAAGGAGTAGGACAGCCTGCTTGTAGGAAGATGTTTCCAACAGCAGTGTCCCATTGCTTAACTTTTTGACAGCTTTCATTTTTCCGCAAATGCATTCCAGTCCTTTTTGAATATAAAAGGGCGAGACCTTCTCGAAGGATCCCTCAACCTTCGACATTATTAAAAAGGCATTATCAACAGAAAAAACCTTTCTGTTACTGTCTGTATTCTGAGGGGGGGGGGGGGCTTTCCACCCTCGCCCGTTTATTTGAGTGTTGGAAAACCCTTGTGGTCCACCCGAGCCACTAGGGTTTTTTTTATGCTGTTTGGATTTAATTTTTGTCCCAAGAGTGGGGGAGGAAAAGTACGGGGGGCCTTACCTCCATAGCTCCCCCGGTTGATACAACAGGGGTGCACAGGTGCCCCTGAGGTTGCATGCTAGCAAGTGATCTGCCTCTCACCCATGCACCTCGTCGGCACGTGTCTGACCTTGAGGTTGAGGGTTTTTCTTATAAAGGTTTGTACCATCCTAGTGATCTGGGCGATTAAGCCAAGATCCCCGTTCTCCTAGGCATACAATGTTCCACCGCCACGCACTACAGTGGTCATTGAAGTATGTTAGGAGTTAACGGTTTGGGGAACTTGCGCCGCTTACAAGTTTCCAGCTCGGGCACCGCGGGTTCGCCAAACCCGTACCTGGCACTTGCGTACCAGGCCCCTGCAGGGTTATTGTTGCTTGCTAGTGCAATGGTTTGGGTCTAGTGGCCCGTTATACTACCAGCCAAGTTGTTAATTATTAGTTGTTAACTAAGTAAAATTGGTTGCGATGTTACCCAACTCAAGAGTGGGAGATGCCGGTTTCCAGCACAAACTCAAGATTTACCTTTTTTTGTTTACTATAGAAATCCATCGTCATGTGGGTGTGTCAAGGGACTGCACAGTCAATACTGTTGCCTTTTGTTATGCAAGGGAGCATGCATAAACCACATAGCTCCATTTTGGCCTCCTGTGAACCCCCCTCCCCCCCACGTAGCCCTACGTGGTTTATCTCAGCACGTGTCTTCTTGGACAAGCTATTAAGGGTTGCCACTTACACTTTTACATTTATAAAAAAGACTCCTTTCTGGTGAAATAAATAATTCAATTTTTGCCCAAAAAAAGGTTTAATTCATGCATTCGAAGTAGTTACTTTTTCAACTGTTTTAGCTCTTCCAAAAAAATAATAACTTGCCTTCCAAGAAGTTGCAATTTTTTTAAAAAAAAATTATGAAGAGGATATTTTATGTATTGGTGGATGAGTGTCAGACTTAACTACGAAGCCAAACATTCAGTCCTACTTACTAAACAAGACTGTGCTGTGGATCTTACTATCTTATATTGTGATCTAAATTGTTATGAAGGGGTGGTCTGTTAATCTGTGCAAACACTACTATGAGGATTGTTGTTCAAGATTTGAAATTTTTGCTTTGGAGTCAATCCTACTCATCTTCCACTAAAAATGGCAGATTTATGTTCCTATCACATACAAGAAGTGAGGGCTTTCATTTTTTGTAGAGGATTACCCTGAGCTGCTTTATTTAACCCTTACATGTCACTGAGGTCAACTTTCTCAAATGATGCACATTTGCCTTTTTTGTGTGTGCCTAGTTACAAAGACCACATTTATAGAGCTGGTTTCCGACTTAATGTCTCAAATGTTCGCATTCAAGTGCTTCATCACTAAACATGGTACTGTTTCTCTTCTATATTCAGACAATGCAACAGGTTTGTAGCTGCTAAGGCATCCTTAAGGGAGTTTGATGAGGCTTCAAGACCTGAATGGTGTAATTTCCATATTGAGTGGAAAATGATCCCTGCCTGTGCTCTGCATTTTGGTTCAATGTGGTAGTCTAATACAAAAAGTTTAACGATTTATTTATTTATGGTCACTGGAAATCAGTCCCTCACTTATGACGAAATGAAAAATGTTTTAGTTCAGCCTTAAAGTGTAATTAACTCGCAGGCTTTGAATGTAGGATCCATACAAAGAATTTGCTACTCCTGGAGGTCCTCTTGATTGGTTTGATGCAATCCTCCACTCCTTCATATTTTGCGCTAGCCTTTTAATCTCAACATACCCCTTACAACCCACATCTCAATTATCTGCTTCATATATTCTAATCTCTGCCTTCCTCTGCAGTTCTTACCTTCAATTGTTCCCTCCACTAACAAATCAACCAATCCTGCATGTCTCAAAACTCGTTTGTTTCGTACTTTATCTGTCCACTTAATTTTTAGCATCCTTCTATAGCACCATATTTCAAATGCTTCAATTTTCCTTCTATCTGGTATTCCTAAAGTCCATGCTTCGCTGCCATAAAGTGCAGTGTTCCACACAGCTTTAAAAAGTTCTGAGACCTAGATCAATATTTGAAACTGAAAGATTTCCCTTTTTCATGAAGTCTCTTTTCGCTTCTGCTATTCTGTCTTTAACATTAGTTCTGCTTTGGCCATCAGTTGTATTTTCCTTCTTAAGCAGCAAAATTCACTAACTTCTGCTATTGCATCTGACCCTGTTTTTATATTTAATCTACTAGTATTGTTATAATTTCTGCTACACTTCATCACTTTTTTTTACTTTGGTTTATATTTAGTGCAAAACCTTCCTTCAGTATTTTGTTCATGATATTCAATAACTTCTCAATATTCTCAGCCTGTTCTGTCATCAGCAAATCATAGCATACTGATTTTTTTCTCCTTGAATATTTATGCCACATTCAAACCTTTCTTTCACTTCCTTTATTGCTTCTTCTACATACAAGTTGAATATTAATGCGGATAGACTACAACCTTGTCTCATACCCTTTTTAACTGATGCATGTCTCTAATGATTCTCTACTTTTATTATAGCTACTCGATTCTTATGAAGAAAATAAAGTATCCTTTTATGTCGGTATTTTAGACCCGACTTCTTTATAATTTTGAACACCTTGTTCCACCTAACATTATCAAAAGCTTTTTCTAAAACAACAAATGCCATAAAAGTATCTTTGTTTTTCTTGATCCACCCTGAAGTATTAATCTTAACGCCAGAATTGCTTCTCTTGTACCGCGGTTTCCTCTAAACCCAAACTGATCTTCACCTGCTACGCATCTACTACACTTTCGATTCTTCTGTATATTATTCTGCTCAGTAATTTTGAGGCATGTGATGTTAGACTTATAGTGTGATAATTCTCACACCTGTCAACTTATGCTTTCTTTTGAAGTGTGAAGATGACAATTTTATTAAAATCAGTGGGAATCTTTCCTGTTTCATAAATTTTTGATTTAAGCTTGAATACTCTGCGAGTTCCTTTTTCTCCTAGCGATTTCAGAAGTTCTGCAGGAATCTCATCAATTCCAACAGCCTTATTTGATTTCAAATCATTCAGAGCTCTATCAAGTTATGTTCTCAAAACAGGATCACCCAAGTCATCAGTGCTGGCATCAACTTCTTTTTCTAATGCACTGTTGTTGAATTCATCTCCATCATATAGTTTCTCTATGTATCCCAAAAATATATTGGATTCCATAGTCAAAGAAGCGATTGAAATTCGATTGGCTGATACCTACAACAGAGATAGTGGGCTATGTCTTAGCGAGGCATTGAAACCAGCATTGGCAACTCTACAGAGAGAGTGTGGCACGCACTGTTCAGCAACCGCCACAAACGGCTGAATATTAACTTCCTTGGCTCACAACGAACAACTGTAGCCCCTCCCACTCACTGCCAGCCGCCAGACGAGAGAGAGCCGTTGGCCTTGCCCTATATAAGAAGGTGCGGCACCTGGGCTATCTCAGTATCCGACGGTCAGCCGACCTGTGCAGATGTCTCGACACCTGATGAAGATGCTGGAACTAGTCGTCGAAATATCGTGTTTTCAAAACACTATCCGGCTGTACACCCGTGAAGACTTCATTTCAAGCGTACGCCGGGAAAGTCTCCATTCTTGCAGCTTATTTTCAGTTTGTAGGATATCTAAAAATATGTAATAATAAATCAGTGGCTTGAAAGATGGGGAACAAATTATTAAAACAGTTCACCATAAATGTATTTATCATCATTGAATATCTCCACTTTTTGCAAGCTGTCTGTGATATTCAAGGTAGCACTTATTTGGAAGTAAGGCTCCATCTACTAAAGGCTTATAAGGCCTATGTTAGTGTGAACGGGGGTTGGGGGCAGAGGATGTGTCGTCATCTATTTGTGAAATGTGTAAGTAGTGTTTTGTGTCAAGAGTATTTTAATTTCTGAAATGTGTATTTTATAAGATGGAGAATTGAAGCCATCCCAGCCTGCGATTTGAACACAGGCCTGTTGCACCTCCAAGTAAATATAACGGTGCCTTAATATATGCATCCACACTAGTGATTAATTTATCTAAGTTTTTAGAATCAAATTTTCAGCTAATTCATCTACATAGTTTTCTGAGAAGAAAATGTGCTCTGTACCAACATGGATAAAGATTTTAAGGTGTAATATGGTGAAAAAATAAAAAAAAGGTGAAGTGCACCAGAAGGAAGACAAAAGTATGGCATATGATGAAAAATAAGCAACAGCAAGGGGATTGCAATTGTCTGATACCGACCTGCCCTTTATCCTTCTTACGTGGTTTTCCTTCTGGAAGTAGGCAACTAGTGCTTAAACTATCAAAATGATCCATATCAAAAATTCCCAACTGTAATAAAAAAAGAAATGTACATAAATTAAACATTCTTAAAGTATTTTTGCCAACAGAAGGCCTAAAATCAAAAATTAATTCAAACACTCACTTGTTAGTTTCTAAATTTCACAAAGAACTATTTTTTATGTGTGCATATTCAAATTCTGTGATGATGTTAATTAAACAAAACTGATTGAGAAGAAAGATATCTCCAAAAGTCTGAGAAGCCAAGAAGGGTATGTTTTGGAAGAGAAAATTATCACAGGAAGAGAAAATTTAGAAAATCACATTCAAATAACTTGTTGATTTTTCTTATTGATTGAGCTTTCAAGACTCTTGCATGTAAAATCCGTTTTGCAACTTCACGAGGCATAAATCTTGTCAGAAAAGACACAGCTGAAGCTTTATATACCTTGATATCATCAAAGGGATAATACACAGATCATGTGCACTATCCTACTACTGTTTCACCAGCAATCACTAGTGCAACAAGGTTTTCTATATGTTGTCTTCAGTTTGACCTATTACGGAACTGCTGTTTATTAAAATAACACCTGTATGCTCACCTCTATCCAACAAATTTCGCATTGTCTACAATGAACACAATTTAAACCCTTTTACTAGGGAAGGCTTCATATGTATGCCCCACACTATTAAGGGGCCATCCAATATACTGTGCAAATTTGACAGTCTTATATTTTTGCACAGCCCACCACTTTCAACTTGATACTTAAAAATATTAACTTTAAAACCTCAATAAAGTGATCAAACATATACACGGGTTTAAACAGCAAAGAAATAAAAGGTGTAAGTAGCTAGCAAACTATATCTAAAAATGTAAAAAATGGTTATGTTTAAAATCTAATTAAATCAACTGTTAGCCATAGCTCTATTCCCGGAATCACTACAATCACTGTTGAAAAAAGTACCGTTCACAAGGAAAATTTAGTTTTTAAGTGACCTTTCAAAACGTTCCAATTATATTCCACATGGGAAAAAAAAGCCACATGGTAATTTAGGCTCCATGAAAATTTCATTTACACGTTTGCAGTTATCTATGAGTTACTGATTTTTTTTAAGGGTAGCAGTTTAGCTCAAGCGGTAGAGCATCTGACTGACGTCCGGATGAGAGCTTTGATCACTCATGAAACTGAGGATTTTCCTTTCAAGCTAAACATTTGAAACGGCTCCCCAGGTGCTCTCTGACTGATATACAATTAATATCATGGAGGTAATTCTGCAGGAAGGTAAAGAATGGCAACAGCATGACACTGCCCTTGTCACATTGTAACAGCCCTCATACCTGAATTTTGATAGTATTGTACTGTATGAAGTATTTGTAGTGAGCTAAAGTTTGCTTGAATATGATTTGGTATGTTTGTTTTGTAATTTCTTGTAAATCGGTGTATATAGACTTTGTTTTATGTAAGAAAATTATTTAAAGTCGATTTAATATGTTTAAGAACCGAATGATGCAAGAGAATTTCTTAAATGTTTGTAATTCCATGTATTAATGTAAGTTACGATGTCTACAGGACAATTTTCTACAGTTTGAAAGGATTTCTGTAAATAATTTTGTATTTAAGTATCTCTAATTACCACTTCTGATCATTTTGTAATGTTGTTAAGTAATTTGGTATTAATTTCGATTGTTTTTAATATGTTTGATTGTTTGAGTGATTGTTAATGATCGAGAAATATCGGGCGGATGCCTTTGAAGAATTCTCGTAATTTCGGTAGAGACTATATAAACAGATCAGCTGCACAGAGTTAGTGAGTTTAGTTGACAGTATTCAGTGTTACAGAGAGTTTCATTCATTCAGTTGAGTTCACAGAGATTATCTTTGCGACTATTCAGAAGTGCATATCTGTATTGTATCTATGCTTGTGAATATCGCTGACTAGTTGATTTGATCAAAATAAACAAGCATCTTCACATAATTTTTTTGGTGGACTTTTTTAGTAATCAATATAGTAATTAAACCACCGAAGAACCTTAATAACATCCTTCTAATGCCAATGGTTGTAAAGGGAATGCGGAGCTTTACCTCCACAAATCCTACAGGCAGTTTAAGAGTCACAGGAACCCCATGACCTTTAACTTACATCTATTTTAAAGCCTGTTTACACTCTTTTTTTTTTTTTTTTTTTTTAAAAAGCTCATCCCAAACATTGCTTTATATAAGTCTCATAACAATGTAAGTCAGATAATAACAAAAAGTAGTTTAGCCTTGGTTTCATACCAAGTCATTGTAAACAAAAATTAATTGTTAGTGTAACAATAAAGCTGTATCTACTATCGAGTTTCTTAGCAGTGGAGTATTTCTGCTTACATCCTGTAACTTTGAAATTCATAGGACTAGCCTCATAATGGTCAGCTAAAAAATTGTTATATGCGTCCTGATGTTCATTCGATAATTTACACTCGACACAAAAACTTAAATATTCTGCAGAACCCTGATCCTAGTTTAAATAATAATAGCTAAACAACTGAAAGCTAAATGAAATCACGCAGTAAAGTTAACTTAGAACATAAGCTTTAACGATTATATTCGTTGCACGAGTGGTTCATTTGATGTTCCCAGTTGCAGTTAAGGAAAAAAATGCACTACGCATAGACTTTTTTCCTTTTCAATTTATACATGTATTAAAATTATCATCTTTTATTGGCAATTAAATGGATCAATTAATTAGGAATCGAAAACATCTATTTTTAATCCTTCGTCAGAGGCAGATGTGGTTTCAAGGACATTGGCTAATGCTTTTATGAGAGAGGACAACAGAAACTTGAGTAATCATGTTTCCCTTACCTGTCGCAGGGATTCTACAACAATCGTGGCAGCACAATTTGATGATAGATTCTTATGTAACCCGACAAGACAAAAGTGAAAGATAACTTTTATATATATATATATTTTAAACATTGGATAGGATAAAAAACCACCGCTTACCAAAGAAGGGGATTCCAGCGGCGTTGGTACACGAAAAAAAAAACACAAACACACAAAGAATAGAATTTTCGAGCATGGCTCTTCCTCAGTAGAAGTGAGATGACTGCACGCAAGCACTGCCGACAGCCAACTGCGTGAGCCACAATGTCGGTGGCTAATGATGGGGGAAATACATCATGGCAGGAAGTGAGGGAGGGGGTAGAAGAGTACAGGCTGTAAAACGATGATGAATGGCAAGTATAAAGCAAAACTGTACACAAGGTCTTGTCGCGGAAGGGTAATATACCTCAGTTAATCAAGTAATGGACACATGTGGGGGGGGGGGGGGGGAATGTAAATATTGAAACTAAAACTAAAAATAAGCAAAATTCGAAGTCACAATCTATAAAGATAGGCTCTGGTGAGCGGTGGTTCTATGCGGGAAGGTGGAAGTGAGGAGGATGGGTGGGAGGAAAATTGGTGCTATCTTAAATTTAGACCTGGAGATTGTCTGGTCCTCAGTTGGTACTGATAGGCCAGTTCCCACCTTCTAAGTTCTGAAATACTGCTTTTGTCTGGGAGGACTCTGATGGCGCGGACCGAGAAGCAGGTATTAAAATCGTTGGTGCCATGTATAGTGGCATGATGAGATACAGGGTGGTCAGGGTTCTTGGTGTGTACTGATTGTCGGTGTCCATTCATTCTGATGGCCAGTGGATTGGTTGCGAGTCCGACATAGGAGGCTGGGCAATGGTTACAAGTGAGTTGGTATATAAGGTGGGAGAATATACAAGTGGCGAATCCTGTGATGGGAAAGTTTTCCACAGTTACGGGGTTGGTAAAGGTGGTGGAAGGCGGGTGCATACTGCATAATTTGCAACAGGATCTGTTGCAAGGAAATGAACCTTGAGGCTGTCTTGCAGGCTGGGGGACCCCGTGTTTATGGACCAAAAGTTGGTTGAGGTTTGGAGGACTGCTTAAGCAGATTCTGGGTGGGTGAGGCAGGATTTTAGGAAGGAGGTTTCTCATCTCAGGGCAGGCTCGAAGGAAGTCGTAACCTTGTCTCAAGACTCGGTTAATGGATTCCAAGCCTGGGAAGTAACGGGTGATCAAAACAGAGCTATGGTGGGTTTTAGAGGATTGTGGATTTTTGATAGGTTGAGTAGGTTGTGATGTGGCACGAGAAACCTGTTTGTGAACTAAAATTGGTGGGTAATTGGGGGAAATCAGGGCTTCAGAGATATTGCTGGCATAATGTTGAAGGCCTTGTTGATTGGAACAAATGTGACTGCCTCAAATGCCTAGGCTGTAGGTGAGGGAACGTTTGATGTGATGAGGGTGGCAGCTATCATAATGAAGGTACTGTTGTAGGTTGGTGGGTTTGATATGGACAGCTGTGTGTATATAGCCATTCGTGAGGGAAAGGTCGACATCCAGGAAAGTGGCCTGTGTATGGGAGTAATTCCATGCGAATTTCAAGGAGCTGACAGTGTTAAGTTAATTGAGGAAACTGAGTAGTTTGTCTTCCCCGTGGGTCTAGATTATGAAAATATCATCAATGAATCTGACCCACAAGAGGGGGTTTCAGATGGGCTGAAGTTATGAATGATTCTTCTAGGTGGCCTAGGTAGAGGTTAGCGTATGAGGGAGCCATACAAGTGCCCATGGCAGTGCCGCTCACTTGGTGATAGATTTTCCCCTCAAATGAGAAAAAGTTGTTGTTTAATATTAGTTCCGCCAAGGTGAGAAGGAAAGATCTGTTGGGAAGGCTATTAGGTGAATGCTGGTCTATAAATTGTTCCATGGCACTGATCCCATGGCAAAGGGGAATATTTGTGTATAAGGAGGTTACATCTACCGTCACTAGAAGGGAGTCAGGGGGAAGAGGTGTGGGTACTGTAGCCAGTTGAGAGAGGAAGTGTCGGGTGTCCTTGATGTGGGACGAAAGCTGGCTAACAATGGGCTGTAATATCTGAAAAGTGAAGTTAGGTTGAAGTGTGGCCTGGACCAGAAAAAAAATAGCCTAAGCTAAATTTGATGATGGATTCTATTACTTCAGGAGAGAAGTCAAAAAATGAGGAACCCATTTTTTTGTTGTTGATATTTCACATAGTTCTTGAGAAATTGTATATGTAAATTAAAGTAGTTAGCTGGAATCGAGGACTGGACCAAAAAATCATTAAATCCACAAGGAACTACACTCTAGACATTCACAATAGGTGTTTTGTTTTCTTCCTAGCGGTTGTGATTAGGAAGAAATACGGCCTGGACCAAAAGAGAAACTTCACCAAAAGCACAAGAACTATATCTGTAGCCAAATTTTTTATTCGACATCTCGAGAACTAAGTGAGATACCAAAATTTTTTATTCTTTACTTTCAATTTGTTTCATGGAATTACATAAGAATTCATCATCAAATTGTGGTGCCATGGTTATGACAGCAGTTTCTCTGTTCCGTTAACAAATTCTGCCACCTTGTCCATTAGAAGAGTTGTAGATGGAAGAGGATAAAAGGAGAGTCCCTGGCATCTTAAAATTGAGGCTTTCCAACAAGGTGAGAAAACCCTGTCAGAAAAATCAGACAGGTTGGGAGGCTTGAAGTTTCAGTCCCACCACACAACAACCTCAGCTAGAAGTCAATAACATCTTATGGTGTATTTTTTGTCTACTGAGGACTTTAAGATAACCAAGTGATATAATGGACTTGACACAAGCACCTTAAAATGTCAAATGACATGGGATTGCAAATACACTAAGAGTAGGACTTTGAATGTCAAAAGGACTAACGACAAAACCATAAAAATTAGAATAACTAAAAAGATAGCAAATTCACATTGAAGTAATTATGGCAATGAAACCCTATACAGAAGTAAAGAATTCCAGAAATAAAAGCGTAGTTGCAGCAGTCACAATGATAAGAATAGAAAATAAAACTGAGATTTTATGCTGACCTACAAAATGATGTGAATAAAATTCATAAAAACAATGTAAAACTATTGGGAGATATTAATGTGAGAACTGCAGTAAAAGCTATTAAAGATAAGTTGGGAATGAATGAGGAGAGAACACTGAATTCCAGTGGGAAATACCTCACATTTTACAACCTTTAATTCTTTTAAAATTAACAACAGTATTTTTACACAAAAATACGTATAAAAATAAATGTGTGCAACAGAAAAACACAAAAATTATGGCTTAGTAGATAAGCAAGTAGCACCTCTTTCACTGGAAATGCAGATATATAGTAGCAAATAGATGAGATCAGCTAATTTTCTGGCATTAAAATACTGAATAAATGAAAATCAACTGCATAAATTCAAACACCATTTAACAAAAGAAACATTCAAAAGTACTGTAAATTTCAAAGGACAAAAGAATTAAAATGAGCTATCAAAGAATAATGGATAACCATATTAGCGAAATAGAAATAAATAAGAAAAGAAAGGGAAATTAACCCACCACATACCAAAGTGGACGGATGCGATGAGAGGGAACACTTATGCTGACAAACAACTACACAATATTTCGGCACCTACCTTGTTTACAAGTAGAAAAACGGGCCATTAGGCTCGGAACGTGTGTACACAACAAACGTTACCTAATGACTAACCGTGTAGTGGGGGACGGTGGGGGAGCGGCTAAGGAGTAGACTATCGATATCGGTATGCAATGTCTGAGATAATATATATAACATATTGCAGGCGATGGTAAAATGAGCATATGTAGTAAGGGTACGGTATAAACACGGAAAAAAAAGGTAGTGATGGGTTAATTGGATTTTAACAGTGGTTAAGTCCAGGTGGATGTCTCGTATACAGGATATTCTGGTATGCTAGTTCCCATCTCCGGAGTTCTGCTGCAGTGGTGCTGTCAGGGAAAACTCTGACTGCTCTCACAGTAAAACAGTCGTTGAGGTTGTTGGAATCATGGCTATTGGCATATTCTGGTACTGGAAGGTACAGGTTGCGGGTGTGGACTGTTTGTCTGTGGCCATTCATTCTAACAGAGAGTTGCTGTGAGGCCTTTGTAAGAACTGGTGCAATTGCGGCAAGTTAGTTGGTATATAAGATGAGTGGTTGAACAGGTGGCATGTCCAGTAATGGGGAGTTTCTACTGTGGTGGGATTGGAATATGTAGTGGTGGGTGGAAGCATGCTGCAGGTTTTACAGCGGGGTCTATTGCAAGGATAAGATCCATATGGTGCTTTTGGAGAGTCTAACGGAGGGTATTTGTGGACTAAGATGTTCTTAAGATTGGGTGGTCTGCTAAAACATGCACGGGGGACATTGGATAGAATTTTGGGAAGGAGAGTATGCATTTCCGGAAATGAGGGAAGGAAGTCATACCCCTGTCGCAAGATATGGTTGATGGACTCGAGGCCAGGAGAGAACTGAGTGACAAAGGCAGGGCTATGGTCGGTTTTTGTAGGAGACAAGTGAGAGTGGTTACGTGGAGGGTGGTTGATCGCACGGGAGATCTGTTTATGTACAAGATCCCTGGGGTAACATCGGGAAATAAGGGCTTGGGATAGGTTTTGTGAGTACTGATGGAGAGAATGCGACTTCCACGGATGGCAAGACTGTATGGGAGGGAACGTTTGGTATGGAATGGATGGCAGCTATTGAAGTATAGATACTGCTGTAAATGAGTGGGTTTGATGTGGACTGCGGTATGAAGGACACCGTGCCTGAGCATGATGTCAACATCGAGGAATGTGATGTGTGAGGGGGAGTAAGTCCAGGTGAAATTGATGGAATTGTTGCTATTGTTAAGGGAGTGGAGGAATTCAAGGAGGTGGTTTTCGCTGTGGGTCCAGATCATAAATATGTCATCTATGTATCTGAACCACACAGTGGGTTTAAAGGGAGTGTTGTTCAGGAAACGTTCCTCCTGACGACCAACGAATAAGTTAGTAATAACAAACTCTGAATGGATAAATGTCAAAGATATTATTGCCTGCACCAGTGTTTTTCAACCTGTCGATCGCAAACCTCAGGGAAGGTCACCAAGTCTTGCTTAGTAGGTCGTGGTCACAAGCCTGGTAAAAGTAAAAAGCAAGGGTTGCATGCCTATTGACACAGACAAATGACTGGGGGAGCTGGTGCCTGTGCCAGTTTAGTCATGTGTTCCTAATTTCACATGTAAAAGAAAAGACCGATTTTTGTAGGTACTAGATGATCTGTGCGAAAATTTTGTGAATAGTAAGGTTGGTGGTTTGTAATAGGATGAATGAAGAACCACCTCATTTGTATCGATTGTTTATTTGTTTATTGTTATAGATAATTAACAAAAGTAGACACCAATGAGGCAGTATATTAATATCTTTGTGAAACGTGTTGCTGCTATCTAGTGACTTTACTCTGAACTGTCTGGTATACATGAATTTCACAGTTGTTACTTTTGTCCTTCAAGGGTCTAATTCTGAAAAATTTCATTCCTAATTTATAATGTTGCCCGAGGACACCTTAATCTTTTAAAAGATACCTCATTTATTGATTTCGGTTGGGTATCAAGGGAGATAAATGGCTTGTAACAAAAAACACGTTATGAAAATATTGATACTTTTGCTCTTTAAGGGTCAAATTCCAAAAAAATCCTTTCTTAAGATATGTGACAAAAGCAGAGACATTAATATATAAAATGATACCTCATTTATCTATTTTGGTAAATACGTTACGGGAATAATGATACTTTGGCCTTTAAGGATCGAATTCCGAAAAATTCCTTTCTTAAAATAAAATGTGACCAAAGTGGAAACCTAAGTCTCCAAAATAATACCTTATTTGTCAATTTTGGTTAGATATCAAGGAAGCTAAGTGCCTCGTGATAAAAAAATAATTATGGAAATAATGATACTTTTGCTCTTTAATGGTCAAATTATGAAAAATTCTTTTTTAAAAATATGTTACTACCACAGCAGAGTCCTTAATCTTTAAAATGATACCTCACTGATCTATATTGGTTAGATATCAAGGGAGATAAATGGCTCATGACACAAAAACGTGCTGTAGAAATATTGATACTTTTACCTTTAGTGGGAGAAATCCCAAAAAATTCTTTTCTTAATACACAATGTCACCAAAAGTGGAGATCTTAATCTTTAAAATGATACTTCATTTATTGATTTTGGCTAGGAATACAGGGAGATAATAGTTTGTGGTACAAAATAGAGATTTTATAAATTTTTGCCCTTTAAGGGTCGAATTTGGAAAAATTACTTTCCTAAAATAGTCTTTAAAATGATACCTCATTTATCGTTTTCAGTTAGGTATGAAGGGAGATAATGGCCTGTGACAAGAAAACACATTATAGAAATAATATATATGATAATATAAATTGTTGCTGTTGCCTTTCTCCATAAAACTTTGAGGCATTTTGATATCGAAAGGAAAAATAAATACCACAGAGTTTATTTCTACTCCATTGTTCTGAAAATATAATACACAAGAAATGTCATAGTTCAAAGAGAGTTAGAAAAGTACATTGTTAAAGCTGGAGTAAATATTTCAGATAAATTGAGGCAGATTTGCTTGAAAATCAGAATAAAGCATTCATAATATTGACACGAAAAATGATAAAGTACACCTAATGCTGTACAAAAATACAGGTGTGAAAAATACTACGAAGAACTGTGGACAGGAGATGTACATATTAGCAGAACAATAACAGAGCCCGACACAAATGTTGATCTTATAACGACGGAGGATAACCTGAAACTACAAGGACTGGAAACAGACAATATAGATTTAGGATTAATAAAATATTAGCCAAACCTTTTACTGAAACAAATATTAAATTTTTTAAGCATATATTGGACAACAGGTTCCATACCAGAGAATTATGATGCTTTAATCATACCGAAGGAGAGAGAAATGTTTAAAAACTACCACGGTATCAGCCTACTTAACTCAGGATATAATCTACAAGTCAAATTCTGAAAAATGACTAAACACATATCAGAGGGTAGGTTAACAAAATAATATGGTTCTTTGAAAGGTGGACATGTGTAGATTGTATTTTCAGTATGACATAACTCTTTCTTTGACAAAAATACTAGAAATTATAGCAGAAATGGGGATTCCACAACACCACAAACACACAAAAAATAGTATTATTCATAAAAGACGAGGAACATGCACACAAATGAAGTCTCACTAAATTATCAATATTGGTAATTCTTAACAAGGAAAGGGGGATTTGAGGTGAATAGAAAGTAGACAATAAATATGGCAAAATATTAACATTGCAGAAAGTAGCGCATACTAATAACATAATAAAAATAAGGAAATGGAAATAAATCTCAGTTTATAAAGATTCTTTTAGGCTGGTGAGCAACAAACAAAAAAATGAAATGCAAGAAAGATTTTGTGCGAGGAAATGTCCGATGAGTGCTAAAAATTATTTAGAATGAAGTTGAGGGCCACATTTAGAAAAGGGAAGTTTTTCGTAAAGGCCATTTGGTAAAATATTAAGTAAAAGGTGGGAATGGAAGAATCTTAAGTGAGCCCCGAGTTTACCAAGATCAGAAGCATGGAAATTGTAAAGAGAAAGGTATCTCTGAAATTGTAACATTGGAGTGAGAAGGAAGGGAATTGAATTAATAATAATTTAGACATTTAAATGCTCTTTTGAGAATAGCTACAGTCCATAAAATTTAAATCAATACCTTTATATCGTCCTCTACCAGCGTTTTATCATTCATCAGAGTTTCAGTAGGATATGAAGATTTCAGATGTGGAGGACAAAGTGAATTACGGAACTGAAGTTCACTAATGCGTTCCTTCCCATCAATTCCAGGAACACGACAACGTCCAGCTTTCAAATCAGCCAAGTATGTATTACTGAACACTTCTCCTTCTTCGTCTTCCTCATGAAAAACTTTTCCTAGGAAAAACATTAAAATTATGGTATACATCAAACAAAATGTGAATTTATAAGTCTAAGTAATTACCAATCCTAAAATTTGATCTGTAGAAATAAATCAATCATACGTTCTCAACCATAAAGTAATAGGAACCAATCCAATCATACAAACCAAGACAAGGTTAAATAAAATAAACTCCGTTACCAAAGCTGAACTATTCATTAGTAAATTGACTTTACCATTATTTCCATAACCTTTCTATCTTTAAACACCAGTGTGAGGCCAAGAGGAAATTGAAAGTCACACACAAATCACTTATGTGAATTACTGTCCCATTTGTGGTTAAAACTAACAGTTCTAACCCCCAAAAAGTTAAATACAACAACGAAAGGAAGAAACTATGTTCTATGTTCTTGCTAATCTACAGAGGTTGTAAGACAAATTCAATGAATCCACAAAGAAACAAATGGCAGTGGTTGTGGTAAAGGTTTCAGACCAAGGATGGCCAACCCGAGGACTGCTTTCAGCTCGCCGTATGCCAGCATGCAGTCTGCAGAGTATTATCATTATAGACGTAAACGTATTTTCAATAGTGATATAAAACACTATGATACTAAGTTAAGCTCATTTTAAATCTATATCAACACTCGCTTGATCTAGCAAGGATGGAAAGTTGATGTTCATTTGGAGAACTCTTTTCGATATGAACATTGATGCACTCAGTTCTGCCAAAGAGAGTCAAAAGTTGCATTAAAATAATTATATTTTTAATACTTTATTAAATATGTATGTTTCATTTAGAGTGTTTTTTTTTTTTTGTTTCCTTCATAAAATGTTCAAGTAATCTTTCCATGAAAGTTGAATGTGTGGCCTGATGGAATATTCTATTTCTAAAATATGGCCTGGCTATTGAAAACACTGGCCACTACTGTTTTAGACGTTGCAGAGTATAGGGAAATGATTGCCAACTGGCAGCAGTCGATTATATAAAAGGAATGCAGCAACAAGAGCTAGTATCAGTTGATCATCAAACTTAGTAGTTCTGCAATAACCTAGTAGTACACCTATGAAGGTTCCACGATTGACGAGTGTAATGTAAAAGTTTACTCTTCTATTTGAATGTGCAACAGGAAATTAATTACTTCTATTAAAACATAATAAAATCATGGAAAAGAATTAATTTGAAATATTGCATAGAATTTAAATGGAACAGTAGCTAATCTACTCTGCAACCAAATAGTTAAACTACATAATTGTTGAGTACATGTTTAATTTCATTTCTCTGCATTTAAGAAAGAATCAGTATCCTCCTCCATTCCCTGGGGAAAAGAAATCTGTAGCAAAAAGGTATCATTAGCATTTAAAGGTCAGATGCTAACTACTACATTTATACACAAGAACAGCATACCCATTCCTGCTGGCACAGATTTGTGGATGATCTGTCTACGAACGAATGTAATATTTTCATCAACAACCCCAGTAGAACCCCATTGGTGGTTTCTACTTCGTGGCAGCAAGAAGTTATCACTATCCTGTAAAGCACTGGAAAGAAAAAGTGTTTAAAATTTCTAAGCTGTTGGAACATTACTGCACATAAAAGTAAACAAACACATATATGACTCAAAGATAATATTGCTACAGAAACTATAGTAGAAATAGAATAAGGTACGGCGTGCTTTTAAAAAACCACTCACCGATCATTATTTCCATAATTGGATTTGTTTCCCTGCAAAAATTAATTTTTCTTCATAAAGTATACCATTCAAAGACAAAGAAGTAATGTTACAAAATAACATAATAGTGATAATAGAAAAATAATATAAAAAAATAAAACATACCGTATCACATAACAATTTTGAAGGATCACTAGCAGCTTTAAGCTTGTGCAATTGTTCCTCAAGAGATTTCCTTTCTTGGTGTTCCAACATTAGCTTTTCCCTTACATCCTGAAGTTCTGATTTAAGCATTACAATTTTTTTTTCATAAAATGAAATCTGTGAAGTATAAAGACACATTAATACATCTGACTGAAAAGAAGAGACTAAGCATCACTAATCATAGATGACATAATATCAAAATATAAATTGACACATTCAGGGTGTATGCTTTTCCACTCAATATGTCTTACTATAATTTACCCCCCGAAGAATCATGTTGTTTATTAACATTGCCACATTAATATATGATGATTACGTGTTTTTGGATGGTTCTGGTCCATTTATCATCACTCAACACATACCAACCATCAGCTAAAATAATTTCTATTAATATAGTTATTACTAAACAAATGGGACATATTGCTGTGAAATCTAAAATGAAAACACACTGTTCTGATAAAAATATTTCTGAATTTAACAAACCCTGTTTCTTGAACCTCATACCACATTCAGACAAGTTCCTAACACATTTCCTAAACTAATATAGCTTCCATACAAAGAAGGACAAACCTGCACCATGTGATTTTATTAAAGCAGTGCAACACACACTGCTTGCTCATCCAGCAAACACTGCAGTATACACTCAGCTGGCCAAACTAAAGATCGTTACACTACTACTCCTTAAAGATAATTAACTAATGCTACCCCAATTATAACACAAACTACTATCTGTGGAAATCCAGAAATAATGCAACCACGTTACAATCATTAATACAGTTACAATACTTTTAGTTAATCAAAATAAAATAAAAAATCAATAATGATAATAATAATAACTATGTACGTTCTCGCGGCGGCAATGCTTTATAAAAACTTCTCGGGTTTCAAGACGCGTCAAAATTGAGCCGTCTGGCGATGTTTCGGAAGCTTGCACTGCTTCCATTGTCAAGCCCCCGTTTAACATTACTGAAGTCTGCCGCACGGTGGTCTTTTATATAGCGCCAGCAGCCGGGAGCGGAGAGGAAAGCGCGTGGAGGGGCGGTCTAGTTGGACCCTGCTCACTTGGTGACGTCATGATTGGGTCACTCCTATGCCCTAATATGGCTCGATTCCGTCTCGTTTGTAATAATCCAATTACTGGCTTCCAAGCTTGGCTTAAATTGAGGCCTTGATCACGATTAATAACATTATTGCTAAGCCTAATCTCAATAGCCTCCTTCACAACACTGTCCCAAAAGTTATTTGCGTAACAAAGACGTGTCGTTTTGTCGAAGCATGGCTCATGTCCGTTGTCAATGGAGTGTTTGGCTAAGGCAGATTTTTCTTTTTGTCCAAGTTTAAAATGTCTGATGTGTTCCTTGCGTTTTCATTAATCGTCTTTAAGGTTTGCCCTGTGTAAGAAGTGCCGCATTCACATGGAATTTTGTACACTACCGGAGCCCGAAGATTGAGACGGAGTTCACAACAACTGTCCAATTTTTGGTGGAGGTCGAAAAATCGAACGGATGCCCGGTTTGTTGAGTAACCTTGCTATTTTAGATGTTACTGCTCCACAGAAAGGTAGAAAGGCACGTGGCTTGTCTTGATCTCTGTGATCTGTCTTGGTTCTGTTGTTTCTTCCTATGGTTGCACGTCGAATTTCTTTAGTGCTATAACCATTGGCAAGAAATACGCGTTCCAGGTGTTGCAGTTCCTCCTTTAAATGTTCATTGTCGGACACCACCTTTGCCCTATGGACAAGAGTATTGAGAACTTCTAGTTTCTGAGAAGGATGGTGAAAACTTTGGGCATTAAGATAGCGATTGGTGTGTGTAGGTTTTCTGTAAACGTTGTGCCCTAACCTTCCATTAGGCTTCCGACGCACTAGAACATCTAAAAATGGAAGTGATCCATTTCTTTCGATTTCTATCGTGAATTTAATATTGGGATGAATCCCATTAAGATGGTTCACGAATTCATATAATGCCGGAATTCCACGAGACCCCACGAGAAACGTATCGTCAACAAACTTGTAGAAACATTTAGGCTATAAAGGAGCCGTGTCAAGAGCTATATGCTCAAAATGTTCCATGTAGAAGTCAGCTACTGCAGGAGACAACGGGGACCCCATAGTCACGCCGTCTGTTTGCTCGTAGTATTCGCCCTGGTACACAAACTACGTAGACGTAAGGGTATATCTGAATAACTCCACAAGTTTCGAATCAAAATGTTCACTAGCTGCTGCCCTCTCGCCAATGGATTGGGAATGGGTCGATAACGTCACCACAGGACAGCAAAACTCAACATTTAAGACGGCTACACGCAAGCAGTGCTGCAAATTCAACCACCTGTCACGGGATTCGCACGACGCTCAGCCAACGGAAGACAGACGAACCATAATTAACCAGTCGGGAAAGGAAATTGACGAAGGTGCTATCTCAGCCCTGAAGAAAGGATTAAACTTCGCACCGGCTCCACGTTCCGTACTTATCATGGGTATCATCAGCGGAGTGGAACAAGCAATGTGGAATATTCAAATAGATGCAGCAGAAGAGGTTCACAAGGAAACGATGCGTATCCTGACGAGGGCCAAACCACCCTAGAGCTGAACGAGACGGCTTACGTATTTTACGTGAAGACTTCGAATTAATGGTTTTACCAGCTGACAAAGGAAATTCGACTGTGATCTTAACCGACGCTGACTACCACCAAAAGATACGTGAAGTCTTAGATGACGACACATATCAACCGATTCCCCGTGATCCCACGGCATGGATAACCAGGAAGACAAACATACTCATGAGAGAATCCGGATTGGCGGAAGAAACAGTGAAGAATCTAAGTGTCCGAGCCCCAAGACCACCAAGGTTATATGGCTTTCGAAAAATACATAAAGACCTTGTTCCAATGCGTCCAATAGTGAGTGCTATAGGTTCGCCAACGTACAATTTGGCTAAATATCTCACGCGTTTGTTAAATCCGTTGGTTGGTCAGTGTGCACATCATGTTAAAAATTCTGCTGCCTTTGTTGAGTTTGTTAAAGAAATGAGGTTAGAACGTGATGATATTATGATCAGCCTGGATGTTACATTGTTTACGTGTGTGCCTTTAGGGGAAACTGTTGAACTACTTAGTGAACATTTTGATCCGAAACTTGTGGAGTTATTCAGACATAACCTCACGTCTACGTACTTTGTGTACCAGGGCGAATACTACGAGCAAACAGATGGCGTGGCTATGGGGTCCCCGTTGTCTCCCGCAGTAGCCGACTTCTACATGGAACATTTTGAGCATACCAGGTGTGTAAATATGAAACCGGAATTTTTTGATCAAAAACACACGTTCATTGCATAAAAATGGTTCGACATACCTTATTCAAAATATTGTCCATTGCAAGATATACATTTTTCCCATCTCTCCGGTAATTTATGAATGCCACGCCAAAAAAAATTTTTCTCCTTTGATGCAAACCAGTCATCAAGCCATTTCCGCACATTTTCGTAAGAACTGAAGCGCTGCTCGGCGAGTGCGTGTCCCATCGACGCGAAGAGATAGTAATCCGATGGCGCAAGGTCAGGCGAGTAAGCCGCATGCGTCAGTATCTCCCAACTAAGCGACTCGATCATTTCCTTGACTGGTTTTGATGTGTGTGATGGTGCGTTGTCGTGAAGCAAGATCACTTTGTGTTGTCTTTTCTGGTATTCTGGCCGTTTTTTCCCGCAATGCTTGGTTCAAACTGAGTATTTGCTGTTGATAACGTTCACTATTAACAGTTTCGCCAGGTTTTAGTAGCTCGTAGTAGATCACACCACTTTGATCCCACCAAACACAGAGCATTGTCTTCTTTCCATAGCGATTTGGCCTTGAAACTGACGTTGACGGTTCACCTGGAGATACCCATGATTTTTTCCGCTTAGGGTTCTCGAAATATATCCACTTTTCATCACCAGTCACAATTCTATGGAGAAATGATTTTCTTTTATATCTGGCGAGCAGCATTTCACAAGTGGTTTTTCGGTTTTCTTGCTGTCTGTCAGTCAGTTCATGTGGAAGCCATTTTCCCATCTTCTGGATTTTTCCCATCGCTTTTAAACGTATGGAAACAGCTTCCCGTGTCACATTCAATTGATCTGCAAGTTGTTGTTGCGTTTGAGCATCATCCTCATCCAACAATGCTTGCAACTCACTGTCTTCAAACTTCTTCGGAGGTCTTCCACGGTCTTCATTGCTGATGTCAAAATCTCCACTTCTGAATTTTTTAAACCACTCGAAACACTGTGTTTTCCCGAGAGCACGCTCGCCGTAAGCTTCAACAAGCATTCGATGCGATTCTGCAGCAGTTTTCTTTAAATGAAAACAGAAAATCAACGATGTCCGCAAATCGTAGTTTGTGGGCACAAAAGTCGACATCTTCAACAGTGTTAAAAACCGCACTATCGTATGAAACTTGTATTGTCGGGAGTGGAAAATCACGGCCGGCTGTCGACAAAAGAAACGGGTGGCAATGGCGCAATCGGGCAGTAACTGCTTTGATCGCTACAGCCATCTATCGGCAAATTCCGGTTTCATATTTACACACCTGGTATAGCTCTTGACACGGCTCCTTTATAGCCTACATGTTTCTACAGGTTTGTTGACGATACGTTTCTCGTGTGGTCTCGTGGAATTCCGGCATTATATGAATTCATGAACCATCTTAGTGGGATTCATCCCAATATTAAATTCACGATAGAAATCGAAAGGAATGGATCACTTCCGTTATTAGATGTTCTAGTGCGTCGGAAGCCTAATGGAAGGTTAGGGCACAACATTTACAGAAAACCTAAACACACCTATCTGTGACTAGGTTAGTCATTTCTACCTAAAGGTCTAGCCTAAGCTCAGTTCGCCCAAATAAAATTATCTTTATACATGATAACTACAAAGAGTACAAAAACCTGCAAGATTTTGAACATATAAATGAAACGTTACTTACTTTCTGTTTTTGAGACGAAGTAATGATATGTACATCTATATGATATATACTATTTCTATAAGGTATTTTTTTTCTCACAAGCCATTATCTCCCTTTACACTGTGGTGTGACAGCGTCACCCACAATGAATATAATTAAATAGATTAATTATATTCAAAATTTTATTAATTATATTCAATTTTTATTAGTTAATATTCAATCTTGTGACGTGTAAATACCGTAAATAATAGGGATTGTATGGATAAATTAAATATATATTAAACCAGGGCAGCCAGAGGTATAATTATTGTAAATTTATTTTCTGTAAAACTCGTGGCTCAGTAAGATAGTGAATGTTGGAGGCTGAAACTGCCATTTTCGAACGGTTGAGAGCGGAACAATGAATGGGTCGCCGACTTGAAGGCGCCGGAGCCGCACAACAGCTATGGTTCCGTTAGATAAGGGCGCTGACCTCACCCCACTCCGCTGCTGCGCTGAAGGTCAGGCAGAAATGCGCGAAGGGATACAGCAAATGCGAGGCGCGATATAAAACACGTGACGACGGACATGTGTAGATAACCAATCATGAACGTTTATTGGGGTTCCCAAATCTTAATGCAAGGGGATTCTGTTACATGTGGCGAGTGGGAGACAACTTTGGAGAAGAAGACGAGAAGAGGCCATTTTGAGGACACTTGCTGCCGGGACGAGCTACTGAACAGACGTGTCAGCTGACACGCTCTCATCCGGTGATCACTGTCTGGTTTTGATCACTCTCTTGCTTTGGGAAGCGAGAGGTTATATGGCATGCCTGCCATTGTCTGGAAGTTGTTTTAATAACGCGGTCGTACCCGCTTATCTGGCTTCCACAGCTGCAGTGACATTGTGCGTGTCACGCTACATCACGGCGATGCATTTATGGTAATGTACCGGATGCAGACGGTCACTATTCATTGGGTTTTAACGGACTTGTGAGCCCTTAAGCGGCACTGGGATAAGACTCTGCTCCCGCCACTAAATCACTGAGCTAGCTGATTTTATGTTTCACTGTAAATTTCAAGCATCTTGCTAATTGTAAATTCACTATGATGCTTTTCTTTAACTTTATACGGCGCCCCTGGGATACTCCTTAGTTACAGTAAATGTTAGCTTCAAATTTGATGGCCTGTGTTGCCATGCTGTTCATATCTACATCTACATCTACATCTATACTCTGCAAATCACAAATACTGTGGGTGGCAGAGGGTGCTAAGCACCAATCCTAATTCTGCGCATTCCAATCCCGAACAGATCGAGGAAAGAAGGAATACAGAAATGAATCAGTACGGCATCTTATTTCTCTAATCTTATCCCTCCTGTCATTGCGACCTAAATAGGTTGGCAGAAGAAGTATTTCGTTGCACTCGTAACTTAAAGATTTTCGCATATTCTCCAGCAAATTCAAACGAAAACGACGTCGTCTGTCCGCCAAACAATCCCAGTCCAACCCACGAATTAGCTCTGTGACACTTACGTAAGGACTGTAACTAGCAGTCACGAATCGAGCTGCTCTTCTCTGTACTTTCTCTAATGTGTCAATCAATCCCCTGCGATACGGATCCCAAATTCCACAACAGTATTCCAAATGCGGACGCACTAGTGTTTTGTACGCTATTTCCTTTGTATGAGCATTACAACTTCTCAAAATACGTCCTATGAATCGTAGTTTGGAATTAGCTTTTCCTACAACGGAATTTATGTGCAAGTCCCATTTCATGTTGCTTTGTACTGTTACGCCTAGATACTTCAGGGAATCTACAGTGTCAACAACTGAATTGTTAATTTTGTACTCCTGAGCAAGCGGGGTCTTTTTATTACTTATGTGCATTGCCTTGCACTTTTTACAGTTAAGTGTAAGCTGCCATTCACGGCACCATTCCGAAATAACATCCAGATCGCGCCGAATTTCTAAGCAATCGTCGGAGCACCTCACTTCTCTATAAATAAGTGTATCATCAGCAAAAAATCGCATCCTGCAATTAACGTTGTCACCGAGATCGTTTATAAAAATTAAGAAAAGAAGTGGTCCTATTACACTTCCTTGAGGAACGCCCGAAGTAACATCTAGTTTAGAAGAGGCTTCCCCGTCTACAACGACATACTGTGACCGACCAGTTAGAAAATCACGTATCCATTCGCAAATCTGATCAGATATACCGTACGCTCGGATCTTCGCTAAGAGTCGGTTGTGTGGTACAGAGTAAAAACCTTTTTGAAAATCCAAGAAAATAGCATCAACCTGTGATCCCGCATCAATAACTTTCATTACATCATGCGAAAATAGAGCCAGTTGCGTTTCACATGATCGGTTCTTCCGAAATCCGTGTTGGTATGCTGTAAGTAGCTCGTTTTCATCTAGAAACTTCATAACGTTAGAGCATATGACATGCTCCATATGTCAACTTTGCTATTTTATTTGTTGAAATATCTCATTCAGTTATTGTTTGCTTTTCATCGGCGGATTGTAAATGTCGGGTATTGCTTGTTTTGTTGGTCTGAATATGTTTAACGTAAAGTTAACTATTACCCGGCCTTGTATAAGCCATAAGAATCAATAAATGGGAAATTATTTTGTGTCTAATATTCATGGTTCTGGTTCCTTTTAGCTCCCCTTTATTATATTTAAAATCAATTACTAATTATTATGTATTGATCATAATCCCCCCTCCCTTTTTATGCAACTCACGTTTTCTCAACGAAGCCCCTAAATTGTATTTACTACAATTGGCGCTACCAACGTTGGGCTCTAACACGTTGTAAGACGCTACAATTTGGCGCAGACGAATGTTGGTTAATTAATTTCCCAAGTCGAAATTATTTTCGAAAATTTTTTGAAAGTCTTAAAATCCATGGATGTGATTTATGTTGATTTATTTATTATTTTAGAATAAATTGTGTGTTGAAATTTGTTTTGCCATGCTTGAATTGAATTGAATTTAATGTTTTGTGATTTTTGATTTCAATCAATTGTTCAAAAAAATGTTTTGCTCACTTGTATCAAGCATGATCCATTTAAAAGTAAATTTCGAGTCAGTGCTTTTGAAATTTTAATGCATGATAAGAATTAAAAAAATTTTCTGTATGCTAGTTTTGCTCATGTGTTGAGGTTTTGTGTCGCATGCAATATCGTTGTTTCCTTGTTGTTTCTTTTGGATGGGTTTATTTAATGTTGAGGGGATTTGTCCGCGGAAATTTATTTAATGCTGAGTCCAGTTGATTTTAAATTGTGCCGGTTGTATTTTATTTGTTATCAATTGTTACAATTGTTGTTCGGAGTTGGAATTTTGAGTCATACGGTCGATCTATGAAGTTGAGATCACGTACCATTAATATGGCAGATCAGTCAGTTATTCCTGAAATTTCCGAGCAAACGAGTGCAATGAATCAAACACCGGGAGTACGCGAAATACCGTTGGCGGACGAAGGTTGCATTGAGACCCCTAGTACGCGCAGCATTCATTCAAATATGTCGTTAGATGGGGAACAGTTAGAAAATTTTCCAACCCCAGACAATGGAAGTATTCAAAATCCACCCATGCGGAAAAATGATGAAACACGTTGTGCGTCGCAAAGCACGGCAGAATTGCCACAGACGACCTTGCCATTTCAAGACCCACTGTTTGTCGCGCTGAGCTGATTAATGAAACAGCAATTTGATGCACTGAATAGAAATTCTGATTCGTTGAGGGAGGAATTGAATAAAAATTCTGGTTTGTTGAGGGAGGAATTGAATAAGCGTTTAGATGCACAAAGTCAAAAATTTGATCTACAAAAGGAAGAAATGAATACAAATTCTGACTCGTTGAGGGAGGAATTAAATATGTTGAGTCAACATTCCGAATCACAAAATGCTTTATTAAAAGGCATGGACGGGAAATTGTCCGTCTTCCATGAGGAAATGTCCCGGGAGATGAATGAGTTCAAATCAGAGATGCGAGCAAACGTTTCGGTATTGGAGAGACGCGCCGATGCGGTTCAGGCAACATGCACTTCGTTGGAAGAATCGAGCGCAGAAATCGCAAAGCGTTTGGACGTTACCGAAAGATCTATCAAACAGGTACGGCAAGAAAGCAACCAAAATCTCGGGCAGATCTCAGAATTCGTTCACGAGATCAAGGACAAAACTGAGAAAAGCTTGCAGGATGTAAATTCGGAGGTATCGAAAATCACAAGTTCGATTGAACAAGTGAAAACGACGCAGCAGAATTTACAGGCGTCGCAGCAAACGCTCATGCAGGGACACAAACTCGAAGCTGGCGAAGTTGGAATCGAAAGTGAAAGAAGTAAGCAATTCTAACGCTAGCGGAGGTTTGGTTTACGTTAATTGCGGGCAGTACGCAGCAGCCAATATTGAGCTGAAGTTGCCGCGTTTTGGATCCCGCAAAGATATAAATCCTAAGATTTATCTTGCCGAGATGGAACGATATTTTGAAATTAAGGGAGTACCTGATTCCATGAAGCTTGTGTTGGTTGAGGAATCATTTTCAGAAACAGATAGCCTCTGGCTGAAAATTGCGTCCGAGACGAACCTATCTTACGCCGAATTTAAGATACTGTTTCTTGAGACCTTCTGGTCGGGAAAGATTCAGAACCAGGCGAAGATAAAGCTGTACCAAGGGAGATACGTTCCGAAATGTCATTACTCCATGGAGCGCTACGTAAAAACCCTATTGGTGCAATGTAGGCAATTCGATGATAAGATGACGGACGGGGAGTTTATTGAAATGGTGATCGCACATTTTGGTCCGCAAGTGCAATCACTAATTAACCCCGTGCTCATTCGGATGATACCGGAGTTGCTGGATACAGTCAGTAATCTGGATTGAATCGTAAAAATGGCCGATAATTTGGCAAGACAAAATGCAGAACGGAACCGTGACGAACCGCAGTTCGAGGCTAAGCGACCTCATGGCGGTAATAAGGCTCTTTTTTCCGATGGACAGAACGGGAAGTCTGCCAATCAGAATTACGGCAACCGCAACGGAGGAAGAAAATGGAGAAACGGAGATGCGCGATGGAAGGATGAAAAAAATCATCAGCGGTCGGGAAATAACCGATCCACATATCTGGAGAAATCTCCGATAAACGCGATTTCAGTTGCATGAATGATTCATGTGGCGGGTTGGGATGTGACCACATCTTTCCACCTGCCATATGTCTCGCCTCCCACATGAGTAAGACTAAAGTCGAAATATTGTGCAATTCGTGTGTTTCTGTGTTTTTACGTGTCTCGCCCTCCTGCCTTCATCTGTGGTAAGTGACGGGTAACTGTTTATTTTCCCTATCCTATCTTATTTTATTTTCAGTGCCTCGCGGCAGTTTCTTTGTTTCCTTTATCCAATTGTATTTACTATTATCCATGCTATTTACATTTATTTTACTTTTCACTTATAGTTATATATATATATATATATATCCCCACCCAGTTATTATTCACCTCTTTCAATAATAACATATCGTCATCAGTATCGATTATCGATCCAATATTTGAGCTTACTCTCCCCCCCCCCCCCTCTTTTCCAACTAAACTACCATCCACACCTGAGACGCAATTCACCAGTCGGCCGTCTATGTGTACACATGTGACTCCACCTGGTGCTTCACCTTCTGCACTTTTAAGGCTGCTGTAGGCCGAAATATTGCGCTTCTCTTGTGTTTGTTTTTTGTTCGTCATCCAAGCCGCCTTCATCTGTGGTAAGTGTTGGGTCATATTTCCCTATCCTTCCTTAGTTTTATTGCCTTAAAGGCCTGGACAAACAGAGCGCGGACTGCCCGCCCGGCCAGAACGCGGCAGTCCGCTGAAGTTGTAGTGGACGAACAGAGCTGAAGGGCGGACCAGTGTTGAAGCAATCGTGGACGAAGGAAGGAGTAGTTAATTTTTTTATTTTATTTATGTCTGCCCTCTCCTCATTAACGTGTCCAGCAGTTCACCCGATGAAGAAGAATTGCTTCTTCTGCTCGCTTTAAATAGTTCAAGGCGATAATGTCAGTTTATGCTTCACGAAAATATCCTGCCGCTTAAACCATCACCTGATACAGACACGCCCATTCCTCACGCATTTTTAGGCGATGGAAGATTCAAACTAATTTAATGCTTCCTTTTGCCAAAACTACAATTGCAAATGATGAAGGGGAAAAAAATTCAACAAACATCTCTGGAGGGTACGACGTATAGTAGAAAATACCTTTGGAAGTTTAGCTCAGATGTGGCTTTTTTTTTTTTTTTTTTTTTTTGGCCTAGAGAGTTGGATGTAGATAGTGCAGTCCAAGCTGTCAAAGCTACATGTTTCTTTCACAATTTCGTAAGAAGTTACACACAACAGTCCACTGAAATTGAACTACAAGGTGACACAATAATAAGAAATCAATATGCCAATGCTTTCTCAACCGCAAGTCGATTGAGAGAAAGATCAACTGATGCTGCCTATGCGGTACGAAACCATTTTCTAAATTCCTTCAACAACAAAAATTCATTTTAATTTTACGATAATTATACTAATATATTATTGCATCTATGGGTTATGGAAAATAAAAGATGCTGTATAAAATAAATAAATATATACTTCATTGTCTGGTTGAGCTTCTCAGCTATTTCATTCCACGTTTTTGCTTTCTTGGCATGTTTTTGTACTTGGGAATGCCGAGATTCTTATAAAAATGAACATTCTCGAACACACTGAATTAGACTTTCTGACTCATCCACCATTGCCCGCCGCGGACTCTGTGGAATTCACAGCCTGCCCACCGCGGACTGGGCTTCCACCGCGCGGTAGGCCGCGCTCTGTTTGACTAGGCTGATGCAGTATTATGTACCACAGGGACCGCGCGGGCTGTCCACGTTCTGTTTGACCGGGCCTTAAAGCTTTTTCTGCTCATTGTTATTATATATATATATATATATAACAATGAGAAGGAAAAAGCTTTAAGGCAATAAAATTAAGGAAGGATAGGGAAATATGACCCAGCACTTACCACAGATGAAGGCGGCTGGGACGACGAACAAAAAACAAACACAAGAGAAGTGCAATATTTCGGCCTACAGCAGCCTTAAACGTGCAGAAGGTGAAGCCCTAGGCGGCGTCACATGTGTACACATAGACAGCCGACTGGTGAATGGCGTCTCAGGCACGGATGGTAGTTTAGGTGGTGGGAGGGGGGGGGGGGAGTAAGCTCAAATATTAGATCGATAATCGATACTGATAACGATATGTTATTATTGAAAGAGATGAAAAATAACTGGGTGGGGATATATATATATATATATATATATATATATATATATATATATATATATAACTATAATTGAAAAGTAAAATAAATGTAAGTAGCATGGAAAATAGTAAATACAGAAAAAAAAAAAAAAAAAAAAAAAAAAAAAAAATATATATATATATATATAAATGGTATAGATAATAAGTGCTGGGTCTAGTGGGCAGAAATTATTGGAGATTGAGGCCAGGAGGACACCAGACATCCTCCTGGCCTCAATCTCCAATAATTTCTGCCCACTAGACCCAGCACTTATTATCTATACCATTTTTTTTTTTTTTTTTTTTTTTTTTTTCGAATCACCCATCTTTGGGGTACGTCAGATCAATCACTTCTTGGATGCTTGCGTTTTCTTCTTCTCCCAGTATTTCTTCATTCTATCTGATCTCTTCCTTCTTTCCTCTTCTGAAATTTGAATCGGTTTTCTGGTGTTTATCGCAACTTGGAACCTCTTACTTTTGTCTTTGGTCACGGTCTTGGCTGTACCATTCTTTAACATCACTTCGGTAATCTGGAGTTCTCTCAAATCCTTTTCCACTTCCTTAAACCAGTTGGGCTTAGTCTTTTTTTTATAAAAGAAGTCAAAGATTTATTTTGTTAATCTGTTAGGATTCATTCGGAATATGTGTCCATAGAAATCAATCCTTTTTTTTCTCATGGTTTCGGAGAGTCTCTCAGACTTTGCGTAGAGGGCTTCGTTTCTGTAGAAAACTTGTTTGTTATTCTGGAATTTGGGACCCATGATCTTCCTCAAAATTTTCCTCTCTTTGACCATTTATATATATATATATATATATATATATATATATATATATATATTTTTTTTTTTAGTTCTGTATTTACTATTTTCCATGCTACTTACATTTATTTTACTTTTCAATTATAGTTATATATATATATATATATATATATCCCCACCCAGTTATTTTTCATCTCTTTCAATAATAACATATCGTTATCAGTATCGATTATCGATCTAATATTTGAGCTTACTTCCCCCCCCCCCCTCCCACCACCTAAACTACCATCCGTGCCTGAGACGCCATTCACCAGTCGGCTGTCTATGTGTACACATGTGACGCCGCCTGGGGCTTCACCTTCTGCACGTTTAAGGCTGCTGTAGGCCGAAATATTGCACTTCTCTTGTGTTTGTTTTTTGTTCGTCGTCCCAGCCGCCTTCATCTGTGGTAAGTGCTGGGTCATATTTCCCTATCCTTCCTTTATTTTATATATATATATATATATATATATATATATATATATATAATTATTATATTATATATATATATATATATATATTGCATCAAATAAGATATCATAGTTCAAATAAGATTAGTAAGTGCACTTCATCAGTGTCCAACTGACTTGCCGCATGTAACACCTGAACATAGGTAACATCAAATATGAAATGATTGTTGAAATGACATTAGTAAGCACATTTCAACAGTGTACAACACACACAAAACCACAAACATAAAACAAAAATCACTGTAAATATTAGTCCATCTGACATTTATCAGTTCAACATTTACACATACATATCTACCTTTTTTTTTTTTTAACAATCTTTTTTCCATTGTATATAACTAAGTCAATAATGTTTCTTAAACCTAATTTTTTATTTGATTTAGGGTAGGGAAGTAAGTAAGCACTCCCACCTGGTTTTGCAATAAACCTAAAAATTGGTCGAAAGGAAAAACAAACTCTTCTTAATTTCAGAATGAAAAATAAGTGTTTTGAAGTTTTCCCCAGAATAAAATCTTACAAATTAACTCAGACCATTTTATCTTTCCGTCCTGCCTTTCTTCCATTTCTTTAGCTTTGTTATTCATCATCACATTGTGCCCCCCTTTTTCATAAATTCTTGAATATATCAGTCATCATTCCTTATATTCTTCTTAATCTTTTCATTAGGTAAGCATTTGCCTCCATATCGTCGTCTGTCTTATTTTTCATTATTCATTAATCTCATTATGTCTACATCCAAATATTTCTCATAAACCTACAAGATTATAACGCTTTGTTTCCAAATCTATTTGTATTACTGTAGTGTTTGTTCTTTCATTAACAAACACACATTATACTAATTCAAGCTTCATTGCTGATAATGCTTGTTTGGCCACTGTTGGTATAATCGATTATTTACCATTGACTATTTCTCCTTGGCAAAAAACACTACCTTTATGGTCCTTCACTATCACTAATAGTTTTTTTTTTTTTTTTGCTTCCAATTTCATATAATCAAGACCCAGATTCTACATATATTACATATCATCATGTTTCATCCAACAAGAGGAACTTACGACCTCGGAAATTTAGTTCAGGATGAGAGTTGCAGTTTAGTAGTATACCCTTAAGGGTGTCCACCCAGTAAAGTAGTTAAGAGCACACTAGCCAATAGTTTTTGAGAGAAACGGCTCTAAAGTTTTATGCGTAACTTATATACTGGTATATTTGTACACCTTACCAGCACAGCGAAAGTGGCCGAGTCTGCAGCGAACTCATTTACCACACGGATGATCCGGGTTCGATGCTACATCTGGTAACTTTTAATTCCCTCGAGCTTCAACACAATGCTCAGGTGTCCAGGAATTGATCATTTCGTACTTATCAAATTGATTTCATCCTTCAGTTTTATTTCTTCTTCCCATTGTGATAAATATTTTTCTTTTTTAACTGACTGAGTCTTTTTTTTTTTTGGTAATGCTTGCAGATTTCACATGGGGTGAGCCTTTGCAATATTAACAACTTTAATTTTATAATCCAGAGAAATATTATCTAGCTATCATCTTTTTTTTTTTTTTCTGGTTCATATTCATCTGATGAGCTATCGCCTTTGACTTTTTCAAAAGTTACCCGTCACAGTTTTCATTTTATGAGCAAGTTCTTTATCTATCAAAGTATTTAACCAGAGTGTCCATATAGTCCAATAATGGGGTAAAAAAAAGGGGGTCTCACAAACATCACGTAGAAACTTTTTTCCTTATCTTGTATATATTGTTGAGAGTATGCAGAAACCAAGTTTTTGACCTCCGACACCCTCCGCAAAATTTTCTGTAGCAAAAAAACCTCAAAATTTTGGTTCATTCCTGATGAATCCTAGCGAGAAAAAACTTTATTTACATTTTGAAAGAGCACAAAATTTCCAACAACTTTTGTAGTAAAAACTTTTTTCTAAACTGAAAACTAAGCGAGCTACAGTTCTTTGAAAATAATTAAAATTTCAAACTTTTCTGAAAAGTTGTGTTTTTACCTACTTTGTTGCAAAAACACCTGGGACCGCCGTATATATAATTGACACATATGTATTTCTGTATGACACAGTTTGTATATGTACTACACTTCGATTATTGATGGTCAATTCAATAATCATTTGGCATTGTCGGCAAGGAAATTCTGAAGGACTGTTTGGCCGCCAGGCGACTGTTCTTCAATTTGCCGCACTATGTGTGTTTACGAACCAGGTAATAGTACCTGGAATAGGGAACCTACAGCTTAACGTGGAATGCGAACCACATAACCGTTTTGGCTTACTTCATATTACACAGCAAGCTGTAGCAGAGCTGGAGGTCGGGTTAACTGCCCTTGAAAATCGCAGCTGAGACCGGGATATCGATCTCCAGTTGGACACCTTAACTACTGAGCTAACAGACTGCTCTATTACAGATAGTATTTGTACCAGTTTGAAAACGGATTTGCAAAAATGAATGCGTAATGCTATGGCACAAAGATTTTTTTTTTTTTTTTTTTTTGCTGTCGTCAGTCTTTTGACTGGTTTGATGCAATCCTCCATCCTTTCCTATCCTGTGCTAACCTTTTCATTTCTACATACCCCTTACAACCCACATCCTCAATTATCTGCTTCATATATTCTTATCTCTGTCTTCCTCTACAGTTCTTACCTTCCCTCCACTAACAAATTTACCAATCCAGCATGTCTCAAAATATGACCTACCAGCCTGTCTCTTCTTTCTGTAAGCTTCTTCCATAAACTTCTTTTCTCAACCATCATTTCCAAAAAAGTTTATTTACACAATCAAAATGAAGTCATTATAAGTGAAAAATTAGTCATAAATCCATTTCCTTTCTGTTTGAATTGTTTGAAACACTGCTTTCCATTTGAATTTTCTCCATACTTCAAGGGAGCAAAATTGTATCTGTATGAATCATACATTTTTTTTTGTAGTGGATGGAAGATGCCTCCTGCATAAGGTTTTGTTGTAATGTAGTGGAAACCTTGGCTACATCTGTGAAAAATATGAAGCCTAATTGAGATCGCACAACAGATCCAACATCACATTTATATTTGACGGATACTGAAGTGATGCTGCACAGAGAGGAATAAAGTCGTCTGAAAGGTTTTGTCATTTGAAAACATCAGATACCTCAGCAGCCATTTTCTGTGAGGAAACAAGTGATGCAGCAAATGAGAGCAGCAAAAACTGTGTAATTTTGATACTAATGCAAAAACTAAGAAGGAGGCATCCAAGTTCAACAGACAAAAAATGCAACTGGATTGATTGTTGACATAGCTATTTCCCATGCAGTAAAATCTGACGGTGTGATAATTCTGAGTGAGTATATTGGATTTCTAGCTCTGCTAATGGGCCTTGGTGATGAGTTGTACATAAACCAGAGAAAGGCAAGCAGGCAGGTTTATGGTACTCATCCACTTCCTTCAAGTTTGAACCCACACATTCATGCATTTACAGGATGTGATACGTATCAGCATTTTTCAGCCACCGTCGGAGCAAGAAGAACCACCGAAATCTCTTGCTTTTCTTCCATATGTGGGGAACACATCGGGAAAAACTGGAAGACTCCTGGCGTGGTATGGAATTAAAAGTATCTTCCGGCCTCCCGCCAAGATACGTGATATGCTACTGTCAGTAAAAGATGACTTAGGCTTGAGTACACCTGGGATTTATTCCATACCGTGTGAATGCGGCAAAGTGTATATCAGTCAGAACATCAGAACGATTAAAGAGCACCTTATCAAACACAAACGACACCTGAGGCTGATGCAACTGAAAAAGTCTGCGATAGCTGAGCATGCCTTCGACGAAGAACACAGGATAGAGTTCGATAAAACAGCAGTGTTGGCCAGGCCCTCTTCCTTCCGACACTGTCCTTCCTGTCATAAGTGAGGCATTGGGAATCCGGCTAAATGACAACAACATAAATAGGAATGGCGGGCTCTTCCTGAGTGAAGCCTGGAAACCTATCATTAGCGATCTCCGACGTGAACGAAGCAGATCTTCACAAGCAAATGACACCAATCGGGTGCCGCAGCAGACCGCGGATAAAGCCAGCAGTCACGGCCAATCAGAAGCGGACATTCCAGCATCTCGGACCGCCAGCATATCCGGGCGGGAAGGAGCAAGTGGAGCCAGTCGGTGGCCGCAACGGGCCTCATATAAAGCCAATGCTCTCGACCAATCAGAGCGAGCGGGTCTTCCAGCTGAAGGTATAATGGAGGTTCGATGGGTGACCAAGCCAGTCGAGGTAGAGAGTCAGCTGAGAACAACTACAAGAAACCTGATGAAGACAGCAGAGTCAGCTGTCGAAACGTCGTTTTTTTTACACCACCATCTGGCTGGACAACCAAGAAGATTTTGTTGAATCACACTTTTCTTTTGAACATTCTGTCCATCTTCATACATCCACAATGCTGATCATCCTGCCCCCACATTTTTCCAAATCAACCTGTTCTTTTTCTTAATCAAAATGAATGCTTCTTACATTTCAAGATTTCCGTTGACCCCCCACCCCTTTGGTGAGGTTTCATGATATTTCGCTGGACACCCCCCTCTCTTCCCCAATTTCACCTTACATCATTGATTACTTCGATGTCTGTACGCAATACAAGCTCTGCGCCAACAGTTTTTTTGATTGTTGACCGCTCAACTCAAGCACAAGGGTTCAACCTTTGTGATCAAATTTACATTAATTAATTTCTCCTTTCTCTTCTCTTAAATCTATAAATGTTATTTCATAACATCCACACGTGTATTTATTTCATCTTTTCCTTCATTATTCAGCTCGTTACATTCAGTTTTGCTTTCAACATACAATGTAGCGTTACCCTGGCACCAAAGGTACAATTAATTGTTCAAAGTCACTTACGACACTTTCAATTGCCAAAAAAATATCCCACTTCGTTTTCTTTGCATTCATCAATGACATCTGTCTGCCAAACAATCCCAGCCCAATCTATGTATCAATTCTGTGAGACTTTTGTAAGGACTCTGTCACGAATCGAGCAGCTCTCTTTGAACTTTCTCTAAAAAGTCAATCAATCCCTCGAGATACAGATCCCAAACTCCACAACAGTAATCAAAATGTGGACGTACTAGTTTTGTACGCCATTTCCTTTGTATGAGCATTACAACTTCTCAAAATACGACCTGTGAATCGTATAACTTTGCCTATGACAAATTACGTGCAAGTCCCATTTCATGTTACTTTGTTCTACTACGCCCAGATACTTAAGGGAAACAACTGTGCCAACAACTGAATTGTTAACTTTGTACTCATGAACAAATGGATTCTTTTTGTACTTGTATTGCCTTGTACTTTGCAGTAAGTGTAAGCTGCCATTTATAGCACTATTCTGAAAGAACATGAAGATTGAGCTGAATTTCTGAGGAATTGTCAGAGCACCTTTCTTCCATATACGTGGGGCTTTATTTTTTTTTTTGAATTGTTAACTTTGTACTCATGAACAAATGGATTCTTTTTGTTACTTATTTGCATTGCCTTGTACTTTTTGCAGTTAAGTGTAAGCTGCCATTTATAGCACTATTCTGAAAGAACATGAAGATTGAGCTGAATTTCTGAGGAATTGTCAGAGCACCTTTCTTCCATATACGTGGGGCTTTATTTTTTTTTTTTCAACCTCCAATAGGCCATAAATAAAAGACAAATGGAGATGGAAAAAATATTTTATTACCAACTGTTATGTACACTTACGGTTACGGTTACTTTTCAACATAATCACCTTGAAGATTAAGGCATTTGTCATACCTCTGGACAAGCTGTCCAATACCCTCTTCATAAAATGTTGCTGCCAATCACTTTAAATTAGTCAACACACTGTCTTGAAGCTCCTCATTGGTTCGGAACCGCTGCCCTGCTAGCCATTTCTTCAGTTCAGCAAAAAGATGAGTCACTTGGTGCTAGGTCGGACTGTATGGCGGGTGATCAAAAATCTCCTACTCAAATTGTTCAAGAAGTCGCTGGGTAACACCAGCACCGTGAGGGCGAGTGGTGATGTGGAGCAGAACAATGCCAGAAGTCAACATGCCTTATCTTTTGTTCTGAATGGACCTCCGTAAACGTTTTGAAGTTTCACAATAAACAGCTGCATTAATCGTGGTCTTCAGCAGCATAAACTCCACAAGCAATACACCTTTTTGGCCCCATAACACGGTAGCCATAACCTTTCGGTTGTTGAAGGTCTCTTTGAATTTTTTTTGGTTTGTTCGGTGAATGTGTGTGCATCCATTGTTGGCATTGTTACGTTTCAGGTGTGTCATACTGAATCCACGTCTCATCTCCAGTCACAATTGATTTAAAAAAATCTTCTCCATCTGCATGATAACAGTCAAGGAACTTCAAAGCTGACGTCATTAGGGCGAGTTTTGTAGTTGTCAGTTGTAGCGTCTGGTTTTTAAGACGTCATTAAAATTAAAAAATTAATGAGATGCATTAATTAATAAGTTAATTTGCAAATTAATCCCAGGTAGGCGCCAAGAATGGAAGTGTTCTCTATCTGAGAGAAGCGACATTCCAATTCTGAAATACTTTTTTTATCAAAGCAATAGTACTTTTGAATTTACCAATAAAAACACATATCTTCATCTATTCAAATGATATACTGATACACTGGAAAGGAAGTTATTGAAAGCAGGGTTTACAACACCTATATTATTTACTTTGAATATAAAATTGGTTGACTTATTTAACAGAACTGAATATTTAAGGAGTTTACAAAATAAACGTTTCTTTTGTACAATTTAGAGCACGATTCAAATCTCGGAGCGTTGCCTAGGGTTGAATGACGCAAGAGTGTCTATACATTGCCGGAGTTCTTTACCGTAGCACATGAGTAGCGGAGAAAACAGACGGGCCCTGTTCATGAGCTGGGCGCGAGGCCGGTGATGGCTGCCTCAGGTAGAGGCGGCTGTTCCCTGGAGAATTCGGACTGGCAGGCTCAGTCTGACCAGAAAACAGAGTCTCCCGTGGTGGGCCGCTGTGGTTTGTTAGCCGGTCAGAAACAGAATGTATTCATCTTCGCTTGTTGGCCCCGTCGAAAACTTCCAGGCTCCAGAGTTGTAGCTGACACGGGAAATTTCAGCCAGTGGGAGCGTTTGGGGGGGGCGTCCTCGATTTCCTTTGGCACTCCTCATGCAATATAAAACTTATGGTTCATAAAAGTTTGTAACACACTGTATGATTCGCTGGTTCCCAACAGAGGTGTCCCACAACCTGACTTTTTCTCGGAAACATCGTTTCTCTAGTTTCAACTTTCTATTCTACCAGGAATCCTTTCGGCACAGGTCGTATACTGTCCTTTGAATTTCCTTGAATGCGTAAAGCTTTTAACTTTACGGCCTGCCATAAATCGTTCGGTCTTTCAGCGCAGGTAGGAGTCACCTGTCTCTGCCAGTGACAAAGAAACGTGAAATGTTTTGGCTTGGCCCGAAACTGGCTAATTCACACGCACAAATTTCCCGCCATCAATGGGACATCACACAGTCAACATTTTAGGGACCCAGTGAGCACAAATTTTTTTGTAGTGTAAAGTGTCTGTACAGAGAAGATCTAGACACCTCTGGAAAATTCATTGATAAATCACTTATCGCAAACCTGTGGTTTTCTTTTGCCACTTTGTCAACACGTTGAACAAGGTCATCTCCAGCAACAGATTTGTGTCCTTGACCTCCTTCATCGTGCACATCAGTTCGGCCTTCTTTAAATTTTAGGCACCATTCACGCACGACTCCTTCACTCGTAAAGCTCTTTTCATACACTTGGCTCAATCTTCTATGGATTTCTGCTACACTGTTTCCTTCTGCTTGCAGAAAATGAATAATGCTTCGTACTTGCACTTGGCGGGAGAACTTATCAACGCGGTCATGTTTCTGTCACTGCAGCTTGGCGCATAATGAAATCACAAACACAGCAACAACAGAGTGCGTTATAGGCGAGATGCACAATTGTCTACTGCACACATCACTCACCAGACACTCCTCTGGTCTCTATGCTGTACAATCAGAGGTTGAAAAATAATAATAATAAAAACACCCCTTGTAGATCAGCAAACAATTGCAACTTGCAATTAACGTTGTCACTGTAATCATTCATAAAAATTAGGAAAAGAAGTGGTCCTATTACACTTCATTGAGGAGCGTCTGAAGTAACATCTAGCTTAGAATAAGCTTCCCTGTCAATAACGAAATACTGTGACCAACCAGAAAATCGCATATCCATTTACAAATCTGATCCAATATACCGTATGCTTGAATCTTCGTTAAGAGTTGGCTGTGTGGTACAGTCAAAAGCTTTCTGAAAATTGCATGAACTTGTGAACCTGTGTCACTAACTTTTATTATGTCATGCAAAAATAGGGCTAGTAGTGTTTCACATGATCTGTTCTTCCGAAATCTGTGTTGGCACGGTATAAGTACCCAATTTTCATCTAGGACATGGGTGGCCAACCCGCAGGCCGCATGCAGCCTGCCTTGAACATTATTCTGGCCCGCGAGATTCATCACGCTTTTACAAAATATTTTTTATATTTCATTTTTAGTGTTATATATTTCTTTACAGTGTGCGTTTAGTATCATTATTACTATATTATCTATGTTTACATGTAAATATAATAGTAAACAATAATAATTCATGTTTCACCTAAAAAAAAACTCTAGTGGGGACATACAATTTTATATGCGGCCCGCGGAGTTATGAAGCACTTCCAAAGTGGCCCGCAAGATCATTTGGGTTGGCCACCCCTGATCTAGGAAGTTCATAATATTAAAGCATATGAAATGGTCCAGAATTTCGCTGCAAACAGATGTTAAGAGATATGGGTCGATAATTCTTAGGATCTCTCCTATTTTTCACGAATACAGGAATCACCTGGGCTATTTCCCAGTAAGAAGGTACTTTTCTATCTTCTAAATATTTAACATGGAAAAGAAAAGGAAAATAACACCCAACACTCACCAAAGTTGAAGGGAGGAGGGCAGCAGCAACTCAAAACAACACACAAACAAAGAAAATACAATATTTCGGTGAAAAACCTTTTCTCAAGTAAACAGAGGTAGGTGGCTGGGCTTGCGCAAGACTTGCGTTCGACGCAGCCACTCCAATCTAAACATTTAAGAAATATATCAGACAGAAATGGTTCTATTTCTTCCATGTATTCTGAAAATAATCTTACAGGTTTACCATCGTGGCAGACACTAAATTTAACAATTGCTGGGCTGATGTGGTGAATATTCAAGAGGAATAAATGAAATAAAATAGCATGGATACCAAATATAATCAATTATTGTTAAAGTCGATATAAAAGTTTAAGTTTTAAATAAATTTAGTGCCATTTATTTTGAAGCTAAACATGTATAAATACTGATGCCAGCTGATATGAACACAAGGTAGTAATGTCAGAGCAATGCTCCATCCAGTCATTAAGGAGTAAGGTAACCCTCCAAACAATGATGAAGTGCTGCGCACAAAGATGGGAATGGTAATGGAATTATTGGTGTCATTGTGGGCGAAATAAAATAACAACTTTGGGGACTAGGGTAGCATGGCCAGACCTGAAGTTATCACAAAATGTATGACTGTGAGGTAAGAGAAAATTAGGTCTGGAAAGGGATTTGAAAATGGGTTGCCAATTGGGAAGGAAAAGTGGTTACTGAAGGTGTGCAGTAAGGAACACTGAGAACAACAGTGATAAATGAAACAAATAAAAATTACTGTCATTCAAGAATAGGATTCTCTGAGAGCTGTTCCAACAGCGAGAAAAATAAAAAAAAGAGAGTTCACTGCCAATATGCTCTAACTGTATTAACAGTCCTGAAAGATCTCAGGAACATGACGAATCAGTAAAGTTTCCAACAATTCTGTCTGCTATAGAAAATGAGTTGGGTCAATCAGGTGTACACTACTTAAACATGCTGAATTATGAATATAAATTGCTTACGGGTTTAACGCTCCTCCTCCTTCTTACCTATGTTTCGACCAGGACTTAGGTCTTCTTCAGGGGCCGTCTGCTACAGACTGGGATCTGCTGGAGACTGACATGGCTGGTTGTTTATGTATTTGTACTGTCTACTCTCTGACTCCAGAAGTAGGAGGAGTATTTCAACACAGCATTAATCCAGTAAGCAATTTATAATACGATGGCTGTGAAAACAGCAAAATCTTTTATAATTGTGCCGAATAATTATTGTAAATAAATAAGAAATTGCATCTATTCTAATAAATTTCTAATCTTGGTCACAATGTAGAAATATCTATTATGATATGGACTTGTAATGTAACACAATGACATCACACTTCTCGCCTTCATTGCCCAACTCACAATGACCAGAGATAATTGTTCTAAGTTAAGCGCATCTAAAATATAATTTCCTAAGCTCACTCACCTTGATAGCTAATAGTTGGAGAAAGGTGACGTCACATGCCAGCCTTCCTTTGCTAATTAACAGTGACCAGATGCATTATTACAAGAAATTCTCAGTTAAGCGCACAATTTAATAGCTAAGCAACCGCTATGAGATTGTCATAATTCATTCCTTAGGTTTGTTTTTCATAGTTAAAAAAATATCGATAAACTTTACGGCTGAAGAAACATGGAGCTGCTTTTCAGTAACTAATGAAAGCAACAGTTAAAAAAACTTAAATTACTTATGCTCTCTGTTGTAATCACGAATGCCAATTGTCATTCCGGCCTAGGCTAAATTTCAACTTAATTAAAACTTTTGCTATTGTTGCTGCTTGGGGAGCGTGCATAAACCACTTACCTCCATTTTGGCCTCCTGTGAACCCCCCTCCCCCCCATGTAGCCCTACGTGGCTTTTGCCTCTACCCCCCCTCCCCCCACATAGCACGTAGCTTTTTTCCCCCTTTGATTCCAGAAAACATTTTGTACTGTTTTCTTTCGTCTGATTATTGTAAATTACGTACAGAGATAATTAACTGTGGGATGCTGTTGTGAGTTCTGTTTCTCATTTTAACTGTGAAAAATGTTATGAAAGCAAAGCCATGTCAGGGTGGCCACAAGGTAATGATTTAAAAATTCCCTGAAACTTCCAGGTTTTCCAGAAAAATTTTCCAAATTTTTTCCCCGATTTAGAAACTTTATTTGCATGGTTAAGATATTTAAAGTTTTAATTAGATTTTGATTCTAAATAATTAAATCTGGTATAAAACTGAAAAAAATAGGAAAAGAAAGATGTGTAACCTGAGAACATTTTATTCATGTTTAAGAATGTTTATTTGAAAATTTTATAACTAATTTAGTAATCTTATGAAGCATAAATAAAAATGAGTAGCACAAAAATAAGATAGGTCAAATGACTAATATGAACTTAAACTAATTAGTAATCAATATTTGGTGGATGAAGTAATTAAGAATTTTAAATTGTTCATCAGTAACTTGACTCAGTCAACAGCTTAGCTTTCTTATGCCTTTTTTCATTTGCTACACTTTTCTTTTCAAATCTTCTGGTTCAGTTATTGTAGCTTTTTTTCTCCCATTTTCAATTTCTTCTGTTGCCGAGTTAACACTTTCGCGTAAGTTTCCACGAGTCTATGCAAGATAGCATGAACATGAGTTTGTATAAACCATGCAATCGTGTTGGTTCACTTTGTGTGGTTGCTTGCCTGTGCCGCTCGCCTTGGCAGCGGTTTATTTGGAGCAAGTAAAGGCACGAGCACGATACTATCACATCGATTCATAATTTGAAAGAGCTCTGAATGACGCAAAACTTTATAAATCTTACCTATTTAGGATCTTACGTATTATTTTGTTCCTGCTTTAATTCGCCTTATATCATTAATACAAAAAAAGTTATAAAGCCGTATATTTATCGCTATTCACATTTTTGCTGGCATTGGTATATTGAATCTAGGCTTTTGTTTTGATATTAAAGCTTCAATTTTTCTCAGAAGATGTTCAAAACCAGCTTGTGACATTCTACAGGACTTCGAAGACTCTCCACAAATTCAATTTTTTTGGAACATCTGTTTCACACTTTGCTTGAAATTGTAAAACTGTTTAGTGAAACATAAAAACATCTTTATATACTTACTCCTCTATGATTGTTGTTTTATTCAGTAAAAAATATAACTTCTGAGTTTACATGATTTAGATGTCATCCACCTTTTTTTAAAATATAATTTCATATGCTGAGTTCCAGAGAGAGTTCATGTTAGCGCTCGCACACGAACATCTTGTCGTCGTATCTCGATGAGGCACAAGACAAGATGCAAGTTGCTAGTGTAAATGCAGTATTTGTTGGCTATTTTATGTCAAACATATATAAGCTGAATTATTTAATGCAAATGTTCAATATTAAAATAAATTATTAAAAAATTATCAAATTTTGGGTTGTTGCAATTAAAATTCCCCGATATTTTTTTAAATTACTTGGATTCCCTTATATTTCTATGATATTTCAAGGTAGCTTTAAATTCCCTGTAAATTCCATATTTTCCAGGTCTGTGGCCACCCTGCATGTGGCCTGGCTCGGAACCCCCCCCCCCCCAACTTAACCCAACGTAGCCTTCCAGCCAACCCCTCACCCCCCTGGACCGAGCCACGTAGTTTGTGCACGGTCCCTTGACCAAAGTTTATACATTACAGTCTACTTGCTTCTTACGTATTTTACTGATCACTTTTGTTAATGATCTATATTCATGTTTGCTGTACATTTGTTGTTAGGTTATTTAAGGTGAACATCAGACCAAATATGTTACAGAATTGAGTAGTCTGGCAATTTATTTCTTTGGAGCTATTTAATAATCTGGAATCTGTATTAAGTTCTCTGGCAATTACTGACACTATGATCAAAGATTACATTATTATTGTTTGCCCAACATCAATTTAAAAAACGTGATGCTTACAAAGCAATTGTGCACTCCCATTAAACAAAATTTCTTCAAAATTTGCAAAGTGAACTTTTAGAGTCGAATACAAGTCAACGGATTGTATTTTAGCGAGTCTACCAACCACGACCTTTGAAGCAATTATAAGATAGTGCAATCGTCTATGTCCGTGCTTAACCCGGGATCGCTCGCGCGTTAGAAAAAATCTAACATTGATGATTTTACTGAAATATTACAATATATTTCAAAGATATTGAAGTGTTGATCTAGCAATGCTTTCTTTGATATCTCTACCTTCATTCCACTTGTGTTTCATCGTTCCAATTACAAGTAAAGCCTGCTGGAAGCGGCTTTGTTTGAAGCGATGTGCATTGTTAGATTATTTCTCACGCGGGAGTTCTCGCGTAACAATGCCTTGTGCATTCGTGAAACACCACCTTGCTTCTCTTTTAGTCTGTTTCTCTGTGCTAGTGACGTCCGATTAGGTTAATTTCTTCTCCTGGACGTATTCTGCACGTAGTTTATAAAAAAGTTATACTTATTTGGTTTTATACATTGAATGAAGCAGTTGTGTACACCAAGCACATGACATACTATGTCAGATGTGAAAATATATAAAATTTTACAGGAGAACGTCAAGTCAGACGAAAATATATTGATGTGGCTGGAGGAACCACTGGATGAATATATCCACATAGAAGGCTTGTCTTCAGATACCGATGCACAGTCTGAACATGAAGAGATAGACACAGCAACAGATCAGTCTGGGAGCGTTTCGGAAACTGCGTCTGCTGTAGCCCTGACTTCTGCAAATCGTGATATGTATCTAGGTAGGGATGGGAAAACAAAATTGTTCAAGCACAAAGCCCCTCCATCAAAAACAGCTCGTCAGAATATTATGACAGCTTCCGGTTGTAAAAGGGGAAGCAAAAAATTCTAATTTAAAACTAAAGCAAGATGTATGTTTAATTTAATGTTTATATGTAGTTATAATGTGTGGTAATAATAAAGAAGTAATTTACTTGCTAATTGTATCTTTGTATGGAACCTACAGCCAAAAACTTAAAAAAATATCTTTGTTAGAAAAAATCTAACATGGGAGTTATCGCGCGAAAACAATAGGCGCGAGTGATCCCGGGTTAATAAGTCTGTTAATACTTCCGAGTTCTTCAATCTCAACAGATTTTATTCATCCTAAGGGTAAATTATAGGTCAAGTTCATATTTAAACAGATCACTTCAACCTATCATAATCTTTGACCTTAAAACTGGAACTATTCTAGACCCCTGATGATATGGAAAAAAAGATCATGGGCTTGCACTAGTTATTGAATAACAATTCAGCATCTGCAGAGTAATGAATTATCATAACAATGAAAGAAAAGTATATTTTGTTTAAATCAACATAATTATTAGTTGCTTATATTTATTTAATATTTGTTCAACAATAAGTATTCATTCTTTGTCCACAGATATGTAAGATAAAAACTAATTTCTGATCATCAATGTTGGCGGCAGTTTTGATTGGATTGTTATTACAACTGGCACTTGACATTACCATAGATGGCACAAATAATTTAATTTTTTTTTAGAAATAATTTAAATTGTTTTCAGGAGTGTCCTGTTACTGAAAACATTACTTTTGAACGAAAGTAGTTCCGTGCTGAATAAATCTTACTAATATTACGTGGCAAGATACAAGTTTTTAGGATTTATATTTGAATTCCTTTCACTAATGCCAAATTTCAGCTGCATGTAACTGTGTCAGCCATTCAAACGTTGTAATATCAATCTGCATCACGGATAACAAAAAAGAAACTGAAGATTTTTGATCAAGTTTATATCGTTATGCATTATTGCCACTATCATGTGATCCAATACATGTATTAATATGGGTGTGATTAAAGTAGCGATTTTTAGTGGCAATTTTAGCGTAGTTTGTGGTTAGTTTCAGCTGCATTTTAATAGAATTGTTATAGAATAAATGCAACCTGGACGAGGTTGACAACAAACGTTCTACTACAGTGCAAAGCACAAGGAATTACACTGAGATTTATTTTATAACAATTCTATTTGGTTAAGCAACTGCAAAAAATAATAATAACAATATATTAATAATAAAAAAATAAAATAAGAAATGAAATACCAGAACATTGAAAGTAAATTATGTATTTCATTTAAATTGGCATATTAATTAGTACTTGCTTTTATTTACTGAAATCGTTACTTAGATTTAGTGAAAGCAGTTTCTATATGGCCTACACCACAATTGTAACTAATGTTATGTGCCCTAACGTAAGTTATTAAGATTTATTTTCAGTATCCTTTGCTTTCACTGACGTCATATTACTGGGGTCATAATTTCAGCCACATGTTTATATCACAATGCATGATGTCACTAAACATTTGATACAGGGAATGTATTAATTTGCATGTGATTGAAGCTTTGATTTTTTAGTGACAATATTAGCGGAGTTTGCGGTTAGGCCGAAATGCAACCTTACTAAGATGACAATCATTTTGTTACAGCACAAGGCACCAGGAATTACATTAAACTTCGTTCTATAACAATTCTATTTAGTTAATCAACTGCAAACAAATGAATTGCCAGAACACTCCATTGCGCACATTGTTTTTGATGGTCTTTGAGGATAGTTATCTAATAAATAACAAGATTATTTGCCAATAAAAACAAAGATTAATAATGATAAAGAGGACTCACTTGTCCGAAAACACTCAAAGAGTGCTCTAAACTATATTATTCAATCTAGAAAAACTCAATTTTGTGCTACCCAGAAATCCTCATATTTTATTATAAGCACCTTGACACAATAATGAAAATATTAATTTAAAAAAATGGGGCAACAGCTATTTCTTTCTTTTTTTACTCAATTTCTTGACAGCTAATAAATTATCTGTCCCCCCCCCCTTCCCCTTTTTAAATTTCACTAAATGTTCAATACTAATTCTTACTTAAATGTTCTTACTACACTGTTGGAAACTTCAGTTACCACAGAAGTAAACATTTCGATATATGCCACATTAACAAGTTAACTTCAAAAATGCTTCCTAGTTTTTCAAGAAAGAAAGCCTTTAAAAAAAATAAAAAATTCCCACAAACCTTCTGGCTACAGTCTTGATTCTGATGACACACATTTTGTTGCAGTTTTGCCTTTTCTTGATAGAAGGCTTCTTTCTGCAAGAGAAGAAAAACTATCAGATCTTGTCCATGGGTTCTGAATTACAACTGCTATTGTATAATATTTTTTCATGGGGGATTATGTTTCTTCTATGCTGACGTTATTAGAGTGGGGAAAGAACTAAGAGACTAGACGTATGTAAAGAAACAAACCGTTTGGTATATTTAAACTAAATAAAATTCAGATTAATGGTATTTTTAATACTACAGCAGCAAGAGCACATGCAATGCCTGACCATTAAAAAAAGTGAAGTATCGAAAACAGGTGGAGGAAATAAAATGGGTTGAGTTTTAGTAATTACAAAATGAAGTTAAATTTATGAAGAGCTTGGTAATATGATCCCATGTATCAATATGACATTGCACTCCCTCTGGCCTGGATGGATGGATGCACTGAATTAGTTGGTAATGGTGTCACAAAGCTGTCATATCTTCTCCTGAAGCAAGCTGGCACACTACTGTTGTAACTGGTCCTTGATATACAGAATACTGGGGCACTGGGAGTGGAGTTGAGTTCAAGCTGGTTCCACACATGTTCCATCAGAAACATGAAATAGGGGTCTTATTGGCCACATCAGACAGACAGTTTATACAGAAATTTGCTGTGTTTAGATGATCATTGCCCTGTTGAAAAGACACCCCAACACTGTTGCATGAAAGGTAATGCACGAGTATGCAGAATGTATGTGCCTTTATAGTTCCTCTATCACTACCAGCTACGTTCTAGAGTCATACCCATCATCACATCAGGAGTAATATGCAGTGCTTCTCCAAAACATTGAACTAATGGGTCCTCTCCAAAGGTTGTTGACGTACTCACTGACAATGGTAATCCAAGGTAGTGCAGAACCGTGATTTAGCATTGAATACAAAGGGATATCGTTCACCACCAGTCCATGCTTCCCAGTCACAGTACTGCCCCAAACACAGCAGTTTGTGTCGTTTTAATGGAAAGCTATGCACGAAACTGTAATTCTAGTCCGACTACTGCTCTCTAACCAAATATTGCTGGGAATCCATTATTTGTTCTCGGATAGCAGGTACAGATGTGAGGGGGTTATGATGTGCTAGGTGCACAATATCATGATCCTCTCATGTGATGGTCAGACGTGGACAAGAATGTCTGCCCTCACATTCCCATGCATTCCAACAACAGGCCACTGTCACATCTGAATGCCCCATAAATCTTGATATTGCACAATTTGGACACACAATGAATGAGGCCCCTTTCAAACTGCCAGGTTATCATAATACTGTCTCACATGATAACTCAGTGTCTCTGTGTCCTTCACATTGATCACTCAACATCTGACACTGTTTATCCTCCTTATAAACCCTAACAGACCTGGCAACAACACTAAACACAAACAGAAAGCGAATTACAACTCTAAACATTTTCGTACACACCACTGACATCCAACCATGTCAGCTGGGTGCGTTGATATTTTGTTAGCAAGTGTATTTCATTAGATTTCAATGTATTTCAGTTTGTTCACCGCCGTATAAACTCTAAATAATTTCTTCAATCATTACAAATCTGTTTAGTAAACATTCATCAAACATTTTCAATTTATAGCTTGTTGTGGAATTAATTGACAATAGGATTGCAGTTTTCAATATAACACATTTCGAGTCTCATGACTGCTCTAACATTTGGTAGTTTTTAAAAGCCACCCTATGGCCTGGCCAACTGAATAGTAGAAGTTGCAGATTAGTTGTTGCATGTAAAGAGGTTGGCTAATATGTTCATGTACATGTTTTTATATTAACCCATTTTGCCATTACCGGTTCAAACTGAGAAATGATTTACTAAGTTTTTACCCTGCTATCTGTGAAGAAATATGTCTATTGGTTTATTTATTTTTTTATAAGTTTTAATAACAGAAGAAGTGTTTGAAATAGAATACTCATCATATTGTAGTAAAATGAAGCTGCCACACTTAATCACAGGAGCTTCAATACTTCAAATAAACATCAAGATTAAGGTTTTGGTGGAAGCATAAACCATCTGGTGACCAAAATCAGGCAACAAGGAGACAGTTGGGTGCGCAGACTTCCGCGGTCGTTGTCGATGTAATCTTGGTTGTCCGGGTTGAACCGCGTCAATTTGTCGAAACCTAACGTTTCGGCCATCAGGCCCCCATCGGACCGGCCATGCTGGCGGCGGTAGTTTGAATGACGTCACTTAAAACGGTTAGTGTGCTCTTTGGGAGCTATATATAGGCTGTAGCAGTTCCAGCCGTGACAGTACTCTGAAGAAGGCCACAAAATGATGGCCGAAACGTTAGGTTTCAACAAATTGACGTGGTTCTACCTGGACAACCAAGATTACAGGGAGACAGTTAATCGTTGCGAAATCTGGGAAAGGAGGGGGGGAAGGGGAGGAGGGCAAATTGGGGCACTTTCCCCGGGTGGCAAAATAATGTTTGAAGGGGCGGCGTTCTCATGCTTTTTCCCCAGCTAGGAAACTTCAGAAATTCGTCACGGCAGTTAATGGACAGAAGCATTTTGCCAGGGCAAGGAATTCAATGATGGCATTTTGAAGAAACAATCTTAGCATTCACCTGGATTGAAAATGGCCTTTGAAAGTTGAAATCTGGATCAGTAAACCAGGGGGTGAAACCTGCATCCTAGGAGACACTTAAGAACATCAGTATTTCACCTATGTGTTAGGTATACCTGTAGGCTTGTGTGGCATAATGTAACAGTATCTGAACTATTCAGGTAAGGCCAAATAATGGGATAAAAACCAGACATGCTATTCTAAGAAAGTTTTACCCTGGAAAGAAGCTGTAGTATGAACAACTTGTCAGCCTCTTAAGTCTAGAAAGCAAGCAATTATACAAATTTACAGGTCATATAAATTTATGACGGCAGGATTTTGATGTGGAATTAATTGCATTCTGTAACTACTATAATTTGTATCTTTATACTACCACAGTTTGGTGTGTACAGATTATTTGTGTACAATTTAATGAACAGAAAAGTGATTTATCAAATGGTTCATATATTCTCATAATGATCATGTCTAACAAACACTTAATTTGGACTGCTAAGCACTTTTCCAACTAATTACACACCCTATGCCTTAACAACAGTTTCATGAAATAATGTACCTTCCACAACAGAAACTAAAAAATCTTTTCAATTTAATTTGGAAATCACTTTAATAGGAATTAAAAATTGTTATTTTCTTTGTAACTTACCATTTTTCCTTTCAGGGTAGCCAACTTTTGCTCATATTCTTCACGGACTTCAGAAACTTTATTTTGGATTTTTGCTTCCATTTCTGCTTGTGACTTCTGCAGTATGCTTTTGTATTTTGATCCCTCAGCCTCCTTATCAGAAATTCTTTTCTTAAGGAGAGAATTTTCGGTTTTCAGTTGATTATTATTTTCTCTAAGTACACACAATTCATTATGGGACTTTCTCACTTCCATTTCTACTTTTCTTAACTGTCCTTCCAATTTATTATTCAATCCTAATGCAGCATCCCTTTCACTACAGAGTTGTTCATTTGCAGTATTTGTTTGAGAGAGTTCATCTGTTAACGCATGGATTCTGCTTTCAGCAGAACTCAATGATAGTTTCAGAGAAAATAACTGTTTATTAAGTTCTGTAATCTTCAACTGCGGAAAATTTGGAGTCATCTCTTGATTATTTTCAATTGGATTCAGTACTGAATTTGTTTTTGTATTCACTTTTGCATCTAGCGAATCATCAAGATTCAAATTGTTCTCATCCGCAGCCACAGCGAGCTTACCAACAGGATATCGACCTGTAGAATATCCGCATAATGTTTTCTGCTTATTATCTACTGCATTCTTACATTCATTTTCCAAAGCTGCACACTTGTTGACTCCTTTTTCCACTTCTGATATCAAGTAATTAATTTGACTTTCGATTGTTGGGAGATTAATATCTAACAAGTGATTATGAACTGGTATCTTTGAGCTTTTCCAGTCATTTTGAATTTCGGTCAAAAGAATTTCTGCATGATGTGAACTTTGCTCTTGCTCCATAGAACCAAACTTCAAACGCGAGTTTATATCACGACAATAATTAAAGTCTTTCTCCATTTGCACAACACACACATGCAAAATATCTACTGTCTCCCTGGAAAGTTTCTGAAATTCTTCTTGTATGCACACCACTTGTGCCTCAAGATCCCTTCTCATTGTCATAATGTCACCCGTGAGAGGGAGTTCACACATTACAGCTCGGTAAGAGGTATCAATATTTTGTAAAGATTTATACAGATCTAATAATCTGTTAGCCAAATGGTGTTTTATAGAAATAATAATTTCTAGTTTCAACTCAGTTTCATAATTTTTATCTACAATCTGACATAGTTTTTCATAAATTGTTTTTATTCCCGTTAAGTAAAGAGACAGGTGTTTATTTTGAGTGTGAAGAACTGTTAACTCTTTGTTCATCTCAGAACATCTGTCATTTAGAGATTTGTTTATAATATCTATTGCCTCCATGTCTTTATTCAGTTTACAGTTTTGCTGTTTCAAGGTTTCAATATTTGCTTCACATTTTTTAATTTCCCCTTCCAACTTCTTAATTGTTTCCTCTCTCCATTTAGATGTCATCAGCTGCTCATGAAGTTCAGCTTTATCTGCAATAAGGGTGTTGTTATGTTTAGCTAATACTTTATTCTCTTCTTCAAGCTCTTTATTATCCAACTGCAATCTTGAAAAATTGCCTTCAAGAGTTCTAAACTGAGCATATAATTTAAGAATATGTTCATACACAAAATTTAAAACTGAATTAAATAACTCAAGCTTTCCTGATACAACTGAACTATCATTCTCCAGAGCAGAGATATTTTCCCAATCTTCTTTTGGACCTAAGGCATCGCAACCAGTTGAAGGTAATAGACTCAAAAGCTTCTTTTGAAAATCCATAAAATCCTTTTTAAAAATGCTGTACATAGAACTTATGAGGTCCATTTCAGTTTGTAAATAACTTAATGATTTTTCAGTTTTGAACAAGTTGCATTGTTGTTCTTTTAATTCTTCCTGTCCTTTTGAAAGCTCAATTTTTAAATAATCTCTCTCTTCTTTTGTTTCAGAAAGTTCTCTCTCCAATTCAACCTTTATTTCTGTAACATCACAATACTTCATTTCTAGTTCTATTGTTTTAGACTGTAATGACTTCAGACTCTCTTTGGTTTCAATTAAATTGGAGTTACAGGCATTCAGATCATCAAGTAAGGAATTTTTTTCTTTTTCTTTCACAAGCAGCTCATTTTTCAGTTGTTCCATTTTTATCTGACTTGTGGAAACCAAATGTTTTAAATTATCATTTTCATTTCTAGTGTTAAGAATTTCCTTCTCCAATTCCACCTTCATTTTCATAATCTTGTTATAATTTCTTTCCAATTCTAGCATGTCAGATTGTAATGATTTCCGGTCCTCTTCAATTTCACACAACTTTGACTTACATGTATTCAGTTCTTCAACTAGTGAATTATTTTCTTTTTCTTTCTCAAGGAAATCATTTGTTACTTTTTCAAGTTGTACCCGACTTGATGAAATCTCCAATTTCAAATTCTCTTTTTCTTTATTTGTCTGAAAAAATTTCCTGCTCCAGTTCAAATTTCATTTCTGTAACTTTACTGTAATTGCTTTGTAATTCTACAACATTAGATTGTAATGATTTTAAACGTTCTTCACTTTTAAATAAACTTAATTTACATGTATTCAGCTCATCACTTAGATAATGATTCTCTTTTTCCTTCACAAGGAGCTCATTTTCCAGTTCCTTGAGTTTTATAAGATTTCTTTCAACTTCCAATTTCAAGTTCTCCTTCTCTCTTTGTATTTCACAAAGATTTTTTTCCATATTAACTTTCATTCCCATAACCTCACTACACTTTTTTAGCAATTCTGATTGTTGAGACTGAGATACTGCCAGACTTTCATTAGCTTCCATTAGATTTAACTCACATAATTTTAATTTTTCATTTATGGATTGCTTTTCTTCTTCCTTTGAATTAAGACTCCATTTCATTTCTTCAATTTTTTTGACAAATTGTTCATTTTCAAACTTGATTTCTTGAACTTTCTTGATTTCACTGTCCAGTTTCATTCTAGTAGACTGTAGTTCTTTAACCTACATATAAAAAAAATGAAATAAATGAACATTCACTATCTTATAGATTAATCAGTTTTAACAATGCTAAAATAATTTAGTGACAAAAAGTGTCCACAAAAAGGTGAACACAAGACGATAAACCTTAATCAAGCAAAGAGAGCAGAGACATAACAGCCCTCAGACCCAGCCCTTCTATGAAATTTTGTTTTAAGAATAATGTATAGTAGGATGGAGTCGATTAATTGTGGATTTGTATATCTTTCGTATGATTAATTGTGAAATTGTGTATATTTGTCATGTAAATAAACAATGTTTTATGGAGAGAAACTGTGTGACATGTAACAAGCAAGGACAGTATTACATATAAAACAATAATTAAAATTTTTGTAATTATAAGTCTTTATTTGAGCCACGATATTTTGGAAGACAATTCTCAACTGTTTGGAGCATCTATTTAAACACGGCGAAGGCAGCGAGCAGAGTCAGTTGTCACTCATCGGAATTTGTGTTTCTGATTCGTCAAGTTGTCATTTTTGAGTTTAACTGCTGGAATATTTGTGCAAGTGTGCTTTAGTATCTCTGAAGGAGATTACTGTCTTTGGGAGTGTATATAAACTATGTAGCTCTGTCTGGCGGAAAAGAGGGGGGCGGGTCAGCTGGAAAATTATTCTCACTACGATCCAGTGACTATCCATGCCAGCTCACAGGATTCCAGCAATCTTAACACCTGATTTATGGTTACAGCTGCCAGAGTTTTTCCAAACACCTCCACCTATACGGAACTTGGAGTATGTGAAGTTGCTATCAACACATCCTAGACTCCAGACGTAACCCTGGCCTCAATCTACACTAAATCTGTCGCTACTTTGCAAATTTACAGTCAATATTCATATTCTGTAAAACGGTGTAACAGGAAAACACTTGCATTTTTGAGGTGAAAAAAGGTTAAAAGCTTTTTATTTTTAATTATGTTTTTGGACCAAAAACTTGGGTCTTACTTTGTAAAGACAGTTTCAAGTGAAAGAATAATTCTTTGGCCACTTTTAATTTTTTTTCATGGTGATTTGGAACACATGTTATAATACTGTTTTCCACATCCACCATGAAAGGTTAAATGACAAGGAAAGGGAAAATTACTCATCACTCACCAAAGTTGAAGGCCGCAACGAGAGAAAAACATATATGACATAACTAAAAAGTTAAACATCAACGTGTGCACACCTCCCGCACCTCATGTCTCATTCCCTACAACATACATAAGTTGTAAAACTGAAATATTGTGTATTTTAGTCTACATTATACGTTTTTCTCTCGTCTCAGCCTTCGACTTTGGTGAGCGATGAGTCATTTCCCTTTCCTTGTCATTTATATTGCCTAAAGCCACTTCTTTTTCCCAAGTTCCATTAATAAGGTAGTAAATCAGATCACACTATAAGCATTAAAGTAGTTATTTGAAACCCTACAGCCTCCTTTTTGTCAAAAATTTTGTAAATCGAACATTTTCACCAAACCAATCATGTAATTCTAGAAATTTAACACATTTTTAAAACTTAGATTTCTTGATGTTCTTAGAAGTCTTTAGCCTCCTGACAAAAACCTTGAGGAACGAAAAATGCTTCTTCATCTGACGCAAAAATTTCCATATTTGAGGGACCTTTTAGTAGAAAACAATTTACCCTTCGTCTTCTGGGGACAAAGCTGTGTTGACAGAGTCTGTATGCACTATTTGTTATGTAAATTTTAGCAACTGGGAAGTTTTCCGAAGAAAAAGTATTAGAAATCTGACAGGTCAAATTATCAGAGGTTGTAGACAGTTTAAAGTCTTTATCACTATTCTATATCGAGTAATCTGGACGATCTTCTGATGATGGTACTTTTAAAATTCCTTTTTTTACTCTTTATCATCTTGATTGAGTCTGTAGGCTTCTGGTTATCAAATATTTGGTATTCCTAACTGCCCCATGAACCATAATTTTGTGACAACTACAACAAAAAAAAAAAAAAAAAAAAAAAAAAAAAAAAAAAAAAAAGTATTTATGTGAAAAGTTTTAACAAGAAGCAAAAACTAATATGACCTATTATTGTTCAATCATTTGAAAAACTATTACACTTAAGCCAACAATATTAATAGGTTTGCTATTATATATGAAGTTTTGGAGACGTAAAAAATTAATAATCATCTTAGAAATTGTGTCAACTCTTGTAGACAATTCAGCAATGTAGCCAAAAGCATAAAACTATTTCCCAATCTGTTGTGATGTTGGCTAACTGGAAAAAATTTGAAACGAAAAATTCCTTGAAATATTTCTGAGAATCTAATTTTTGTACAATCGTGAAGTTTCGTTTCTAATCACCCTGCTGTTCCAATTCACCCCATTTCACAGTATATATTATATCTATCCAGTTTTAGTCATTTACTCTTAAACCAGATCTATTTTCTTTTATTATTTTATCTCAACTATGTCAGATTATTTGGTTTCACACTTACTGTTGCTCAACTTTCTCCTTCCCCCTCCCCCAGTGCAATACCAGATCCATTTTTTTTATGTCTATTTTACTTCGACTGTGTCACAGATTATTCTATGTGACAATTATCGTTGATCAACTTTCCCACTCCATCACAAGTTCAATCCCCACCCTCCTCATATTTCATCTTTGGTTCATTCATCTTGCCCCCCTGCCATATGTCCCAACTCATATATGACTAAGGTTGCAAGATAGTCTTCAAGGGTTTGCAGCCAAATATTTTCAAAAAAAGATGACTATGTTTTGACAACATCCTTTAATGTCTTAATTACTGAAGCTACAGAAAATTCAGCTCTTGCACATAAAAATATTATTAATTCTTGCTTTCGAGAATCTGCAAGATCACTGTGAAACTGCAAGACATCAGAAATTTCAAGCTGGAGTCATCTACTCATTCTGCAATCACGAGTAGATGACTCCAGCTTGATATTGCTGATGTCCAGCAGTTTTGCAGTGATCTTGCAGATTCTCCATAACAAGATACATTTCCCCTATGACAACACATGACTTGTCAGCATTTTATGAAAATATCTGGCTGCGAACCTGTGAAGTCTATGCTGCATTCACATGCCAGAAAAATCTCCATTCACACACGACGAAGATTATTAACCAAATATTGTATTTTTTGTTTTTGTTTTCCTGGCCCTCTTGCCTTCATCTGAGGTCATGTGTTATTTTCCCAAACTTATGTGTTTAATGGCAGTTTCATTGTCACCATTATCCATTTTATATCTGGAATTTGAATAACCACAGTTAACAGAAGGATGGCACTGAAACAGACAGACAGACACATGCAAACATGAATTTGTAATTTATGTTCCTTCATTGGTAGTCAGAACAAGGAAATCACATGGTGGAAATTGGCAGTTGACTGGTTTGCTCAGCGATTTGTTAAGGTTCTTTGGTGGGTTAATTTACTGCATTAATTAAAAGTCCACCAAAAAACAAGGTTATGTGAAGATGTTCGTTTATTTTGAACAAATCAAAACAAGTCTGCGACATTCACAAGCATAGTTGTTACAATCCAAAGATGCAATACTGACTTACTGAAAACTTGCATGAATGTCTCTGTAACACTGAATTAATACTTAATGCTAACTAAACTCTCTGTCCAGGCGATATGTTTATATAGAGTCTATCGAAATTACGAGAATTCTTCAAAGGCATCCGCCCGATATTTCTCGATCATTAACAATCACTCAAACAATCAAACATATTAAAAACAATCGGAATTGATACAAAATTAATTAATAACATTACAAAATGATTAGAAATGGTAATTAGAGATACTTGAATACAAAATTATTTACAGAAATCCTTTCAAACGGTAGAAAATCGTCCTGTAGACATCGTTAATTACAGCAATACATGGAATTACAAACTTTTAAGAAATTCTCTTGCACCATTCGGTTCTTAAACATATTAAATGATCTTTAAATAATTTTCTTCCCTAAAACAAAGTCTATATACACTTATTTACAAGAATTTACAAAATAAACATATCAAATCACTTTCAAGCAAACTTTGGCTCACTACAAATACTTCACACAGTACAATACTATTCAAAATCAGGTATTAGGGCTGTTACAACCCCTCCCCAGGATTCACTTAATTTTACACAGATAAAATTGATTGAATCCGTCATGAATCTAAGCAGGTTGAATGTACACATAATGCAGACATGAACAGATTACAATCAATCAACCATAATGACCTTTACAATGAACAATTACAATTCTTCATACATACAACATCTGCACATAGTCCATGACACTGATTTTACAATAATTGTCTTTTCTCAGATCCAATCATGTTATCATTTACTGTTTTTACACAACAAACGTTCAATGCCATCACCTTAAGTTACAATTTTTTCACTCCAAATTACACACTTGATGTCTGCTTGTTAATTACACCAGTCTGTTTACATTTTACAGCTGATAATTTGTCACCAAAATGTAGAAAGTCACAACATCATGAAAATACCAAAAGTCTCTACACAAAACTGTCACAAATTATACATTGAAATGCTTACATCTGCATCTGAGCTTAAGTACTCACACAAACTATTTACATGCATCCATTCACAAACTTATTTACAAAATTAGATATTTACATGTAGGGACCCCTCCCCAAACCATGCATTTCAATTAATTCTCATAAGTGGGTTTCAGGATTTCCCTGGAAACCCAAAACCATGTAAATTACTTTTTCCTAACCTTCCAGTTTTCTTCAACTTTTGTATACACATTTAATATTACATTTCTATTTTCACAAAGCTTCATTATATACATACAGAAACACAAACTTCCAATCATCTCAGACAACAGACTTTGGTACAACCATGCAACAGATGAGACATACAATGGTTCTGTTTTAGCAAATTGATTGTCACTTAAAAGCAATGTTGCTGACTCAACTGGTAATACAAATTTATTATTCTCACTACTGCAGTGTAGTCCATCATTACTTCCAACCCCACTCTTCATCATCTGATTACTACTTAAACTTACCAACTTATCTGAATCAGTTCCTAAAACTGTTTTAACATCTGGCTTACTGACTTCCTCCACAAAATAATTATTTTTCTCAGCAACTACTACTTCACTATTACCTTCCACATCAAAGAGAGTACAAAACATAGTGTCATCTAAGTCACATTCTATACAATTTTCCAAATTAGAAACTGGTTCAAATAAATCCTTACTCCCACCCATTTCTTCAATGTCATCAGCTACACCAAATAAAGAGCTAAATAACGTATCAGCTAGGTCAAAATTAGGACATTTTTCTAACTTAGGGATTGGTACATATGGCTTTTCAACCTCTCTCTCTTCAGAAGACAAATACTTTGACTTACAATTCTCCTCCTCATCTGGGTCTCCTATCCACACCACTGTATCACCTTCATCTTCAAGATATTTGAGAAACTCCTCGATTTCAGCACTTCTACAAACTTCATTACCACCTATCCTAGCACACATAGTCCCAACTATGCCATTCTGGACCTTACAAGTTTCTGATAGCCACACTGTAGTATGCACTATAAATTCTGCACCCCTTTTTGTAATTAAGCAGTGACCATTTCGAAAATCTTCTACATGAAAATTATTACTTTCGCACACTGATTCTAGTGATAAGGTACTATGGTGGTCCCCTTCCCGCTTTATCTTATTATCAGTCTTTAAATCATCAACATTATTAATTACATCTATCATAACCTTATCCTGAAATTCACTTGCTGATACCCCCACCTCTTCCAATAAATCTTCTCGGGGATTATTCATAAAAATGGAATTAACGCTATAGCAGTTGGTACCTGGACCCACCTTCTTGTCCACCACTGCGGGGCCCATAACAGGGGTGGTCTTTAGTTTACCTGCCCCCCATGCTAGATTGAGGGTTCTGTTCTCTCACTTCCCCATTATCATTCCTTCTTGCATAATTATTACGATCCCGTCCCCTCGATCTACCATCCCTTGACCCATTACCCCTTCTATGGGGACTCCTGCTGCCCCTCCTATGGTGTTGATGGTGGTAATGTTGTTCATTGAATGACTCCTGGGCATCCAAGCGTCTCAACAATTCAGAAACTCTATCCACATTTACTACATCCAAAGTGGCAATTAAATTTCTTGTTTGCTGAGGTAGCCTAGCTCCTATCAAATCAATGAATTCTTCCTCTCCATAAGGATGGTCTAAGTACTTACAACGGATCCAACATTTATGAAAAAAATCATGTTGAGTTTCCCTACCAGGTTTATAGGGTCTACCAGTCATTAACTCCCTCTTTTCTTGAATTTGGCTGCTTGTCGACCAAAAATGTTTCAAAAAGTTTTCTTTAAACAGCTTGTAGTCAGTCACTTCCCTAGCTTGTCTATCACCCCATATCCTAGCATAAGACTTTAGATGTTTACCCACAAGTGCAATTTTCTTATTGTCGGGTAACAAATTAAAATAGTCTGATCTTTCAAAATTATCTATAAACTCAATAGGGTGAAGTCTTCCACTGTCATCATAAAATTCAAATTCTTCCTTAATATCAGCACTGATAACTGGATTACCTGCTAAGGGAATCTGACTTAACTGAACCTGTAGCCCAGTAACCCTTTTTTCCAACTGATTTACATTTCTTTCTAATCCATGCGCTAACTGTTCCTGTTGCTGCACCAATGTATTAATATTTAATCCCACCTCTTGTCTTAACTCATTAACCTTAACATCATTAGCTTGGAACAAAGCAACATATTCCTCCTTCATCTTATCACAATTTTCACTGACTTCTTTATAAATCAAATTTACACATTCAGTCTTATTCTGTTCACAAATTTCCGTAACCTTTTCAAATTTTTCCTTACATTCTGTTACTACCTTCCCCAATTTAGAATCTAAATTGTTAATATTCTCTTTGAATTGAGAGCTAAAACCCTGAAATTGCTCTGTGATTTTAACATCAAAACATTTAGTCAAATCAGAGAATGTTTTATCATTGCTTTGTTGCAGTTGAGAAAACTTGTCATTGATTTCAGCAAATTTTCTGTCATTATCATTCCTTAGCTCACTCCTAAATTCAGAAAATTTATTATCGAATTTACCATTGATTTCTGCAAACTGAGAATTAATTTCAGAAAATTTGCTATCAAGATTTAACTCATTTTTAAATTCAGAAAATTTGTTATCCAATTTGGAAAATTTATTATCAAATTTGTCATCAATTTCGGAAAACTGAGACTTAATTTCAGAAAATTTGCTATCGAATCTGGCTACAAAAGACTCTAGAATTGCTTGCAGGTTCTGATTATCAGCCATTTTTAGTAATTAGCAAAATCAATATAAAAAACAAAATTAAGTAAAATTAAAATCTTTCCAATCTGTCACACTATAACATGCAAAATAAATCACTTGAATATTCAATGCCGTACTTACAGTTATTCCTCACTTTTGCACCACATTAAATTTCACTTAGAAGCACTTATTTAACCATTAAACACCACACTGACTTCAAACACTTAACCACACTTTTCACAATTCACTGTAGGAAGACGATTTTGAGGCCGAAGGAAATCCACTCGACGTCGGAAGATTACAGCCGATTGCCGATGAAAAATCTCCGCCTTAGGCCGTCAAATCCGTGTCGTCGCCGGTCGAAATTTCCTCGCAATTTTCTGCAGATTCTTTTTAGAAGATAAACATCCCACAGATGTTTAAGAACTTCTCGTCATGTCAACGGTCGCCATGTTAAGGTTCTTCGGTGGGTTAATTTACTGCATTAATTAAAAGTCCACCAAAAAACAAGGTTATGTGAAGATGTTCGTTTATTTTGAACAAATCAAAACAAGTCTGCGACATTCACAAGCATAGTTGTTACAATCCAAAGATGCAATACTGACTTACTGAAAACTTGCATGAATGTCTCTGTAACACTGAATTAATACTTAATGCTAAATAAACTCTCTGTCCAGGCGATCTGTTTATATAGAGTCTATCGAAATTACGAGAATTCTTCAAAGGCATCCGCCCGATATTTCTCGATCATTAACAATCACTCAAACAATCAAACATATTAAAAACAATCGGAATTGATACAAAATTAATTAATAACATTACAAAATGATTAGAAATGGTAATTAGAGATACTTGAATACAAAATTATTTACAGAAATCCTTTCAAACGGTAGAAAATCGTCCTGTAGACATCGTTAATTACAGCAATACATGGAATTACAAACTTTTAAGAAATTCTCTTGCACCATTCGGTTCTTAAACATATTAAATGATCTTTAAATAATTTTCTTCCCTAAAACAAAGTCTATATACACTTATTTACAAGAATTTACAAAATAAACATATCAAATCACTTTCAAGCAAACTTTGGCTCACTACAAATACTTCACACAGTACAATACTATTCAAAATCAGGTATTAGGGCTGTTACAGATTGTTTTCTGGTGGGGTGGGATAGAATCAAAATGGAAGGGGGAGTATAGAGTGGGGGTGATTAGCTGGAAATGACAGTCCCATGTGATGCAAAATTGGAAACTAACTATTCTTATAAAATGCTTATCTTGGTCACGATGTTTTGTCAAGCGGTGACATTGTGCTATGATGTAACGCTTTTCGTCTTCATTGCCCAAATTACAACCAGATGTGTTGTTCTGTGTTATGCTTGTTTAATAACAGTTCCATTTAGCTAAGCATCCACAAGTAAATGAGCTGCTAGCACACTAAAAGAAAAGTATGTATTTAATAAAAATTTACATACTAATTATTAGTTGCTTTTTCTCAATTAAAATTCATACGATGTTATGACTACTTTTTTTTTCAAAATAATTCACAGTGAATTTAATAAATAATTTAAACTAATTTCATAAGCTCCGAGTTATTTTACTTTTTTTTACTGCTTAACGTCTCTTAACAGCGAGGTGTTTAGAGATGGGACAGGATGGGGGGGAAGGAATGGGAAGGAATTTGGCCATGGTCTTTTGAAGAAAGCATCCTGACATATGCCTGGAGTGATTTGGGAAACCATGGAAAACCCAAATCTGGATGCCCGGACAGGGATTCGAACTGCCGTCCTCCCGAATGTGAGGCCAGAACGCTAAGCGTTACACCATCACGCTCGGTCCCAAGTTACAGGATTATTTTTATATGAATTGAAGTAGCTCTGTATTTATCATGCTGAATGAGATCTGGACCACGGATAAAACCAACATCACACACTAAAGCATAAGGTTTTGGGATTCATAATTTGTTATTAATTTTATTGATCCTCTAATACAGACATCATCGACTGTTAATTGTGTATCACAGTGTATACTACAAACAAAATATTTACAAATTACAAAATAATGTTACGAGTATTACATAACAATTCTATTTTTTAAGCAGCCACAGGTTAACAAAACATCAGATGAACTACATTCAGCTGATATGTTATATGTTGATAGATTGATGAATACCAAACCTGTAATACATGGTATATACCAAAAGTTGTAGGACTGATTTAAAAAAAAAAAAAATTATTGAAAATATGTTTACAATTCCTTAATCCTCTTTGAAATAGCACCCTTAGGCAGCTACACACCAAAAATTACACTGCTGCCATTGGCCGTACACCTTCTGGAAGTCAGTTTCGGGGACGCTGTTGAGAGCCCTCATCGGTGCTGCTTGAAAGTCCTGGATTGAGTCAAACCACTGTTCCTTCAGCTGCTTTTTCATCCGTGTGAGTAAGAAAAGTCAGATGGAGCCAAATCAGGACTGTTTTCAGGGTGCAGCAACGCAGAAATGTCGATTCGGGCCAACAATTGCCTCATGACAGCACGCCTTGGCACGGTGCATTGTCGTGATGCAGAGTCCAGTTGGAGGAGATGACTGGTCGGACGCGATTCACTCGGTCTTGCAGGCGTGCTGGCAGTTGCAGGTAGAAGTTGGAATTGACAGTTTCCCCAGGGGAAACAAACTCCTTATGAATCACCCCACGATGGTCAGAAAACACGATCAGCATTGTCTTGAACTTTGATTTGCTCATGCAAGCCTACGTTGGACGGGAGGACGTGGAAGGAAACTGTTGGCCCAATTCGGCATTGCAACGTTGCTGCAACCCACCTACAGTCCCAATCTGGCTCCAACTGACTTTTTTTTTATTCCCATGGATGAAAAGGCAGCTGAAGGGACAGCAGTTTGACTCGATTCAGGACGTTCAAGCAGCATCGGCGAGGGCTCTCAACAGCGTCCCCGAATCTGACTTCCAGAAGGCGTACAGCCAATGGCAACAGCGTAATTTTTGGTGTGTAGCTGCCTAAGGGTGAAAACATGCCGAGCAGGTCGCGGTGGCGGTCGCGGTAGAGGTTTCATCCACGTGAAACAAAAGCATTGTTAGTAATGAATCAGCGTACGCCGAGGCAGTCCCGCCCGCCGTCGCGGCTCGCCCCTCACCGCGATGTCGATGAGAGAACAAAGTATTTTGTTTTCACCTAGCGGCCTAGCGCGCCACTGGCGGTCTGCTTGGGTCTGATTGGCTGAGCTATGTAAAGGCCACGCGATCCAGCTTCTACACTTGATTATGCAGTTCGGCTTTCGTATTATACAGAGTGGTGTTGTTTAATTTTGTCTTGTTCTAAATATTATTTTATTTAATGGATCTCATTTAGTTTTACACAACTGCAGATATAAATTAACAAACTACTGACATTGACAATGCTACATTCTGTTTTAAATAAATTACTGATGAAATAATAAGTACAGATTTTTTATAAATTGTACAACTACGGAAAAGTGAGTGTTTCAAGCAAGTCAGCGGCAGGTAAATTACAACAAATTTTATAATAATAATAATATTTAATTAAATTGCAATGGAGCGCACGCTCCGGTGGCAATTTTCCTACGCACCCAGCTTTCCTCCTTTCCTGCTCCCACTTACATTTGCCCTAATTGAAGTAATTATCTATTGTTGATGACTTGATTGACTATTCAGAAATTATTACACGTCATATACCGACGAATATGGAACATCAGACAATTCAGTCCAACAATCATTATAAATTTACAGAAAGTAAAAAAATAATTCTCGTGTTAATTATTATTTAAAATAAATTGTTGACTGAATTTGAAATGGAAAATTCTGATTTTTAAATAGAAATTCTGATTTTGGATTGAAAAATTTTAGATTTGACTTGAAAATGCTGTCTTAAGCGGAAAATTACTTTATTTACAATTATTACCATTAATTTATAGTCAGGACGAGTTTTCCCTCAGCATTTATTGGATTGGTGTGATAACTTATGAACATTTGACTTCAGTTTGCCCAGGATTTTACCGTAAAGTTTGTGGTGTGTTTCTTAGGTGGGTATGGAATCAGTGTGGATGATTTTTCAGATCCTGAGTTGAATGGTGACATTCACCAAGAGTTTGTCTCTGTTCATTTATTTTGGTGTTAACTGAACTCTCCGATACCAGCCGTAGGGAGCCACCACTTTGTGGCTGCTGACAGACCATCATCATCCCTATTGTTATCACTTCCACGAATCATTGCAGGTTAAATAAAGTAAAGGATACTCGCGTTAAACACAAAATATTAATGATTTACAACGTGTGGCCCCTACAAGGATTTTCAAAACACTGGTGAACGCTAGCAGCAGTACCTCGACATCTACCTTCCCCTATACCGCGAGCTGCGCGACATGTTTTTACCCATCCACCGCAACATCGACCTTCAGCGCGACCGACAACGCCACCTTCACGGCGACCTGCTCGGCATGTTTTCACCCTAAGGGTGCTATTTCGAAGAGGATTAAGGAATTGTAAAGATATCTTCAATAATTTTTTTTTTTTTAAATCAGTGCTACTACTTTTGGTATAGACCTGTATGCCCTCTTTCTAAACCATTCTCCTAGTATTGTCAGACAAAGAAGTAGGAAACCAGTTTACTCTTTAGTTAGCATCTGATCAAGGGCTTTTTGTTTTGTTTTTACATATTGTTTTACAAGTCATTGACAGAGGTCATTAAAGGCAGGAAAGAACTGGCGACAAGGAATGGATAGGAATTAAGCCATGGCCTTTTGAAGGAACCATCCAGACAAATACCTGCGGGTGATATCAGGAAACCACGGAATACCAAAATCTGGATGGAGATTTAAAACAGTATTCTCCAAAATGCAAGACAGTGTTACTGCTCATCCACTCCTCATAGTCTCCATGATGTTATAGACATTTCAGTGAAGCTTAATTGGTCTGAATTTTTTTTAAAAAATGTGTTTGTTCCTTTACAGGTTTCAGCAAAGCTAAAAATTTGATTTTAGTCTACTTTTTAGTATTCACAATTTGCATAAATGTTTGCTCTACCAATTATTTCCTGCTCTCATGTCCAGATACACGTATTTGTTCCATTAGCACCTTATACAAACCCGCACTTTTATTAGTTTTCATGAACTGCCTGACTACTGGGGGTCCCTTATTTTTCAAAGTCAAAGTTTTGTAACGCATAGGTCCTATTTTTTTTTTTCATTTTACCCTAAAACGCTCACAAACTTTTACTCCATTGGGATAACTGTAACCCATGCCGACTTGCATCCATTCATCTTTAGGCAAGAGTAGTGGTGCACTCCCACATTAATTGATACTGTCATTACAGTTCTTGAATAGGTATCACGTATTGTTTTGTTCTAATAGGTTTTAGGATTATGAAGTGCTAGAAACAGCATATTTTTATTAGGAGAGGCAAACTACCAAATTGCAGGAGTTCTACGAGTTTAATTTTTTAATATCCAAAATGGCAAATTGACTGAGTGAAAGCCCTAACGTTGCTGTACATTAGTGCATTACATTTTGGAGAATATTATGGAGACAGTTTAAAAAGAATGCAAGCAAATCTCTGGATGTTTATAGGCACATGGAAGAGGGTTTACAACATGAATTGGATAATGTTTGTGGTATTGCACAGGCTTACGCTCTCGAAAGAAGGTTAAAATAATCTTAAAGTGACAGAGAGTCATGGAGACCAGGTTGCTTGATGTGCGTGTGTGTGTGTAGGTAAAACTAGCTGAAAAAGAAGAAATCGTAAAACAAATTAAATGAAGAGACAAATAGTTAAATATATGTGGTCCAGTGAGTAGTCAAGCTCTTTAGCGTCCTATGATATGTTCCTGCTACATGAAAAACTCAACGACACATCTAGTTCTGGAGAACATCAGGACCAGCATTTAACAAACCTTCCAAAAATAATTCAACTGCTGCAAAAGCACAGAAGAAAAAAATATCATTACGACTAAGTTAATAGTTGCCTCGGCTAGATGCCAGTAAGTGTATAAGATTCAGTTTAAGGTCAAGTTATTATGGAGGCACTTGGACTTAGTACTGATGATTTTTCTTTAAACAAGTCTTCCATTCAATGAATTAGGATACAAATGAGGAAGGAATGAGAAGAAGCTATAATAACCGATTTTAAAATTACGTGACCATTCAGTGGAATGGTAAGTAGTTGCCTGGTCTGGGCGTAAGACGTTCCAAAGAAGAACTACCGTTAATCTGTTTCATAATTACATTTCGTAATAGCCAAATACTTCTTGCGATAAATACCAAGGTGAAATTGTTCTGAATTCTCTGAGTAAGTGATAAATAAACATACAAAAAAAAAAAAAAAAAAAAAAAAAATCAATGACGCTCAAATTAAGTAATTGTTACATTTCTATTTGGCTGAATTAAAAAAATTCCTTGGTGAGAGATGACCACAGAGGACTAATTGAGCTATGAGCTACATTTTTGGATGGAGATAGTGGCAAAGAACTGAAAATAAGGCTTCCTTGAGCAGTGATCAAGTGTGATGGGTTTCCCAAGTTTTCAACTTAAATTGAGCAAGGAATGCAAAATGGTATGAAATTTAGAAAGGAAGAGTACATCTGACTTAGTAGAAAGGTACACTCTTTTGATGGCAGAAATATCCGGCTCTATTTTGTATGGTTTGTAAAATTAGCTGTCTTGTGTGTACGTACAGCACATTGTATACTATTCTGTATCTTTAGAACTTTTTAAATGCTTACCAAAATTTTGTATTAGGAGAAACCACAATAAATTTGTATCCGTGAATAGCAAACAATTTCTCGATTGAAAATTTAAAGCAGTGTTCTTTAGGAAAGTTTTTGTTCATTGGAAGAAGCTGCAGTTTTCGTACAGGCTAAAAGAAAGGTCTTTAATCTGAAAGAGCTAAACAGTTTCACGTTTTTATTACAGTTTATGAAGAACGGAAACAATTTTAATGCCAAAACACAAAATTGTACCCGCACTGTAAAAAAGAAAACACCCCCTAATTTTAATACTTACTAAAAACTCTCGCACTTTTTTCCCTCTGCCCTGTCTCTTTTTTCAAAAGTTCCTGTCTATCTTATCCGATGAACCCACATAAACGGTCGGATGCCTGGACGCATGGAATACATCACAATCTCATTCCTGTGATCACATATAGATTTACTAGCGTAATGCATGTGCAGAGGAGAGCAGTAGATAACAGGAAAACCGCCACCCTACAGCAAAAAAGTGTTTGAATACTTGAAAAAAAAAAAAAAAAAAAAAAAAAAATTTTTTTGCTCTTGTAAGGGACACCCTCCTACTGACCACATTCAATTTATGATGACAAGTATTGCTAAACAAATAAAAAGGTAATTATTTGCACACGTTTGTAATAACTTTCGGGGCTTATGCCAGAGGTTGCAAGTGTAGTAGAATGTATTAGTATCGCTAATGTTGAATATAATAATAATAATAATGTAATAATAAGAGAGAAAAAAAGAAATTCAGTTGTTTGTTCTTTTTTTACTGGATTTAGTATGAAACAGAATGATGTACTTTAATGCAAAAGAAATTTTTAGAATATATGCTCTGTAAATGAGGAAGTGTGAATTTTGTTGTCTATTATTTTCTGAAGTAAGAGAAATGTTTTAAAGATAATCAAATCAAGAAAAAACCGGGATGGCATATGATACATAAAATCGCGTAATTTTATAAATGGCTACTGATAAGAGCAGCAGAAATGAAACCAGATAAGTAATTACACATTTATTGTACAAGATATATGGCGACCTGTGATGAAACTGAACTGGAAATCTTTGGATGCATTTCGCAAGTGTTTTTTTTTTTTTGGGGGGGGGGGCAGTAAAATATGCATGGCAAACTTCATTCAAGAAACCAAAGCAATTTGGGAGACATTTGTTTTTACTTAAAAAGTAAATATTTGTAAGAAAAGCAAACAGTGACTTAATTTTTTTTTATTTATAAGGTGAATGTAAATTGGAAAGTTCTATTTATTTTATTTCAAGAATTAATCTAAAGTTACAAATGAAAAATGTACTGCACCTCTTAAGCAAGCAATAAAGCACAAGCTTATCTTAAATGGGGCAATTTAAGTCATTTCATATCCAGAAATTTTGTGTTTGATTGAACTTTGTGATTTGTGTTGATGTTTACCCCCCTTTTGAAACTGAGATTTTTGCTTGGTACAAGTGGTTTTGTGCACAATAAGCATCTTGGTTCTCATCATTTCAAGACTAGAAATAATCATTAAAAAAAAGAAGTTTTTACTTTGTTGCTAGCAATTACCCTTGGGCGAAAATCTATTATGGAAAAGTTTTTTTTTATATATACATATGTAAATACTGAAAGTGATAATGAATTGCCTATTAGTATATATTCTGAGAATGTCATATATGGGGAAAATAAAGAATGTACAACAATGGATACCGATGGCTTTGGGATTATCAGTTTTTGCTCTAGTGTAGAAGCAAATATATTTGAGGGTAATATGTCGTCGCCAACACAGATCAAACAAAGTGATACTCGAGATATGAGAGGTGATACTGGTCCAGTTTTAAATATTATATTACAAAAATTACAGGAAATGAATAAAAAATTTGAATTGACTCAGCAGAAAACAACTGAAGAAATGAATGAACGATTTGGAGCATCAGAGCAGAGAATGGCAGAATGATTTGAAGAAATGAATATAAATATTACTGAACACCTAAACATAATGTACAAAAATTCCAATGGGTTTTACATCAAGAAATGGCTGAAATAAAACATAATATGGGAATTAAAACACAGAATGTATATGAACATGTAAATGAGAATTTTAGCAATGTGTTTTGTAACCGACAAATGGAGAACAAGGATGACATGGATAAATGAAAGTAATATGCTATGGGTAGCAACAGTAAATGAAAGTAATATGCTATGGGTAGCAACAGTAAATGAAAAAAATCACTGCCATGATCAAAAATGAACTGGAACAACTGGAGAAGATCGATAGTGTAGGCAAAGACATGGCAGAGCAGTGCATTACAATTGTGAATGGCAACATAACAACAGATCACCTAATAAAGTTACAGGAAATAAGATTTATGACTGGTGGAAGAGTACACCTCAAAATATTTGTAGAAGCCTACAGAAATGTCTGAAGATTGGCCAGACAAGAAAAAGATTAAATTTTTGAAGAATATGTTGAAAGCAGACGCTTTTACATGGAGCTGCGAGGTCACTGAAAAATGTCAGGAATTTGAAGAGTTCCTGAAGCTCTTTCTAGATCTAGAAAAAAGCAAAGGAAGGTAAAGAGTGATTTTCGAAACTCCAGTCCATACAAGAAACAAAGACAGTGTCAGATACATTTGTGAGTCATTATTACAAGAATTAGAATTCCTGGAAGAACCTCTTGCAAATAATGACAGAGTGCACAACCTGATGCCAAGAGAAAATGAACTGAATGGCAGGGTACGGATGACAGTATTCTGACAGAAGGAAGGAGATTCAAAGTATTTTGGAACAATTGTGAATCTTTTTGGTGAGAGAAATTATGAGCATATGGTAGAAGAAAATCGGCAGTCAGGAAATGAGAGATCGATGTTCAAGTGAAGTAAACAAGAAGAGATAAGGAACTGGAAAAGAAAAAAGAAAAGGAAGACACGGTAAAAGTTTGGAGTTTAATAACCCCAAATTAATTTTTTTGTTTGGGCACACGAACCTCGAGTATACAGATTATATTAAATAAAGAGCAAAAAAGAGACCTGCAAATAGTTACAAATAGAAACTTATTAGCAGATTAAAGTGGAAATTGAATGCAGCAAATGTAAGTTGGTTAACAGAAAATAAAGAAGCATAAAGTGTTCGTAAAGAAGATTAGCAGAAGATGAAGAAAATTGCCGTACAGCAGTATCTACGATAAAGAAGATGGTGAAAGTGAAGGAGAGACATATAGTGACAATGCCGTAATCGATGGAGGATTTAATGAAGAAGAAGTAAGGTATCTTCTACTGTAGACAGAAAGCACCATTAACAAGACTGAGGATTTTTCCTGTGGGGACCTAATTTAGACTAGCGGGGGGGCCTAGCAAAATAAAAGCTGTGCGTGAGGCTAACACCTACGTACAACCAAAGTTTTTGTTTATTTTGCATTTAATTCCAGAGAATGTGAGAAAAGAGATAAAAAAAAAGGTAGAAAAAGCAGCATAGGACAGAAAAAAGACACAATAAACGGCATATACTGACAGAGTACAGTTTGAGAGATCTTGTATTGGTCCAAACGCACAGAAAATCATGTGGTTTGAACTCTGACATTAAAAAAAGCTTTATTATTATTATTTATTTTTTATTATTTTTTTAAAACGCTTTTCATGGGTCATGTAAGGGCTGGTAAACTTCACCCCAATGTATACCCACAATCTAATAAAGATTTGAGCCTTCATAATGTGACAGACTTAATGTTTTAAGTAGGGTAGGAGGAATCCCATTCATGGTAAATTGATTTGATACATAAATGTTTAGAAACTCTGTGATAAATACAATTTTTCTTTCTCTGAATCAAGCTCAAAGATTAAAGGAATGAATACTAATAAATTGTTTTTTTAACCGCACTGAAACTGATTTCAGTGTTCCATGTGCTATAGGTATAAAAAGTATTTAAATGTGGACATGTGTGGCGTCGATGTGGACATTTTGTTGTTCCTGTTTTTTATGGAGAAAGATAAACGGCACAATGGGGGGCATCTATGATGCCGAGTATTGCTAAACATATAAAATGCAATTATTTGCATGTCTGTAATAAATATCAGGGTTTATGCCACTGAGGTTGCAAGTGTAGTAGAATGTATTAGTATCGCTGATGTTGGATATAATCATGTATATGTAATAATAATAAGAAAAAAAGTTTAGTTGTTGGTTCATTTTTTTATGAATGTAGTATGAAACAGAATGATGTACTTTAATGCAAAGGAAAAGTTTAGAATATATGCTCTGCAAATGAAGAAGTGTGAATTTTGTTGATAGTATAATATATTATTTTTCTGAAGTAAGAGAGAAATGTTTTAAAGTAGTAGTAGTAGGTAGTACAGGGTGCGTCACCAAAATCCGGACAAATCGAAGAGTTTTTTGAAACAATTTCTTTTTTTTCACAAAATATTAAATATAACAAAAAATACTTTTGCATGGTTTACAGGGACCTCTATAGAAAATAATTATTCAATATATCCCCCTTTAGCTTCAATAACTGCCTCCAGTCTCGGCCTGAAGCGGTCGCATGCTCGACGTAATGCAGCCGAGTCCATGGCGGCGAATGCTGCTTCAATGGCGGGTCTCAATGATGCGACGTTTGGATGCCGAGACTCATTGGACATCCTTTCAACTACGTTCCAAACGTAGTAATCCAGAGGATTTAAATCGGGACTGTTTGGAGGCCAAACTCCTTTGACCAAAACATGTCCAAATTATCGGAAATCCAGTTTTGAACCAAATGGCTCGTGTGGGCTGGTGCACCGTCTTGCTGGAAAACTGTACGGAGTTCCAGACGCCACTGCATCAATCCACGGCTTCACAACACTCGAAATAACGTTCAAAAAAACTTCTTTTGTCACAGTTTCCTTGTTTTTAAAAAAATGTGGGGGCATGACATGACCCTCGCTCGACACAACACTTAGCACGTGAACACTGGCAGGAAATTTTGTTCTGGCAACAATAGGGATATCCTGTGGATCATGTACAAGCCGAATCACTTCAAATGCTGAGCACCCAGCGCGAAGACCTTCGACAATCGCGGCTCTTTTATCATACTCCGCACTTCCCTTCAACATCATGGCCATTTTGAGGTTACCACTGTTTACTAGAAACGTTAGACACTGCAGAGCGCCAAACACGATCTCTGGCGGAAGAAAAATGTGGCGGGAAATTTAAATTTAAAATTGTCCGGATTTTGGTGAAGCACCCTGTAGTAGTAATAGTAGTAGTAGTAGTTGTAGCTTAAGGGTGCATCGACGACGGGGTCATTAGCGCCCAAACAATATCCGGCTAAGCGATGTGGCCTAAAATTTACAGTATTACCGTCTGTATGGCCGACTGTATGGGGGTCGGCCACACAGACGAAAAATATAAATAAAATACTAAAATGTTGGCAGTAAAGGGGCCATTAAAAATAAGAACTTCACAAACCAAGTCTGGTTGGCTGTAAAGAGGCTTAAAACTAATAGTACGACAAAAAAAGAAACTATGTACATGGTTGAATGGCTGTAAAATGGTCACTCATCCCCCTCAATGTTGTTTTTGTGGCTTTAACGTGCGTTGACAGTAAAATCATTAGCGCCCTAACAATGACCATCTAATAATTTGGCTAAAAAATATACTAAAATACCATCTGCATGGTCGACTGTAAAGGGGTCGGCCATACAGACAGCAAATAAATATTTCACAAAAATAAGGAGTGGCTTAAAACGGGGCCACCAGGACCAAAGTCCGTACAGCACCTGGATGTCTGTAAAGCGCCAAACAGGTTCACAAAAGCATTAAAAACACTACATGTCTCACTGGCTGTACAGTGGCCAGTGAGACAGGAATTATAACAATATAAAAAATTAAAACAATGCACATGGATAGGTGACTGTAAAGAGGCCATCCTATCTGTTTAGTTTCACCCGCCCCAGTTCGGGTCGGTCTTCGATCACTGCCTGCAGAGGAACGGGACCAGGCTCGTCCACCAGCATTTCTATTTCTTCTGGCTCCGAAGAGACAGACGACTCCGACTCAGTTGACTCCTCTGTCTGTCACCTGCCTGTTCTTCTTCTTCACCCCTTTTCCCTTCTTGTCCCTACTACTTGGTAGTCTGGGAGGGGACGAAGAGGGGAATTTCACAAAGTGAGTCGGGTCCGTCTGTCTAAACTTCGGGCCACAGATCTTCTGATTGCCTCCATTCACACTTGTAGCAGTTGGTAATGCTACCACCATGACAGCACGTGGTGGTATTGGAGGTGGCGTTAGTTTCGCTATCACACCTGGTGGATCCTGTTTCGCTGCTGCTGGTGTTGTCGAGGACACAGACGTGTTGCTACCAACCTCCACGGTCTTAGATGTTGCGCGACCTTAGCGGATTTTGCACTGCATTTGCACTGACATGAGCACGTTGTGCTTGTGCTCATGTCTGCATCAGTCATCTGGATAGTAATACTCTGCTTCCTGACGAGAGTTGAAGCCATCTTAGCAAAGCTAGTTCTGAAAATAGGAGCGGCGAGTGTCTTGGCCTCCTTCTTCGCTTCTGCATAAGGTATCTGCTCTTTGGTCTTCAGCTCCTGTATCTTGCGCTCTTCAAGATACACTTGACACTCCCTGCTCCAGGCGGGGTGCGAACCGGAGCAGTTGACCCAAGCCTGTGGGAGCGTACAACTAACACCCGGCTCATGTGCGCCCTTCCCGCAATTACCACAGGTTGGATTTCCTTTACATGACACCGTCGTATGTCCAAACCGCTGCGCATCGGGTCCAGAACATACAGACGGAGGTTCAAATTAATGTACCCTGCTTTGATGTTCTTTGGCAGTACTGGAGTGTCAAAAGTCAGGACGAAGGTTGCAGTCTTTTCAAGACTGCCATTTACCCTCCGTGTAATCTGACGCACCTCAACCATTTTTTGATCTTCCCACTCCTTAACGAGTTCCTCGGTAGCTATGTCAATAATATCCCTACAGGTGACAACGCCTTTGCTGCTATTCAGTGATTTGTGAAGTTCACATATAACGGCGAACTCACCGAGCTTCTCACAGTTCAGGAGTTGGGTAGCTTGCCTTTTGGAAGTTGTTTCCTGCAGAAGCGTCCCGTTCCTCAGCTTTTTTACGGTATTTAGGGTCCCTACCAGACCCTCTAAACCCTTAGAAATATAAAATAGGGAGACTTTTTCAAAAGTTCCTTCCACTCTTTGTATAACTATAAAAGCATTCGCAAGCGAACAAACTTTTCTGCTACAATTACTTTCAGAAGCGGGGGTGGGGGGGGGGGGCTATCAACCCTCACCCGCTTCTTAGAACTGGGCGTGTTTAGATTAGTCTGCGGCACACCCGTACCGCAGGGTTTTATGTTTTTATTGTAAGGCTTAATTTTGGTCCCATGAGTATAAACAATATAGAAGAAAATGCTAATACAACAAGGGTGCGCAGGTGCCCCTGAGGTTGCACGCTAGCGAGTGATTTCCCTCATCACTCATTCGGCTCCTCTGCACGTGTCTGACCTTGAGGTTAAGGTTTTTTTTTAAATACAGGTTTGTTCCGTCCTCGCGTTCCACGTGATGAAGCCAAGATCCCCATTCTCCTAGGCACACGAAGTTCCACCGCCACGCCCTACGGTGGTCATTGAAGCATGGTAGGAGCTTACGGTGTGGGAAACTTGCGGCGCTCACAAGTTTCCAGTTCGGGCACCGCGGGTTCGCCAAACCCGTACCTGGCACTTGCGTACCAGGCCCCGGCGGGGAAAATGTTTTAAAGATCAAGAAAAAGCCAGGATGGCATATGATACATAAAATTGCTTAATTTTATAAATGACTCCTGATAAGAAGAGCAGAAACGAAACCAGATAAGAAATTAAACATTTATTTTGCATGATAAGTTCTGTCAAAATAAAAGGAATGTTAGTACGAAAGTAGTTGTTTGATCTTGCTCTCAGATCTTCCCAATTATCAATAGTTAGGGAGCGTGCACAAACTACGTGGCTCTGTCCAGGAGGGGGAGGGGTTGGCTGGAAGGGTACATTGGGCTACGTGGGGGGAGGGGGGGGGGGGTTCCAAGCCAGGCCACGTAGCTTTCCTTTCATAACATTTTTTACAGTTAAAATGAGGTTCAGGACACACAACAGCATGTGAATATTAATTTCCCTCAGTTAATTATCTCCGTACGTAATTTACAATAGTCTGACAAGAGATAACGGTACAAAATGTCTTCTGGAATCAAAAGGAAAAAAGCTACGTGCTACTTGTGTGTGTGGAGGGGGGGGAGGGGGGGGTAGAGGCAAAAGTCACGTAGGGCTACGTGGGGGGGGGGGGGGTGTTCACAGGAGGCCAAAATGGAGCTATGTGGTTTATGCACGCTCCCTTACTGGGCTATTTCGTCAGGTATTACTTAAAAATTATTATTAGGTGAGTTTTAGTGAGATCACTGCCCAAGTTCTTCAGAAATTTCCATGTCATATGATCCATCTGCTGTGTGTCTACTTTTTCTCCTGAGACACAGAAACAGCGTGTTTTAAGTCTTTACCTGTAGGAACTGTTTCTCTATCTGTTAGTGGATCATATTCAAATAATTTCTACTACTCCCATCAGCAGAGACTTTGGCATAGAGGTTTAATTTGTAAGTCTTTGTTATCAAGTTTTTGAGTGAGCTGACCTTACTGAGATCAATTTGAATTTAAATTATATTTTAAGTCAGTCACTTTCTGTCATTACATCTTTTACGGTATTCATGACTGCATGAGGTGCATGTCTCAGTGGCTCTGTAATATCTGCAACATTTTCGCTGAACAAGTCAGTGCAGAATTATATCTAGAGATATTCGATGGTTTGTACATGTCATGATGCACAAGTATTGTTACTATACTGTCATCTTCTGATACACATATGTGGATAAGATTGGACACCTGGTAGAAATATACTTCACCTCCACAATGTGATTTTGATATTCCAATGATATTCATCCCATTTATTTTCAGTCGTCAGTCATTAGCATCTCTGAGTACATGTCTAAGTAAGAAACCATAGTCTGTATCTTTGCATATGTGTTTCCTGTCATGATGATCACAAAAGATGGTGTTATTACTTGAATGATACTGAACAACATCTGATAAGAAGAAGCATGTGTATGATTCATGCAATGAAGTAACTAATTATGGCACAAAGCAGTCAATTTGTTCTGAATACTGAATGTTTCATGGTCAAGAGATTTCAGTTTCAAGCATACTCTATTTACCATTACTACAGATATGTTTGTTACACTTTAACTATTATTATTATTATGGCATTACACCTCATCGACATCGAGGTCATTGGAGGTGGGAAAGGAATAGGGACAAGGAACATGAATGAATTCAGCCATGTCCTTTTAAAGAAACCACCTTGAGTGATCTGGGGAAACCATAGAAAACCCAAATCTCAATGGCCGGATGGCGATTTGAACCCACATACTCCCAAACTCGACGCCAGAGTGCTACCACTCACCCACCATGCTCTGTCTTTTGCATTTTAGTCTTGATCTTATAGACCGGTGGTAACTACATAATACTAAGACTCTGCAATTAAAATTTCCAAATATAAGTGTGTACCTCCAAGAACTGAAACACAAATTTGGAGTTAACATCTGTAGATAGCATTTTCCATGAAATCTTGTACCAATTTACCGGATTTATTCACACACAGAGTCTTAGTTTAAGTATTTAAATAGCAGTGTAGACACATTGAACAAATCTAACATGTTTTAAATTATTCTATCTCCCTTTATGAATTGTAAGAACATCTGCAAAATAGATTTGAATGTGTGCGTTGTGGGCTGGAGTGTTAACTAATGTGTGGACATTGTCGAAGATCTGCACGCGATAAAGTCACCTATAATAGTTCAGATGATGAGTATGATGATGAAGCTAAACTTTAAATTTCATTCAAAGATTTTAATAAAAATTTGTAAATTCATAATTTTGCAAAATGTTTCGCCATTTTCAAGGTTTCTTTCTGTCACTTTATATATAATGCCAAGGGCACAAAATCTCAGTGCACTGTTCAAAGAGATTAGAATGATGCAGACAGAAGAGGAAGGGTAAGCGGAACGGCGTTTATGCTTAGATCTGGGCGTTGTTTCGAATATTTCGATGATATCTCACCAACCGTTTGTCAAACAAACATGATGAATACACCATTTCAATGCTGAAACTGCGGTCTGCAACTTTGATAATAGGCCTTCGAAAGTTTTTAGCAAATCTGACTTTGTTACAAAACAAGTCATATTTCGTACCTGTTTCACTATCAAATGTGAGATTTTTTACTTCTGTCCAATAATTACGTCCAAAACTACGCCGTCTTTCAATAATTAGCCTTTCCAATTACTTGTAGCGCAATTAAATGATACAAAAGCTGATATTTTAAGACCTACAAGACGTTTATACTGATTATGACATTTAAGCCCTAATTGAAAACTTTTGCCCTGATAAAACTATGAAGAGGACACGTCGGAGATAGGGACTTTTCAAGACATGATTCTTAGGTAGTAAGTAACATCTGTTCCAATTTTCAGGTCTACATTATATTTTTTTCAGGTTAATACCCATAATGGCCGGGGAGCGGCGCGCGGAGCTCTCGGCCCAGCGTTGACTCACGTGTGCTTGTTTCAACGCGTATCTCGGCAACCATATGTCGCAGAGGGATGAACGATATACCATTTTAATGCTGAAAGTGTGTACTACAACTTTTATCATAGGTCCCGACCTGGAAACTTTGACAGTTTTTCCGCAATGCAGAGAAATTTAAAAAAAAAAAAGTTATGTTTCGTACTGCCTTCATGATAAAATGTGACTGTACTTTTACTTTTAAATAATAATAGTGCCGATATTACACTTTTATGCAATGGTTAGTCTATCCTAATTACCTAGGATGCAATAAAACGTTACTGAGTCTGACATTTTAAATTTTACGAGTTTATACAGATTTGGCACTCAATCTCTATTTAAGCCCTTTTGACCTAAAAAAACTATGACGCGGACACCCTAGAGGTGGGGACTTTTTAGTACGTGTTTATTAGGTACTAAGGAACGTCTGTGCCAAATTTCAGCTCTACATTATTTTTTTTTGAGGTTACCCCTAAAATCTGTCTAAAATGCCTGTACTATATTGCTAGTGTTAGCTGGAAACTGTGCAAACAGCATGCTGTGCCTGTACAGTGCTTTAGAATCTTTGGAAGTATTTGAAGTGTTATCCATGGATGTGTTTATGAAAATTTCAATGGAATAAATAATGAAGTGAAATGTGGACCGGCTGTCTTCTTATCACAAATTTTCTGATTGGGAAGTTGTAGGAATTAACATACTTGGGTGAAAGTGATATCACCTGATGATATAACTAAGAAAAGTTGTAAATTTAAGGCCTCATTAATTAGTTGACAGTGATCTCCTATTAATCTACAACAACTTGCTTATCAATATACTTGTGTTGAAATTTCTATTAATTTACATCAGAAATTAAAAACTAATTATCCAAGGCATTGGTTGTTAGAAAAAATAACACTGGTCAACAAGGTTTTCATCACAAGAAATCTGCTTAGAGAATCTAGTGCATTTTTTCATACTGAATTCTGATATGTAATCAGAATTTCTCCTTCAGGCACAGTTTTTTTTTTTTTTTTTTTTTTTTTTTTTTTTTTTTTTTTTTTTTTTTGTTATAGCTATTTTTAATAATTTGATTTTAGCATTTTCTTTGACTGTCATAGGAACCTTTTCTTTATATGTAAAAATTTTATTCTAGCTGTATTTAAAGAAATTATATGTAATATCATGCTGAAGCAGCAAAATACATGACTGTGGAGGTTTATTCATGTATTGACACGCGCAGACCTGTTGATCTGGCATTGTGACGTGTCATAGTTGAGCTGACTCTGAGCTTATTAGCAAGAATATCACTAGTGAAATATTTCCTTCCATTCTGTTTAGCAGTTTATTGCGTATGTTGTGTTGAAGAGTTTTCTTTTATCATCATGTCACAAAAGTGAGTAAATCATGCAGATAATTTTTGCTATATTTGTGGTGTGCTCACCTTCAAGTTTCAGAGGCAAAATTTTACACGACTTGTGAAACAGTGTTATGAACTTTACTTTGGCTGTCAAGTGTGTGATTTTAATAAGAGCTGGGCACCAAATGTATGCTGTGTTTTGTGTGTTTGACTGTTGATTGGGTGTCATTTGCAATTCCCATGATTTGGAGGAAACTAAAGGATCATCTGATTGTTATTTTTTGGCAACAATGAAAGGAAAGAAATGCCGCGAGGCAATATTTATATGGAAAGACAGATGAAATACACCAAACACTCACCAACATTGAAGGGAAGAGGGCAGAAGCAACACAAAACAGCACAAAAACAAATAAAATACAATATTTCAGCCAAAGTCAACAGATGTAAGTGGCTGGGCTTGCACAAGGCTTGCTTTCGTTGTTTAACAAATGTTAAAAGAATCACATCTAAATGAAAATAAACAGTTAAGTATCCAAATTTGCCATCTGCAATGAGGCCTGTCTTATCTATTGCATAGCCCTCTCCCCTCTCTGTAGCCATTAAAGTCATTTCTGGCTTCAGTCATATGGTGAAACTATGCATGTACACATCCAATGCCCTTGTCATATGTCTAAATCCTATATGGATAATGCTAACAATGAAAATAAGATAGGATAGGGAAAAATAACCAGTCAATTACCACAGATGAATGCAGGAGGGCCAGATGAACACAAACACACACCTTCACAATAATTTTGTTCATAACAATCATGCTAGAGGCAAGACATTTGACAGGGGAAATATGTGTACACATCAGGACATACCATGCGAATGAACCAATGATGAAACAGGAGGGAATAGGGATTGAACTAGTGGAGGGGGAAGTTGACAAAGGTTAACTGTGGGACAGAATAATGTCTACGACCATCAGTTGACGTAAGATAAGAAATCCATATTTATCAGTCTACAATCAAAAATTTATGTAAAATATATAAAAAAAAAATATGTGAACTGACTGTAAATTTCTAGAATTGACAGGTTTACAGGTGGAATCTTAGTGTAGGTAGAGGGTAGGTGTATGTCTGGTGCCTAGGATGTGTTTATAGGCCAGTTCCCATCTACGGAGTTGAAGAGGCAGTCATGTCCAGGAAAACTCTGACAGCTTTAACCATAAAACAGGTGTTTAAAAGACTACACAGATAAGGTTCAATATCGATTTTGTAAAGAGTGTTCATCTGTATGTTGCTAACCTCATGCCTTCATGTGTGGAGTGATGAGTTTACTTTCTTTATCATTAATATCTGGATATTGTGGATAATTTTCCTCAATTGCTGATAATATTGATAAATAAATAACGCCACAGCAATAGAATGTTTGTGTATGTATTTATTTAACTCCTGAACGTGTTTCAGTTTTTTTTTTTTTTGAAGAAACAAAACAGCACTGCATAGCGACACAAAGTCGAAAGTAAACTAAATGGACCGGCCATTCAGAATAAACATGCAGTACAGTGCAGTGTTGTGATAATCACTCGTGAAATAACTATCTTGCAAACGAATTACTACTCACAAGAAAAATCACTGCTGCTGAGAGTGGAGCATAAGTAAATGCAACAGACCGAAAAATGTAAGCAAATTATAATTTAGATAATGATTATGTTGCACAAAACACAAGAACATAACCAAATTGTGACATGTGTACGTAATTAATAGGAGAACCCGCTGAAGATGCTTCTGCAAAAGAAGTGAAACATGTTCGGGAGTTCAATAAATGCACCGACATTCTATTGCTTTTGCATCATTTATTTATCAATTTCACTATCATTCCTTATTTTTATTGCCTGAAAACATCCTCATTATCACTATACCTGAATGTAAATGTACATAAAACACACTGTTATCACGATAGTTCATTTTTGTTTAAAAACAAAAAAAGAAAATGGGAGGAAGAATGAAGGAAACTCAAGATTAAAGTTTTGTTTTTTACCTTCTCTTCCAGTTCACATTTAAGGTTTTCGTTCTCTTCCTTCTGTTCATGTAACTGAACATCAATTACTGCTTTTCCCAAGTTTTCAGGAATGTCTAAAAAAAAAAGATAATATTTTATTTAATAGTTTTATGAAACTAAGATTCAATCAAGCATTTTTATTTTCGTTAGCAAGTGACCGTGCAATAAAAAACCATGTGCACTTAATACAATAATTTCCTTCTCTCTCCATTTTTTTTCTTTAATATTAAGGAACAATACGATTCAAGATATTATTTCCATAACTCTCTCATGTTAACGGGCAGACAAAATTCATTAAAATTAGTTGCTTCATCACTAATCAAAGATGGAGGCAAGAGGGTTATGATAGCATCTTGGAAGGTTAATACAATTGCCTGCATCTATTGACCTTGCCATGTGTTTTATTTCCTCTTACATGATTAAGTGGTTACAAAAAATACCATTTATTTGTGTTTCTTCAAGTTGCAGCCCTGCTGCTTCCAACTTTGGTGGGTGGTGAACTATTCTGTCCTTGGTTATTTTTACACTGAAAATAATTACAAAACCAAAACACTAAATTCGTTTTATATAAATGATCAGTGAGGTTTTTGGTGTGACACACTACTTGAAAAAGTCTGACAGATAGGGTAAAACATTTTTTAGAATCTCAAACAGTCTGTTCATTAATTCAAATGGTAAAAGTTTTCCTAAAAATGTCCATTATAAACATAAAAGTGGTTTAAACTGTTATATGTATCACAAAAATGTAATTATCTAAAATTGTGCTCCGTATCAATGCAATATCCCTTCAGCTGAAATATAAATTTTATTATTGAAAATCTTACCTTTTTTTTTTTTTTTTTTAAAAAAAAAACAGTTTAACGTCCCTTTTTAACAACGTGGTCTTTAGAGACGGGAAAGGATGGGGGCAAGGAATGGGAAGGAATTCGGCCATGGCCTTTTGAAGGAAGCATCCCGGCATTCACCTGGAGTGATTTGGGGAAACCATGGAAAACCCAAATCTGGATGCCCGGACGGGGATTCGAACCGCCGTCCTCCCGAATGCGAGGCCAGAACGCTATCCGTTACACCACCACGCTCGGTGAAAATCTTATCAAAAAAAAAAAAATAATAATAAAAAATAAAAAAATAAAATAAAAATAAAAAAAAAACTTATTGCTTATGGAAGCTGAATGGAGTAGGATTGCAACAAAAAAATTAAAAACAAACATAGTAAATAAATATTTCTGTTGATCCTTTGTTATTTTGTTACAGATTAATGTTGCCTTGTACCTTTTTTTTTTTTTTTTTTTACTTGTTCTATTATTATTGCTAACATTTACCTAACCGCTCAGTTGCAAGTAGACTTTTTTTTTTTTTTTTTTTTGCTGTCATCAGTCTTTTGACTGGTTTGATGCAATCCTCCATACCCTCCTATCCCGCACCAACCTCTTCATAGTAGACATTACCAAGTCAAAATGTGATATTTAGATTTTGAGAAGATCAATACTTAGATCTGAATGCCATCTGTGTTGTGCACTGTTGGCAACTTTTGTGTACCATCAGTCACAAACAGTAATTTTTTTTTTTTTTTCAGGATTGTTTGTGCAAGTAAAATTACAACTGGACATTTTCTTAAAATTTAAAACAAATCGGGTGGATTTTGGGTGAAATGTTGGAAAGCTTGACATCGATCTTCATGGGAATGGTGTTGCAACATAGGTGCTGGTTTTGTCAGATCAAAATAATAACTTAATATTTTCAAAACATAGTAACGCAATACATAAACACGTTCCCTAAACCTTCCCATTTCAAGTAGGAAAATGTCAGGTATATTGCCCCCACCATGGCATTGCCATATATGAACGTTGTAATGAAATTTGTAATGACTGCCTCACAAGAATCTACCTGCATGTCACCAGCAACATGTCAAATTCTGCCTCTAATTTGTGGATTTTTCAGAGTTTATTGACATATGCCAATGATTTCAGATAGCCCCAAACTAAAAAATTGCAATGGGTTAAGTCAAATGACCTTCGTGGTCATTGTTGATCACTATTACATGAGATGAGGCAATTTGAAAATCACTCGTGGAGCAACTCCATTGTTACAAGGGACATGTGGCAGGTGGCACCATCCTGCTGAAACCACAACTCTTGAATGTCTATTGCACTGAAATGGGGCCACAAAAAAATCTCTTTATCATCACACGATATCAGTTTCCATTAACAGTCACAGCTTGTCCTGCCTCATCTTCAAAGCAATTAGGGCAGATGATGCCGCCCACTCAAAGGCCACACTGATCTGTCACTTAGTGTGGATGCATTTCCCTTTCTTGAAAAATATGAGGATTTTCTGACAATTATAGTTATTCACACGTCCATTTAACCCTTTCCTCCCTGACGGTACTTATAAGTACCACTGTATATACCACCATATAATTCGACAATACCAGTGTCCACTGCATTGTTAAGCCTGTTGATTTATTGTTGTATGATTAGGTCAGACAATGACAACATTTATTTTTAAATTCTGCGTGAAATTGCCGAGAAATTAATTTTCTAAGTTGGGGCTTGACAGCATTCTGACCAGAGTAAGAAGTGCTACATTACAATGAATTTTTAGATGATAATTTACTTGGTAAGTGTCAATTTCTGTTATTACTTTTTTAGTTTCAACATTTAACCATATATTTTTTACATATAAAATATGTTTTTCTAGTTTCTTTACTAAATAATCTAGAAAAACCAACGTGGACTTATAAGTACCGTCAGGGAGTTCTGGGTAGTTTTATACAGATTATTGGTCAATAGATTTAGCAAGTATACAATTGGTTTTATCATTGTTTTAGATATTTTCAAATGGATATTTTTATGAAATACGCTCTGACTGAAGCTCTTCTCTTAGAAGTTTATAATTTATCAAGGCAAAAAAGAAGAAATGACTGGAATGTTCTCAGATTACTCATTAGGTCAAAGAGTGGTCTTAGAATTGACTGAAAAAAAAAAAAAAAAATGGAGCAATGACGATGTTATTTTTCATCAGTTTCATTATTAAAAAACTGTAACAACTTTTGTTTGTGGGAGAATCAGACCCTACTGCAAGGGACTTTCTAACAATGCTGATGGAAAACTAAAAAGAGGAGATTGTGACAACGAATTTACAAACCTAGATATTTGCTACTGGAAATGGAAGAATAAAAAGGTCATACATTTAGTATCAAATTTTCATGGCAGCGATGAAACTCCACTATACTGGTTGGGGTCAATAGCAACTTCAATAGATGAGCCCTCTCTTGGGTTGGATTGGTGACCTGATGGATCTTGGACCAGAGGGCCTCTCTGGCCGGTCATCGGGGGCCACCTCCGGCAGTAGGTCACGTAGCATTTTGCCCATCCTGCCACCCTGTTGTTACACCACTAGTTATATGCAAAGAAAAAGATGGATTGAAGTCGACAATTTCATGCTCAGGAGTCGTCAAGGACTACAATACCTTCATGTGTGGGGTTGATACTGCTGATGGCTTTGTGCAATGCTGACAGAAGATTACCGAAATCATGGTAAAGATTGTTTTTGGGAATTCTGGATGTTGTATTTGTCAATGCCTATAACATAAATGGTCCGATATTTGAAAAAAGTCTGAAAAAATTTTTTAGAAGATCATTTGCACAAGGTATGATAGTGGGCAAAAGACCAGTGGGAAGACCAAGAAGAAGATGGACAGACCAACTGAAGGAGGACGTAGAGAGAAGAGGCTGGAATTGGGAGTACATCACAGACAGGGAAACCTTTCTGGACAGGAAAAGGTGGAAAACAATCGTCTGTAACAACCAAGGCTCGTAAAGGACACCCGGGAAACTGGAGATGGTCCCCAACGATGATGATGATGATGATGACTATGAAGGATATCAGTAAGAAGGAAAGGTCATCTATATATATTTCACCAAGCCCTCATCCATTCAAACAACACAAGACATACTATTCCACAGTGAGAGATGTAAGATTGGTAAACAGAGGTATACACTGTCCCTAAATTGTAAAAATCAGATGAAGATGTGAAGTATGTAGAATGAAGAAAATACAGTCAAAACATCATTCCAAATGTTCCACTGCAATGTCTTTTGTGTCTGAATGAGCAAAAAGAATTGGTTTTTTTGAATATCATGAGGCAAACATTTATTACCAATATGAACATAATTGATTTCAATTGCTATTACTGTACATCCTGTGGTACACAAAGTCCCTGACGGTACTTATAAGTACCGGCTTAGTAATTAGCACTTAGAGTTCCAAAAAAAAAAATTGAAAAAAATGTGTGTGTTTAATTTCAAGTACCTTTGTACAAATATATAATTGAAATTATAAATTTCCTTTTATGTCCAATAGCCGGTAGGAAAGGGTTAACTGGAAATGCGCCTCGTCACTAAAGATGATTTCACTTGCAAAGCCCTTTTCCCTCTGTCGTATTCTCAGAAGCCAATCAATTAAATGTTGCCTCTTTTTGTGATCGGCCACTTCAGATTCTGCATAAACTGAATTTTGGAAGGGTGGTACTGTAGATCGTGCAAGAAAATTCCCTGTACTAAAGAATATCCTATGCCCAATTCTTGGGATCGGTGATGAACTGACTTCACTGGACTAACAACCACACTTGCACGAACCACCTCGATGAACACCCTAAACTTTTCACATTTACTTTTCAACCCACAGACTTCTCACAGTTGTTGCATAAATTTATATGCTCTGATAAAATGTTTGAACAACTAGCTCAGGCTACGTAATAGTAAACTCCTCTATGGTCAGACACACAATGATTCAAAACCAGCACCTCTGTTGCGACACCTTTTACTATATATATTTGGGGATTTAAGGTTGTTTAGAATCCAAAAGTTGTTGAAAGGAACCAAAAAAGTGTAATAAGTAAAATGTCAATTCATGGTGGTTTTATTCGGAAGGATGAAACAACTGGTGTTTGTTTTGTCCCACCTTCTTCATTGGAAAGTGATAGTTCCTCCCTTGCCTCACTAACATTATAAAGAGAATAGGCACTACTATTTCAATTTTAGAATTATCTAAATTTTTAAAATGATACTCAGTATAGTCACCATACCTGTAACAACACATCTAAGCGAGTCAGGCTCCACATTTGTTTCAACTTCACAGCGTTGGTTTTCACATACATCACTAAGATCCTTAATTTGTTTCTTTAAGTAATCTATTTCTTCCTGTCCTATAATTACTTTCTCATGTGATATTTTCAAATCAGCCAAACACTCATCAAGTCTTTTTTGGAGGCATCGAGTCTCCTCCTCCAACCGCTTTGCCTGGAATAAAAATTGCTTGAAACAGTTGTAAAAATAGATGCAGGAAACTTGATAGATAAGAGTTTTTCCATATAGCTAAGAGATTTGTATCACAATGTAACTACAATTTTTTTACACGATTCTGAGACACATTATACATACAAAAAAAAATGCTTATGAAACTGCATACACATGCACACTCAGAAGTAAGCACTCACAGAAACATACAAAGACGCTTGCAAAAACTGCATATAATTCTTTACTCCTTTATAATATTTTAATTCTAAAAAATAATTAAATCTTATAATTAGTATTTATTTTATTACAGAAGGTGGACGTTTTGTGTAAGAACTGTTACCAACGGATATACGGAGACAATGGTAGCAACCTTAACAGAATGTGCCACTGCCTACAGCACAGTAAAACAGCATTGTCAAATACAAGATACTCGCACAGAGTTCTGTACACAAATTGTGCATTAAATTGAATAGCGCTTACGATTTAATAAGTAATGGCAAATTATTTTTATATAGAGTTTATTAACTGTTTTGCAATATTGTCTTTCACACCATACATAAAACAGATACCCACACACACTATCTGCAAAAATATGCATAAAAACATCTAAAAAATGCATCTTGAAAAGCTTTTTAAATTTTTTCAGAAAAAAAGTGTTTTCTGAATACATTCATTATCTGATTCAAGAAATTTTCTATCAAAAGAGACATTTTGTCAAAAAATGTTATCCCCTGTAATATTAGATTTGTCAAACTCATTCATTCAGCTATTTTGGAAAAAAAAACAATATTCACTCAGGATAGTTAGTTACAAAATTTTACTGTAATAAAGGCTATATACCACTGCAAATTTTGAAAGAATTTTCGGATAAGTAGTTTCGAAAAAAAAAAAGTTTGAAAGTTAGTTTTAATAGTTTTTCTGCCAAAAGCTTCTGCATGGAATAGGAACATCAAGAGTAGTCAGGTTGCCAACTTTCATTTTTTACCTGTGAAGATAATCTAAATGAAATATTTTCTTAAACACATCCATAATCCCTTGTCCCCCATATCTTCTTAAGGTTATCAAAATCTAAATTATTGGCACAGTTACGAATTTCTATGTTGAAGGATACAGATGTATAAAATTATGTGTGTGTAACGGACAGGGAAGTGAGTAAATCAATATGGGTTCCTTTTTTACTCTGAAGGTACAGAATTATAAAAATGTGGCCACCTAAATTTACATAGTGGAGAAACACCACTGAAGATGACCCCCATACAGGAAGGACATTAGAGACAATCACTCTGAAAACAGGGGTGAACAGGGTACACTATGATAAGACAGAAAGTTAAGAGTTCAGCAGATGAGATAGGCATTCTAATAACACTATTGATCCCATTCCTAAAGTGTACTTTGTCACGAGAAAGGTTTCCACACAATCAAAAAACAGTGAGCAAGCAGTAAGTCTGGAAAACCTATCACTTTTTGAAGCCAATCCAGCAGATTTCATTGAATGGCCTCTAGATGAAAGCAGAGCTCGACACATTTTCCTAGAATCAAAGCGATAGTCAATGTGGCAGTTTTTCTCTCCAAAGCACAAGAATGTTTCTTCTGCAGTGAAAGTGATAGTGCACTACTTCTATATTTTCAAAAGAGTGATACTATCACAGAGGAAAAACTTTAAGCAACCTAGAACAATTATCAATGAGAGGAGATCCAAACTACCAACAAAGAAATGCTGTTTCATCCGATCAGTGCTGCAAGTCCCTAGTCTCTCATTTCCATGGCTTCAATTTGGCAGTGTAAATATGAACCTCAAGTCACTTTACTCGAACTATCCCTTTACAAACCCAAAAAAGCTAGCATTTTTATTTTTATATTTTTACATCCTTGAGAAATCCTATAATACATATGGCATAAGGGCACTCGAATATTGGTATTCTTCTTTTAGAAGACAATTGCAGCCAGTACAACTTCCTCATAAGGGAAAAAATGGGTTACCACTTCAAGCCCCACCATGTATTTAATTAAGGGGAGACAGTCGCGAACAGGCTCAAAAAAATTGGTTTTTTATTTTTCGACTTGTTCAATGCTTCTATTATTAAGCTACAAAATGCCGTTTGTTTCACACAAATTTGACTATTAGATTCGGAGTTATTAATTTTTTTGTGATGCGTGGTAATAGTGTATCTGTATTGTAATGCATGTTAGTTTCTCGTATGTAAAACTTTTAGTACAGTTTTTTCTCAAAACTACATTTTTTGATCTTCTGGTACACTTTTCTCAAAAACTAAGACTGATAAAAACATCAGACTTTCAGCATCTCTTGTTAATAAAACGATGATTAATCTAATATAACATGGTACCTGTCATAACAACAAGAGCAAATTTACAAGCTCCAAGGTATTTATAAAGGTAATAATTTTTTTGTCTTTTAGAACAAAAACTCATTATTCATAAACTATATAAAATACAGTAACAAATCTTTATGTGATTTGCAGATGATGTTTTATCTGTATACTCCGAAAGTTTCAGGTCTGTATCTCCATTAGTTTCTTCAGAAATTGTACCTGAAATTTGCTTGTTTTAACATTGATTTCTTATGGGAGGTCCTTCGCGGCTGTGTCCCCTTAAATGTTTGTTCTGTGCTGTCATTGTCATATTTTTCAGACACAAAAATTCTTATTAAACTTGTAAATGCAATCAAATTAATTACTTGGCTGAAACTCCAAAATTATAAAACAATAACACCCATATGAAACTGTCAGACCTCCTCCAAAGGTTTTGTTATTTTTATATGTTGTGTTTCTCCCCAGTTCACATAATAGCTATAGAAAGAGATGGCATCCACTGTTACTAACGTTAGAAGCTAACATTCTTTTATTTGCTATTTGATTAGTTAACAAGATTCATATTTGTCTTCATCCCATATTGTTCCAGCTACTTGACGAGCCAGTTTCCAACCTAAGCCCCGGTGCACACGAGCGTCATTTCACATCGCGTGCATGCGACATCCGATGTATACGTAGTAGGCGGCAGTAGGCGTCCCACTGACAACAATGGACATCTATAATAAGAAGCGGGTAATTTTTGCGTACTTTATCTTTAAAAATCATTTATTAAGGACACAGGATAGACGTTACTGGTAGTATAGGACTATTCCAAATAACTTTTTTTTTAATATAAGAAGCTTGAAAACAATTAAATAAACATTCCGAGAGGACAACCTCTGCCAGCACTGCAGGTCCAAAAATGCCCTATTTTGTTGGTGATGAAGCATTTTCCCTTTTACCAAATATATGAGGCTTTACAGTGGTAAAGTTTTATCAGAAAAAAAAAACAAGGATTTTCAGCTACAGATTGTCACACGCCAGGAGAAAAGTAGAAAGTACATTTGGCATTCTGTACAATAAATGGAAAGTTTTTCATAAAACAATGTAAATTTGATTTATCTATCCTATTGATAAAGACGTGTTGTTCACTTCACAATTTTTAAGAACGAGAGATGGGTACAACATTCAAGACGAAATGAGTATAGAAGGTTTTGTCGATATCGGAAAGGATGCCTCAGTTCCAACAAGAAGAACTACTTCAGTAAATCCAAGTAAGGAACATGATAGCAACATATTTTGTTTCTGATGTTGCCACCTTATCCCGGTAAAGGAATTTTATTTAAGAACTTTTGTGTTTGCAACAGCAATTTACTATAAATTTTATAGGTATGATACATAAAATCTAGAATGTAAATACTTTACGTAAACCTGAAATTATAATAAACACGAAATATTTTGCTTAAATATTTCATTTTCGCCCTTGTCGTCCTTTTCCTCGAATCCCTCAATGAATATCCGACATGTACTGGTCCAAGCTCTCCTCTTGATTCGATCATGATAATTTTTTGACGGATGTCCCAAATTTCTGGATAAGTCTTAGTTACACCAATAAAATGTTCAATGTCAATATTTTCTAAAACTAATAACTCGTCTGCCATGCTTGCCGTGCTAGCGTGTTCTGCCGCCCGTGTGCATCGCTCCATTGGACACAATGTACTAGGAGACTGCACTAACGTGCGTGGCGACCCTGCGGCGTGGTGGGCGAGAACAGGGAAAAACGACCGCTGGGTCGCTGCGGCGTGACCACGGCGTTACCGCTTGTGCGTGTGCACTGCTGTATCTGTTCCTGTGTACTCCTAGCCACTAGCGTGGCTTCTTGGCGTGCATGCGATGTGAAATGACACTCGTGTGCACCGTTCCTTATACTCCTACTTTTCATTTCAGCTCCATTTTTGCTCTCTAGATATCTCTATATAATAAGTGATCATCCAGCTGGGTCCTAAGTTGTTTGCATTTTTACTTATTCTTGCAGCATCCATTCTTCATATATGTTAACACCATCGTAGGTAGCAAATGATTATTTTTACCTAGCAACCTGTCAACTTAATCCAAGTCACTGGCCTCCCAATTAATCGTTCTTTCTGTTCTGCCTTCTGACAAACATTCAGCCATCTGGACCCTCCAAACATTTTTCTTTCCTGTCCACCACATCTCACAGTAATATGACAATTATGATATCTAGTAGGTTCAGTGAATGGTTTGTTTTCACTCTGATCTAATTTTCACCTCACTTTTCCCTTGATTGAAGATGATAAACTGTATTCTTTTACTATTTCAGTTCACATATTGTCTGGTTCTGTACCTCTGATTTGGTGTATGGTTATACAAGTATGTCATCTGCAGACAGCTAACAATCTTAACTGTAATGTAGTATCAGAATAGACGCAGGTTATCTGTTAGCTGATATAGTGCCAACACAAGGAAGAGGGAGAGCTTGGCAGTTGCCTTTATGAGGTTACTGTTCTCTATAGTAAGTTTGGAAAACCACGGAAAGCAAATTTTAATGACCGAGTTAGTGTTATACTTAATGCACAGACAGACCTATCATCACTCATCCATCATGTGCAGTAAAACCAAATTCAATACAGAGATAAAACCTCCAAGCGTATAAAGTTTGTTCATAAAATAGATTTGTAAGAAAACTATACAGCGAGGAACATATTAGTAACATGTGGTTGGCAGCACTGCATTTGTTATAATCTATTAAATACACCATTTTCTCAAATTGTTGACAACTTCTTTAGTTCAGCATTATATCAGCATTCCTGCCAATTCTTCAATTTCCAGCAGCAAAAAATGGAACGTGAGGTTTTGTGAAAAATGGGAGGAAGGGGGAAACGAAATTGGAAGATAACATTTCAGCTTTTGCAGCAAGCTTACAGACTGATGCTCTAGGTCAATGGTTCTCAATGGGGTCAGTACTCATAGGAAGTGTTTTTCGTCCGAGGCAAATTTATGGAGCGTTGAGGAGCAATCAACTTCCCTGTGGAATACTTGTAAGAATATGGTGAAAAGATTTATCAACAACTAAGTGATCTTACAGACATTGTCCTGTCCAAATTTCAATAAATTTGTTTGTGATTGTTTTGTGAATTTGTGAAAAGCTATTGAGACTGTGTAAACAAAGTAAAAATGAGAAGAATGAAAAAAACAACATATTTCTGGGTGATTATTGTATTTATTGATGATTGTGTGCATGGATACTCAATTTAAGGAGGAGTTCAGTCAGAAGTACATCAATGGGAAGTTTTACATTTGAGATGAATTCCATCAGGTACACTGCTGAACTGCCGGGAATGTGTGATGTGCCTGGAATGTGACTGACTTTGAACCATCTACATCTACATATATACTCTGCAATTCACAAAATTGTGGGTAGGCAGAGGGTGCTAGCACCAAAGCTAATCTCTTTGTTGCGCATTCCAATCCCTAATGGTACGAGGGAAAAAAGAATTCATATAAGAATCATTGCGGCACCTTATTTCTCTAATCTTATCCTATCCTGTCATTCCGGCTCAAATAGGTTGGTGGACGAAGTATTTCACTACACTCGTGAGTGAAAGTGGGAGTACGCAAGTTTACCAATAAGTTTAAACGAAACGTGCGTCGTCTATCTACCAGAGACTCCCAGCCTAGTCTACTAATCAGTTCTGTGACGCTTTCATAAGGACTGTAGCAAGCGGTCACGAATCGAGCAGGCTCTTCTCTGTACTTTCTCTATACTTTCGATCAACCCCTTACGAAACGGATCCCAAATGGCACAACAATAGTCCAAATGTGGACGCACAAGAGATTTGTATGCTATCTCCTTTGTTTGTTCATTACAATTTTTCAATATTCGACCTATAAATCGCAGCCTAGAATTAGCTCTACCTACCAACGAATTAATGTGTAAGTCCCATTTCATGTTCCTTTGTACTGTTACTCCCAAATATTTCATAGAATCGACCATATCAATAACTGAATTGTTTAACTCGTATTTCTGAACAACTGGATTCTTTTTGTTAGTTATGCTCATTGTCTTGCACTTTTTACAATTTAGCGTAAGTTGCCACTCAGCACACCATGCCAAAATAATATCCAGATCACGCTGAATTTCTAAGCAATCGGCCAAATTCCTTACTTCCCTATAAATAACCGCATCATCAGCAAACAATCTAAAAAGGCTTTTCACTTTGTCTCCGAGATCGTTTACAAAAATTAAAAAAAGAAGTGGTCCTATTACACTTCCTTGAGGTACCCCCGATGTAACATTTAGACTAGTAGAACTTTCTTCTTCAACGACGACATACTGCGACCGACCAGTTAGAAAATCCTTTATCCATTCACAAAGCTGATCCGATATACCGTACGCTCGTAGCTTCGCTAAAAGGCGGTTGTGTGGCACAGAGTCAAAGGCTTTCTGAAAATCTAAAAAAATTGCATCTACTTGTGAACCTGCATCGATAACTTTCATTACGTCGTGTGTAAATAGGGCCAGCCGTGTTTCAAACGATCTTTTCTTCCGAAATCCGTGTTGATTTGTTGTAAGCAAATTATTATCGTCTAGAAATTTCATAATGTTCGAGCATATAATATGCTCCATAACTCTACTACAAACAGATGTTATAGATATTGGACAATAATTTCCAGGATCACTTCGATCACCTTTCTTGAAAATCGGAGTTACTTGCGCGATTTTCCAGTCTGAAGGTACTTTTCGCTCTTCTAATGATTTACTGAATATATCAGACAGAAAAGGGCCAATTTCCGCCGCATATTCTGAAAATATTCTTACTGGAAATGATTCCATCACCGAATCGACACGGCGTGGGAAAACGGGAACACTATCCTTATTTTCATCAGTAAATGAATTTTTGAAAGCAATATTTAGTACGTTAGCTTTATTGAGGCTTTCATTAACCTCGGAACCTTCACGAATTAGTGCTGGAATATTGCTATTGGTACAATTGACTTTTCGTACATAGGACCAAAATTTCTTTGGGTTTTCTGTGTGACTCTTAGAGAGAGAGTTGGAATGAAAATCGTTGAAGGCCTCACGCATTACATTCTTAATACGTCCTCTTAACTCAGCTAAGGTTTCTAAATCACTGCGACACCCCTTCCTTCTTGAGCGTGCGTGTATCCTCCTTTGTTTTTTGAGTAATCTTTTGACTTCGCATGTGTACCACGGTGGATCATCCTCCCCATTTATTATCCGCTTCGGTATATGTATATCCATACCTTCCCTGACTAATCGTATAAATCGATGCCACATCTTTTCAACGGTGTCATTTTTTGACTTGAAGTTATGGTAATTATTCCTCAGGTAGGTTCTAAAACTCTCCTTAGAGGCCTTACTGAATTTGTATACAATCCGCCGTTTACTCCTTTTTCGCTTGATCATTAGTCTGATAGTTGCAATTACCGCTTTGTGATCGCTTATACCTGTGGTCGTTGAAATTTCGGTGAATAATTCTGGCCTGTTGGTAACCAGCAGATCTAAAATATTTTCGCTACCGTTATGACACCGCGTAGGTTCATTAACTAGCTGCTCGAGATGATTATTTGAGAACAATTCGAGAATTACTTCAGAAGCTGCCTTATCCCTGCTACCTGTAATGAAGTTTTGTTCCAAAATTTAAGTCACAATTGAATTAAGCCAGAACTTCATGTTCACTAAATGATTTTTCTTCCATTTAATTTGAAAGGTCAATGAATCTCAAAGTATTTTATTTACATTTCAAATTCGTTTATCACACCACTAAACTGGTTTTGATTGTGTCAGATCTTGCATCATTCGGTCTAATGCCTCCAAAGACTTTTTGTGCTATTGTACATTCATCCCATATGATCAATTTGCATTATTGCAAAAAAAAAAAAAAAAAAAAAAAAAAAAAAAAAAAAAAAAAAAAAAAAAAAAAAAAAAAAAACTTTTGCCACTGCACAGTTCTTCAAAAGGTTGCACATTGGAGTTTCATTGATTTACATATTCATTGGCGACTTGAATGCTGAACAAGCTGTTCGAATGTTCCCAACAATGCAGCTGCAATTCATGATGAAGCAAGTGCAATTGCAAACGAATCATTGCCAAAATCAATGAGACGAAAACAGTTTTTCCATTTCAACCGGCAGCACCCAAGAACAAAATCCCTCTAGTTCCATCAATGACAACTTTCATGACAGTGGTGTATGCATATTTTTGTTGCCAAATCAACATCGGAACGTTCGTTAGAATAGATTCTCGCAATGCATTCAAAACAAACTGCTTTTCGCTTTTAAACTCTTGGATAAATATGTCATGCATAAAATGATTGGGCGCTGTCATGCCTAATTGAAATAATACCCTGTTCATTACATCAAGCCCATGCAATCAATTAATATCGCTGTAATAGAAATAAAATAACTTCATTTGTTGTACAGAAACAGCAAAAAAATGATAATTTTATTTTAATTTAGGCTGTAATGAGTTTTTCCAGACTTTTCTCCAGATTTACTAGTTCTTTTCCAATAGACAACATTCAATTGTGTTGTTTCCATCCTGAGGGGGAAAAAAAAGGAATTATGCATATCCATCCCTCAAATTATGAGTTA